>NXFQ01000010.1:0-602239 GCA_003004685.1 Pseudozyma sp. F8B2 | reverse complement strand
AACCCTAACCCTAACCCTAACCCTAACCCTAACCCTAACCCTAACCCTAACCCTAACCCTAACCCTAACCCTAACCCTAACCCTAACCCTAAATTTTTGTATTGGTGAAGATCATGGAAACATACCTTTTGTCGGTGCAGGTTCTGCGACGGGAAAAGCAGTGCCTTGCGCTCATGCGATGTCATGGCGGCCATGCTCACACTTGTGAGACAGGATGCCTTGACCGACGAGCACAGACAACGATGGCCGGGACTGCTTTGGTCTCGACGCCGAACAGCGTCCAGTGCAGACGACTCGGATTGCTTGCAATCTCGACACAGGCGCAAGATCGTGAAGGATCGAAGTAAGCTTGACATCGTGCATTCTCATCTTAGTATGTAAACAGCTGTAAGAAAAGGTGCTCCAGGAAATCGCATCTGTGCCACCAGCAAGCGAACTCCCGTCAGCCCTTCATGGCATCGACGGTGACCGGCGAGGATCGAAGGGTACCACGAGCCCGTCCCAGCTCAACTTTATCGGCGGAATGTAGTGCGAAGCTGTCTGCGCAATGTTGTGGTCGTCTATTGGGTCGTACTTCTCCCTGAGGCGAATGGTCATCTGATGTTCGTTGTCGCGCTCGTCCCAAATGTCTGACCACCACTTGGAGCCTCCGCCTTCACCGACTGATCGAGACAACTTTGCTTTGCCAGCAAGCTGCGCTGCCAGCATACCATCTCGCCATGTGTCTACTTGTTCTTGGGTGGCGTAGTGCTCTATGCGATGTGTGAAGTCGGTGAGAAGGCCGAGAGCTGGGGGTGGAGAAAAAGAGGCAAAGAAGGAAAGAGCTTGAGCGAAGGAAAAGTGAGAGAGATGTCGATCCATCTTGAGTGCGTCCATGACGATTGCTTGACTGCCGCGGATGAGTTGCAAAGTGTCGGCGGGGATCTCATGGCAGTCGCTGATGTAGCTGAACGAGTCGATGCGGAAGCCAAGGCACCAGAAAGGCGACGATCTGCCGACGTAGCCGTGCAGTACAGGGAGTGGCTGAACATGCACTTCCTTTCGACCTTGCGACGCTGGAATAGTGAAAGGCTTGTCCTTGTCGATGATGTTCCATTGAAGCGTTGGAACGTCTCCGCCACCGGTAGACTTGGATCGGTCGACCAAGTATGGGAACATGCCTTCGACGACCGTCATACATTCTTGAGTAAGATAGATAGGTACGTGCCTCTGGATAACGCCACCCATGGTCCATGCCCTCAGATCGTCCAGGCCGAGAATGGCATCAGCGTGGGCATGAGTGAGCAGGACAGCTCGAAGCTCGCGAATGCCGTTGCGGGGAAAGTGGACGACAGCATTCGAGTAGAAGGTCTTTCCACAGTCTATCAGGATGGTACTTTCCTGCTTGTCACCAGCGTTTCGACCGACTACAGCAGCGGCTGTGCATCCTCGCCGGTTCTTGCCGGTGGGATTGAGCGTGGCATCCTTGCAAGCGGCGCAATCGCCAAAGTCGGGCTTGGTGACGCAGTGAATCGCTGGAACTTGTCCGCTAGTACCGGTACCGAGGAAGAGGACCTTGTCGATCCACGATGATGACGGCCACGGCCAGTCTTGCTGCTCCGAGTCTCCGTTCACAGGCATGTTGCGATGTCAAGATGTCGAACGACAGCAAGCTAGACAGGAAGATTGTGTGAATCATCTGGTATGCGGACCAAATCCCGGAATTCGGGGTGGGATTTGTTTGTGGAGGAGGATCGAGCCAGCAACAGCAAGCGAGCGAGCGTAATTCGGCATGCAGCACATGGCAGCACAAAACCTTGTCCGGCAAACCAAAGCGTACGTAGTGCGTAATTCGCCGAGGTTCGTGAAACCTGATCATCCTGGAAGACGGAAGGGCACCGACCAAGGACACCTTTGGAAGCTTCATCACAAGCATCCGACCCAAGATCATCTTTGCGGAAGCAACTCGCTCGTCATGGCCGTTCGAATCGGTCTGCTGCGCCAAAGCGCAGTCAGCATGCTGTCTTTGCAGACCACCGTCGCACCAGCAGCACGATCAAGCACTGCGACCTGCTTGCGGAGCAGCAAAATAGCACACACCACCGCTGGTATCATCCGGCACTACGCTACGCCCACCAACATACGTACACCTGACTCTTCCGAGCTAGACTCCTCAATCACGCGCATCCTCCCGTCTACGCGCTACGAGAATGAGCCGCAGGTCGCTATCAGCTACGAGCAGGCCTGCTCTCTGCTGTCCAAGCTGCTGGTTCAGCTTCGAACTACCGCAGATCTTGCATCTGCTGCCGATCGCCAATCTTACCAAGAATCAGTGAACAAGGATATCATCTCTTTGATACGGGAGTGGGGATGCGATGCCGAAGATGTCACACAGCTCGCCAATGCGCTCCTGTCCGCTTCGGGTGACCCTCGTCGACAGCCGCTAGCCTTTCGCCTGTTCGAGGTCGCCCATCAAGCTGGGTCAGACGACGCTGGCTACTACTGGGCAAGCATGGTGTTACAAAACACAGCGCCTCCACCGCCCTCTGGCGATTCGAAAGGCAGAGTACAGCAGGCGGTGACACTCTATCAAGAGCTCTCGGCGGCAGGCAACGCGCGTGGCTCAGCTGGCGTTGCCAAGCTTTTGCTTCAGCGCGTTCAACAAGGCCACGTTGACAAGGCACAATGGCCTTCGATGATCGAACAAGCCGTCAGGCTGTATACACGAGCGGGCGACAAGGGTCTGGCAGATGCATGGTACGATCTGGCATCCCTGTTCCAGGAATCGCGCTTCAATCCACCGGATCAACAGCGTGCACGCGACTATCTCACCAAGGGCGCTCAGCTTGGTCACTCCGGCTGTCTCTACGCACTCGGAATGGATCACTTGCTCGACGAAAACACTCGAGACAAGTCGCAAGCGTTTCGGCTCTTCAAGCAGGCAGCGGACCAGGGCGACGCTCAAAGCATGTTTCAGGTCGGCTCCTTCTACTTCCTTGACAGAGACAGGATGGCCCAGCATCCGGAGGTGACTGCTGGAGACAAGACCATGAAGCAGGCGCACAAAGACACGTTTGGTATCGAAGCAGATGACGTCGAAGCGAGGTTTTGGCTTGAACAATCTGCCAAATCCGACTATCCACCCAGCATCTTGCAGCTCGCCACTTTGCTCGGTCAGCATCGAGCCCTCGAACCCGGCTCTAGCCGCGATTCTGAACTTCGCGCCATCGATGTTGCGCAGGCAGACCAGCTCTCGTATGCTTTGCTGGCAAAGCTGCTCGCCATCCTGAAAACCTCTGGCAATCTGCCCTCGCTTCCGTCGCAAAAGGGACAATGGTCCAACAGTCAATTCAACGGCCTCATTCCTCAAGCACAGGCGATGTATGAGAAGCTCGAGAAGAAGATGGGAGAGTCGAGTGACGAATAGATTACTGCAAGTTCCGAATCTAGCGTATGCGACAATGACAATGACAGTAGTATGAAGCCCATGCCAGGGATCACGCGAAAGAGCGTGCTGCGGGCGCGGATGCATCCGAATCGCAATGAGAGGCAGATTTTTTCGGGTTACGCCTGACTCTGCACAAACTGCAGCGCTTGAGACATAGCTTTGTCGAGCTTTTCATCACGACCCTTCAAGAGGGAAATGAGATCGATGGCGAGCTTGCAGCTTATGCGTGGAAGCTTGCTGAAAGGGCCAGGTCCCGAGACCTTCTTGGTGGGGTGACGAATCCAGTAGAATGGACCAAGCTTTTCGCAGGCGAGCGTGGCGGGAGGCGAGGGTAGCAAGAGCAAAAAGTGCAGGAATTCGAGTTGCACCGCGGCGAATGCGCGGCCAGCGGTGGAAGAGGAAGCCTCCCATAGGCTGCGAGGTAGCGTCGACAACAGGCTCTCCAGGATACGATCGCTTTCCCTTGTCGTGAAAGGCGTCTCTGCCCTCACCTTGGAAAGCAGGAAAGCACGTGCAAGAAACTCGAAGAGAACCGGCTTGACGCGATGCTGTGTGGCGTGGGCGTGGTAGCTAGCAAGCAAGCTGTCTAGTAGCATATCGTGTTCCGAGCCCAGCAGGAACCACAGAGTCGGAAGCAGAGCACGGAATGTGTCGGGATCCAGAACGCTGGCTGCGGATGCACCGACGCTTGCAAGGGAGACGGTGCCGCTCTCTGTCATGGGTGTAGAGAGGAGCTCGGAAATGAAGGCAGACACGGAGGCGATCTGCACCTCGGCGTTGAACTTGGACTTGACTTTTTCGAGCTTGGTATTGCTGAGGGCCAACAGGGCTGCCAGTTCAGCATAGGCAAGGTCGATCTGGACGACGGCCGACTTCGCTTTCGCCGAGAGTCCGCTGGATCCCGTCCTGTGGCTGAAGGGAAAGTAGACCGAGATGTGGCCGAGCATGTTGGCGAGCGACGTTCGAGCCTGGGTATGCACGGAAGAGGAAGAGCCTCGCCACAAGGCTAGAACGAGACTGATGAGCTCGAAGATGAGCTGTGCAGGAGTGGAGAGTCCAACGTTCTGACCGCGAGATTGCTGCGAAAGATCGAGATCCGGTTGGAAAGCGGACGGGGCGGTATCGAGGAAGGATGCGAGCAGCACGGGGTCTAGAAGAGTGTACAGCGACAACGCAGCCGATTGCGTCTGCTTGCCGGAGGAAGATGATGACGTGTTCGACGAAGACGAAGGCCTCAAATCGAGTGCGGAGTGAAGAGAGGTGAAGAGGTCTGACTGATTGAGCGAAGCGCCGGAAGAGGTCGTCAGATCCATGAGGGACTTCGCTGCTTGCTCTACGAAGGGCCAGTCCGAATAGGACGTTGAAGTGCTCGTCTGCGAGTCGACCTCGTTAGATTGTCTGATAGAGATGCAACGCGATCGTTCAGGGACGGTATGACGGGTGAGGATGCGCTGAAAGTACTCGTACTCGGCCGAAGAAGCAAAGGCGGACCGGAAGAACCAAGTCGGGCAGCTCTGTGCATCATCGCCATCCGAACTGTCCCTGGAGGTCGACCGAAGTGCATACGTCAAGAAAGATCTGAGGGACTTGATGATGAGGAGCTTTGCGCCAGGTGCAAGATCAGTGGCAGTAATGGAAGCGGCTGAGCCTGACTTTTGGGTGATGCCCAAAAGATTGAGGTAGCAATTCATGATGCGCTCTCCATGGGGCTGGTGTGATGCATTGCTTGGTCCGGCTGGATTGGACTGGGTCGCTCCGTGAGCAGCCGACGAGATGGCATTCGCCATCTTGTGGACCGCGTTCTCCCAGCCTGCAGTCGCGATGTGTGGTAGTACATCGAGACAAACGTCGAGGATCTTGATAGCATCGAGGCGCACCTCGGGATAGATGTGGCTGAGAGCAGAAGTAGTGAAGAGGAGCAATGTGTTGTGGTAGGGACCAAGCAGCTGAGCGGGGATCTGCGGAAGCATCCACAGCAGCAAACCGTGCAGCTGCTTTCGGACTGCTGCATCGTCGTCGCCAATACATCGAGAGAGTTCGGGCACGAGCGGTGCTGCGTCTGTCAGCATCAGACTCGGGTGAAGCGTGAGGATCTCTTTGATGCCCGAGACAGCATCTCGACGAACGCCTGCCGAGTAGTGACGGAGCTGTAGCGCAAGATCTGCTGTTGTAAGGTTGCGAGAGTTGACTAGCTTGCCGGATTTGTCCACATTGATCGATTGTTGCGGTAAGGCGATGGTCTTGGCTTTGAAGGAGACGTCGGTAGCATTGTTGGCGGCTTGCTTCCCCTCGCCTAGCTTGAGCTTGGTCTTCTGAAAGTCGGCCTTCTTCTCCTTCTGCCTCTTTGAAGCCTTGGGCATGATGTGATCGCCGGCTGTGATGAACAGGTAGTGCGGGCGGAGAGATGTAGGTTGGTTTGCCGTGGGTGTGGAAGCACAGAGTTGAACCCTTTGCCGCTTCTTCTCAACATTCGGGAAATTTTTGGTTGGAGCAGCGTTCCGAATGCCGAGCTTTTTCTTCGGCCAGAAAGTGTGGAGAAAGCAAGAGCGCGTTCTCTTAGCTAAAAGAGAGAGCTCCATGTCTTTCTCGTTCCCTTCAACACGCTTTCAACACAGCCTGCGTTGCACACTGGCTTGATATCAGCTCGATTCGCTCAACTTACCACCTAAGATGCCTGCAGCAAAGAAGCTCACGCAGTCGCAGAAGGAGATATTGGCGTTATATCGCAAAGGGCTTCGGATGATCAAGACCAAGGAGCAGGTAAGTCCAGCTCAGCCAGGATCTATGCGTAGCTGTCGCCGACCTTGCTGACACGGTCAACTCGCTGAGCATAGGAACACCGACGAGACTTTACCATCTACTTGCGTTACTTCTTCAAGCATCCGTCGTGGGGAGGTGGTCTTCGCAGAAGAGACTTCTCTCAGATCGAATACATGCAACGCAAGACGTCCAGGCTGCTCGACACCACCTTTGCGCCCAAATCCGTCAAGCACATCAACGTTCCAAAGGACATTGAAGCAGACATGCAGGAGCTCGGGTTGGCGCATTGGCGGCGGGCCTTCCGCGACGCTAGCTCGGCCTCTTCCACGACATCTGGAGCACCAATAACCTCACCCTCATCCAATTCAACGTAAAGCCGAATCTCATCACACAATCAAATCTCATTGGGCTCTACAACGGAGGAGCACGCCCACGATGGCACTGACTCATATGTCTGAAGGCACAGAAAGAATGTGCATACCTCGTCGAAGTTTGTCATACCTTTCGGCGATAGGCATTGCAGATGTGAGATAATACAGGACGGTCATGCCGACGCGATGAGTGCATCTTCAGACTCTGACAAAATGGCGAAAAACGTGCGACTTGAGCCAACGGTGTTCAAGCAAGCACCTCCTCGGTCTCCTCGATGATCTCCTCGATCCATTCTTGCACCTCTTCGGTAGCCTCCTCGGCGAGCTTCTTGGCGTGGTCGACGCTCTGGCCCACCTCCTCGCGACCAAGATCTTGGCGCAGCTCCTCTAGGTCGCGACGGGCACGCGCACGCCATGCCTTCCACTCTTCGAGGATGCGCTGGTACAGCTCGCGCTCGGCAGAGGCGAGGTTGGACTCCTCGGCGGCGTCCTCCTCCTCGAACTGCTTCGAGTACTCTCGCAAGTTCTTTCGCACCTTGTTTTGCTCCTCCTTGCCAAGCAGCGTTCGCGGTCGTGGTCGCCAAAGGATCTGCTTGAAGCGATCCTGGATGTGCTTCTGCAGCTCTTGACCCTTGAAGTCCCAGACGGCGAAACCGTTTTCGAGCGAGTGGCGCCACACGGATGCCGAGGTGGCGACGTATCGTCCTGAGGGGTCCCACTCGAGGTCGGTGATACCGTAGTGCTCGCCAGTGCCGATGAGCTTGACGTCGTCGGCCGGATCGGCCGAAGGGTTGCCCTGTCGAACCTCGTGCATGAAGTCGACGTCGTACCATTCCAGGTCGAACTTTTGCGAGCTTCCGAGCGTTGCGGCGACCATGTGACGGCCGCGTGGCGACCAGAAGAGCGTGTTGAGCGTCTTGTTGTCAAACACCTTGAGGGGACGGAAGTCGCCCTTAGCGTGGAGGTGGTAAAAGTTGAGCTGCGTCTTGATCGTGATACCGGGCGCGGGTGTGCCGAGCTGAGGATCGTTGCTCGAGATGAGCGCAAAGTGGCTTCCATGTGGCTCCCAAGCGAAGGCAGTGACGGCGTCCTTGAGCTCGACGACTTCGACGGGGAACTCCTTCTCTCGCATGCGGAAGATCTCGAGGTTGCAGAACATGGACTTTTTGGTCTTTGTGTGTCGGTCGACCTTGACACAAAGGTAGTCGCCCTGCGGGTGCCAGTGAAGCTTGCAGTCGGAGACGTTGAAGAGGTTCTTGGATCGAAGGATGTTTCTTGACGGCACGGCCATGACGGTGACACGTGCTGGCTGATTGGCCACCTCTGGTTGCCAGAAGACGATCATGTTGTCCCTCGCCTTCTTGTTGGGCTTGCCGGCTTCAGCAAGCTCGCGGTCCTTGTCGCCCATGGGGCACCACTCAAAGTCGACGACGCCCTCGATCTTGATCGACTTCTTTTCGAGCAGGCCCATAGAAGGGGTCTCGTAGACGCTGATGGCCTGACCGGGGTTGAGACGAGCGCAGTACTTGTCATCGGGGCTCCACTTGAGGAAGGGCCAGGAGAAGCCCTTGAGCTGGCCTGGCTGGCCGCTCTCGTCCTGAGGAACAGGGAAAGAACGCAAGAGGTGACCGGTTCGGACCTCCCAGACGGCGATGCGGTTTCCCTCGTCTTCAGGGCCAAAGAATTGGGGACCGATGGGAGCGTTGTCGGGAACCTGGATAGGCTCGTGGGACCAGGTGACCATGTATTTTTCGCTGGGAGAAAAGTCTACGAGGCGGGCACCGGGGTGGGGGAAGCGCATGAAGCGCTCGCAGGAAGGGCCACCCCAGATCTGAATACCTTGACGGTGGAAGGTGGTGAGAAAAGTGCCGAGGGGCGACCACTGGACGTAGCTCTCTGTCCAGCGGGGACGGCTGTGCTCTACCTGAGGATCGGAGGAGCGGTTGTGCCAAGCGATCTCGACGTCGTCACCACGGCAAATGACGAGCTGATCGCGACCAGCGGGGTCTGCGAGCCAAGAGCGAAGGTGCTCGCGCGGCTTGAACTCCTCGTCTTCGGGCTCTACGTACTCTTCGGAAAGGCTGGCAAACTTTTCGACGTCGGTGAATCGGTGGACGGAGAAGCGGTGCTTCTTGTCGAACGCGTAGCCGTCCATCTGACGGATGGCTTGAGCAGCATCCTCAGCGGAGGCCATCTCGACGAAAAGGTAGCCCTTGGAGTCGCCATTGTCTGCGTACGGGATGTGCATGCCCTCGACAGCAATGTCGATGTTGGCGTGGGACTTGAAACGCTTCTGGATGGTCTCGAAGAGCTTCTGCTGGCGGGACTCGGTGATGACGGGGACGCCTTCGATGACAATGATGTCGTCGAGACCCTCGTCGAACTTGACCGAGTACTTTTGCTCGATGTCGGAAAAGTCGATGTCGTCATCGTGGACCAAGTCGAGGTCGTCGACACCGTTTGTGATGTCTTGTACGCTAGGCATGATGGGCAGTAGCTGATATGCTGATGGGTGAAGGGGCGAATGCACGGATGCTGATGCCACGGGACCACTGACAAGCTCGCGAACAGACGAACAGCTGGACGAGAAGCCTGGCGATGTGTGGGATGTCGGCGAAGGCTGAGTGTACAAGCCGGCCGCGATGAACCAAAGATGAGGGTATGGGGTCTGAACGACCTTTTTGTGGATGTGTCGAGATGTGACAGAGGTGGTGGCAGAGTCGAGATCAACTTGAGACGATGAAGACGATCGTGCCTTCTGTATCAAGACCAGACGGAATCTGCGTGTGCTGCTGCTGCTCTGCCGCTGTTCTGATTTTTTCGCTTCTTCGTCTTCTTCTTCTTCTCGTCTGACACTCTTGTGACCCTTTCTTTGTCTCTCGACATTTGACTGGGTGCTGCGTGTTGGATTTTCTCCTCTATCAAGCTCGCTGAATTTCAACGCGTTTGCAGTTCCAGCTCAGGATACAGGGAGCGCGCTCAGCGTCAATCCAAATCTCTCCGCAGTCGAGGCCATTGATCTCTCTCGTGCGATTCGAACTCCTGCCAGGGTCCTTGAATTTTCAACGCTTGTCGAGCTGCAGCTTACTTTTCTCGCTCCAAAAATTTTGGAAATTCCAGATACGAGCGGCGAGGAGCAAAAGAAAAAGCACGCACCGACACCCACTACTGCTGTCTGCAACCACAAAGCTTGACAAAGTCGAGCTGCTGCTGAGCGCCTTCCTCTCTGAGGCTATCAATCCATCCTTCTCCTCTTCCCTAACATCATCCACAAGGCGCGCTCGGTCTCTGTCGTTGCCATCATCACCCATCACTTCTCCCCACAATGGGTAAGAAGCAGGAGAAAAAGACGGCCAAGGGTCGTCTCGACAAGTTCTACTGGCTCGCAAAGGAGCAAGGTTACCGATCCCGTGCCGCCTTCAAGCTGGTCCAGCTCAACAAGAAGTTCAACTTCCTCGAAAAAGCGAGATGCTGTATCGATCTTTGTGCCGCTCCAGGTGGTTGGCTCCAGGTCGCCTCCAAGTTCATGCCCGCCAACTCCCTTATCGTCGGTGTCGATCTCGTTCCCATCAAACCCATCCCCAGGACCATCACTTTTGCCGAGGACATCAACTCTTACAAGTGCAGAGACCAGCTGCGCCAGATCCTCAAGGACTGGAAGGCTGACATCGTCATCCACGATGGTGCTCCCAACGTTGGTACCGCTTGGGTGCAAGACGCCTACGCACAGTCCGAGCTCACCCTCCAGTCGTTGCGTCTTGCTGTCGAGTTTCTCAACGCAGGCGGCACCTTCGTCACAAAGGTCTTCCGCTCCAAAGATTACAACAATCTTCTTTGGGTCTTCAACCAGCTCTTCAAAAAGGTGGAAGCCACAAAGCCCTCCTCCTCTCGTAACGTCTCGGCAGAAATCTTCGTCGTCTGCCAAGGCTACAAGAACCCTGCCCGCATTGACCCCAAGTTCCTCGACCCCCGCCACGTATTCAAAGAGCTCGACCCTGCTGCACTCTCTGTTGACGACAAAGAAGCTGGCGTACCGCTCAGTCTCAAAGGCACATCTGCCGGCAATGCACACGCAAACGTATTCGAACCCAAAAAGATCCGCAGGAACCGTGAAGGTTACGCCGATGGAGACTATACCCTTTTCCACTCCCTCGACGCCATGGACTTCATCAAGGGTCAAGACGTCATCGGCATGCTCGGCTCTTACAATCAGATCACTTTCAGCTCGGACGAGAGCAAGACGCTGCTCCAGCTTCCAGATACCACCGAAGAGATGCGCGAGAACTGCACAGATCTCAAAGTGCTCGGTAAGAAGGATTTCCGCAACCTCATGAACTGGCGCAAGGAGGTGCGTCTCGCTCTTGGTCTCGACCTGCCCAAGTCGAGGCAAAAAGACCTCGCAGAGCAGACCGAAACCGTCGAGGTCGAAGACATGGACGAAGACGACCAGATCGACGACGAGCTCGCGCGCCTCAACGAAGAGGCCGCCAGAAAAGCTCGCAAGGAGAGGCGTCGCAAGAACGAGCTCCGTCAGAAAAAGATCCTCAAGATGCAGCTCCAGATGACCACTCCCATGGACATTGGCATGGATGTCATGGACGACCAACTGGGCGCGGGCAATGGCGACATGTTCGATATTGGCTCCGGCGAGAGGGTCTCAAAGAAGGCTTTGATCCAGCAGGCCGACGTCTCGGATGACGAGAGCGAGACCATCGTCAGCTCTCAGCACGACGACGACGACGATCCGCAGGCACGAGCACAGCGTCTCGACGCCGAGATGGATGCGCTCTACGATGAGTTCAAGCAGAAGCAGTCGGAGCGCGATGCAAAGTTCCGCGCAAAGCAGGCACGCCTCAAAGACGCCAAGAACGACTCCTGGCATGGCATCAAGGATGACGATGAGGAGAACGACGACGACGACGATGACGAAGCCAACATGAGCGATGAGAGCGAGGGCGGTTACGATCTCGTACAAAGTCGCAAGGAGCAAGAAGAGACCTACGATACCGATGACGAGGAGGACGAAGAGGACGAACGCCTCGAGCGAGACGCAACGCAACAATCCAAGAAGAGGAAGCGTCCGATTGCCGCTGCCATCTCCGACAGCCCTGACGTAGACGCCAAGCCCTCCAAACGCTCGCTCATCAACAGCCTTGTGAGCGATGCAGATGTCAGCACCCAGCAGAGCCGCGAAGCTTCTATATGGTTTGACAATCCTCTGTTCAAAGACCTCGATCTCGGCGCACAGGACGAATCAGCAAATCTGGAAGAAGATGACGACGAGGACGCTTGGGAAGAGGCTGAAGACGACGATGAGGAAGACGATGAGGAGATGGACAGTCAAGACGAGCAATCTGAAGAAGGAGAGGAAGACGACTTCGAAGTCGTACCTCAAGATCAAGAAGAGGACGCCATTCCCGACGACGAGTGGGACTTGAACGGAGAAGACGAAGAAGCAGGAAAGCAGAAGCGCATACAGGATCACGGCCTCGCCACCGCCGAAGCTGTTGCCCTCGCCCAAGCGCTCGTCAACCGTCAAATTACAAGGGAGGAGCTAGTGGATCAAGGATTCTCCAAGAACAACTTTGTCGATAAGGACGGTCTTCCCGACTGGTTCCTCGACGACGAGCAGAAGCACTACAAGGCCAACATCCCCATCACCAAAGAGGCTATGCAGGCGCTGCGCGACCGCCAACGAGCGCTCGATGCACGACCCATCAAGAAGATTGCCGAGGCCAAGGCACGAAAGAAGATGCGCACGCTTCGCCGACTCGAAAAGGCGCAGCAGAAGGCCGAGACGATCAACGAGAACGAGGACATCTCGGAAAAGGAAAAGTCCAACACCATCAACAAGCTGCTCGCCAAATCGGTCAAGGGCGGGCAGAAGAAGAAGGAGGTGCAGCTCGTGGTGGCCAGGGGTGTCAACCGTGGTCTCAAGGGCCGACCCAAGGGCACAAAGGGTCGCTATAAGATGGTCGATCCACGCATGAAGAAGGAACTCCGCGCGTTCAAGAGGAAAGCCAAGCGCGACGGCAAAAAGCTCGGATCTTCCAACTCCACGCCAAGAGTGCCAAAGGGTTACGGTCCACGCAACTGATCGATGCTCGAATTCGTTGTAGCACTTCATGTCTGTCTCTCGCATCTCACGCATCTTTTGTACACCATCTCAATTGTCGTTGCATTCATGATTCACACTCTTCGCCGTTTTCGTGTTCGTGTCAGTCCTCGTGAAAAGCTGGCGTGATGAATATGCAATCCCCTGATGATATGTTGATGAATCTTGAAAGCGGTGAGGAGCGCCCGCAGGCATAAGCTTCCGCATTCTACTTGCCCGCCTTTTCGCTCGGCAGATCCTCTGGAGGAGCTTCAAAGACTACGGTCGGGATGGGCATGGATGGTGCCGAAGTGGATGCGGACGCGGACGATGCGCCTTCCGTGGCTGAAGCGTCTCTTGCAGCGGAGGACGAAGCTGCCGACTTTACTGAATCACTGCGTTGCAGGTTGCTGGAGCGGGAGCCCGAGCCTTTGTTGGAGGACAAGCGCTGATCGAGCGCTTTGAGCGCCATGGCTCGTCTACGCTCTGCTTCGGCCCGCGCACTGCCCTGTGGAGGAGCCTGGCCGTTCAACGAAGCCGATTCGAGGTCGGCATAGTCTCCTCCGGTCCAAGGCTGTACGACCTTGATCTTGACGAAGATGTTGAACAGCGTTGTCGAGATGAACTGAACCGGCTTGTGGGCGATAAACGGGAACCAGTTGACGAACGCAAAAGCCTCGCTGCGATCACCCTTGTAGCCAGACTCGTTGACTTGGAAGAAACGCAGATAGGCCCACGAGATAAGCCAGCCGAACTGAATGAGAATCCATGGCGAGGTGTAACCAATGAGGCACATGACGTTACTGACAGTCACATAAAGCATGGGCAGATCCTTGATGCGAAGTTTGAGCGCGCCGCTGAGCACTTGCACTTGGTGCTCGGGGATGAGCTGAGTGAAAGCAACGAGGAAAGCCGTCTGCAACGCCTGAAGTCCGTGGAACTGAATCCCCCAGATGAGCACCTCCTTGCGGAATACACCGAAGAGAAGAAGCTGCAGACCCCAAGCGATGATGTTGCTGCCTACAAGAACGACTACGGAGAATTTGACGAGCTCGATTGCACCCCACTGTCGCTCGAGGTATCTGGCTGCCAGAGGAAGTGAGACGACCGAGACGATGAATTCGAGGATGGACGACTCGCAGAAACTGGAGGTGATGAGCGTCCATGGATACCAGAAGCTAGCACCAGGAACGATGACGAGCCATGGGAACTTGACCGCACTGATCGTGCCGAATCCGAGTCCGGTTTGGAGGCGCAAGAAGAAAAGCAGAGTAGTGAACGCAAGGAGCGCACCTGTCAAGACTCTGGTGCTTGGAGGAACATTCTGGAGAAGTGTTGACAGCGAGAACACCGCCATGGCTGGAGCTGAGTGCCAATTCTGCAGGCTCGATGGCTGACAGCGACAGTCGATGAGCTAGGACGGAGATATGGTGGTGCAGAAGAGCGATGTCAGCTGAGCTTTGTGATCGACCAAGAAGTCAAAGATGCACAACCAACGCTCGGCTCAAGTCGCGTGTTCCGAAAAGTCGCACATCCCTCACTCAAAATTTCGCACAATATACTCAACACGGTCACACTGCA
Organism: Pseudozyma sp. F8B2; assembly: GCA_003004685.1. Lineage (NCBI taxonomy): Eukaryota > Fungi > Basidiomycota > Ustilaginomycetes > Ustilaginales > Ustilaginaceae > Pseudozyma > Pseudozyma sp. F8B2. Next base: position 588,006 of record NXFQ01000010.1, on the reverse strand, counting down.
GCGGCAATCATGGCATTCAGCACGATTTGGACGGTGACCGTGAGGGTGAGATACATCCTCGGTTGCGAGAACACACGAGGTCATCACCTCAAGAGCTCGCGAATGGCGCCCCAAGCTGCGCGAAACCCACGCTTCTTCTTGGGTGCAACAGCCGCCGCGGTGTTCTGATCGGCAGCCTGGTTGGATGCGGATGAAGCTGGCTGCTCGTGGGCCGAGTCTTTGACATAGACCTCGCCAGAAAGATCGACCGAAGCTTTGGCTCGTTCGGCGTTGGAGTCCACATTCTGGGTTGCAGGTCCGACGCCAGCGGCATCGGAGCTGGCATCGGAGCTGTTGAACGAATGCGTCCGTGTAGCGCAACATCGAGGCACGAATGTGTATTGGGAAGTACAAGTACAGTGGTCGGGGGTCAGTGTGTATTCACTGCTTGATCTCAAGAGCAGGACTTGGATGCATGCCGAGTACTGAGCGGGTATCTGAGGTAAGAACAATCGACATCTGTGCTTACTTTTGATCCGCTACCGAAGTCTTTGCCAGCGCATCGGCAAGCTCGTCAGTCTCATCGACCTTGGGCTGCGCCGCTGCTGTCTCGGGCTCGGGTTCCTCGTTACTCTCCTCCTCATCTTCCTCGTCTTCGCCTTCGCTTTCTTCGCCCTCGGGATCCATCTCGTCGAGCTCGAGAAGAGCATCCTCGTGACCGTGCTTGGCCAGTGCGGCCTTGATCTTTTCGATGCATTCGTCTTCCTCGTCGGCCCAGTTGCCGTTGATGTCGAGCTTGGTCAAGCTGCTCAAGTGGAGCTCAATGGCGCTGCCAAGTTGTGCGAGGACCTTGCGGTCGAGGTCGCAGTACTGAACCTGGATGGTCTCGAGCGCCGGGTTGCTGCCGTTGGCGAGTGCACCAAACACGAGCGCACCTCCCTTGGGTTTCAAAAGACAGTCGGAGAGGTTGAGCGTCTTGAGCTTGGGCCACTTTGGCAGACACGCTGCGATGGCGCGCGAGCCTCGAAGCGTGGCTGTGTTGTCTTGGAGGTCGAGCACCTCGAGGTTGGCACACGAGGCGAGGCCTTTGCTGATGGCCTCGATGCCTTCCATGCGGATACCGTTCTGGAACATGCGGACCTCGGTAAGGCCACCGTGAGCTGCGTACGCTTTTGCCCATACGGGAGCCGATCCGTTCTCAAGCCGATTGCGCCCACAGATGACGGTGCGAAGTTTTGACTCGAGGCCCTTGGTCTTGAGATTCTGCGCGGCTTCGTAAAGAGCTTCTGCGACGATGGTACCTCCCGTGATGCCGAGGCCGTTGTTGTTGAGCTTGAGCACAGAGAAGCTGTGGTTGTTCTTCAGGAAGTTGACCATAGGCTCGGCAGATCGTCCACCGAAGGCGTTGTCGGAGAGGTTGAGCTCTACGAGGCTGGTGTGGTCGGTGAGAGCATCGCAGAGCGCTCTGAGAGCATCAGGGATCTCAGTGATCAGTCGCCCTGTGAAGATGTCGGCAAAGTCGGCCACCTTGAGGGTCTTCTTGGTCTTCAATACATCGGCGAGAGCTTGACATGCCTCGACGCCGAGGGTGTTTCCTCCAAGGTGAACTTCTTCGAGGTCGGCGATTTGGTCGAGCTTGTCGAGGTGAGGCTGAATATCAGCCTTGGTATCGAGCTTGAGCCCCTGCCCAACGAGCGAGAAGATCTTTGACCCGTCTGACATGATTGTATGAGAATGGGACGACGATGCGATGCCAGGAGAGATGCGACAATCGTGTGAGTGCAGGAGGAGGAAAGACGTTGGACAAGCATTCGACGATGCAAAAGTAACACATCGCTTTGGAAAATATCACGCCCGCTCTCCTTCGCATGTGTCACACGCTGTGTGCCTTTCGGTTGACAGTTCTTCTATCATCGCACTTGGGCCGATCTGAAATTTCTGAAACACCCGATTGTCAGATCGAATTGAGCAAAGCGCGCTCGCTATCAGCTGCGGCAACGGCTCGAGGTCCGAGCTCCATCTGACAACGTGCCTCATCTATGAGTTGACAACTTCTTTCGTGTGGCGATGACTTCTAGAGCGTCTCTTTCTCTCGTTCAAGGCCAGCATCGGATGCTTGGCGTGGAGGCTCAGCCCAAGGGAGAGAATCCAGCCCGCCGCCATGGTGAGGCCTGCTAGCGCACTGCCGCGGAGATTGTCGCTGTCCAGAGTCGTTGCTGGTGACCAAGCAACCGTGCTGAGCAGGATGACCTCGCACTCGTCTATTTTCTCCTCTGCGCGCAAGGGCCCGTTGTGAGGGGGAATGTTGAGCCAGGCGGTGAATCGAAGCCGGGCAGCTGAGCAGTCTTCCAGACTGTTGGTGTGTGCGCAGTTCTTCTCAGAATACAAAACCTGCAGCTTGGAATTCAAATCTTGCAAAGCCATCAGGGACGACAATTCAAAAGCGGCATGCAACTTCGACAGAGGGCTCAGTGGTTGCCTCTCGTCGGACGACTGCGCTGCGCAGGCACGAGATTTTGACAAGATCGGCGGCCAATCATTCGCCGTGGGTCGATCCGCCTCCTGCTCTCAGGTTCCTGCCTCTAAAATTTTTTTTCTCCTCTCTTGTCCCTTGGTCTGCCTCGAGCAGAGCAGTCCTTTTTTGTTTCTGTGGGCGTTGAGCCACTTGTCCAATTTTGCATTGCCTTTGTCCTACCGCAAATTTCTCACTCTGCTGGCTGGCTCTGTAGGGCTCTATTCGCTGTCGCCGCCGCCGCCGCCGCCGCCGCTGCCACCAGACTGTGTCGAGCTAGAGGTCACTGCCAAATCACTTTACCCTCTTCTTCCACCAACCATCTCCCCCCTTCCCTACCCATCTCTCTCGATCTCAAGCGCATCGACGCTAGTGTTCAGTCAAGATGGTTAAGTGAGTACTTGAAAGCACCAACACCGCATCACCATCGCACGAGAATGCCTATCAGCAGCCCTCTCAGTGCGATGGATTCGTGTCAGCAAACGATACAATCATAGCGCCCATACCAGTATCATTCATTGAACGCACTCTGACCATCGTGTACCTCTATCGTTTATCTGATGCGTTTCTCGACTTGCACAGCTTCACCGTCGACGAGATCCGTGGCCTCATGGACAAGCCCACCAACATCCGTAACATGTCGGTCATTGCCCACGTCGACCACGGTAAATCCACCCTTACCGACTCGCTCGTTTCCAAGGCCGGTATTATCGCCGGTGCCAAGGCCGGTGACACCCGTTTCATGGACACCCGTGATGATGAGAAGGAGCGTGGTATCACCATCAAGTCCACCGCCATCTCCATGTACTTCCCCATGGAGAAGGATGCCCTCGATGCCATTGCCCAGAAGAAGGACGGCAACGAGTTCTTGATCAACCTTATCGACTCGCCCGGTCACGTCGACTTCTCTTCCGAGGTCACCGCCGCTCTCCGTGTCACTGACGGTGCTCTCGTCGTCGTCGACTGTATCGAGGGTGTCTGTGTGCAGACCGAGACCGTGCTCCGTCAGGCCCTGACCGAGCGTATCAAGCCCGTCGTCTGCTTGAACAAGGTCGACCGTGCTCTTCTCGAGCTTCAGGTCGGCAAGGAGGACCTCTACCAGTCCTTCATGCGTACCATCGAGTCCGTCAACGTCGTCATCGCCACCTACAACGACCCCGTCCTCGGTGAGAGCCAGGTCTACCCCGAGAAGGGTACCGTCGCCTTCGCCTCCGGTCTCCACGGCTGGGCTTTCACCCTCCGCCAGTTCGCCAACCGATACGCCAAGAAGTTCGGTGTCGACAAGGACAAGATGATGGTCAAGCTCTGGGGCGACAACTTCTTCAACCCCAAGACCAAGAAGTGGACCACCAAGGACACTGACGCCGATGGCAAGCCCCTCGAGCGTGCCTTCAACATGTTCGTCCTTGACCCCATCTTCCGCGTCTTCGACGCCATCATGAACTTCAAGAAGGACGAGATCCCCAAGATCCTCGAGAAGCTCGACGTCAAGCTCACCCAGGACGAGCAGGACCTCGAGGGCAAGCAGCTCCTCAAGGTCGCCATGCGCAAGTTCCTTCCCGCCGGTGACGCCCTCCTCGAGATGATTGTCATCCACCTCCCCTCGCCCGTCACTGCCCAGCGCTACCGTGTCGAGACCCTCTACGAGGGTCCCCTCGACGACGAGTCGGCCATCGGTATCCGTGACTGTGACCCCAAGGGTCCCCTCATGCTCTACGTCTCCAAGATGGTCCCCACCTCGGACAAGGGCCGATTCTACGCCTTCGGCCGTATCTTCTCCGGTACCGTCAAGTCGGGCCCCAAGATCCGCATCCAGGGTCCCAACTACACCCCCGGCAAGAAGGAGGACCTCTTCATCAAGTCGGTCCAGCGTACCGTGCTCATGATGGGCCGTTACGTCGAGCCCATCGAGGACTGCCCCGCCGGTAACATTCTCGGTCTCGTCGGTGTGGACCAGTTCTTGCTCAAGTCCGGTACCCTCACTAGCTCCGAGACCGCCCACAACCTCAAGGTCATGAAGTTCTCGGTTTCGCCCGTCGTGCAGGTCGCCGTCGAGGTCAAGAACGCCAACGACTTGCCCAAGCTCGTCGAAGGCCTCAAGCGTCTCTCCAAGTCGGACCCCTGTGTGCAGGCTTGGATCGCCGAGACCGGTGAGCACATTGTCGCCGGTGCCGGTGAGCTCCACCTCGAGATTGTCCTCAAGGATCTCGAGGAGGACCACGCCCAGATCCCCCTCAAGATCTCGGACCCCGTCGTCGGTTACCGTGAGACCGTCCAGGCTGAGTCCTCCATGGTCGCGCTCTCCAAGTCGCAGAACAAGCACAACCGTCTCTTTGTCAAGGCTCAGCCCATCGACGAGGAGCTCTCCAAGCTCATCGAGGCCGGCAAGATGACCCCTCGTGACGACTTCAAGGCTCGTGCCCGTGTCCTCGCCGACGACTTCGGCTGGGATGTCACCGACGCCCGTAAGATTTGGTGCTTCGGCCCCGAGACCACCGGCCCCAACCTGTTGGTCGATGTCACCAAGGGTGTTCAGTACCTCAACGAAATCAAGGATTCGTGTGTCGCCGCCTTCCAGTGGGCCACCAAGGAGGGTGTTTGCGCCGAGGAGCCCATGCGTGGTACCCGCTTCAACATCCTCGATGTCACCCTGCACACCGACGCCATCCACCGTGGTGGTGGACAGCTGATCCCCACCTGCCGACGTGTCTGCTACGCCGCCGCTCTGCTCGCCCAGCCCGGTATCCAGGAGCCCGTGTACCTGGTCGAGATCCAGTGCCCCGACTCTGGTCTCGGTGGTATCTACTCGTGCCTCAACAGGCGTCGTGGCCACGTCTTCTCCGAGGAGCCCCGTGTCGGCACGCCCATGGTCACCGTCAAGGCTTACCTGCCCGTCAACGAGTCGTTCGGCTTCAACGCCGATCTTCGACAGGCCACCTCGGGTCAGGCTTTCCCTCAGTCCGTCTTCGACCACTGGCAGCTCCTCCCCGGCACTCCTCTGGAGGCCGGTAAGACCCTCGACATCGTCACCGCCATCCGAAAACGCAAGGGCCTAAAACTTGAGGTACCCTCGTTGGATTACTACAACGACAAGCTCTAGCGTGTGTACGACGTTTGGAAGCCATCCGGCGACTTCGAGATGGTGTAAGAACCTCGACGACGACGAGCTTTGTTGTGCGATGGTCGATTTGTGTGAAATGCGGATGCGGGTCCAATTCCCGAGTCCCGCGCGGCATTATTTTCACGCGTCTCGTTTCTCTGTGTTCTCAAAAATGATTTCAATCAATTCTCTGTTTCCGCCCTCTCGCTGCAGCCTGATTTTGTTAGCAACTTGAACGCGATTGGAGTGTTCTTGACTGAAGTCTGAAGTCGAATGCAGCAACACACATACGTACACAAAGAAGAACAGACAACAATACAGACGGAACCATTTCATTGGGTAAGCTTTTGAAGAAGGATGTGCAGATCTGATCGACGAGCCTTGAGGAATGGCGAGCGTCTACTTGCTCGACCTGGACTACTTGAGCGCATGAACACTCTTGAAAATGGCTCCCTCAGGGTTCCTCGGGGACGAGTTCAGCGTCATCCTGGGCGACAGTCGTTCTAGGTGTGGCTTGTCGAACAGTCGGCATGTCCAGTACAGCCGACGGACCCCCTTTCATCTGCCTCAAAAGACCGACGAGGTTCCCCGCCCTCTCCTTGGCAACGATGAGCTTCTCCTTCTCAGCCCTCAGAGTAGTGTTGGTCTGGACAGCGCCCTTGTACGAAGCTTCCAGCACCGCCATCTGTTGCTTCAATCCAGCGACCTCGTTCAAGGGACCTTTTGCTGCTGCACGGAGAGAATCGTCGAGAAAACTGAGCTGGCTTCGAATGGCAGCCGAGTCGCGGCGCTGCTCTGTGGCTGCTGCACGGACAGACTCGGCAAGAACATTGAGCTGGCTTTGATTCACAGCCAAGTCGCCACGCATCTCTGTGGTATCGGCTTGAACACGATCCACGACCATGGTCAGCTTGGCAGCCGTTTGCTCCGCTGTGTCAGCAGGCGTCATCTGTTTGTGCAAAATTTGAGATGTCAGCATCGACTGGTACCTTCATCACAATTCAATTTGCGTCAAGTTTGAGACCTCTTCTTGCTCTCTATCACCGCTGTAGCCATGTCTCCTGCGCCTTTACTGCTGGCAAAACATGTCCATCGCAATGCAACCTGTGAACCCCGAGAGTGACTTACTTTGACAGTGGAGAGGGATGATACGATGACAAAGGAAAGCGCGCGTTGCGATGGCGATCGGATGAACGGTTTGTGAGTTGAGAAATGGGAGCCTGCGAGGAGACCGTGTAAGAGATCCTGGAAGTCGCACATAGAAGACGAAAATGAAGGGGGCAGGCGTCCAACTCGACTCTTTTATGTCCCTTCGGACATCAGACCTATCTTGTAGGCCGTTTTCAGTCGTGTAGGGATCGAAGATTCTGCTTCCGCGCCCCAGCCCTCTGAAATCTTGGCTGTGGCCGGTGTTGCTCAGACGCGAGCAACACAAGGGTTCTCTCGGGTTGGAAGGCCTAACGTGCGCAGAACTCATTGAGAGTAGTGTTTGTTCTGCGCACGTTTGCATCTACTCTCGCTTCGTTCTCAAACATGATCTGCGCACTCGCGCAGAGTCAGGCTTATTTAAACTTTGCAGTTGTGGTCTGATCGAAGTTTCACATACCGTCGCTGTCGGATCAGAAAACTTTGTGCACTCGGTGTCGAGAAGGCCTAGAGAATCCTAATCAAAATTTATGCAATCCAACAACATTGCGTGCCACTCCCCGACCAGAGCAGGATGCAAAATCAGCCCGCCTGTGAAACTCAGTCCTGGAGCAGAACCCGGTCGCATGCTCTCTGCACGCACAGCGCAGACGGCCTCGCCTCCTTGCAAATGAAAGGCAGGCCAGATACAGTTTACGCTACCTTCGCCAGACAGACAATGAACATTGTTGTCAGGAGGGAGACGGACGTGAAGAAGGAATAGTGGTGAATTGCTGTACCTTCGACTGATGTAGACTTAGATCAAGCTGCATGCAGAATCGTCTTCAGCGGTACATCTGCCCACAATCACGGAGGGAATGAACAGGGCATCGGGCAGTGGCGACGTACGCACGCGTAGCCAAGCGACTCTGGCGGTCTGAACCATAAAATCTGTTATGCCTTCTGCACAGAAGCTCATGCATACTCTGAGTCGATAGATTCTCGTGAATCTTCGGAGAATCTATCCCTCTGCCAGCTGCAACGAGCAGTACGGGCGTTTCATCAAACTAAACATTGCGGAAAGTGGGCGATTTGCGACAACGTTGTTGGCAAAGGAGTGAAGCGCAGCGCAACTCGACAGGAATACACTACACCTGATTTTCAAATGCCTTTCTTTCTTGTCCGACCTCACCTCACAATCGCGAAGCTGGACAAGCTTCAAGGTTCAGCCACATTCCACCTGATGTCACAGCGACTGCGTCCCTTTCGTCTTTGCCACTTCGTCCGAGACACCCACACAGTGAACGGTCTCAACGTCGAGCGCTCATCAACGTGTTTTCCAGTGACCCTGGCTTCGCTGTTGTGCACCTTCCCGCTGCATTTGGCGACGATTCTCAAAAATCCGTGTGTGATATTCCGACTTTGAGCGTGGACGCATGATTTGGGTTGCGTGGTGAAGTTATATGACAGCTTCGACATGTTTGAAGATCCTCGACGAGCTTGAAATTTGGTGAGATTCGGATGCGAGTCGATATTACCGGGGTCCATGCGGCCATTTTTTCACGCGTCTAGTTTCTCAGCGTCCGAGGGAATTCAATCATTTCCTTGTGGCCGCTTGCCTCGGCCAGTTTTGTTAATGAATACGACTTTTGTGTCCTGGTCTCAAGTGGATAATTACTCGAAATGGCTGAAGCTGGCACATCCGCTGTCTGCGACCGGTTAGCCGAAACGCTTGTTCCATTTGGGTGTGAAATGTGGGCTCAGGTGTGGAAGCGGCAGCGGGGCGTGCAAAGAGTGAGAGCCGGTCACTGGCCGCACGGGCAACTGCGGAGAAATGTTATCAGCATCATTGTATCTCGCTTCGTTCATCTTTCTGCCTCTTGCCTCCATCAGCTCGATCAAATCTCCGTGCTTTGCATCATTATGTCGGCCCTCCAACAGGTGATCCTCCACCCTTACCTCTCGCAGCTTCTGCGATTCTGGTCTACCACCGTTGGTAGGGACAAGACCTACCGTACCATCCAATATGCAGCTCGATTCCTCGCGTGGTACGAATACCGCAAAGGTGCTACCAAGGAGACCGTGGCTCGTCTGACTGCACTCAAATCGCAGCTCGGCCTCAGCCGTAAGCTCATGCGAGTCGGCAAGTTTCTCGAGCACTTCCAGGCCGCCCTCAAAGCCACCACCATCCAGGACCCCGTCGTCTCGTACGCCGCCATCGGACGACAGCTCGGGTACGGTTTCTACCTCATCCTCGACACCCTTCAGTGGATCCACGGCGCCAAGGTCTACACCTTCGAAAAGGCCACTGCAGACAAGATCTCCAAAAACGCGGCTCGATTCTGGCTGCTTGGTCTCACCTTCTCGCTCGCTTCGGGAAGCTACAAGACGTACGTGCTGCAACAGCGCGCAGCGAGCGCCAAGCGTCCTCGCGCCACCGCCGAGAAGGAGGCGGAGCGCAAGATCGAGATCGCGCAGATCTCTACCGAGCAAGCCGCCGTGCGATACCAGATGACTCAGGATGCGCTCGACTGGTTGATCCCTGCTACCGGTGCCGACATTCTTGGCCTCGACGAAGGTATTCTGGGTCTTGCCGGTTGTGCTTCGTCAATCATGGGTGCCCGCACTCAGTGGAGGGCTGTCAACGGATCCGCGGCCAAGTCCAAGTAAGACCGATGCCGGCGCCAAAGATGGAAGCGGCGCATCACGCGATGCCCCCACTCCTCATATTACGATGTATTGTTGCCGACACGAATACCATGTGCGATCATCCAACCATGACTTCCAACGACTCTCAGCTGCAAGAGTGCACCAAGACATCCAATCTACTTTGTGACAGTGGGTCGATTCGACAGCACGTTGGCTGTGGGCGCCTCGCGACTTTCGACACACTTTCTCTTCGCGCGTAGGTGTTTCCAGTCATCGGCTTTCACTCCAGATTGACCAGCATTGTGGAAGCATATCAACGTTGGTAGGGAAGGACTGTAGTACAAAACGCAGCACTAAACAGGGTGAGAAGCAATGGTACAATTTTCTCCAGTGATGGTGCTAAGCCAGCGGAACCTCGACACGCCATTCCATTAGCATCTTGGCAAAGTCGATCGATTGGCTCGAGTTGCCAAAGCCTTCAAAGTCTTGATGGCCGAGCAGATCCATGTCGAGTTGGGGCAGCTCCGACGATGAGCCAATTGGTTCCAGACCAAAGACATCGAGACCATCCAGGTTCTCTAGCAGCTTCGGATCGAATGCTAACGAAAGGCCGGTACTGTCGATTGTAGCACCATCTGCTTGCGGAACAGTGGCGGCGAACGCGTTTTCGATCCGAGACGACGGACACGACGCTGATGAGACCGTGTTCGTGAGGTTCTCAGACAGCGATGGGATCGACATCAGCGACGACGACGCCTCTTGCGTTGGTGCAGCTTGACCTCCAATTTCGAGCTCATCCCGCAGAGAGTTTTGGAGCCAGGCGGGTAGAGAATGCTCGTTTTCGAGCAGATTGTTACGGAACGACCGCCAGTAGCCATCGTTGAGCAGCACGTCGAGGATCTGGCAAGTGGCATGCCATCGTTGGCGCAATGCCACAGCAGCTTCTTGTACCGCCGCGTCGCTCGATGGATGGACCGACTCGAGCTGAAGTTGATGCTGCTGCTCCTCGAGTCCGAGCAAGAGCTTGACCAGTTGAACCTGGATCGACACTTTTGTCTTGGTCGACGAGACTTCCATAGGGACCTTTTCGAGAGCAGCCGTGATCTTACGGCGAGTCATAAGCCTCGACAAGCCGCTGACGTTGACGGGCGTCTCGGTGAAAAAGAGATCGAGCAGCAGCACCAAGCACGCACGCAGCGTCTGCAGCGTATTGAGTTGGCAGTTGTCGAGGCGTGTGCAAATGTCGGCGACCTTGTCCTGGATGTCGAGGATGTGACCCGCCATGTACATCAGGCTGCCATGCGGACGGGTAGCCTCAGAGATGAGGGGCATGTGCAGCGTGAGAAACAGGTGGAAGAGTCTTTGGTGCAACAGCCAACGCTCGACATCGACCAGACCGATGACTTCGTAGCGCGCTTCGAGCGAGTAGTGCGCAGGGAACGAGGCGACCAGCGACTGGAACTTCTGGTCAAGCGAATCACGCTGAGCAGCAGAGAGTCGCTGACCAAACACAGACGCAAGGCCCCATCCATCGGCAGAGACGGGACCGTCGTCGAGGTCCGACTGCGCATTGACCTGATCGACGAGGGTGCGGGTCATGATGGCAAAGTCGATGGAGGCAAGCGAGTAGCTGACGTGGGTCCAGGTGGAACGAAGATGGGAGCGCGGACATGGATGTTGCAGAAGTTCGTCGTCGAAGAGGATCAAAGGTCTGCGCGTATTGAATTGCAGCGGAGAGATGCGATAGGAGCGCGACTTGTTGCTCTGGCTCCAGTCTCGACGTACGAGCGCCCACCAGCAGCGAATGGCCATCTCGACCGTGATCGCCTGATGCGGTTTGGCTTCCGGAGAATGGATCCTGTCGAACGTCCCGAGACGGTGGATGCGCATGCGGATCGCAGATCGAATAGCGCAATCAGCCAGCGAATCTAGGAAAGCGGACGAGCCTTTGCCGCACTCCAGCATCAGGATGGCAGTCTGGAGCTCCGGAATGCTACCAAAGGTGAACGTCGACTCGAAGCGCTGAATTCGCTTGACGAGGGCAAAAATGCGACGCAGTCGCTGACGGATGTCTTTCTGCCCGAGAGGCTCGACGTTGGCTCCAGAGCTGGTTGAACGACCCCACGTGTAGGTTCGATCGAGCGGGGCGAATCGCAGCGCAGCAAAGATCACCATGAGGCTTGCAGTAATGTGTCCGAAAGCGACCCGCTCGCGTCGCTCATAGTCGACGTCGGTCAAAAGCTCTGTCAGCACTACACGGATAGTCGGAACGTGTACAACGTTACCGTGAATCGAGTGCAGACGCTGAACATAGACGTCATGCAGAAGATGCAGCGACTGAGGCAGGCTGGGCAGAGCGGAGCGCAGCTCTTGAATCAGCTTGCGGCGGCTTTCGATCGGCATGGCGCGCCACTCGGCGTAGACGTCCTTGAGGGCAAAGGGACATCGAAGCTCTGGGGCACTCTTGATGTGCATAAGCTGAACGGCTTCGAGCGTGTGCAAGCGGTCATCGGGATGCTTGTCATCGTCATCGCTGTCCGAATCGTCAGAATCGAAGGAGCTGGCATTTTCTGGCAACGATTCGAGGTCTTGTTGTCTAGCTGACCTTGCCGAAAAGGATCGCGCGGCTCGTTTCGGAGATAGATAGGCAAAGTCGTGAGCAGAAGACGACGTGCTGGGCGTGACGATCCTGCCAGAGCTGCTGGAAGGTGTCTGACCGTGGTCGCTGTGCTGCGAGGTGGACGACGTCATGGAGCGTTCAGCCCAGGCCACGGGTGGCCGTGTGGGTTCGAGAGGCGCTTGGCTGCGGTAATGAGATAGCGCACGATGTTCGAGGGGCTGCGATGGCATCGACACGCGACTCTTGCGCTTGGGGAATGGGCGCTTGTTCTTTGCCCTCTTCTTACGCAGCTCGTGCTTGCATTCGCTGCCGATGCCCTTGGAGACGCATTGATTGCAAGGATCTAGACGATCGCATTTGATCTTGCGTTCTCGGCACTGGATGCACGAGCGGTTCACTGAGCGCTGTTTGTCGGATGATGCGGTGTTGACGACCATGATGACGAGCTGCCCTCGCAGACGTTCGCGAAGTGGTAAGGTGGGGGCTTGCTGGCGATAAGTCGATCGATGAGTCGGGGAAAGAAGTGCTTGGTGGTATCTGGTTACGATGTGTGGAAGAGAAGGAGTCAAGCGTTGTCCAGAGGCAGGGAAGGCAAGCTCGTTGACGACGCCTCTTTGCTATTGTTTGCGGGTCAAGATTGCGTCTCGGGCCTGACTTTGTTTTCAGGTCAAAGTCGAGGCTCAGCTGGGTGTACCACCGAATGCACAGGGACGGTCTGGCACGTGAGAGGCTGCAGGTAGAGATAGATGGAGTGGTGAAAGGCACTCCCGGCGAGCCTAGTCTCAGAGCAAGAGCAAGAACGGCATCCAAAAGAGTATGCAGGTTCGGAAGCCTAGTGTCTGAGTGCCGACCTGTATATGTTCAAGGAGCAACGTTGGTCAAATGCTTAAAGCTGAGCGGGGTTACACATCGGCAGTGGCAGAGCTGTCAATTAAGGTTGCCGCTGAGCACTTATTTCCGGACTGCAGTCCAACTTATTGCCGGTATCCGCGGAGGCACAGCGTGCTCGCTCTCGGCGAGACCCTTGCAGCACGCAGCAGGGTTCTGTTTCTTTTCCTCTGTCAGATCGGATTGTCGTACCACTCGCATGCGGTGCCGGTCCGGATGGGCACACGCCTCTTTCTCTGACGCTTCCGAGATGCACGACCCGGAGTCCGAGCTGCCAGAAGGATGCTTCGACAATGATGTGATTGCGATTGTGAGGTACAATGAGTCACGGAACAGCTACATGGTTGGCAAGGTCGGCTCGCAAGGTGCTAGGCTGGCGACTGGTAGCCCACGCTATGGCTTCTCCCCATGCAGGTGGTCAGCCATCGTCGGACCCTCGAAAGGGATCGGCTTGTTGGCTTCCTTCCACTTGGCCTCGGCTTCACTTCCCGGAGCAGGATAGTCGAGCCCACTCAGATGCCACAGGTCTGCTGGAGGCTCTTCGATGTGAATCTGTCGTAGCAACAGTGGAACTATGTCAGCCAATGCGGTCAACGTGTGGGTGAAGACATTTTTTGCAAACTCACCTCCCATTCGCAGTTCTTGGCTTCGAGTACGCCTCGGAACCGATCCTCAAGCCTCTTGATGGTGGTCATCCTGCGTTCTCTTCCAGTGGCGAGTCGGGCAAGGTGTTGAGAAACGATTCGTACAAATGGTTTTCCAGTCTGCTCTGCTCGTTCGGCATGGCTCTGCTTGCCAATGTAGAAGTCTTCCTCGCCATCAATTGCGCAGAAGAGCGTAATGACGAGAAAAGGCGGGAGTCCGACGCTGATACTGTACTTGTTTATGAGCCGATGACGTCCATAAAGGTTGATAAAAGGGATCGTCAATCGAGCCGCCACAGGAGCATTTCTAGGATGTTGCAGGATACCTACTACATATCCGCGATGCTGTTGACTAGCTCTCGCTTCTCCTCGCGACTGAAGAGTCCCGGTGGAGCGTAGATGCCTGTGCCATTGTGAGCAGTTGAGAGAAGCGTTGGTCAGTCTGCCGACCAATGCCAACCTGTGCAAGCTTGTCAACTCACGATGCAGCGGCATGGTGTCTGTTTTGTCGTATGGAGTTCTTGTGGGGTCCGTACGTTGCGGTATCCTGGCACCACGACTACTCTTAATACCTTTCGCACCGGTGCTGCCGGACCGTGCCAGATCTGTTTTTTTACATCGACGAGGCCAGCAGATGCTACCATCGATTCTCGGCAATTCCTCTCGCCTGTGCGCTTCAGGCAGCGGGGGCCCAAAAGCGTTCCCCGAAAGCACGCGAATAAGTCTTCGCGGCTCGCGGAGGGCAATTGCGAATTCACTCAAGACGCTCCATACTCTATTTTGAGATGTTCAGGACTGTGCTCGGACTCCGACCTGTCTCGTGGCTCGCTTAATCGCCACGCTCGCAAGAAGTCTTGCTTGGACCTCATCCGTCTTCCTTCGGCCAAATGAACGGCATGCGCGTGGCTTCCAGCTTCCGTCCATCCCGAAGAAAGCCTGTGCGGGTCTATCTTGTCTGTCCGGCAATAAGTTTGCCAACACGGTGGGATTCTCTCTGGTACACGCTCTCAGATGCGATCGCTCGACGCAGACAAACGGCACACTCTTTTGTCAAGCTGGCTGACAGATGCGTCCATTGCGTATGCTGGGTGTATAGCTGCTACATCACTACATCTTGCGCTTTCTGGCAGACTGAGGAGTGCTGTGCTCGCTGGGAGTCGACCTGGCTTTCGACAAGGGTGTTGCCGATGCAACGCCGTTAGCCTGAGCCTTCTTTGCCGGTGTCGACGATGCTGCCATTGTGGAACCTCCATTCACCTTGGCCGGCGATTTGGCGTCGCTCGCACCCTCGATCAGGATCTGACTCTTGAAAAGTTCGACAAGGTCGTCCGTGTCTGCGAGCAAAACATCTTGCACGGTCCGTTCCTGCCATGCTGCGCCTTGTATTTTTTCGGCCTCGACTAATCCTGCCTTTTCCTTGTCGGTGATATGTATCTGCGAGTCCGTGCCAGCTGCCGTCTCGCTCAAAATGGCCGGCGTCGTGATGGCAGCAGGCAGCATCTTTGACAAGAATGCATCGAACAACAGAGTCGCAGGCGGCAACAAGTGAGGAGCGGTCGAGAAAAGCGATGCCACACCAGAGCCGACTCCACCCGCAACGTCGGCCGACACCCTGAGCATCTCATCGTCTTCGTCCTCCGCGGCATCGGCGCGTGCATCGTGGAAGGTCGAAGGTCCAAACAGATCGTCGAACAGAGTCTTCTTGACGTTGGAGATGCCACGAATGCTGCCAGCAGTGGCTTCGCCTGAAGCAATGCCAAAGGCGGAGGGCGAGGCGGAAAAGGTGACCAGGTCCATATCCTCGCTGATGGCGACAAATTCTTGAACCTGATCGAAGGATCCGCCAGGCAGAGGAACGGGCGCAACAAAAGCGACGGCGGTACGAAACACAGCTCTGCCGGTTGTCGAGCCTGGCTTGGTGACATGTGCAGCGGATCCGAACAAGGACGTCGATGCAATCTCGCTATCCGACACAAGCGAGACGGGCTCGATGACCGTCTTGACCAGTCGTGCTACCCGCACAGAGCCCTGATCGTCATCCTGCTCAGCCTCGCTCGACGAGACCAACGTGAAGATGGACCGCTCCTCGTCGTCGACGGCAGCTCTCCTGCCGGAAGCGGGCAAGAGCAGCTTAGCTTCAAGGCCTGCCTCGATGCCCTTGCGGGTGACTTGTCGCGAGAGGACCAGATCCCACACAAGCACAGCTGTGCGAGTGGCGACACCCAAGTACCGACCCGAGAAGGAGAGGTTGTGCACGCCGTCAGCCAGCTCGGGCGCCGAGATGACCATCGACAAGAGGTTGCTCTCTGGGTTCCAGAGCGTCACGGAACCGACCTGACCGACGGCAAGGATCGAGCCGTCGGCAGAAAAGGCGGATGCTGTAGGAGACTGGTCGCGGTAGCCAAACACAGAGCGACATGCCCAGTAGCTCTCGAGCTTGCCAGACTTGAGCTTGCGCGAAGCCAGGTGCCAGCTGCGCACTTTGCCGTCGGAAGCGGTAGTGATGAGCAGCGCCGAGCTGGGCGAAAAGGCCATCGAGGTCAGACGCTTTCCGTTGTGTGGACGGTCGATGCGTGTGTTGAGGGTGTAGCGTCGGTTGACTGGGTTCCATCGCCAGAACTTGAGGCTCGACTCGGAGACAACCTCCACCTCGCCTTCAACCTCCGAAAGATTGCGGCTGTCAAAGGTGACCATCCACTCGCCTGCCTCGGCGATCTTGGAAGAAACAAAGGGAGAAAACAGGACGCGCTCGACACGAGTGGGTTCGATCTGCTCGTCTTCGACGCGCGAGACACGATTGGAAGGTGCCACCTCGAGCTCCATGGTGTTGACGTCCTTGACCGAATCGTAGAATTGTAGAGACGACGGGTGACCGGCAAGAAGAACGAGGTTGCGGCTGGCCGGGTGCACGGCGAGCGGCACGGGTGTGTCGGCAGGGACAGTAGCACCGGGCAGATGGCGGGAAGCATCCATCTTGATGCGCGTAAAGGAGCGGGTGGGCTTGAGCGACATGGAAGAGACAAAGGTGATGCTTCCGTCTGCAAGCGACACGGCGTACTCCTGCTCCCTACCGTCGAGACCGTTGGCCACGGCGATCGCTGAAAGGGGTGCGCCGAGACGCGGCACAAACTCCTTCGAGGCGGCGTTGCCAGAAGCGCCCAGATGCCAAACCACCAACACACCTTCCTCGCCTCCTGACAGCAAATGCGCTCCGTTGGGTGAAAAGCAGAGCGACGAAACGGCATGCGCGTGCCAGTGAAGGACAGTCGAAGGAGCGTGCCTCTCCATACCATCGTCTGCCTCTGCCTTGGAAGGGGCCATGAAGCTGTTCTGAAGGCAGTACCAGACGCGGATGCGGCCGTTGGAGTCGCCGGTGACGAGTCTGGTCGAGTCTGTTGGGTGGAAAGCCATGCAAGTCATGGACTCCCGGTGATGGTGATGCGATCCAGGGTGGGAAGAGATGAATCGTGTGAAGCCCGAGGCGAGATCGTTAGTTCTTGCCACTTGCACCTTGTCGTTGCCGACGACGACGAGCCATTGACCGTTCGGTGAGACGCCGATGGCGACCGCCTCTCTCGTCTTTGCGATCCGCGTCAGCTCGGGTCGTAGCGATGCGCCTTGCGAAAACTTGGGCATCGATGCAAGGTGGCGAGTATGTGTGCTGAGGTCGAGACTAAAGTGGCCAATGATGGTGTTGAAAGGAGCGCCGCTGTCGAGCGCAGTGAGGATCTCGGACAGATTCTTGGGGGCGGTCTCTGCATCACGGTGGCGGAACTTCTTGAGAAGCACATAGACAGTGTTCGGACTCGAAGCGTGCGCAGTCATTCCCGAGATGGGCAGCTGAAGATCAAAGGATGAAAGCAGGACGCCGTCCAAGAAGTCCCATACCTTGACGCGGCCATCGAGTGATGCGGTGAGCAGCTGCAAAGGGTTCGCGGGGTTGATCATGATAGCGGTGATAGGAGCCAAGTGAGAACCGGGCCCGCTCGAGAGCGTCGAGACGACCTGGCCGGTGGTACGTGAGTAGATGCGGACGGAAGTCTTGGAGACGGCAAAGAAGTAGTCGGCATCGCGGGTGAATACGACGGGAAGGCGAGAGGCGCGGCCCTCGCTGATGGTCTGGAAGGGAGAGAATTCGGAGGAACGATCCTTGATACCGGTGATGCTCTTCTTGTTCTTGCGATGGCGGGTTTTGTTCGGAGCGGCGGATGCAGACGCGGCGGCATTGCTGGGGGACGGCTGATGATGACTTTGCGAAGCTGCTGTCGCTTCGGCCGTATCTACTTTCGATCGACTGGACGTGGTAGGGACGGACGCCTGCGATGCTGCGGGTGCGGCTGCGGGTGCGGATTGTAGTGGAGTAGACGGCATCTGCGCCGCCTTTTTGACGGATGTGGACGCCGCAGATCGAGGCATCCTTTCTAAAAGCTGTCGTCAGCTCCTTCTCCTGCTGATGAAGCGGTACGAAGAAAGACGCAAGAGGGATGAAGGGTCGCTCCGTTGATCTCTTGCTACGACGTGGTGGCCTGCGTCCGCTACGATACAAAGTGCCTCGAAATGACGAACTAGCGCCCTTTCCGTTGCAAGAGACAATCGCTACGGACGTGTTGTCCGGGCCAAGCTGGCGTGATGTGAGACGGGCTCAAGGTGCAAGTGTCGATGAAGAAGCCGGAAGGTGAGGTGAGCAGGAAGAGAGGAGGAAGCTGTACTCAACGTCACTTGCTGTGACTTTGCGCTCCTCTCCAGTTCAAAAAATTCTCAAACAAGAAAAAGTCGAAATTCGGGTATCGGACAATCGTCCTCCTCCAGGAAGAATCACCGCCAAACGGCTGATTTCAGAGCATTTTCTCCACCTCCTTTTTGGTACTTCTTTGAAAAGTATTGCAGAAGCTTTTTCTTAAGGCTGCTCAACTGTTGTGGTTCCCATGAACGATCGCGACAAGCTGCTGCAAAGAGCTGGTTTTGGTCAATACAAGCTGAATAGGTACGATTTCATCGATACAAGATACAGTGACTTAGTCCAACAGTGATGATGTTTCGGTATACAAGCGAGCAGCTGCTGAAGCAATACATTAGTGTCCGAAGAGGCGCAGAACCAAGAAGAAACAGCTTCCAACAAAGCGAACAGCCGAAATACCGGCGGTCGACCAAAAGATGACCGTCTGGTACGGGTTGATGATAGGCTCGCCTCTGCGAACTGCAGCAGCATAAATATGGTTGCGCACATACTTGTTCCACCACGTGCTCGTAAAGATGATGACTACCGCCGCGTTGGTACACATCCAGATCAGCACCAGGTTGGTACGGAAGTTCTTGGCGTGGTCTTCCTGTCGCGTCGCCTTGTCGCGCTTCTGCCGAACCTCGACCGTCGGCTGCGAAAGCGTTTGTCGGTAGTGCATCCAAAGGTCTTCCGCATCGGCAGCCGAGGTGGGGATCTTGACATCCACCATCTCGCCCTTGCCGTCTTGTTTGGAACCAGAGCCGGTGGCACCTCCCAGGTCGGTCGCGGGTCCGTTGGACTGCTTGGTGCCCCAAGAAAGATCGTTGGTGTTGCACATCGAATACATCGACAGGATGATGACGTACGTCGGTGTAAGGAAGAGGTACTGGATGAAGCTCGTCAGCATGTGCCACGGCTCGAGATGCAAGATCGAGCATACAAGCCACATGACATAGGTCGCTGCGAGCGAGATGACAATGTCGCGGAAGCCCGACGTCTTGAACAGCGTCTCGAGGTTGTCGATGCGCCATCCACTGGCGTGCGTGAGTCCCGAGGCATCCAGAGCCAAGTAGGTGGTGTAGCCAGCCGCGTACAGAGCAAGTCCCATGATGAGCGCAAAGATGATGATCGCCGACGTATACGCAAAGTTGGATCCCTGAGGTCGGTTGCCCAGCGAACAAACAAGCACCACGATCACCATGGCGATAAAGATGTTCTGGAAGATCTCGACGATGGCAGCCCCCTGCCCGCCGAACGGATCGCTGCCTTCCGTACTGGTCGAGGCGCTGAGCAAGAAGTAAAAGGCAAGGAAGAAGTTGGCAAGCCCAAACCAACTAAACACGAGCAGGATCAAGTTGAAGATGACTTGGAAGAGCAGCCAAATTTTGCGCAGGAAAGGCTGCCCCGAGGTGAAGATGCGGTAACTGTGCCAGACAGCGTAGTACGAAGCAAAGAGCGAGCCATTGAGCCATCGTCGACGCTGCGAAATGAATTCGGGCACCCTGTCAGGCACGTCCGTCCACGCCTTGGCCGACTTGACGTAGCGCAGCAGCCATCCCTCGCGCTCCTTGGTGACGAGCTCGAAGCAGAGAATACGATCTTCGGCGAGGTACATGTTGCCCTCAAAGATCGAGTTGCTGCCTTCGCCCGAGTGCAGCTTTTCGCCTTTGAAGTACATCTCGAGCGGTCGGCCCAAGAGCGCCTTGTATCGATACGCTGAAAAGGCACCGGGGAGCACCGAGATAAAGCCAAACACCGATTCGGTCGGTTTATCGAGGATGTTGGACATCTTGTACTCAAAGTTCTGCGAGGCGACGAGCGGATTGAACAGAGAGGTGCAGCCACGTCCCGTGTCGACGCAGATCTCGCCGCAGGCACCGCCAACGCGCGGATGTTTGTCGAACGACTTCCACAGGGCATAGATCGAAGTGGCCGAAGGCTTGGTGCCAACGTCCAAGAGAACGCAAACGTTGGGTTTGAGCATCGGGCAGAAGGCGTTGAAGAACCATCGATGGCTGTTGAGCTTCTTCTTGTTTTGTTCCTTGAGGCAAAAGACTACCTGGATGGGGCAAGGGGTGACCTGCACCTCACCCTTTTCGGTGACCTGGACACGCGTCGTGTACTCGAAGATGTGGGCCTCGACGGGCTTCTTGAGGACGTGGTCCTTCATGACGCCTTCATTGTAGCATCCCATCAAACCGAGTGCCTTGAGCATGCGCTCGTTCGCCTTCTTACGACCGTCGGCGACGATGATGACGACGACCTTCTTCCAGGCGTCGGGACCCCACGTCTTGGAGCGCGTGCGGCCACAGAGGTGGGCGATGTTCTTGATGACACCGCCCATGGTCCTGGCGAAAAGCACGTCATCTTCGTTGTAGCAGGTGAGCACGATGGCCATCTCGGTCTCTCTACCGTACATCCACGGACGCAGGGTGTACCTCTCCTCGATGAAGCGGTCTGGATCCGAGGTGCATGCCTGGTAGCGCATCTCGGCAAACTCAGGGTTGTTGGTGTTGGACTTGCTGATGCTCGAGGCGACGGGGATGTCGAGGACAAGGTTGCCATCCTGGAGCGGGATGCGCTTGACGGTACGTTTGCGCATGATGCGGTCGCGATCCTCACGGGAAAAGGTCGAGTCCTGGTGCTGCATGCCGTGCAAAGGTGCAGCCGCGATGAGCGCACCGGGCGAGCCGAGACCTCCGATCGACATGTTGGGCTCGGGCATGCCCTGAGCGTGCATCTCGTACTCGCCGTAGGGTGTAGGCGGATAACCGGGTTGGTTCATCTGGATGGAGTGAGAGGAAGGCATACCGTTGTAAGGCATGGCAGGAGCGCCTGCATTCCAAGAACCTGGCGGCTGGTTGCTGTGCTTGGAGTAGATGCTCTTCTCGTCGTCTACAGAGTGGTAGCCGTTGCCGCCGGGCCTGCCGGACTGGTAGCTTTCGGAGCGTTGAAAGGCTGCTGCACCTCCGTAGGGATAGTGCTGCTGCATGGTCTGCTCGTCATAGGATGGATCGCGCGAGCCAAGATCGATACTGTGCTGCGCAGGATTGGCGTTGAGTTGGCCAGATCCAGGCAGCGGGGCCGGGTCGTAGAGAGGGGCGGTGGGAGCCGTGTCGTAGGACGCGTTAGGGTCCCAGTTACTCGGATGGCTGTTGTTCGGTGCGTTTCTACTGTAAGAGGGCTGCGACCTTTGTCTAGCGGCGGAGAGGTTCGAGGGCACGGGCGGGATCTCTTGATGCTCGTAGGTAGCAGGAGCGCGAGGGGCTGAGCGACTGCCGGACGAATTGGATCGAATCCTTGACGGTTGCCTGTCGAACAAGGGTGGATGGGATGAGAGAAGAAGCCAGGAGGGGTCAGAAGGCTGTGTCTAGCTCGACAGAGAGATGAAACAGCAGCGGGAAAGGCCAGATGAGGCGTTACGCGTGTGCAAAGGGTGGGTTGGTAGAAGCTTACCTTTGAGGCTTGACGGGCGCGGCCTGGTACTCGGGCTGCGAGGTGTCGTAGGCAGCAGAGTAGGAATGCTGCTGTTGGTAGTATTGAGAGTCGTATCCGGAGTGTGACTGCGGATGTTGTTCGGCGTAGTAGTGGTGTTGCTGCGGGTCATCGTAGGCATCGTAGGGACGAGCCGGACCTCCGTGCTGATTGTAGTGGCTCATGGCTCGTAGCTGCGTACGGCGCACCGGGCTGTAGCGTCTGACTGAGCTACAGTCTTTGAAGTCCGAGGGTGATTGAGTTTGAGTAGAGTTAAGCTCGGTCCAGGGTGGGTGATGAGGATGATGGTGTGCGAATCTACTCTACGTGGAGAAGGTGGGATGGTGTGAAGCAATGAAAGGACAGATCCAGCTGGCTTGCGTGGAGATGCGTAGGTCCCTTTATCGCTAAGGACTCGGTCTGCGCGATGGAAGGAGAGAGACACAGAGAGAGAGGAGATTGAGGAGCGGGAGGAGAAGATGAGGAGGAGAGAGGCGAGTCTGTGCTCATTCTTGGACCTGCATGTGCGTCTGCACGCCACTGTGCTCACGCTGAAAAGAATGCAGCACTGTGCGGATGGGCCGAAACTCTTTGCTGCTGCCGGCAGCCCTTGTTCACACGAGGCTGAGCGGTGGCGATTGTAAGGAGTCGTGTGTGTGCCTGCAGCAGGTGCGGCAGGATCGTTATGCTGCAGCAGCGTGTGTAGAAGTCACTTTTCGCAAAGTCCGACCCAAGAATTTCAATGCCAGCGCGCCTCGGCTTGTTGCACTTGAGCAGGGTGTGCGTGCGTCTCTGCAGCTATGTGAGAGCAACACCAAGACAGGTTCACCAAAGAGACACGACCCCTGAACAGGACGAGGAATTTGAGCTTTAATTCTCCTTGTGTGGTGAGCTCCGCTGTCAGAGTCGGCAACGCTCTGTGCCGCTCGTCTAGCCCACCCGAAGAATTCATTCGCCTCTTCCGAGACAGGTCGACGGATTTCCGTTCTCCAACGTCCGCGAGAGGTCTGAAGCTGCGTTCCTGGAGTACACTGCATGGCTCCTCTCTACTGTAGAACCGGATAAAATGCTTCCGTCGTTGTACTTGACACCTCAATGTGGGTCGTCTCCGAGCACAGCATCGGAGCCGGATGCCTCGCCACGGTATCGTCTCAGCGCGGAGTGCACTGTAGCAAACCCCGGAATTCAGAGCGCAGCCTCGCACGTCCAGGTATCGTTCATAACTATCCATTGTGCCGATACCAAAGAAGCGAACAGCTGTAAGCCGCTTCTTCGTCGC
This sequence comes from Pseudozyma sp. F8B2, assembly GCA_003004685.1. NCBI lineage: Eukaryota > Fungi > Basidiomycota > Ustilaginomycetes > Ustilaginales > Ustilaginaceae > Pseudozyma > Pseudozyma sp. F8B2. Next base: position 565,016 of record NXFQ01000010.1, on the reverse strand, counting down.
TGGCTGCAGGATCGTAACGTCATGTCCAATGACCTCGGAGCGCCTGCAGCCGCATGACAAGAGGTCTCGGTGTGCAGAGGCCTCGCGTGATGGCTTTGGGATTGAATCGACCGATTACTCGATGCGTGACCCGATCGGTCATGCGCGTCTTCTCCACACGTCAAAATTTCGGCTATCGGCGCTGTTGGTTTTTCGACTTCTTCGTCGTTTGAACCACTTCCACGCTTTGCTGTTTCTTCTAACAATCTCGACACGATTGCTCCGACAGGCTACAACCGCATTCCCTGTCGCTACGCGCAGCTTTGCAAGAGCGAAAAGGACTCGCACAGCCTTACATCGTCTGCAAAATTGGACCTGATCCGACAAGTCAACGTTATCGCACAAGCACTCGCTCCCAAGAACTCGGCTTGTTACTTGCATCATGTCAGACCGCGAGGATGGTGGTGAGGAAACGTGAGTAGCCCACGCTGGCCCAGGAAGAGCATGCAGCCAAAAGCTTTTCGTCGTGCGCCACAGATAGACTGACTTGTCTTCTGCTCATTTGATCCCCCTGTACTCTTATCGAACAGCTTCTACGAGGACGAGGAGCCCGTCTACGATGGCGATGATCTTGGAGAGGAGCAATTTGACGATGGTGCAGATGGTGCTGCCAACGGTATCGTACATTCTTCCGCAGGAGGAGATCCATCGACATCCATGGCAGGTCAGGCCAACGCCGAGCGCATCACCACACCCTACATGACCAAATACGAGCGTGCTCGAATCCTTGGTACTCGTGCACTTCAGATTTCGTAAGTGCCAGGATCTTGAACACCAGAGCCGCTGGCTCACTCTTCTTGCGCCAATATGGTTGCTCTCCTACGCAGACCGATGCTGACTTGACATTTCTATGACACTTGCATGAAAACATAGGATGAACGCACCTGTTCTCGTACCCACAGAAGGCGAGACCGATCCATTGGAGATTGCCATGAAGGAGCTCGCCGCCAAAAAGATTCCCTTGGTCGTCAGAAGGTACTTGCCAGATGGAAGCTACGAGGACTGGACTGTCAGCGAGCTCATCGTCAGCGAATGAGCCAGCCACCGAGGCCCGTCTGCGTCCGAATACGTGGACCTGGTCATCTCCAGGCGCGAGAGCTCGTCTCTCATCGTTGACCCATCTATACCTGCGACTCGCATCTGCCGTGTCTGTGCGATGTGCCTCGGGGCGACTTTGCCGCGCGACCCTGCGGCGACGCTGTTGGTGCAAGGCATTCACCATGTCATCTCCCTGTCCCCGTCCTCTTCCCTAGTCGATTCCTGCCATTGTACTTTAGTGTCTTTCAAAAGATAGCATATCCCAAACCGACAGGACACTTCCAAGACAGCAACAGACAAGCTTTGCTGAGTACTCCGCCTGAACCACAACATGAAGCAGGTTGAGTTGGATGCCGCATCTATCTCAACGAGACGCAAAACAACACTCCCTCATGTTCGAATCTTGCTGAACGGAGATCAAACGTCATTACCTGCACGTACTAGTCGAAGGAGAGTTCCTTTAAGATGGCTTCTCTCAATTGCTAGGCCGCATCGACTTCTGAACCATGGGTCTGGCTAGCGAATAGATCGTGTGCCACCTCGTCGGCTAGTTGCCGGCATCGGTACATCCATTTGCCGTCCCGTCCGGTCACGAGCAATGTGCGATCAGGTCTATCAGTCGAGGTTGGTCGCATCACCGATCTGTGAGACCAGACCGCGGAAGTTCGATAAACGGATGTTAGACCGCCTACGCAAAATCCAGTTTCTCGAAAGGTTTTCCTGCTTCGTACGGAAATACGCCTCGGCCGGAGAAAATTTGTGTCACATGACCGAGGCCAAATGTGATCGAGGCACTTTACCAGTGCAGAGCCACGGGGAAAAGCTCAGGGCAGCTGGCCAGTCTCCTGTCTTTAAAGAGGGTCAAGTGATCCATGACCGCAGTGCGCACAAGGTCGAGAGTGACGAAATTGAGTGTCTGTGAGTGTGCCGTGAGAGAGGTGGAGTGAGCGCTACAAAGCTCGTTTGGACGCAGTACGCTGTCTCTCTCTTCTCTCCCACCAAGTAACTCTCATTTGATCAAGTCAGGTAGGTATTCTCGATAACCGACGTCTCACGAACATTGTTGGAGATCATCCGGACGCATCAGCAGCGACATGACATTCACTGGGCAGCAGCGCATATTGGTTCACTCGATACCTAGCTTCTAGTCGTCATCACCAATGTGGAAAGAGCAACGGCAGCAGTATTCTCAGTTCGGACCTCTCGATTCATTGGAGTTGCTCCGCTGAAAGGGAAGAAGGAAGATCTCTAGCTATCGTCAAATTCTGCGTCAACATCGCCTCCACCCATCAGAAACCCAAAGCTTACACTGTCCGCATCTCCGTTCCACTTTCCATCACCTTCACCTTACAGCTTTGTCAACATGCGAGCCAAGTGGAGGAAAAAGCGTATGCGCCGACTTCGTCGTAAGCGCAGAAAGATGCGCGCCCGATCCAAGTAAACGGATCGCCCTACCCAAACTAGGAATGATTCGTTTACATTTCGTCAATGAAGCCTAGGGTAACCCAAACGGCTTGGTCATCTCCGGTGTCGGCAATGGTCTGCCTTTCAGCGATGTCCTCACTGAGGCTGCTTTATGTCGACAACGAACGTTATCAGATCGGCTCGAAAGCTTCATCGACCCCCAACACAATCGGCAAAACAACAACCAACCCAAACACAATCCAAATTTCTCACAAACGTCCTACCGTCGCATGCTTGTCTCTGCAGCCTCGGTATGGTCGACACTCTTAAAAAATGAAGCGTTTTCAACACTTTACATTTAGACGATCTGTGTTGGTGCTTCGTTCGTGTAATCGCTGAGAATCGATCCGAGTGTTGGCCGATCGCTACCAGTGCTCTCGGGCAGGTCGCAGGTCCATCTCGAAGGTCCAAGCTGAAGGATGCTGTTGAGCGAGAAAGAGCCACGTCTTTGCCATTTGAGGTGGCAGTAGAGCCTAGCGGTCCGACGATGGTTGAGCATAGAGATGTCAGTTCTTCTTTCACGTGGTCGATGGCTATGTAAGGAAACGATCAAAGTACTCACCGCGCCGTCGGGGAAGCGACTGCCTTTGGGCATGCCCAAGTACTCGAGAGCTGTGTCGGATTCGATGAGGCCGTCGATGATGACGTGGCTCACGTGGACGTTCTTGGGACCGTACTCGCGAGCGATCGACTGATGTGGGCAAGGTACATCGTCAGCGATGGATTCGTTCACCGAAGCTTAGGAAGATTCCAAACAACTTACCTGACACATGGCTCTCAAACCAGATTCTGTCGACGAAACCCAAACAGTTCAACGTCAGCGATCAGTGTGTATAGGTTTCCTCGCATCGAACGCCAAACTTACTGCTAGCGGCGAACCCAGCAAACCCCTCTCTACCTCGAGTCGAACTCGTGGCACCTGTCACGATTAGATTGCCACCCTCTGCGTGCTTCTCCATCACCCTCAGGCTAGCCTGAGCAAAAGTGAATCCACCCAAGATGGACCCTTGCACGCCATCCTTGATCTGATCGAGGCGCTGCTCGAGGAAGGGACCTCTTTTGCGAATCGAGGCGTTGTAGCAGGCTGTGCCGAGCTTCTTACCCGGCCAGAAGTCGCAGATCTGTTGGATCGCTGTGGTAATGGAATCGTTGTCCAGCGCATCACAGGCGAAGGCAGCCGAGAGCTTTTCGTCTTTTGAAGCCGTGGAGATATTGTGTTGCTCGCGAAAGGCGAAAGCTGTTTGGTGGAGCGACTCGGCCCATTGTTCCAGTCGAGCCTTGCTGCGGGACAGGATGGCTGTGGTGTAGCCGCGCTCGGCGAACACTTGGGCAATCGAGATGCCCAGTCCCGGTCCAACACCGAGAATGACAACAATGTGGTCCTGCAGCGAGGGGCCGTGCAGCAAGTCTTGACCGAGAGGCAGAACGGGAGCGTGAGGCGCAAACTCGGGTTTGAGAAGATCGGTGCGATTGCGTCGAGGACTGCTACTGTCGTCTTTGGTGGCGCTGTTCTTGGTAGTCATCGTGGCCGTTGCGAGGTAAACTGGTGTACGAGGAGGGCGAGGCTGGGATATGGCTGCTCGTCGAAGGTGCGATGCCGAACGTCCGGTATATGTGGAGAAACTTTGAGGAGCAATCTTGCTGGTCACAGTGGAACGCAACATCCGCCGCTGTCTGTGGTTAATGGAAGTGCTCCAACTGCCCGGTGTTGCTCGACAAGAAGCTGGAACCGGCTACTTATGGGAGCACCGTGCCGATACCTTGAGATCATCATCGCATGAGCTGGATGAGGAGCTGGACCGAGCGCAACATAGTCGCGGCAATAAGTCGATGGACCCTGAACAAGCTCCCATTCCCCCGCATTCTGTCACACCATTTTTAACCGCTCAGATATTGCCGCGACCGCTGTAAACGGCCACAACTGCACACTCACATGCTCGATTCACACACTACAGCAACACAGACACGCGGTTCGTGCAGACCAACTTGTAGCTCTACTTGCTTTCGTCTACAACACAATTTGAACACGCGTCACCTCTAGTAGATGGTACCGTTTCGCACAGGACCCGTGACGACAAAGTCGGTTCCATTCGTACCGAAGCAAGCCTTGTTAAAGTTGGCATCCTTGTAAGCGTTGGTCTGCTGGAACTTGACAAAGTCCTCCATCGGGCAGAGCGATTTGCCCGCCGGGCAACCCTCGGCGCCGCTGTACGGAATGACCGCCTCGTTGAGCTTGGTCCTGATGAACCTCTTTCCAGGCTTGTCATCGCACTCGATCACCTCGAAAACGATGCGTGCGGCAAAGGGAGTGATGTGGCTGAGCACAAAGGTGCGGTTGGGATCCGGGTTGGCAGGGTCGAGGAACTCTCCTACGACCTGGGTGTAGTTGAGAGCAGTGAGCACCGAGAGGAGGATGTCGTCGTGCGAGAAATCGACGTAGATGGTCTGGTCCAGAGGGAAGTAGGTTGGGTTCGAGTCGAGCGTGCTGTTCTCGGTGGTGATGGTGGCGGGATTCCAAGTGGTGTTGGTGAGGCGGTCGAGGAACTCGTTGACCCAGCCGATACCCTGAGCCTTGCCGTTGGGGCTCATGATGCCGTAGTCACCCGAGAACTGCAGATCCAGGTCATACTCGAATCCGTTCCACTCCTCCTTGGTGAAAAGACCGCAAAAGTTCGAGTATCCGAGCGCAACAGTCTCGTAGGCACACAGACTCTGCATACCGTACACCATCTCGTTGGTCAGTTCAAGACCCGAGACGTACTGCTGCAGACGATCGCGCGGTGCAGGCAGGTAGATGGCGTCCCAGACGGGTCGCAGGTAGGTATCGCCGACGGTGATGGTGTCCGAGTTGTTGCAAGTGTCGTACGAAGCGAGCGTGTTGTTGAACGCACCCGGTGTACCAAGACCGTCGCCTCCTTCCAGGATGATTTCGAGGTTGATCTTGGTGGGAGCATCCCAGCCAAAGAATCCGAGCGTCCAGTACCTTGCCGAGTCGAGGATACGCTGCTGGCTCGTCGTCCTGATGACAGGCTTGTGCTTCTCGTTGGACGCATTGTACAGTCTTCCGTACTGGTAGAAGTGGTGGACACCCGAGTCGAACAGCTGCTGCGTACCCACGGGGTTGAGCACCTCGGCACCCAACTCATACTTCCACGTGTTCAGGAAGCTCAACGGACCCGAAGCCGAAAAGTTCGAGTCCGGGTGGTTGAGCTTGGAGACGTTAGCGATGACAGCACCAAAGTACGGCGCGCCCTCGGTCGTGGACGAAGTAGGGTATCGCGCACCGTGACGGTGGAGGATGTGGACCTGCTTGACGGTGCACTTGTCCGAAAGACGTGCGTGCTCCTGCTGAAAGTCGGCAAAGATGGGCGAAGAAAAATAAGGAGATTCGTTGCCGAGGTGCTGGAAGATGTTGTAGGTGCAATCCTCGCGGGCGTAGAGCGGCTTCCAGCGCGTCTCGATCGAGGCGTCCTTGAGCTCGCCAGGGATGCGGTCGGTGACGGCGAGGAAGGGGGAAGTGCCGTACTTGGTCTTGCCTGCGTAGCCTACGTTGGTGGGGAAGGGGTTCTCGGGGCTGATCGAGGTGGGAGCGTCGGACGAAGTGTTGGTGGCGGTCGAGTCGCGAGGAAGCAGGGCAGCAGCCGAGACGGCGGTGGCCACCAAGGCCTGCAGTGCCAGAATGTTTGCTACAATCTGCATGTCGGACGATGGAGGCAGGGGGGATTAGAGTGGCATGAACGTCAACGGAATTGTTGTGCCTTCCTTGACTGTGTATATATATATATGCAAGACCGGCTTTGAAGACGAGCGAGGGTTAAGAATCGAAAAGACAATGAATGCTTTGGGCCCATGCGGCAGCGGCTTTGCAGATCCTTCTCGCAGGAAGATCTGATCAAATGCGGCACCAACCAACCTGCGGCTTGGAATCTTGGCCGTTTCACCGTCGGCCTCGCTTGCACGTCGACCAGGAAAAGCGAATTGTTTGCGATTGGATTGCGCTATCTGATCTGTGAGTCCATGCACAAATCGGCAAATCGCAAGGCAGAAGGCGAAACCTGTCCACTCTGACAATCTATTGAGGAACGTGGACAGCTCCAGTTTGGTGCTCCGCTTCAGCGGCTTTCATGCTCTTACGCTCAAGCGGAGGCGATCCCTCCGCACCGTCGTTCAACCTCGCCTCCTCGACGTACCTTGTGCACTCAGCAAATCTTCTACCCACGGCACATGCATCTGCAGCGCCGGCGGCCGAACTTTTTGTCAAGGCCAGTTGTGTCGCCCAACCTTGCCAGTAATGCAGCACGAACCGCGTTCCTGGGATCCACGCATATTCCCATCCGATCGACTCTGCCCAAAACGTGCTCGTTTCACCTCGCCGGATCACGCCGTCGGTCCGGACCCCTTTTTTCCAAGCGAGGCCGTCGTCTTCCCACCTCTCTTTCTTCTCCAAGTTATCCTCTTCCTCACGAAGCAGAACGTGTCGACTTTCCCCTGCATCACTACTACTGTACCGCACCTCTCGATGGCTGAAGCTAGACATCAATTGCAAAGAACCGTTCGACAACAAAGGTACGTGGCTTTGCCTCTGCCGCACAAGCTCGGCAGTCCACGCCACAAGCCAAATATCCCTCTCATGTTCATGCAAGGTTAGCTCAGCAAAGCTTTGCGACAGCTTCTCCTCCATATACACACAATCTTGCATCGGGCTCGGGCTGCTGCGACTGCGATCGCTGACGTACGCGATCTAGTTAGGCAGGTCGAATTGACAGTATTGTTCGAATCTACATAGCAGTCCCCGTTCCCATCTCCTCGTTCGGAAGAGCCGTCACCACAGGGCTGACGATATCGCCGTTCGTCGATGCCACTACCTTGACCGCCGCCGCTGCTGCCGCAGCGGCTGTCACGTTGCTTACCGCCGACGAAAGCGTCGCCGCTCCCTCCAACATGGCCTCTTCGGTCTTGGTCGCCGGAAGGTAGGCGGTCGACGGATCCGGCGTGTGCAGCTCCTCGCTGATGGCGCTCTCGCTTCCGTGCTTCATCAGGGCACCGCTGTCCGGTCGACTCGCGTTGCTTGGGCCGCTACCGAGGAAGAACGAATCCTCCGACGATGGCGTCTGAGAGTCGCTCCTCGCTATATGGCCGGCTCGCGTACGCTCCCATACATCCTCTCTGGTCGCCGTCACCTCGTCCTCCCTTGCGCTCCCGTCCACTTGACCGTGTTGCTCTGATGCAAAAGCGTCCACCTGCTGGGCTCCGTCGTTGACCTGAGCCTCGACGTCCTGCACCGCAGCTGTTCCTCCACCTCCTAGCTTGTAAGCGGACCGAGTGCCAAAGCCGTTCCTGGCCATTTCCTCGTTGACAGGCACTGGTGACGCGTTCGAAAGGTCAAGCCCTTGCAAAGCCGGAGCGAGTCCCACCTCCTTCTTTGGTTCACCTCGAACTTCCGCTGCCTCTTCTGTGACGGCATTTGTCGGGGTGGTTGCATCGATCACTTTCGGCTCGCTGACGTTCTGCGAAGTGCCCTCAGTGACCATCGATCGCGGGACAGCGTCGACGTCGTCCTTTTTGGCATCCTGAGCTTCGCTAAGCTGTCTCAGCTTCTCCATATCCACTACAGGCATGGTGCTGACGTCAGGAACGTTGAGCTTCTCCACGGTACCTTCCTTCTTCTTGGAGCTGAAGCTGCTCAGTCGACGCAACAGAGCTCTCACAGGACGCTTCTTGCCTGGCGAGGGCTCGCCAGAATCAAAGATCATGCTCGAACGTCGACTAGCCGTAGCGCTCGCTGGTTTGCTCGCGCGCGGCGAGCTACGCGTCGACGGCAGCTCGAGGTTGCGGAACGCCACGGGCGAGACATCGGCGTCGCTGCCGGCCGACACTGCAGCCGACTGCGGCGACATGGCGAGCGACGCCGTTTCACCGGCTGGCGTGGCATATACGCTCATGCCTGGCGACGGCGACGACGAGGCACCGTCCGACGCGCCCGTGGCCGGCCTGTCCTCCTGCGCTTTCGACTTGCCCGAGCGGAACAGGGTGGAGAAGCGGTTCGACTTGCTCGATTTGAGCGGAGCCAGGCTCAACATAGTGCTCATCTCGGACGGTGCCATCGAGTTGCGTCTGCTTGCCGCCGTGTCTGCGTTCGTGTCGGCAGCACCACGCTGTTGGTCCTTGGCAGCTTCCTCTTTGAGATTGGCAAAGGAGGGGTTTGGACTCGATGCTCCGCTGCCTGCTCGACTGCCGGCGCGGCTTCCGAAGGGGGTCAATCGCTTGGCGTCCGACGCCTTGGGCGGCTTGGTGAGACCCTGCAACTCTGCTTCCGGGTCGTTCATGGTCATCGTGAGCACGGTTCGGCGCTTGGCTCTTGCGCCAGTCTGCGTCGTTGACCTGTCGGATTCGCACGACAGTCTGCGAGACACGGCCACCTGATTGGGGCTATGATAGACGTTGGTTCTGTTGGCGTAGGCCATGGTGGCGTCAAAGGGAGAGCTCTCTGATGTCAAGGGAATGCCAAACGGGTCGAGGGTGTCGAGTGTCGAGCCATTGGAGCGCGAGCTTGGCGGTGGAAGGCTTGGGTAGGGCGAGCCACCAAGGCCCAAAAACATTTCTTGCGGTACCATTCCCATGGTTGGGTCCGAGTGCGAACCAGACGCGGAGCCAGTGCTGGCGACAGACGTGCCATCTGCAGCTCTGGTCCGCGCCTGTTGTTGCGTTGAACGAAGCGGTGTCATGGGTTTGAGACCGTTCGGCGCGGATCGCATGGACGAGATGGTCTCATCCTGCAAAGGGGAATCCTCGAGAATGCTGGGGAAGGAGCGGCGGCGAGGATCATTAAGGCCTTTGATTCGGTGGGGCGAGGAGCTGCCGCTACGACTGGGCCGAGCGAAGGGAGGCTGGGGCACCTGTTCTGCGATAGCTTCGGCTGCTAGTTCACGGGCAAGCAGATCGAGATCACGCGTATCGACATACCTGCGTCGTCTACCGCCCGGGGTCACGGTTCCGGAAGTGGCACCCGAGGACGGGTCGGTACTGGCAGCGTCGGCGATGGGCGTCTCGGCTCCGGCGTCCGAGTTCTTCGAAGAGTCGGAACGATCGCGGCGCGATTTGGAGCTGACAGATCGCAGGAAGCTTTTGCGTCGCTTGACTTTGTTCTCATCTCCGGCGTCCGACTTGGAACGAGCACGCTGGGAGGGCGTACGTTCGAGCTGCGAGTGGTCTTCGTCCTTGTCTTGTGCGGTGGTTGCGGCATCGTTGCTGTCAGTCGTGGTTGAGCTTGTGACGGGAGAGAGATTGAACGTGCTGCGCTTCGGCGAAGCGGGGGCGGACTTGCCCTTTTTCCTGGTTTCCACGCGAGCCTGCTGACGAGCGGCTTCGAGGACGAGTTGGGCAGCTCGGGCGACCATGTGGTTATCTACGTTGGCCTGATCAGAATGAGAGGGTTGTCTGCTCTTGACGGGCGGCGTCATACAGGGCGTGGCGCCATCGCCGCTTGTTGTGTCGAGCTGCAGTTCGATGGGTGGTGGTTTGACCGGATCGACGCTAAGATTGTCGGGCGAGGACTCGGCATGCATCGTTGATGACGAAGCAGTGCCCAGAATGTCGGGATGAACACCACTGTTGCCGAGCGCCGCAATGGTCTGAGTTGCCGTGGGCAGTTCGGCAGCTTTTGTCTTGGGCGAAGTGGAAGAGGGGGAGGTGGACGAGGGTGAAGCTGCAGAGCCAAGCTGGGAGGTGGGCTGGCCCAGGCCACGGCTCTGCGCGTGGGCTTGTGCGGCGGCCGTGCTTCCCGACGAGAGCGCAGACTGCTTTTGAAGGGCCGCGGCAAGCTCGCGTTCCGCTGCTGATGAATCCGAAGCCTCCATGAAGGGCTCGGGCACGTCCTGGTTGGAATCCCACTTTGCGACACTTTTGAATTTGCCGTTAGGTCTACTGAGGTGCTCCAGGTCGGCGCCCGTGGTGGCGTCGATAGATCTGCGTGATGCACGGGAAGAGAAGCGAGAGGCGAGCGAGGGTCTTGTTCTTGCAGACTCTGGAGAAGCATGCTCTTGCGCCTGGGAGGCATGAGAGGCAGAGGTCGACGAGCTGCTTTTGAAGCGAGACAACATTCCGCGAGTGGTGGAAGGCCCCGAGGCACGGCGGAAGGGATTGGAGCTCATGAAACGTGAGTGAGAGGGCGAGCTTGAGGTTGGGGTGGACGGGTGCGACGGGTGCGCATCCTGCCTGGACCTGTCGGATTGAGCAGCTGCCATTTCTGACAGCGAGGAGAGGCGCGCTAAGTCCGGCAGAAGGCGTGATATCGAGCGGCGATGATGCTGGAAAGGCGGCTCTACACAAAGTGGACGCTGCTAAGCGTGGACCGCCGAACAAGATTCGTCCACACGAACAAATGCTGAGGATGGTGCTCGGTATGCGGGTTAGAGTCGAGTGAGCTGCTACGCAAAGCAGACGCCAAGTGCTGACGTGGATTGAGACGAACTGCAACCAAGATAGCGCAGGATTAGGATTGTGGGGTGTTCTTCGACAGCGCGAGCGAGCGCAGGCTACCTGGATAGGTTACGAAAGCATGCAATCACGAATGGGCACGCGAGCAAGCATGCGAAAGAAGTCTGAGTCTGTTCGAGAGCTTGAGTAGCAAAGCAAGGTTTGCAAGTCCATGCGCGGTGGATAAGGTTGACCAATGAACTAGCGCGCCGATCGGAAGGAGATGGAGTTGATCCGGAGAGAAACTCGCTCCGTGGGTATCGATGTAGAAGCAAGACCGTGTGATATGAGGCGAGGCGATCCAAGACGTTATGACTACGATGCCTGGGTGCAGAGGTTGTTGGCAAGAGGAACCGATGGCGATGATGATGGTGGTGGGGATAGCGGGGAGGGCGCAGGTGTCGGAGCAGAGGAGACAGCGAAATACGAACGATTTGGTTTGGTTGTCACTTTCTGCTCGCTCCATTCGCCGTTCGGATGTGCCGATCTTTCGAGCCTGCTGTAGCGACCGCGCTGTGCTGCTACCTTATGGCTGGATGGCTGGATTTGGATGGGTGGAGATTTCGTTTCGAATTCAGGAAAAAGGTGACGATTTTTGCTGCACTGCGCTGGTGCAGTGGTGCAGTGTGTTGATGCGCCGTTCGTGACCACACACACACACGCATGCAGCTCGATATGCAGGCCTAGAAATTGAGATCTACAAAAAAGACAGATTGGATTTCGTCTCGCCCTTGGGGTCGACACTGTGCGCTGCTGTGCCGTCTGTTTTCCATTGGAATTCGGTGACGGATCACACACCACCCCCGTTCCTCGCTTAAGAACAACTTTTGACCGTCTTACACCGAGATCAAGGTGTCAAGATCACGACGAAGGACAGTAAACGGACAATGCATCGCAGGTGCAGTGTCGGCCAGCAGTGTGAACACCGCTGTGGCACTTTTCGATCCACAGAAACGCCATGGCACGATATCTTCGGCGCGATACCCGAGCATGCCGTATCTGGGAGGAAGAATAGGAGCCATGCAGGGCTACGCATGTGATTTATGAACAAACGTTACTGAGCAAGCAACCGATATCGATCCTGGAAACGAGTCCCCCTTTCCATTCTTGTTCGTACAGTAGTAGCTGAATTTGGGTTCGGGTTCGGCTCTGGCAACAGGAGGGTGCGGGGTCCACCACCTGTTCGCACCCTGTCATGGAAACGCCAAGCGACGCTGACGTAGTGTATCCGGTACAACATGCGGAGGGTTCGAAGATGACATGCTGTTCATCGTTTGCGATGAAAGGGTCCGATAAGAGCGACAAACACCGGAATGTGAAGCGTCGCCTTGTCTCCACAGCACGTTCGTTCACGCATGAAAGTTACCGACTCGATCGGCTGATTGTTCTACGCGACCGCGACTACGACTGCGACTGCATTCCGAGATATCCTTACCGCCCTCTCTCCCAATCGTCGGCCGGCTTCGATCCTTCGTACTCGCTCCGAGTTTGTAGCGGGTGTCACCATGATCCTTGTTCGACTCACTCCTTCAGCTCACTTTGAAGTCGCAGGAAGGGAGGGCAAACACAACAAGGATATATGCAATGTAAAGAATCCAAAAAAATTGAAAAATATAAAATAAAACGAAATCGAAGAGATTCTACCGACACGGAAACTGGCCGACCACGCACGCGCTCTGTAGCACCTGCATCATGACCTGCAGACGGTGAAGTCATCGGTTGTCTTGCTTTTCCACGCCTAATTTCTTAGGACCTCTCTGAACCGAGTCTTCACAGTTGCGTATACGCTCCGCTGGTTTCTCTTGCGATTGTCGTTTGCTCTAAAGGAGACAGCAGCAAGCACTTCAATTAGATCGGATAACAAGATCATTGCTAGCCACGACGATGCAACGAAAACGTCGGACGGGTGATGACGCAGTACAAGTACAAATGTAGGTCGGCATTTAGGGTTCGCGGGGAGAAGCGCAAGCGAGCTGGAAGGATCTATTCTACGTGGCGGCAGCAGGATCGGTGACACGAACGATCTTGGAAAAGTCTTGCCGCAGCGCTCGCTCCTCGGCTTCTCGCTCGTCCTGGCTGGTAACGTCGCCGTCCTCGTCTGGAAGGCCCCCAGCGGCCTCGTCGGCGATTCGATCGAGCGTGCCTTGAATACCGCCGGCCTCTTGGAATCGCTTCTTGAGCTCCTCTTTCTCCAACCGATCCTCCTCCACCATCTTGCGGCTCAGCTCGTCCACCTCGCGTGCATCGTTGCAGTCGCGGTAGGCGCGGATCCACCTCGCATTGATCTTGGGGAAGTGCTCGCCCCATCCAAACTTGGACAGGAGCAATCTTCCCTGTGCTGGCATCGAGCATACGTAGAAAGCAGCCGCGAGCGCTTCGACGCAGTTGAGCTTCATGGGCTTGCCGTAGTTGACGGGATTGGTGGCGATCATGTGCGGTAGGAGCCGCTCGTTGGGACTTTTGAGCTTGCCAAAAGGCACTTCGTCCAAGCGTGCCCAGCTGCATTCCACCACCGCTACTCCGTTGTCTGCAATGATGTGTGCATCTGCGGGTGAGAGTGTCTGTGTGGCGTTGGGAGTAAGCACGATGCCGCGGAACTTCTGTCCGACGCGCAGCTCCTGGATCAAGCCTAGCCGCGATAGTTTCTTGCCCGAGCACCGTTTGGGATCGCAGTGGTTGAAGTCCCACATGGCTACGGGGACGTCTATCGAGTCGACATCGCTGCCTCCATCAACCGAGTTAGTTTCGCTGTCGTCGGTATCCGGCTCTTCGCCGCTGGAGGTGGCTGCATCTGGTCTTCTTGATGAAGGTCCAGCCTCGGCTGACTCTGCTTCGCTGTCGTCTTGACTCTCGGATGCATCGGTGTCTTCATCGCTGCCATCGCTGTTGTCGCCTCTTGGCTCGTCAATGGCACTGTCGGGCCGCCAACTGTCGGTGTCGAAGGCTGAAGCATAACGAGTTGCCAAGTTGCGTCCTCCACCTCGGCCGCCACGGCCTCTGCCTCGACCTGCTCCTCCCGCTCCCGCTGCACCACGCCCACCCCTGCCCCCCTTTCCTGATCCTGATGGCTTGCCCATCGAGGTTTCTGCGATGCTTGTCGGATTCAGACAACTTCTTGTGCAAAGCGATGTCGATGCTGGCCGCTGATTGCGATAGGCAAGGTGCAGGCTATACGAGAACAAGTGAAAGGGTCCTTCGAAACAAATTTCAACTCTCGGGAATCGGCCTGAAAGCTTCGGACTCTTTCGCACGAAAGATCTGACGACGCGAACCAATGTTCGAGTTTTGACGCGGCTTTGGCAGGAGCTGACCCTGGCGGATCAGACGATCAGCGATCTAGGCTTGGAACTCCGTTAACAGCCGCCGACGATCCACAGCTCTGCCCTCTGCTATTTTGGCGCAATGACTCGATGAGCTCCCCGTTCGACGACTCCACTCTCTCTCATCGTCCCGGTGTAGCTTTCTAGTACCTACTTTTGGCCATCATTCAACACACATAGATCGAGCTTGGATTCGGTGGTGCTGCAGTGTATTGGGAAGATGGTGAGACCGGTGGAAGAGTGGGAGTGCGTCGAGGGACAGACACATAGGAAGAAGCGTCTCGCAGGACAAAGCTGGGCTTTCACGCTCGCCTGCTGTCGAGACTCGGATTGCCCTTCGCCATGACGCCTGCGGACGGATCGGAGATCAACACCAGAGCGCGCAAAAGCGGTCGTGAAAGAGCAACCAGAAGAAAGACAGGCCTGACACCAGTCTCGAGGCAATGGAAATTTCCAGCCTAATTTCTCGTTTTCCTCCACACACCAGCAATGCACCGATGCGGATCTGCAACGCGAAGCGGAGAGAGAGAAGCCGGATTTGAGGCAGCACACCGCGATACCGGTTCAAGCTGCGGCCAATGCCGTCTCGAGTGAGTCAGGGAGAGCGACGCCGAAACAGAGTCCACAGAACGCCAGCGATCCCTAGTGCGGGGGCCATTCGAGGCGCGAGACTGCCACGAATCCCTGACTTGAAAATGAACCCTTGCTGAGACCCAAGAGGCGAGCCAAGAAAGCAAGCCGCTTGCTCCGATGGGTTTCAACACCCAAGCGCTGCCTGGCCAGTCTAGACGGGAAGGATGAATCACTCTAGATAGACGCCTCATTGTCCATCAGTCTCCGGCATTGCAGACCTGTTTCGCAGCCGGCTGCAGATCGAAGCTCCACCGCATCATCGTGCCCAAGCTTCCGCTAACGTCGAATCTCCTGAATCCTCCGCCGCCTCGCCCTGGTCGAGGCAGCTCATATATACTTTGAAACCGCTCAACTGTCCTCAGCTTCTCCTCCACCACTCCTCCTTCATCGCCGTTCGCCCACTAGCTGACCATCCACGTGCACGGCATACACCGTTCCAGAAGGCGGCAACAAGAATCTCATCTACATCTCTCTCACACTCATCCCAATTACTCGCAATCATGGCTGACCAGGAGCTCAAACAGTTCGCCGAAGAGGTCGAGGCCGTCAAGCAGTGGTGGAAGAACCCACGCTTCGCCAACACCACCCGCCCCTATACCGCCGAGCAGGTCGTCTCGAAACGTGGCACCCTCCAGCAGTCGTACCCCTCGAATGTGCAGGCCAAGAAGCTCTGGAAGACGCTCGAGGGCCATGCTTCCAAGGGCACCACCTCGCACACCTACGGTGCTCTCGACCCCGTCCAGGTGACGCAGATGGCCAAGCACCTCGAGACGGTCTACGTCTCGGGTTGGCAATGCTCGTCGACCGCCTCGTCGACCAACGAGCCCGGTCCGGATCTGGCTGATTACCCCTACAACACGGTGCCTCTCAAGGTCGAGCACCTCTTCATGGCGCAGCTCTTCCATGACCGCAAGCAGCGCGAGGAGCGCACCCACATGTCGCCCGAGCAGCGTGCCAAGACTCCCGTGGTCGACTACCTTCGCCCCATTGTCGCCGACGCCGACACGGGTCACGGTGGTCTTACCGCCGTCATGAAGCTCACCAAGCTCTTTGTCGAGAAGGGTGCTGCCGGTATCCACATTGAGGACCAGGCCCCAGGCACCAAGAAGTGTGGACACATGGCTGGTAAGGTACTTGTGCCCATCCAGGAGCACATTAACCGTCTGGTCGCCATCCGACTCCAGTACGATATTATGGGCGTCGAGAACCTGGTCGTGGCACGAACCGACTCGGAAGCCGCCACGCTGATCACGACCAACGTCGACGAGCGCGACCACGCCTTCATCCTCGGAACCACGCACACCGACCTCGAGCCTCTGGTCGACATTCTCAACCGCGCCGAGCAGGAGGGTGCCGACGGACCCAAGCTCATCGCTCTCGAGGACGAGTGGCTGTCCAAGGCGCAGCCCGTGCGCTACGGTGACGCCGTGGCTGCCGAGCTGGAGAAGAAGGGCAAGAAGTCCGAGGCCGAGGCCTTCCGCAAGGAAGTGATCGGCATCTCGCTGCTCAAGGCCAAGGCCAAGGCCAAGAGCCTCGGTGTCGAGGTTGGCTTCGACTGGGATGCCTGCCGTACGCGCGAGGGCTACTACCGATACCAGGGCGGAACCGACTGCGCCATCAACCGTGCCATCGCTTTCGGACCGTACGCCGATCTGCTGTGGATGGAGACCAAGTCGCCCATCCTGGCGCAGGCCAAGGAGTTCGCCGAGGGTGTCAAGGCTGCTCGTCCGCACCAGTGGCTCGCGTACAACCTGTCGCCGTCGTTCAACTGGGACGCTGCCAAGTTGAGCACGGAACAGATGAAGAGCTACGTGTGGGATTTGGGCAAGCTCGGATTCGTGTGGCAGTTCATCACGCTTGGTGGTCTGCACTCGAACGCCTACATCTCGGATCTGTTCGCCGCAGGCTTCGCCAAGGAAGGCATGAAGGCCTATGTCGAGATTGTGCAGCGCAAGGAGCGCGAGATTGGTTGCGACGTCTTGACGCACCAAAAGTGGTCGGGCGCCAACTTTGTCGACGCGTGCCTCAACACTGTGCTCAAGGCGGCTTCTACGTCGGCCATGGGCAAGGGTGTGACCGAAACCCAGTTCAAGTAAAGCAAAAGCTCGTCCCAGCATGTACACTACCTACCTCGCTTCGCTGTGAATCGTTTTGCATTCCATCTTTTCGTTCTGCTTTGTTCGGGTCGCTGTTCGGCAGTCGTGATGATATGAGAGAAAAGTCGGACATGAGACTGCGTCCGACTTCCATGTTCCGTCAATGTCGGGTTGCATGATTGCTGCATGATGTCGGTCTGGACCGGTGACGTGTGGGTCTACATTACGAATTACATTTGATTTCCGCAGAAAGTATTCTCCGGGTTCCGTTGTCGATGAGCATGGCAGATCAGCGCTGCGGATGCCGAGCACTTGTTTTATAGCTCTCCTCCAAACGCCGCGGGATGCTCTGTTCTTTGTCAGGTCAGACCATGCTAGCTGGATCGTTCGGCAATATTTTCAATCTGCCGCGGAGTCTGCTATGCTAAGGATCCGATTCGCGCATCCGCGGCGAGTTTGTTTTGGCAGCTTTTCCCGAACTCGTGCATTCCCCACGTGGACGCGCAACGTCGTATCACACATCAGTCGTTATCCAAGCAGCTCACGACAACCGTCCCTCCAATCCCGCTATCCGAGTCTGCAGCCGTACCCACTGGCCCTCCTCAGGAACAGTCAACGATCTCTGGACCCCACAGCCTGGTGGGGAACGCTCCGAGCCACTGTATCGCTCGTGTTGTTCCGCAACCAATACCTGTTATCCGATCAGCTCCTGCGATAGCTCGTCTGGAACATAAATACCCGCTGCGCGCCCTTCTTTCCTCACGATCTTCGTTCCGTCATTTGCTCTGCCTCCGCTCGTTCGTCCACACCTTGCTCGTCCTCTCTCAGTACACACAAAATGGATCAGCCCTCGCAGCTCCCGCCTAATGCGGACTCATCCTCTGCACCTTCGACATTGACAGCCATGCACGCCATGCATCCTGTATCGTCTTCCTCCACCTTCTCCGACTTTGCACCTGGCTCGCTAGCAGAGCCCACGGTCGCCACGCCAATCTCCTCGCCCGCAGCGGCGGAACCGACAAACAATGTCTCGGGATACCGCTTGTTCTCATGGAGCGACATTACCTATGATGTCCTTCTCTCGAAAGCACGTCGCAAGCAGATCAAAAAGAACGGTGGAGCTCCGTCCACCTCTGCGGCACCCACAAGCGAAAAAGCGGCCGTCATAGGCACCGCCACGGATGCAGAACACGGCGCAGCTTCCCCGTCAGGCAGCCTCGATGAAGAGGCGCTCGAAGAATACAACCAAGTGTTTCCCCACCTCCCACCTCTCGACCCAATGCGACGACGTGTGCTCAACGGTGTCAGCGGTCACGTCAAGAAAGGTGAAATGGTCGCTATCCTCGGCGCCTCTGGTGCCGGTAAGACCTCTCTCCTTTCGGTTCTTTCCGCCCGTCTCGACAAGTCGTCCGACATTGCTGGAGAGGTGCTCTTCCAATCCAAACAACGCGATCCCACCACATGGAAACGACTCACCGGATTTGTCGAACAAGACGATCTCATGTTTTCCGCACTCACCGTCCAAGAGACTCTCCAATACTCTGCCGACCTCCGACTGCCCAAACGCCTCTACAACAAGAGCGAGCGTCAGCAACGCGTGGACGACACCGTCGCCATGCTTCGACTCGACAAGTGCAAAGATACACGCATCGGCGGTCCCAATCAACGTGGTGTTTCGGGAGGTGAGCGCAAACGCGTTGCTGTAGGCACCGAGCTCGTCGCTGATGTCAGCGTTCTGCTGCTCGACGAACCCACTTCCGGCCTGGACGCCTTTGCTGCACTCAACCTCGTCAAGAACCTCAAGGAGATCACTCGCGAACGCGATCTGTACACGCTCATGACCATCCACCAACCGTCGTGGAACATCTTTAAGCATTTTGACAAGGTCATCCTCCTCACGCGCGGTCAGGTTTATTACTCGGGCCCGCCGGCTTTGGCCCCTGCGTGGTTCTCTTCGCTCGACCACAACGTCCCCGAGGGAGTCAACCCTGCCGACTACTACATCACCATTGCTGAAAACTACGAAAAGACAAACGCCGCAGAGAGGCGTGTTCGCGGCTTGCTCTCCTCCTGGCGCGAGCAGGGCGAGACCTTCGTAGCGAATCAGGCTGCAAAAGAGGCAAGCGATGGCGATCTTACCATCCAACGACCTAGCCTGGCAGATCGCAAACAGTCGCGTATCGTGCCCAAAAGCAGCGACGCAACTGACCTCACTGGGACATGGCCCAACTCGTGGCTACACGAGCTTTGGGTCCTCTCACACCGCTGTGCTATGCTCATCTTCAAAGACCCGACCATCGCGATCGCTTCCTTTGGTCAAAATATCGTCCTGCTCATCATCATCGGTTTCGCCTTCTTCCGGTTGAGCTACGATCAAGGTGGTGCACTAGCTCGCATCGGTGCCCTGTTCATCATTCCCGTCAACGCGTCCTTCGCCGTCCTCTTTCCCATCCTCGCCATCTTCCCCCTGCAGCGCAACATCATGCTCCGTGAACGATCGGCAGGAACCTATCGAATCTCGTCCTTCTACCTGTCCAAGATCCTCACCGAAGTCCCGAACCAGGTCGTCCAACGGCTGCTGTTCTACATCTTCGTCTACTGGATGGTCGGCTTGCGCCAGACAGCAGGAGCCTTCTTCATCTGGCTCGGCATCAACCTGCTCCAAGTCGCGACCGCCATCGGCCTGGGACTCGTCATCGGCTGCGGGTCCTCCTCCATCGAACTCGCCAACGTCTTCGCACCCGTCATCAACGTCATCTTCCTGCTCTTCGGCGGAAACCTCCTCCCGCTATCCTCGATCCCTCCATGGTTCATCTGGCTGCACTGGATGTCTCCCATCACCTACACCTACTCGGCGCTGGCGCAGAACGAGTTCAAACAGCTCACCTTCACCTGCACCGCCGACTCCCAGCAGTGCTACAGGTCCGGCCAGGACGTTCTCAACCAGTACGATCTGCAGCGCTTCACCATCGCAGAGAACGCCGGGTTCTTGGCCGCCATCACCGCAGTTTTCTTGGCAGTCGGGTATGTGCTGTTGAGATGGTTGGGCAGACCGAGCTTCCGATACGTACAGCCAAAGAAGGCTCTTTCGCAGCAGTAGGCTGCGCAGAGCAAATGTCACCGTTGCCCACTTTGCATCTTCAATTTCACGTCGAAGCCGTGTCGTGATGGCGACAAGTGTGTCAAACTTGTTCGAGACTGTGTCTGATACAAAATCACCCTTATCATCGTTCCACTCATCATGGCAAATGAGCACCCTTCCTCCCCACCCCGACCGCATCCAGCTTGACCGCCAAAAACAACCTCCCCGTATGCAACGTCCCCAGCTCAAACATCCTATCAAACAGCCCCTGCACCCACACCCTCGCCGTTGTCTGACAATTGCTCAGCTGCAACGGAGCAGCCACCAGCCCACCCATCGTTACACCACTGATCCCCACCCCAATGCTATCCAGTTCTCTCAAATACCTGAAAATCACACTTGGCTGGGGCGGACTGAACCTGAACGCCGCCTTGTACGCCATCTGCCACTTGTCGTGCAACGCTCTCGCACATGCCTGCGGATCCGGACATGCAGCGTGACACTCGTAGTCCCTCGCCGGATTCGCCAACCCGAGCTTCAACAGTCGTTCCAAGAACCACGTCCGCTTGCGTTCCAGCTTCAACAGCGTCTCGTTCGACAACACTTCCAGCTCATCCGGCGACCAAGCTGCAAAGTTGTCGAGGACGTGTCGACTCGCCTCTCGGTAGAGGTCGTCGAGGTTGTGAAGTTCGGCTAGACGCATCGCTTCGATCGGACGGCCTGCCAGTGCTGCTCGAAGAAAGGTGATGCAGGAACGTCGCAGGAAGGGCACTTGGAATTTGTCCGAGAATCGAAGCAGGGGACCGCAGTTGTACCACGTGACCGAGAGGTCGAGGTGCGGGTAGATGTGGAAGAGAAAGTCGTGGAAGGTGGATGCGGATTCTTCGGTGAGGTCGACGACCGAGATGATGCCTTTGTAGGGAGGTGGGAGAGCGGCGCCTTTGCTGTAACCAGTTGCGGACGAGCGATCAGCTGCAGTGTCGGCCTCGGTCGCATGTGCTTCTAAATCGCAGAGGAGAGCAGTCGGTGTGGAATGAGCGGTGTCACTCGCTCGACGGGAAACTGGCGGAGTGGCAAGCGACTCCATCCGCTGCTGTGGTGCAGGTTCTGCAACCGGATCCCTTTCACACATCGTAGAGGTGGGGGCTTGTTCTTCGTCCTGTCCGTGTTCGAGCTTCTTGAGTGCCAATTGTGTAGCGATGCACTTCGAGTCGGATCTTGATCGCGTTCCCGTTGTGTGTTCCTCGAGGCACTGCATTTCGATCTCGTCTGCACTGTCCGTCTCGTCCGCTGCTTCATGGACATCTTCCCTCCGAAGGACATCACGGTCGTCGCTCTCGCCGCGCCTCTCGTCTGCGTCCTCGACCCCCGACTGATCGCTGGTCGGAGAAGATCGTTCCTCTACGGAATCCTGAAAAAGCGTTGGAGAAGCTCTCGCGTCGTCCTCCTGATTCCAGAGCGCCGTGTGGTAAGAAGCGCGGAACAAGCTTCTGCGCCGATCCTCGTCAGCCTCGGGAAAGCTTGAATTGAGCTCGGTTCCTAGTCGGTCCTGCCTGGGATCGTCTGTTGCGAAATCTTTACTGGCTTTGGTCGAGAAGGCGGGGCGCTGAGGATTAGCCAGAGCCATCTCCGCGCTCGTCATCTGCGTTTCTGAACCCGGCTCTGCTTCTGGTACGTGTGCAACGCCTTCCCCGTCTGGCGCTCTCGCGTCTCGGCATGAACATTCCCCTGTCTCGATGATCGAGCTCTCCTCGGCCGCAACAACCAACCTCGACAAGCGGGACTCGCTCCACCCACCCGCCAATACACTCTTGAAAAACGGCGAAGAGAACAGCAGCACGTCCTTGTGAACCCAAAACTCAACCCCGTCCACTCTGACCAGCACATCGCCTCTCGACTCTGCATCGCTTCTGAACGTTGGATGCACCACAAACTCCTTCGCCTCGCCACCGCTGCCAACACCAGAGTAGCTTCTCTGATGCAGCGTGCTTGCACTCGCACCGCTGCTGCTGTTGCCTCTGAGGTGAAGACCGGAGGACCAGGTTTTGGCTGTGGAGATGTTTTCAGGGGTCGAGACGGGTACCGCAGCAGTAGGCTGTGAGACCGCCTGTTGTAGGTCTGGTCTGTGTCGACGTGCGGACGGTGCTGCTGCGCTGGTGGAAGGTCGTGGATTGGACACGGATGCTAGAGTCGAAGATGAGGAGGAAGATGCTGTCGTCGAGTTGACGCCGTCGAGGTGGTTGACCGTGGAGAGACTTGGTGGAGCTAGCACAGTGGTCCGACGTGCGATCAAGGCTGGAACAGGGTTGTTAATGAAAGCGGTGTTGCTCGAACTGCTTGCCATGTTAGACGGAGGCATCTTTACCGTGCGCTGTGTCCTGACGAGATCTCGCAGCTGTCATGCGGTTGCAGTCTGACGCTCGCATCCAGCAGCGAATGCTTATCAGTGGACGGCGTGATGGAGGTGAGGAAGATAGAGATCGAGTGGCTAGGAAGGATTCCACATGCGAGGACGCACGGACAGTCTAAATTTTGGAGCACGCCTGCACCCTGCATGCAACACAACCGACGTGTTGGACCCTGAACGAAAGCCAAACCTACTTGGGGGTTGCATCTTAGTACGCTCAACATGACAAAGCTCGAGCCAATCTTAGCTCGACCGACAACACTGAGTGGTCCCTTCCTTGCTCATTTGCTTAAAGTCCATCGAGTCCGCACAGATGAATTTGACGATTGAGACACTTGAATGGGTATATTGATGTCGACAAAAGTCTTCACATCTGGGTTTCGGCCTCCACCGCACAGGGCCACTCAATCCATGCGCTGCAACCTCCCTCTGTCCCTCCTCATACGTTCCGCTAGGTCCACGCCATCATCGAATGTCTTGCGCTGCTGGTCCATGAGGAAGCCACCTTTGCCATCGCCATGACCTTTGGAGCGTGCGTCGATGAGCTTTTGCCGTAGCTCGGCCTCCCTGCGCTCCTGCTGTGCTTCTTCTTCATTGATCTTGGAGACGTAGGAGCTCCTCTGTTGCTGCATCGACTTTGCATTTTGTTCCAACTCTCGCAATCTTTGCTGGTGGATCTCTTCCCTACGCTTGTCATCTTGTTCCTGATTGCGCGTCGATCCGTTGGTTGGCGGTCGGGTCCAGGACGAGGGTCGATGACGATCACTGTAAGAGTTGCGCGCTGGGGGAGAGCGGCTACGACTGAGACTGCGAGGAGGAGGAGTTCTTCGAAATCCGGCGTCATCCCTCCTTCGGTCTGTACGGCCGTCCCTTTCGCGAGAAGTTGTACGAGAGTCCTCCGAATCGCGCGGTCGATGCTCGCGCGGTCGATCTCGGTCGTCCGTGTAACGACGTTCACGACGGTCTTCCTCTCGGTGCCTCTTTGATGATCCGTGGTCGTCTCTTCGGTCGCGGCGATGTGAGTGGTCGGACTCGCGACGGCTGGAATGTCGGTCACTGTGACTTCGTTCGTCTCGATGACGATGCGAACGCTCCTCGCTGCGAGACGAGTCGTGCCGACGGTGTTCGTCGCGATCGTGCCTGCGACTCTTGTGCTCCTTCCTCCGCCGTCTCTCTTCTTTGGTCTCCGAGTCCACATCAATGCCGGCCTGCATTTTGAGCTGCCGCAATCTGGCCGGATCGCGGAGCAGGGCCTCGTAGGCTGCTTGCTCCTGCTGCTTGATGGCGAGCATAGGATCTTCGCGCACCTTGGCAGCAAGATCTCGCGCCGAGTTTGCATTCTGCAGCGATATAGGACCCTTCTGCGTGGTCTTGGACACCTCCTTGTTCTCGTCTCCTTGGAGTAGCTTGTCTACGCGCTTCTTTCCCAACAGGTAATCCTCCATTTCGGCGGCCGAGTTGGAGCCGGTGGTAGCGGGCGTGGCGTACATCCAATCGACGCGGTCGACGCGCTTCTTTCCTCCTGCCTCCTCCTGTAGCCGTTGTAGCTCTTGCATCTCGCGCTCCTGTTCCCGCTCTCGACGGAGCTCCTCGAGCTTCTTGCGCTCGTCGAGGGCTTCCTTTTCGCGCTTCCACACGCGCTCCTGGTTGACCTGCAGGAGCGGATGCCACGACTTTTTCATGTTGAGGTCGCCTCCACCCATCTTGACGGCGTGTTTGACACCTCTGCCGGCGCCAGCTGACCACGAGAAGGTTCGGTGTGTCTGAGTATCAGGTCGAGGTTGTGGTGGTGGTGGTGATACAAAGAGTTGAATTATCAAAAGCTGAGCTCCACAAAGGCGGAATGAAAAATGAATAACCGGACCTGTTTCACTCGTACGATAAATTCTGACGGAAGAAGATGAGTCGCGCAACTGCGCTTTTGCAGAGAGCGAGCGAGAGTGCGCCACGGAAACACCAACCTTTTGTCGGCATTTGGCTTTTGGGTGACGACTAGGCATCTTCTTGACCGTCATCCCCCTTCATCCTCCTTCGACCTCCCCTTCCTTCTCGCATCTGTTGCTTAGTGCGACGGAGCCTCTGATCTGCTCTTTTCAACAAAAGGCGGCCGTGCAGTCCCATCTTTGGTGCTCGTCGACTGTATCTGATCACGCTCACTTCTTCACCTTTCCATCCTTCCCGCTCAGCACCTATCCGACCATTGCGCAGCAGCACTGACGTCGACTTTAGGAAACAACAGCCTCATCAGGCTCACAATCAGCGCATTCGCTGTAGGTGCTGCTGTCGCCGCTCTCTGCTCTCACTGAAGAGACGCACTGTCCTGGCCATCCCTGATCACGCCTCCTTCGACGCTAGGTAAGCGTCCATAATCGCAAACATGGCCGACTCGGTAGCGTACGACAAGTACATGAAGGACACTTTCGATGATCCCGCCATCGATGTCGACGATCTGGATGCCGCTAGCTACAACAACACCTATGCTTCCGGCAAGCGTGTCGAATACGATGACGATGACGAGTACTCGGAAGAGATCACTCAGGAGGACTGCTGGGACGTCATTCGCGCTTTCTTCGAAGAGAAGGGTCTCGTACGCCACCAGCTCGACAGTTTCAACGAGTTCATGTCCAACACCATCCAGGAACTCGTCGAAGAGGTGCGCAGCCTTACCCTCGAGCAGAGCGACCAGCATTCCGGCCACGCAGAGGACAAGACCCGTCGATACGAGATCGAGTTCGGCCAGATCTACCTCAACAAACCCACCATGACCGAATCCGACGGCAGCTCCGCTCAGCTCTTCCCGCAAGAGGCTCGTTTCCGTAACCTCACCTACTCGGCTTCGCTCTTTGTCGATGTCACCCAAAAGGTGCTCGTCCAGAGCGAAGACGAGGTCGACCTCAACGGCGACCCGGCTTGGATTCCCGAGTACGGCAAGACCGACGTCGAGGAGCAGCAGATCTTCATCGGCAAGGTTCCCATCATGCTCAAGTCCGACTTCTGCTGGCTCAAGGGTCTCGACGACGAAATGTCTTATTCGCTTAACGAGTGCCCTTACGACGCAGGTGGATACTTTGTCATCAACGGTTCCGAAAAGGTGCTCATCGCTCAGGAGCGAATGGCCGCCAATCATGTCTACGTCTTTTCCAAGGCTCCTCCCGCCCCCGTCACCTTCCTCGCAGAGATCCGCTCCGCCGTCGAAAAGGGCGGCAAGACCATCTCTACCATGCAGGTCAAGCTCTTCTCACGCAACAAGGAAAAGACTGCCAACAACACCATCCGCGCCACCCTCCCTTACATCCGCAACGACATCCCTATCGTCATCGTGTTCCGTGCCCTCGGCATCGTCCCCGATCGCGAGGTGCTCCAACACATCTGCTACGACTTTAACGACACTCCCATGCTCGAAATGCTCAAGCCATGCATCGAAGAAGCCTTCGTCATCCAGGACCGCGACGTCGCCCTCGACTTTATCGGCCGTCGTGGTACCACCACCGGTCTCTCGCGTGCGAAGCGTACCGTCTACGCACAAGAGATCCTTCAAAAGGAGATGCTCCCTCACATTTCCACCTCCGAGGGCTCCAACACCAAAAAGGCCTACTTCTTCGGCTACATGATCCACCGTCTCCTGCTCGCCGCCCTCGACCGCCGCGAGATCGATGACCGTGACCATTTTGGCAAGAAGCGCATCGACCTCGGCGGTCCGCTCATGGCCAACCTCTTCCGCATGCTCTTCCGCAAAGTCACCCGCGACGTCTACCGCCACCTCCAAAAGTGTGTCGAGGAGCACCGCGAGTTCCACATTCAAGCCGCCGTCAAGTCCTCCACCATTACAAACGGTCTCCGCTACTCGCTTGCTACCGGTAACTGGGGCGACCAGAAGAAGGCCATGCAGGCAAAGGCCGGTGTATCGCAGGTGCTCAACCGTTTCGGCTTCGCATCCACCCTCTCGCATCTTCGCCGCACCAACACCCCCATCGGTCGCGACGGCAAGATTGCCAAACCTCGTCAACTCCACAACACCCACTGGGGCATGGTCTGCCCCGCCGAGACGCCAGAAGGCCAGGCGTGCGGTCTGGTCAAGAACCTCTCCCTCATGGCCACCGTCACCGTCGGCACACCCTCGGCGCCCATCGTCGAATTCCTCGAAGAGTTCGGTCTCGACAGCCTCGTCGACATGCAGCTCGCCCACGCAAAGGCCACCAAGATCTTTGTCAATGGCGTCTGGATGGGTACCCACGACGACCCGGGACAGCTCGTCGACACGCTTCGCGACCTCCGACGAAAGGACGACATCTCCCACGAAGTCTCGGTCGTTCGAGACATCCGCGAGCGTGAACTCCGCATCTACACCGACGCATCCCGTGTCCTTCGCCCTGTCTTTATCGTCAACCCACACGACATGACGCTTCTCATCAAGAAGCACCACGTCAACATGATCGGCCAGCCCATCCCCGAGACGGGCGAAGAGTTCCGCTGGACCCAGCTCGTCCAGCAAGGTGTCATCGAGTACCTCGACGCCGAAGAAGAGGAGTCCGTCCTCATCTGCATGTCCACCACCGATCTCGAACAGTCGCGCGAGTACAAGGCGCGCAACGGCCAAATCAACCTCCACTCCGCCGATCCCTCAGCACGTCTCAAGTCCGTCCACACCATCGCACCCGACACATGGACCCATTGCGAAATCCACCCAGCCATGGTGCTTGGCATCTGCGCAAGCATCGTTCCCTTCCCGGACCACAATCAGAGTCCACGAAACGTCTACCAAAGTGCGATGGGAAAACAGGCCATTGGCATTCCCATCTCGAACTTCCTCTCCAGGGCCGACTCGATGTGCCACGCCCTCCTATACCCGCAAAAGCCGCTCGGAACGACACGATCGATGGAGCACTTGCGCTTCCGAGAGCTTCCCGCGGGTCAAAACGCCATCGTGGCCATCATGTGCTATTCGGGATACAATCAGGAAGACTCGGTGATCATGAACCAGTCGTCGATCGATCGAGGTCTGTTCCGCTCGATGTACTACCGCGGCTACATGGCCGAGGAGAAGAAGGTAGGTGTGATGCAGCTGGAAGAGTTCGAAAAGCCGCATCGCGATACGACGATCCGCATGAAGCACGGAACGTACGACAAGATCGACGCCGACGGATTGGTCGCACCAGGCACGCGTGTGTCGGGCGACGACGTGATCATCGGCAAGACGGCGCCGCTGCCGCCTGATTCGGAGGAGCTGGGTATGCGATCCAAGCTGCATACCAAGAAGGACGCCAGTATCTCGCTCAAGTCGACAGAGAACGGCATCATCGACCAGGTGCTGGTGACCACCAACTCGCACGGCAACAAGTTCGTCAAGGTGCGTGTGCGCAGCACGCGTGTGCCACAGACGGGTGACAAGTTTGCCTCTCGTCACGGTCAGAAGGGTACCATCGGTATCACGTACAGGCAGGAGGACATGCCGTTCAGTTCGGAAGGTGTGACTCCGGACATCATCATCAACCCACATGCCATCCCGTCGCGAATGACGATCGGCCACTTGGTCGAGTGTTTGCTGTCCAAGGTAGCAGCGCTGTCGGGACAGGAGGGTGATGCGACGCCGTTCACAGAGTTGACGGTCGAGGCGGTGTCGTCGATCTTGCGTGGATTGGGCTACCAATCGCGTGGTCTCGAGGTCATGTACCACGGCCACACGGGCCGCAAGATGCAGGCGCAGGTTTATCTGGGACCGACGTACTACCAGCGTCTGAAGCACATGGTGGACGACAAGATTCATTCGCGTGCGCGTGGACCGGTGCAGATCCTGACGCGACAGCCGGTGGAGGGTCGATCGCGTGGAGGTGGACTGCGATTCGGAGAGATGGAGCGTGATTGCATGATCGCGCACGGTATCGCCGGATTCCTCAAGGAGCGTATGTTTGACGTGTCGGATCCGTACCGTATCCACGTGTGCGATCTGTGCGGACTGACGGCGCTGGCGAACCTCAAGAAGGGAACGTACGAGTGCCGATCGTGCCGCAACCGCACAGCGATTTCGCAGATTCACATCCCGTACGCCGCCAAGCTTTTGATGCAGGAGCTGATGAGCGTCAACGTCGCGCTGCGTCTCTATTAAGCATTTCGTCTCGTAGTCACAGAAACCATCCAAAAAGTCAAATTGTATCCTATTGTCGTTCGGTCATAGATTAGCCAAAGCAGCGCTTTGAGTCTTGTTGGTCCAAACCTGACTTCCAAACGTGTCTAAACGGCATTCTGAGCGGTGAGATCTTGCTAGAGAGTCGCGACAAAGAAGTGCCGTTCCTCGTAATTTCCGCGTCGGACCGAAAATGGCACTCTCGAAAAAGTGATCGTGGAAATCGAGGTCAGAAAATCTACGACACGTCGGGCGCGAGATCAGGTGAGGGAGGTGAGGGACGATGGCTCGCGTTCGGCATACCAGCGGCTTATGACGCACTGATGTTCTTTGTTCGGTGGAAGCGAGAGAAGCGGTTGGGGCAAGGGGGTCTGATCATGTGCTCGGTTCGGCTAGAGGGATGGAATGTGGGATGCTCATACGGTTCTAGAAGCGCTACGGAAAGGCATGCTTGCCAAGCTGAGCCAGGCGAGCGGTTGGGCTCCGAAGCGAGCTTGGATGTCTGACTCGCTTGCATAGATTAGCCTTTGTCGTGATTTGCTCGACACAGGCGACGTCGACGATCGAACGAGGAACGCAATCGCGTCGATTCGCCTCGGAAGTGGCAGCCGATGATCAGCTGGATAGTCATACTGTGGCGCGTTGCGAGATGCTCCACCGCGACGAGGTTGTATCCCAAACATTGTTGCTCCAAGTGCATATCGGCGCAAACCACTGCCTCGATCATTTCATGCGACCTTCATACGCACCATCCTTGCACCACCACACCAAGGATGAACGGTGCAACACATTGGTACAGTGAATTGAAAAGCAGGCACGAGCGGAGATTCAAAGCAACCCGACCGACGTGCAGCAGTCAAAGCAGGTAACAAACGCTCTTGCATTCGGACCGAAGCTGAGATCTGTGTCGGACAGGAGGAGTGACGGGTCGGAGTGATTGCACCGCGGGGACCCGATCGCTGCCTTTGCCGAGCAAGACTCGATTCCGCAATGAATCACGCTCCACCATTCGACGCGGAACGTCCCACAAGAAAGCCATTTCAATGCAGAAGCTCGTGCATCTCGATTCCGACTCGAACATCGTCACTGCAGCTTCGTCAGCAGACCTCTCTGTACTGTACTGCAGTCGATCGAAGTGTGTCATCCTGAATCGGGATCGCCGAGCCACTAAGGGAGTGCCAAAAATGCTGGCATGGGATCGCCGCCTCCTGCCGATAGCTACGCTGCTGCCATGGTCGACACTCTAAACGCGCGACGCGTCAATCGCGTCCAACCAACACAAGCCCAACAAACAACAACACTTTGGCAGCTCACAATTTTGTTTTCTTAATTTTTTCTTTTTCTTTTTCGTCTCCTTCCCTGGACTGTGTGTCTTTTGCGGCTCTCCGAATCCGAGAACTGGAACGCATGAAATCACGGTGCAATGCGATGCCATGCACTGCATGACGTCTCGACGGGAGACAACCGATTCCCGTCTGCTGCTGCGGCGACGACGACGACTTGCTTTTCCTGCACCATGTGCTGTCTTGTCATCGCTGCTCATTTGAACAATACAGTGCAGCAAGAACGGTCGAGATTGTTCTCATCTCTGCCTACTCGAATCAAACAATGAACATGGCGGTTTGGTCGATCGAGGTCGAGCCTGGGACATGGACGAAGAAATTCACGGACCGAAGCGAGATTCAACTTCCGATCCTCCGTAGCCGAGCCCACGAGCACGAGTCCGCTTTGTTCAACCTGTTCCCAGCATGACCTCAGTCTGGACCCACAACGCGAAAAGGCTCGTCGTGAGCCAGCCCCACTTCCACAGCTGCTTGCTCGACGCTTCTGTCATTGTCTTCGAAGACATCGCAAGCGGCGCGGGGCAACGTACAGCCCGCGCGACTGTCCCGAGACGGCAGGAGGAGCGAAGCGAGGCTTGCTCAGCCATCAACGCTTGGCAGCCAACAAGAGGATGCCAGCTGGCATGGCCAATCATCCACAACACCACCAAGCCATGCAACTATGCGTAATTTGAACCAGCCGCGGCAAATACTTCCCGCGCAGTACACTCGCAAAGTAAGATATTATTATTATTAAAAAGGAAAATTAACGAACGACTTTTTTTTTCTTTCTTTCTTACTTGGCTGTGTCAGTCAGGTTAAAAGACTGTTCGGCATTCGCCACGAACGGCAGCTTTTTCGCCGACTACCGCGTAGTGTACCCGTGATCTCGTCAAGCGTACGGAGCGTGTTGTGCCCACCCATTCGTCTCGATTCCATCGCCCCTCTCTTGAGCAAGGTTGGACCGGATGTCGTACCGAAACATGCGGCAGCGCGTCCAAGAGTCGCGCCACTTTTTCTTTTCCTCTTTCTCTCGTGATGAGATCTTTATATTTTTTTTATTGATTTCAATAACGCCTCTCGGGTGATCATAGAGAGAGCTGGATGCTGCTGATGCTGTACGAACGACGCAAAGCTGTGTCATGCCAAAAGCCAGCCCACCTTGCGTGTCATTCACTGCAAGCCCTGCTTTCGCCGGCTATTGCACTGTGCCCTCGCCTGCTCCTGTCCCTCTTCACCATCACGCTCCAGCCGCCTTACGGCTTCCCTCGACATCGTCACAATCTCAGCTGCGCACACGAACGCCATTTGCCGTTCACGACCATCGCCTATTGTATCATACCTTCTCGACTGACACCATCATCGTCAGCAGCAGCAGGGCTTGATCCTGACTTTCTGTTGGCCCTCTTTCCACATTGCTGTAGCGTCCACCATCCTCGATTTCGGCTACGCGATATTTCGCTGTGCGCGCAAGCTTCGCATTGTATGCACAGCTTGGACCTCCCTTCCCAGCTGTCAACCGCCCTTTTCCTCTAGTCACAATCAAGCGACCCGCCCAAAAGACGCCGAGACGCCGCTGTGCAACACTTGCTTTCACATTTTCTTCCCAGACAGAGGACCAACCCGCATTGACCAATGTCGTTCCTGTGACGCGACAATCTCGGTTGGACACATCATCCAGCTTGCGCACGCTGCACGCTTTCCGCCATTCTTCCAGCTCGATCGAGCAGCACCTGGACGAGTCGCTCGGACGCAGCGGTCTAAAGGCCTTCCATCCAGATGTCATCAGTCGTGCCTCCACCATTGCCGGGCTCGATTTCTGACGCGCATTTCGACGAGGTCGACGCGGCCACATCTACGCAAGCCTCGCCCGTAATGTCGATCCCAAGCTCTCGCATAGGAAACGACTCTACCCTGCTCACCACCTTCGACTCGTCTCCCGACAGCCAGTCTCAGCAGCTTGACGCCCCTCATCGTCAGGACAAGCTTGACCCGTCCGCCGCTGCGTTTCAGCCCATGTCGTTCCCCGCATCAGCATCGTCATTACACAGTGGAGCTGCTGCCGTTTCCAATGGTGCCGATCGCGCCTTCTTGCCCACTGCCGCACCGATCTCTGCGCCGTTGGATAGCGCTGCTGCCACCGGCGAGCACGGAGTCAGTCCCGTCATCAATGCGTACAGATCGCCGTATCCACCAAGTCCCATCTATTTTGTCACGGTGGTGCCTCCAGAAGACTTGCTTCTGTCACCCGAACTCAGCCAACAGGAACGCACTCGTCTTCAACGCGGCTCACTTCTGCCACTCTATCCGACACTCGGTGGTCAGCTCTGGGCCATTTCGCGCGAATTCGCTTTGCCATCGCTAGGAGGTTTGATGCTTTACTTGGCCGACGACGGACAAGGCAACCGAGGACCGCGCATCGGCGATGCAGCATGGCAGGCGCTGTGGGCGAGATACTTTGCCGAAGACGAAACACCATCTACGTCTGCGTCCAAACCATCGGCAGCTTTCGCTCCCAGTCGGCGCTCCTCGATGGCAGCCGGTGATTCGTTCGTCGGCACATCCGCTTTCTCGAGCTCACACGCCGCTGATCTGTCGCGGTCGACGCTGGGAGAAGGTTCCTCCAGCCGTCCCAGCATTCCTTACGTCTCGGCACGTCCGTCTCCCAGGGTGGAAGCCTTGGCCTTCCCTCGCCGCGACACCTCGGCAGACTGGAGTCCGTCCGCTCGCAGCGCTGCGTGGTCGGGCCATGCCTCCTCGTCAGCCAGCCGTATCCAAGCTCCTGTAGTGCCTTTTCCGCAGCTCCCCATCCTTGCCCGCATCGAGTGGCAGGTCGACTCGAGCAAAGCTGCCTGGTGGCCCAGCTGGATCAGTTCTCGCAGCAGAGTGTCCCAACGTCCTGCACACAGAATCAGAAGGAGTCTGCATTTGGCCGACAATCTGGCACAACAATCCAAGCGAGACGAGCTCGATGAGCATTACGTCGACGAAGACGACGACGACGAAGCTGACGAGCTAGATCAGGAAGTCCAGGCTCGTCGAACCAGCCTGTCGTTGCCGCAACGGTATCGCGAGCCCGAGACACATGCCTCCTCGAGCCGACATATCGATACAGCCGCGACTGCTGCGTCAGTGTCTACGCCGGCATCGCTTGTTTACAACGCGCCCGAAGAGGTTCCACTCCCTCCGTCTCCCTCCATGTCGATGCCTCCCATCACCGAGGCAGACGAGAAGCGAGAATCGCTCCGTTCTCTAGGGAAATCTGCGTCAGCTCGGTCGTTAGCTCAAACCCGAGACCAGCAAGATGTCGTCAAGGACGAACAGGAAGCAGAGAGCAGCCCGGCCGCGCCGCTCGCTCCCGAACGCCACTCGCCTCTGGACGAACCGCTTCGTTCCGCAAGAGCAAGCATCATCTCGATGAGCTCCTACAATTCGCGGCCCATGTCTTCTCTGTCGAACGCCGCACCTCAGCTATTGTCAAGGAACGCGTCCGACGAGCTGCGCGATGGTATCCCATCCGATTCAGCTGTCGTGGACGAGTCCGCGTCCATCGCTCCCTTGCAACCCGCCGAAGCTAGCTCGACAATACTCAGCCATCACGATACTTCGGACCAGAGCCGCACCGGCTATTCGGAGATACTCGAAGCCGACGACGATGACGATCGAGTGACCGACAGAGATGGCGAATACAGTCTAGATCCCCTCGACCCGCCGCAGGACGCTGGATACTCGGCTCTGCCCGATTCTCCTGCCGGCGAGACTCGCGCGTTGCCAGATCGACAAAGTGTTGACGCTGAGGAAGAGCAGGCAAGCTTCCCGCACGAAGGATTCCCGCTCCGTCACAGCTTTATCGTCGACGCCGGCGATGAGCTCATGTGGCGTGACCTTCACCAACACGATATGGACCAAATGTTCCCCGAGCCCCGTGAGGAGCCTCAAGCTCAGCGATGGCAGCATGATCAAGCCGGAAAGACACACGCTGGGCAGCCTCCCCTTGATGCTGACTTTTTGCCGAGCGGCGGCCACATTGGTGCGTCTCTCTCGCGCGACCAGCCCGCCCTGCCGCAGTGGGCTCCGGGCAAATTCGAAGAGGATCACCAAGAGGCAGCCTTCTATCGACACTTCGACCCTGCCGGTAACTTTGCGCATGACGCCTACTACAGTCCCCAGCGCTCCAACGTCGCCAGAATTCAAAGCTGGATCGGCAAGACGCCCACAGGTCCGCCTGCCTCATCTGGCGGCCTTGACGACGAAAATGAGCATCAAGACCTGGATCTGCAGCTGCCACAAGAGTCGGACTTCGACGAGGTTGTCGGCCTTTGGGCCAGCAAGGTCCGTCAAGACCCGTATGGCATTCCACACATCACCGGCCCGACGGAGTCTTTGAGCCACGACCAAGGAGCAGCAAGCGTTGCCGTTGCACAGCAGAAGGCTCGCTCAGCAGAGACGCATGATTCAGCAACCAACAAGCACGAAGGCGAGGGAAACAGCCTGGCCACGGCACCGGCTCCCGCGGTTTCGCTCCTGAGCCCCATCCACCTGGACGCTGCAGCCTTTGACGGCGTCAAGCCTCAGTTGGGCAGCCTCGCCACCACACAGGCGCCCCAGCTCCTGAGTCCGACAGCAGTGGCTCACGCCTTTGACACGCCACGGGCTCCCCAAAGCCAACGATCCATATCTACGCCTATCATCCAACAGCACCCACCACCGTCACCAGGCTCGCTGGCACCTCCGCTTGACCGCAGGCCCAGCAGCGACAGTCGTCGTAGCTCGGGCGATCTCAGCGATAGCCTCGAAGAGATGCAGAGAGCCGTCGAGCTTCTCAGCCCTGCGTGCTCGCCTAACCCAGGTCTAGGACATAGCCAAGAAGCCAACGGCCGCAAGATGTCTAGCAGGGACAGTCTTGCCTATGCTCGAAGCATTTCGGCCTCTGTGACACCCAGCCCCAAATGGTTCGCCCGTGCCAAAGCCGCGACCGCCAAAAGTCGAAGCAACGTCCGCAGCACGTTCGCGGCAGGAGGCAGCCCTTTTGATCGCGGACAAGTGTCGCCCCGTCCTGCCAGCACATCCGCCGTCTCATCATCGCGTTTCCGCGTGCCCGGCTTCCCAGCGCCCCTCAGCTCATCGCGATTGATCGAGTTTGCCCAGGTGGAAGGCATGCATCGTCATGCCAGCACCGAGGTCGGGGATGCAGAATCG
Source organism: Pseudozyma sp. F8B2 (assembly GCA_003004685.1). Classification (NCBI taxonomy): domain Eukaryota; kingdom Fungi; phylum Basidiomycota; class Ustilaginomycetes; order Ustilaginales; family Ustilaginaceae; genus Pseudozyma; species Pseudozyma sp. F8B2. The sequence continues at coordinate 529,820 of NXFQ01000010.1, read as the reverse complement.
ACTCGCTCTGCGGGCACCGTGCCTTCCATCAGCGACGATGCCACTCAAAGCGTATCGACCATGATGATCATGCCGGTAGTCAGCCCACAGACAGCGCAACACGTCCAACCTTCTGGTTCGTCCGTGCAGTCGGTCGCCGCCGAGATGGTACAGGGCGCTTCAACGACTATTACCTCTCCGAAGGTCGAAGAGCAAGAGCATGACGAGAACGAGAAGGAACACTTCGCCTATCGCCCTACCAGGATGGAGGATACGACCAATGAGACGGTTGAGCCCGCCTCGTCCCCTATCTTGGCCCCTATGGACCATCTCAAGTCGTCGGCGCCTTTTGAGCAGGAGGGCGAAGCAGAGGCAAAAGACTCACAGGAGCTGTCGAGCATCATGGGCGACAACGACGAGGACAACATTGCCCGCATCCAACACTTTCTGCGCGGCAACGTCGTTTCCGGCGCTGACTCGGACGCTTCGTTCTCGCATGACCCGTCCACTTCGTACATGGAGCTACAGCATGGCTCCAGCGCCGACGGCACCATCATTGAACGATCGCACAGTCTCGGAAGCGATCTGCGTTCTGCCACCCCCGAGCAGCGCAGTGGCCGAGCACACGATGACCCGACCACTGCGGGGAAGGGGGACAGCGAGGGCGCTACGCAGCCTGATGCACACTTGAGCACGGAAGAGTCACCTGCTGTGGAGCGATGGAGTCAAGCCTCCTACATCACCGACCATTTTTCGCATCACCAGCCTTCGACGTGTTCGCCCGACTCGAACAGTCCGAAACCGCGCCACGACATGCGCGCTCCCAGTTTCGCGTACGACGCACACCTCAGCTCCGAGCCCACCACGCTCGATACGCAGCTCAGTAGCGCTGCCGATGCCACAGATGGCGAAGGCTTGTCGGTAGCCGACCAGGTGGTCAAGTCGTACCTGTCGAGTTCGCCCTCGGATGAGACATTCTTCGCTTCGAATGGGCCTACTGGCTCGCTGCGGACGCAAGCAGAGGAGCAACAGCGAGATCGCCGCCAGCAAAGCCAGCAGGACAAAGCAGCTTCTGGCGTCTCGGAGCTAGATGTTGCGAGCGAAGGTCAACAGCAAGGAATGTTGAACGAAGCGCAGTCGAGCAACAACATAGCTTCACAGAATTCCGCAAGCTTTGATCATCCTGCGACGAACTCTACAAAGACGAAAGACGCTCCGATTCCAGTCTTGGCTTACAAACCTGCCTCTTCGCCTGTCTATGCCGACGTGTTTCCCGTGCAGCGACCTCTTGCTGGCACGCACGACGATACGCTTGACGAGGAGGAGATCCGGACGATGAACGAAGACACCCGCGCTGCAGTGCGTGAGGCGCTCTCGCAATCCACAGCGCACCACATGAACATCCCACCCGCGGTTGCACCCCTTAGTTCCTCAGCGGCAGGGGCTGGATCCTATTCGCCCAAATTGTCGCTCTCTCCCACCGCTTCACCTCTGTCAAGCCACTCGTCTCTCGGCGACCAGTTTCGAAGACGCGGATCGGCCTCGAGTCTCAACTTGACCTCTACTGGCGGTGGCAGTGGCAGCAGCGCCTCGTCGCCCAACTTGAATGGCAGCAGCAAGCGTAGACCGTCCCGACTGAACCTCGATATCGATGGTCTGTCGCGTTCGCCTCCCTCGAACGCAGCTTCCAAGGCAAGGTTGCCGTCGACCTCGCCCAGGTCGAGGTTTGGACAGCTACCGCCGAGCCCTTCGCTTCATCCGAATTACAAAGCGGCCATGTCGAGCCCGCTGAGCCAGACGTTCCCGGTGATGGGGCTGGGGATGGGCAGCCCGAAGAGCAAGGCATTCTTGCCTAGTCTGACTAGCGTTACGTCGTTGGAGGGAGAGTTGGCGGGTTAAAGAGGCGGTCGCTTGGGCAGATGCCGCGTTCCGCATTTGTTACATATTTGGCAAAGCGATACCATGCCCTCTATGCGGTGCAGCCCGACGCTGGGTAAATGCAAACCATATACTTACTTGATCGTCGTCCGAGTGGTTGTCTGAATCGTGTGAGCGTCAAGACCGGGTTTGAGATCCAGGTTGGTGACAGAGGCGGGTGACAAAATTGAGCGATTGTTAGGTTGATCTGCGAACCGATGCTCCACTTTTTCGGAAAGAACATGCAACACAAAGAGGCCCTTGCTGTATCGGCTTCATCGACCACAACCACCGCCTTACCATCATTGTCCATCCTCGTTGGTGTTTGCTTTATCTGTCTCTTCGCTGGTCGAAAGCAAGTCTTGGCTCTATAGCGATATCAACATGTCTCTTCTGCGACCGTTTCGAGCGAGCGATCTATTCCGCTTCAACAACGTCAACCTGGATCACTGGACAGAGACGTACACGCTATCCTTCTACCTCTCCTACCTCGCGCAATGGCCGGATCTATCGTTCATCCAGACCGCACCGTCGTCCTCGCGTACTATGGGGTATGTTATCGGTAAAGCTGAAGGACGTGATCACCCTTCCCCCACTTTTTCGCGAAGAGATCCTCCGACGCTGCACGGTCACGTAACCGCCATCACCATCGCCCCCGAATACCGCCGTCTCGGTCTCGCAAAAGGCCTGATGAATCTCCTCGAAGACGTATCCACACGCGTATACAACGCCTTCTTCGTAGACCTCTTCGTCAGACCCAGCAACAAAAACGCCGTCACCATGTACGAAGGAATGGGCTACGACGTCTATCGAAAAGTCACGGCGTACTACTACGGTGGCGGAAAAGCGGGTATGGACGAAGACGGGTTTGATATGCGAAAGAGTCTACCGAGGGATAAGGACGGGATGTGTACGAGGAAGGATGGTAGACGCTTTGCGGTCGACCCTCAAGACACGCTGTTCGAGCCTGCGTATCGGCCATGACCAAGTCGCAGAAGCAAAGCTTCTCACATCAAGCATTCGACACGACACTTCAACAGGCAGTTCTCCAACGCAAGAGCTAACATGTATTGCCAACGCTCTCCAAACGACGCCAGGGAAGCGGCCTCAGCTTCAATCCCACTCGATCGCCTGCGGCCGCTGGTACGCACGATCGATGCCCAACGCTTTCGTCGTCCGCAACGGCATACAGTACGTCGGATCGACCTCTTGCAATCCCGCAAAGCCTAGCAACGACAGACCTGTTCCACAAACACACCGTGGCACCACAGCAACGCAAACCCCTTCGTCAGCCATCGCCCCAATCGTCCTCCTCTTCTGAGCGTCAGAACTTACCAGCGCAGCCAAAGACAGTATGGAAGACATCCGTCACGTTGTCCGGACGATCTGCTATCCCGCCATCCTCCGGATCCTGTTTTGCTCTCTCACATTTTGCTATAATCAGTACGACTTTTCCAGAAACAGCAGCGGGGGGGAACCCAAAACTCACCTGAGCAGAGAGGATGAACCTCGACAGCTTCTTGGCGTTGATCCAATGCAATCTGCCCAACACACTGAGTGTGGAGAGCACCCACCAGCTGTAGCACACATCTTCGAGCTTCTGTGGTCGACCGTTGAGTCCTCCGTTGGGCAGTTGTCGTTCGGAGAGCCATGCACCGACTCGGTCTCGGTCGATGGAATCGAGCGATTGGAGGATGGAAAGCGCTCCTATGCAGACCCAGGCTGTGGTGTTGGGAGCGTGTGGTGGTGTCAGTGAGAGGTTGTGGGGGGGAATATAGCTGGGTGAGAGAAATAGAGGTAGGGGCTCACCTTGGGCAGCATGAGACTCGGCACCGGGACCGGTGCCGAATCCGCCGTCTGGATTGTGACATGATAAGATGTGGTCGATGATGAGCTGGCGGTCGAGCTTGTCGAGCTCGCCGAGATGTGCGAGGGCTGAGACGGCGCAGTAGAGGAAACGGGTGTCTGCTTCACCCCATTTGTCGCCTTGAATGGCGCCGTTGGGTAGTTGTAGTCCGAGGATGACTGTTGGCGGTAACGGTGGTGTCAGTACCTTTTCCTCATCACCAGAACAGGAACAGAATCACGACTCACATCTGACAACTCTATCCCGCAAACCTCTGCTATCCAGTTCGTCCAGCGCCTGCTTCATCGCCAGAATCTGTATCGCAGACAAGGTGCTGTGAACGTGTGCATCGTGACCCGGAAACGAGCCGAATCCACCGGCATCTTCGTCCCAACAGCTGAATACAAAGTCGATGAGCGCTTGTCTGTCGAGCACCTCTGGTCTGCCGAGGATCTCCAGTGCGGTGAGACCCCAGTAGACGCCGTTCATGCGTAGATGCGTGGTGAAGTGGTAGGCGAGCGAATCGCGTTTCTTGTCGAGCGCTTCGACGAACGCGATGTGGAGAGGGATGAGGAGGTGACGTGATGGGTCCATGGTCGAGGTTGAAGCTGACGCAGATGTCGATGCCATGATGGATGATGGCTGTGCTGCCACAAGGGGGAGAGTGGAGGAAGGACCGGATGAAAGGCTGATCGGTGCGTCGTCGGAGGAACCGCGTAAAGTGTTACTTTTTGCGAAGAAATCACACGGCCAAGTCGGACCCTGAGCCGGCTGAGTTCCGGGCAGAGCAAGAATTGATTGAGACCAATTGTGCGGTCTGCTGGGCGTGCATTGAGTCTCACATCCCTGCTGTGTCAGAATGTCAATCACCTTCCGAAGACCCTTATTTGTCATGTGCCACTCACTTCATGCACCAGCCGGACTGAGCTTGTGTCCCCACCAACTAAACGCTCCTTGCCGTCCCACCATTCACACACGCAACGCAGCATCTCGCTGGCTTCACCGGATTCCATGCTTGACCACCACTCCTAGCGCATTCCCGGCTGTCACGCCACCGCGTCTACACCCATCATCGTAATGCCGCCGCCACCCTCGCAGAAGCCTGGACAGGCGAGCATCAGCGCCTTCTTCAAACCCAAAGCCAGCCAACCGTCCATCACTAAATTCTCTCAACCCGACCCCGTACAGAAAAGCAACGGCCATGCTCGCACCTCGAGTGTTCTCGATGCCGACAACGGTCGGGCCTCCACCTCGGCTCAACCTCCACCTAAGCGCTCCAAGCTGACCAACGACAGCGACAGGCCACGTCGCGAGACCATCGACCGCATGGGCAAGTGGAAGTTCACTCCCGTCAAGGTTTCCGACAGTCGAATCTCTGAAGCCGATGGGACAGTTCCCCAAGACACGCCCGCACGCTCGCAACAGGAACAGGCTCGACACGAAACTTTCAGGAAGAAGCTGCTGGGCTCCAACTTTGCCGTGGATCGGCATGCGAGGAATCAGATGCAGATCGAGGACATGTCTGGTCGTGACCCTTTCTCGCCCAGCCAGCCTCAGAGCAGTGTGGCGGCGGAAGACGAGGCCATTGTTATCGACGACGAAGACGACGAGGGCGAGGCAGGTGACCAGGAAGGAACTACCACTCCCAATCGCTTCGGTAGATTCGCCGCCTCTGCCTCCTCCTCCCGACGCGAATCCGCCGCCAACACCAAGTCAAAGGGCAAGTCCAAAGCAACCGAAACAGACTCCGGCCCCACCTACACCCCGCTCGAAAAGCAGATCCTCGAACTCAAAGCCTCCCACCCCGGCGTCCTCCTCATCATCGAAGTCGGCTACAAGCTCAAATTCTACGGCGAAGATGCACGAATCGCGTCCAAAGAGCTCAACATCATGTGCTTCCCCGAACGCAACCTCCTCACCGCCATGATCCCCGTCCATCGACTTCACATCCACGTCAAGCGTCTCATCCAAGCCGGCCACAAGGTCGGCGTCGTCCGCCAGATCGAGACACGAGCGCTGAAAGCCGCCTCCAAGAACGCGTACACGCCGTTCGTGCGTAAACTCACTGCGCTGTACACTGCGAGCACGTGGATCGACGACCTGTCGAGTCCGGACGATCTGGCCGCAAATATGGGCGATGCGTATACCAATCAGCCAAAGAGCCTGATGGCGATTGTCGAGCAGTCTGAGGGCGGGAATGGACCGGAGGATAGGGTCAGTATTGGCATTGTCAGCGTTGAGGTGAATACCGGTCATCTCACCTATGATCAGTTCTCGGACGGTCATGCGAGGAGCGAGCTCGAAACGAGGATCGCCCACCTGGCACCTGCCGAAGTGCTCGTCCCACCTAATCTTACAAGACCCACTGAGAAGGTCATTTCGTATCTGCTAGGAAGCGGTGCAGAAGGAGGAGTCAGGATCGAGAAGCTCGCGGCCAAACCGGACTACAATCAAGCGTTTCAAGCCGTCACGAACTTTTACCGCGATCGAGGGCTTGAGACTTCTCAAGCATCCGACAGCACGAGCGATGTCGCCACAGAGACCTCGACGACGCCCTCGAACGGCAAGCAGAGCCCGTTCATGTCACTCATCCTCTCCCTCCCACACCTCTCCCTCATCGCCCTAGCCCAGATCATCCAGCATCTCACCTCCTTCCAGCTCGAATCCATCTGCACCTTATCCACAAACTTCCGCTCCTTCTCCTCCCGCACCACCATGCTGCTCAACAGCAACACGCTCGCCAACCTCGAGATCTTCCGCACTGCCGACGAACAGACCGAACGCGGCAGCCTCATCTGGCTGCTCGACAAGTGCAAGACTGCTATGGGTCGCAGGTTGCTACGTAAGTGGGTGTCTCGACCGTTGACGGACATCGACAAGCTGGAAGAGCGCTTGGACGCAGTGCAGGCGTTGAAGGATGGCAAGAATTACATCCTTCGAACGCTGCCCGGATTGCTACAGGGCTTGCCTGACTTGGAACGCGGACTGGCCAGGATGACGTACGGTCGTGCTACGCCGACGGAGCTAGCCACAGTCCTACTCTCGCTCAACCGTGTGACGCAGGAGTTCAAAGCGGAAGAAGCATCGACCTGGAACACAAATTCTAGCCTCATCGACACGCATCTCCACTCCTTGACAGCAGGCAAACTTCCCGTCCAGAAATACCTCAACCAGATCTCCATCAAGGAAGCCCGTGCCAACAACCTTGCCGACCTCTTCCCCGACCCGGATCTCTACCCGGACATTCAAACCTCCAAGGACGACATCGCCATCCTCGACACCGAGCTCCGCACGCATCTCCGCGAGCTGCGGAAACTGCTGCACCGACCTTCGTTGGAGTACGCCACGGTTGCGGGCATCGAGTATCTGATCGAGGTGAGGGTGGCGGATGCGAAAAAGGTCCCGGTCGAGTGGTTGAGGGTGAGCGCGACCAAGGCCATGGTGAGGTTCCACACGCCGGAAGTGTTGAGGCTCACCAAGGTGCGGGATCAGCATAAGGAGAGACTGGAAAAAGCGGCGGAGGAAGGGTTCAAGAGGTTTGTGGAGGCCATGTGTAGGGACGAGTATGTGGTGTTGAGGAACGTGGTGGGGAGTTTGGCGGTGTTGGATGTGCTGGTCTCGTTGGCGATGGTGGCGGGCGGGTCGGGTTATACGCGGCCGGCGTTCGTGAGGGACGAGGGGATGGGGGAGGGAAGCGTTCCGGTGGAAATCAAGGGGATGCGGCATCCGATCCTCGAAGTGGTTTCGCCTCTTCCCTACATTCCGAACGATCTGACCCTCTCGAGTGGGCGATCTGGTATGCTGCTCACCGGGTGCAACATGGGCGGCAAATCATCGACGTCTCGAACCCTCGGTCTGCTCATCATCCTCGCGCAGATCGGCTCCTTCCTACCCGCCACATCCGCCACGCTCGGCATCCACGACGGCGTGTTCGTCCGCATGGGTGCTCGCGACTCGATGTTCTCCGGTCGCAGCACCTTCATGGTCGAAGTCTCCGAGACGGCCGACATCCTGCGCTCCATCACACCGCGCTCCCTCGTGATCCTCGACGAACTCGGTCGCGGCACCTCGACCTACGACGGCCTGTGCATCGCCTCCGGCGTCCTCGAACACCTCCTCCTCATGCCTCACATGCCCAACGTGCTCTTCATCAGCCACTACTTCCAGCTCGGCGAGTTGGAGTCCAAATTCCACCGCGCCATTCAGAACTACCACATGGCGTTCGTCGAAACCACCTCTTCCAGCTTCGAAGACGAGTTCGACCTGGACGCCGACGGCGAGGGGCAGGGGGAGATCGAGTTCCTGTACAAGCTCAGGCGGGGGATTGCGAGCAAGAGCTTTGGCATCCACTGCGCGCGGCTGGCAGGCTTGGATCGGGGGATTCTCGAGAGCGCCGGGAGGATCTCGGCGAGCTTGGAGGCCGAGTACAGGGACAAGGTGGAGCGGAGGAGGAGGAGGGACTTGTTGAAGGCGGTTTTCAAGCGTGCGTCAGAGGAGCTGGATAACGATGCGCTGCAGAAGGTGAACCAGCTCGTCGCAAGTCAGTCCAGCAGCGCTTGACGTGCCTCCCCTTTCCCCACAGTGTCCTCTGTTCACCATCGTCACGTTCGCAGTCTCACTACCATCCGCTCATTGCTTTCATCACGTTTCAAAAAGATCTTGCTTGCATATGCTAAATTAACTACGAATCACGTATACATTGTCTTATCACTACACATCGCACTCCATCTCGCGCTCGCTCAAGGGCCTGGACTCTGGCGGCGCAGGTACATCGTTGAGCAGCTGCGAGAGGGTTGGCAACGTCGGTCTTCCGGGAGGGGTTGGGGTGGAGCGACGATCGGTGCTGGAGCCATCGCTGCCGTTGCTGCTGGTGGCCAGCTTGTCAGCAGCCGAAGGGGTGACCTCGCCTTCCTCGACACTACGACGTGGGAGGGAGGTGAGGATGGGTGGGAGACGAATTCGATCCTGATCGGCGTGCAGCTTGGCACGTGCCTGTTCGGGGAAGTTGATGGCAATGAGCAGGTCGCGGATGAGCTGAACGTGCCTGCGACGCAGCGCTTCCGCCGATGCCTCGTCCGACGATCGACCGAGACCCTGCATCTTGGAGACGCGATCGACGAGGCTCGGGTAGAGCGAGCTGCTCGAAGCCGACGTCGACGAAGACATGGATGGCGACAAAGGCGCCGCGGCAGGAGCCGAGTGACGCGACGACGATCCGTCCAGGGGCGTGCTGTCACGTCGGATCGAAGAGCGTCTGCTCGAGTCGAGCAGCGAGCTGATCGAGGCCGAGGTGCTGGCAGACGAGTTGGAACGCAGAGGCGGCAGACGTCGCGAAGCCTCGGTCGGCGAAACACGCGGGTAGAGGCCGTGCGACGGCGACGAGCTGTCACGGCGAGCACGCGGAGCGGCCTCGGACCAGCCACTCTCGGAAGAAGCGGCTGGGCTCACAGAGCGGAGGCGGCTGACCTCGGAAGCAACCTCGTCAAGCTCGTCCTCCTCCATGGCATCGTCATCGTCATCATCGGCCTGCTCCATCTTGACAGGCATGCGGTGAGAATCGCGATGAAGCACCTGGCTCTCCTCGGGGGCGGCACGAGTAAGCGCCTCGACACGGCGGTAGCTGTGTCCACCGGCGTCCATGGGAGCGAGCTGAGGCACAATGGCAGCACCACGCGAGACGCGAACGCTGTCGTAGCCAGGCTGGTGCACCTGGTGCGACGAGGTGGCGTATGCGTTGGTGTCCGGGTAGTGCGAGTGAGCGCGGCTAGGAAGCTGAGCAATGGCGCGCTGGCTGGCTTGACTGCCGGTGCCGGCGAGCAGCGACTCGTCGAAACCGGGAATGTCGGTAAGACCGTACTGCGAGAGCGAGGAGAGGTCGAACTCCGCATTGTTGCCCTGCGAGGACAAGGACGACGACGCTGACGAGGATGCCGACGAGAAGCTGTTGTTGTGCGAACCTAGCGAAGCGGCGCTGGCACCGAGCTGAAGGAGGAAGGCGTTGAGCTGAGCGAGGTCTGTAGACTCCTGCTTGACCGGAGCGCGGATAGCCGTGGACGCTTCAGGCTTGGCGGATGGCGCAAGTCCGTAAGCTGCCGACGGGTCAAAGGTGGAAAGAATGGCGTTAAGGGAAGCGTCGTCGATGCCACCCATACCAAAGGTTTGTGTGAGCCTGTCGGCCATGTTCGAGTCGTAGGCAGGAGCCATCTTCTTGCGTCTCAAGTCGCCAAAGAAGTCCTCGACCTGCTCATGACCACGCTTGCTGCCGGCGAGGTGGTGACTGGTGGTAGCACCGTGGGCGAGGTAGGTGTACGATGTTGGGTCGGTGGTGACCTTGCTGCGGGGGTCGAGGCCAGAGGCGAGATGCATGTACGAGGCGCCGTCCTGTACGTGGTGGTTGGGTACCGGGCTGCTACCCTGTGGAGTGTCGATGCGCGACGACATGGGCGAGAGCGAGGCGCTGGACGTCGAGTGTGCGTAGCGGTAGTCAGAGTTGTGAGGCAGCGAAGGGTAAGCGGAAGGGTAGGTGGATGCCGAGGCATACATGCCGTGCTGTGCGGGAAGCTGAGGGTAGCCGAGGTAGGCGTTGGCAGCGTGCATCTGAGGAGGGTAGGGGTAAGCGGCGCCACCGAAGGAGGCAGCGTGCTCGGACATGGAGTAGGCGCGGGCGGCTGCGTTCTGTGCGGCCTTGTGTTGACGCTGCTGCTGGTGCTGTTCGGTGTGGATGCGCTCGTGCTTCTTGAGATCTTGTGGACGCTTGAAAGTCTTGCCGCAGACATCGCAGTTGTGGGGCTTCAAGGGCGTGTGCACGCGGATGTGCGAGGTGATGTGGTCACGCTTTGCACAGGTGACGTCGCAGCCTTCCCACTTGCAGGTGAGGCAGAGGTTGTTGGTAGACTTGCGTCCGACGTGGTCGTCGCAAAGATGCTTGTAGACGACCTCGGGATCGTAGAAGATCTTGCCACAGTCGTCCCATCGGCAGGTGATGGGCTTGGCAGGTGGCTCAAAGTCGGCGGCGTCGTCGGAGGTGGAGGAGGAAGAAGCGTTCATCTTTGCTGATGGTGATGGTGATGACGAGGAAAAGGATGTGGCTGAAGAGTGGTGCGAAGGTGCTGGGCTGGCGCCGAGGTGGCTGATCGAGGTTGCGTAGCTCGAATGCTCGCTGGCGGCCGCCGGCGACAAGTGATTGCTCATGTCGGCAATATGTGAGAGATGAGATGCGATCGCGCGGTGAAGGAGGGATGCACTCGTGTTGAAGGATGAGAAGTCGGTGCTGCTATGTAGGGATGGGCTGAGAGGTGGAGTTGGTAGTACGAGTTGACGATGATGGCGGGATAGGTTGTGAGCAAAGAGGGGTCGATACGATGGCGTTGAGTCGAAGGAGGTCGAGTATATGAAGGCAGACGAAGCTGGCTCTGGGGTTGCCAAGAATCTATAGTCGGAAGTGTAATGCCAAGTCTTGGCAGTCGATCCACGTTATGAAGAAGGCTTGGCAGCAAGACGTAAGACGCAGGGTGCAAATGTGGGATGCCCAACGAGGCAGGAAGGGAGGAATGGAGGACGTATAGGAGGAGGACGGTGGCTACCAAGGGCAGCAACGATCAAAGTCTTGGCAAGCGTCGAACGTCGAGGGGCAAGGTGAGCGACCAGCTAAGGGCCGAAATGGACGATTGCCTCCGAAAGCAGTGCAGGTGCAGTTGCAGCAGCAGCAGCAGCAGCAAGAATACTGTGACAGGGAGTCCTGTCGCTGTATGGAGGAGACACGAGGAAAGGCACTAGAGCAGCCAAGAACGCCCAGAATTTTAGTTTCTTGGCAGTCGAGCTGTACGTTGATGGTCGCTGAGCTTGCACTTTGAGTGAGGATATCGTGGCGAAGTGCCTGACGCTTGCCAAGACCGCTGAGCAGCTAGATTAGAGGCGAAAAAGTCGTTGGACAGGCGGTGGGAGCTAAAGACGTAATCTGTTTGACAAACCGAGCCGCGAGCGATCCGGCACGCCGTGGCAGCAAAGTCGATTCACCGCAAAACGTGCCCGTTTGCTCGCAACGCAAGAGGCATCTCGCCAGTCGCTGCTGAATTTCGTAAATTCCAGCCGCGAGCTCACTTGTCTATTGTTATTAAACTTTTATCATTTTAAAAAGCAAAGAGAAGTGCCAAGAACTCCCCTTGGCGCGCTACTGCGACGGTAAATGGGCAGTTGAGCACGCTGCTCCGGATGATTCGAGCCGCAGGTCTTGGCATTGATGGAATGCCAAGACTTTTTCGCAATCATGCTCTCCCGCTGCCCCACCCTTGCCAAGAACTCAAGGGCTCTCCGCATAGGACGTCGACAAGCATTGCAGGTACGGACAGATGGACCCGTTCCATAGGTAGCGAAGGGGCGGGATCTTTCCTGTCGGACGAGAAGCTACCTATCGGTCAATTCGAGAGTGCATGCCAACGCTGAGTAGCTATCGTCTGCCGCTGAGCACCCACCATTTTCCAAGCGCCTCCCTGCGAGTATTTGCCGCCTCTCCTCCGCCTCCCTTCATCCCCTCATCGATCCACCAGCCCAACAGTCACATTCATCTGTACCACCGCCCACCAACGACACTCAATGTGCCTGAGTGAACCACTGCCTGAACGTCTCGGTGCTACACGGTCGACCTGCTCGTGTGATCAGAACCCTATTCCCTCGTGCAGCCACACCGGGTCCGTTTTGCCGGAGGCGAAGAAAGATGGGTGAGGCACCAGCACAGTAGCATAGCAGCAGATCGCGACTCGGGAGCCTTTGAGCCGCTCATACTCGAGCAGCGTGCCGTCTCGGCACGATTCTTCCATCACGCATTACAGGACGTCTTATTCTCGGCACAGCCGACGCGGCTGTATTTTGAATTTGCGACTAGCCGTTTGAATATGCTGCGACTTGAACGGAATTCACCAATTTTTCCATTCGAATTTGCTGAGACCAAAGAGCAGGGTTCATCTCGGATCTGTGTTCCTGACGATGAGATCGGGCCGTGTCGACTCGTCAACTCACCAGCGCTCATCTGGGCGACAATAGCGGGGCGATTGACATCAGTCTCCCACAATTGAGGTGCTCCGCGCAACGCTGTTACCGCATTCGATGAATGTGCGCTCATTCTTTGAAGCAGATCTGAGAGTCCAAAGATACGCAGCACATCCCAATACTGTAGATGGCAACCTGAACCCCGAAGCGCCCGCGTCGGAAATGGAATCATTGACCTGTCGTCGCAACACCGCAGCATGTGAGAATGTTTGCGACCAGTTCAGGCGATCGCTGAATGCGATATTATCAGAGGAGCAAGGTCGCACCGCCGATCTGAGCAGTGCTGCCAAGAGCCTCGATGTCAGCTCGCATTGCAACCAGCTCTGCCAAGCATCCCTTTCTGCCAAGCCGTCACTCTGTCTTGGCGGCATGGCCCCAGATTGCGCGATGCAGGCTCCCTCAAGGTCATCGCCGATTGGCAATAGTGAACATGCAGATCTCGCTGATCTGGCATTGGCTTTGAACGCCACGGAGAGGTGCTCATGGCACTGCGTGTTGGATCAGATGCGGTGCCGTGATTGTACAGTTGGATGCATTGTCAATGTTGGTCTGTACCGTCATGCGACGGCGAAACGGTGACCAGAAAATCTCTAGGTGCGTCGAGGTAACGCCAGGTGGGATCCGAGGTGCGCAGCCTCTCGATGGTGGACTGTATGTGATTGATCCTGTTTCGACGAAGTCGTTGATCATCGGCTTCCCGCTGATCATCCAGTCGGTTGAGGCTCGAACGGATGGCCAGACCGAACACCACTTTTGACATTCTTCTACGTTTCGGTCGACGAGGCTGCAGCTCCGTGGAGGCATCGCCATTTGCGACTGCATTGATGTCTGCGTTCGCTCGGTTTGCCGATACAGACACGTTGTTGCTCGACGGTGGAGCGGCTGAGCCTGCATCGTGTTGGTGGGTCCTGCTTCTGTTCGCTGCCGAAGAGGGGTCATCTGGGCCAGCCCGCATCGCTTGATCGAACAAACTTCCGGCCTGGATGGCCTGCGCCTTGGCCAACAGGGCATCTTTGTCCTTGCTCCCCGATGCAGTCGCTTTGGCTGGAGAGGATTGAACAGCCCGTTTCGTCGGTGTCGCCGCAAGACTTGCTGCAAATGCGCTGTTGAGCGTGTCGGAGGGTCCCGACAAGGTGTGCGAGGATGTGCTGGAAACCGACTGTACGGCCGATCGAAAGTCGCGTTCAGCCGCAGCGAATTGCGCAGGAGGCAAGCCACTAGCTCGAATGGCTGAGCCTCTATCCGGAACTCGAGCGTCCAAGCTCTCTGCTGCCAAGTAGCAGCATACAGCCACTACACCGGTACCTGCATTCTTGACCGCCTTCTGATTGCCTCTGCGAGACCAAACATCCACCGCGGCGAGATACGACTCGGCACGATCGATCAACGGACCACTTCGTGCGCCGCAAAGCGACTGTATCTGCGCTCGCCTGGATGCCGCCATTGCGAATGATGTCGGTGTCTGGTCCGAAGTGTGATGGGGACGATGAAATCCAGGAGGCCCATGCACGTCCAACAGCGCTCTTCTGCGCTGAGATTTCTCGAATGAGAATGTTTGCTCCGAAATCCGAATCCTGGTCACAGTCCTACGGCGCAGCTTGGCCTTCGAGTCAGAAATTCTCAAAAAGGCCTGGAGTCACTCCTCCAGCAAAGGCGATTCAGATCATTGCTTCTTCTTGTCCTCACTCCACATCATCATCACCAACCTCTGACCGCACGTCGCTTGATCACCCCAATCATGGCCGACCAAGCTACCATTCAGAACGAGCAGCAGGCTCCTGCACCTGCTGCTGCTCCCGTACCCGCCGCCGACGCCGCTGAGGAGCTCAACCCGGACGGAACCCCTCTCTCTGACAACCAGAAGAAGAAGCGAGCCGCCAAGGCGGAAAAGGAGCGAATCAAGGCGGAGAAGGCAGCCAAGCTCGCCGCCGAGAAAGCTGCTCGCGAAGCCGCCGACGTCGACTTTGCCTCGCAGAACTACGGCAAGCTTCCCCTCAACATGTCCCAGGAGCGCAGTGGCCGCAAGTTCACCAAGATTTCTGAGATCAGCCCAGAGCGCGACGGCGAGCTCATCGTCCTCTCTGCTCGTGTTCAGACCAGTCGCGCTCCTTCGTCCAAGCTCGTCTTCCTCACCTTCCGTCAGGGCGTTGACTGTGTTCAGGCCACCCTCGCACAGGCTCCCGAAAAGGTTTCTCGACAGATGACCAAGTGGGCCTCCGGTCTCGCTGCCGAGACCATCGTGCTCGTCGAGGGTACCATTGTCAAGACACCCAAGCCTGTCGAGTCCAGCACCGTCACTGTCAAGGAGGCCGAGATCAAGATCTCCAAGATCCACTCCACCAGCGAGATCGCCTTCGAACAGCTTCCCTTTGGTGTCGACGACGCAACCCGATCCGAGCTCGAAATTCAGGCTTCCCAGCAGACCGATCGTCCTCTTCCGCCTATCGCACTCGACACACGCCTCGACAACCGTGTGCTCGACCTGCGCACCACCACCAACCAGGCCATCTTCCGCCTCACCCACGGAGTCTGCAAGCTCTTCCGCGAGTACCTCGACAGCCTCGACTTTGTCGAGATCCACACACCCAAGCTGCAAGGTGCTGCCACCGAGAGCGGTTCTTCCGTCTTCAAGGTCTCGTACTTCAAGGGTCAGGCTTTCCTCGCGCAGAGTCCTCAGCTGGCCAAGCAGATGGCTATCGCGGCCGACTTTGGTCGTGTCTACGAGATCGGCCCCGTCTTCCGTGCCGAGGATTCCAACACCCACCGCCACATGACCGAATTCACCGGTCTCGATCTCGAAATGGCCTTCGACGAGCACTACCACGAGGTTGTCGACGTCCTCGACGGTCTCTTCACCTTCATCTTCCGCGAGCTCCCCAAACGCTACCGTAAGGAAATCGACGCGGTGAAGCGTCAGTACCCGTGCGACGAATTCCTGCTTCCGGAAAAGACGGTTCGCTTGCAGTACAAGGATGCCATCGCCCTCCTGCGCGAGAACGGCAAAGAGCTCGGAGACCTCGAGGATCTCTCTACCGAGATGGAGCGCATGCTCGGAGGACTGGTGCGCGAAAAGTACAAGACCGACTTCTTCATGCTCGACAAATTCCCGCTCGAGATCCGTCCGTTCTATACCATGCCTGACCCGGCCGACGGCAAGTACTCGAACTCGTACGATTTCTTCATGCGCGGTCAGGAGATTCTCTCGGGAGCGCAGCGTGTTCACGACGCCGCATTCTTGGAGAAGAGGATGGCTGAGTTTGGGATTCCCGTAGAGAGCATGAGGCACTACGTCGAGGCGTTCAGGTTGGGATGCCCTCCTCACGCCGGTGGTGGTATCGGATTGGAGCGTGTTGTCATGTTCTACTTGGGTTTGGGTAACATTAGGAGAGCGAGCATGTTCCCAAGGGACCCTAAGCGTCTGGACCCTTGAAGAGGTCGCATGCGAGTAACGACGATACACACCTAAAACATAATCTAGCGATTGGCCTTGCACTTCGGAGCGTTCGCGCCCATTTACTATGTGTCCAGTGCGTGTGAAAGTCTGCTGACGGTGCTACGCTCTAAGGGCGGATGCCATGAATAGTCTCGTGCCACTCCAATCGGAGAGGCAGTGGTTCGGCAAACGTACAACGCCCAGCACACAAAGATCGACGATGTATAAAAACAAATTTGGAGCAGCTAAAGTACAAGCAGTGTGACGTTGTGGAAGAAGGTTGGTCAGTTCTCGTCCATCCGATGACGTTTTCGTTCGCGGTCATCCTGTTGACCACCACCACCGCCGCCATTTGGACCCATGCCCATGTTTGCACCCATCATGCCTCCCATTGGACCGCCCATGGGCATGTTCATCATGCCACCTGCACCTGGCATGCCGAAAAAGTTGGGATTGAAATGACCGCCCTGCCCACCTTGCTGCCCACCACCTCTACCGCCTCTGTTGCCCCAGCCGCCGCCACCTCCCCTTCCACCGCCTCGGCCGTACGGTCTGCCTCCGCTATTCGCACCCGTTCCCGGTCCACCTGCGCCCATCATACCCATCATCATCGGGTTCATCATACCCATCGGTGGAGGACCGTTGGCATTGTTACCACCCATCCTGATCGGTGCACCTGCCATGGGAGCTCCACCTCGACCTACACCGCCACCCATGCCGCCTCGTCCGCCCATCATTCCACCGCCTCTCCCTACCCTCTCCGATTTGGGCAGCGGATCCTTCGGTAGCGTCCTGAATGGATTGCCGTTCGCACTTGTTGTGAGAGTAACGTTGGCGCGTTTGAACTGGAAGTCATTCTCTTCGAACCAAGTCTTGATCTTTCGTGCATCGGATTCGCTCTCGGTTTCGACGTAGGCGACACCTTTGCTTTTACCGTTGACCTTGTGTTCCGAAAAGGTGATGTCTTGGAGAGACAGCGTGACGCCGACAGAGGAAGCGATTTGACGAATCTCTTCGTCGGTGGACCACCAGTTGAGGTCGCCGATGTAAACGGCATTCTGGATGGAAGGATCGGTTACTTTCGGTCGCCCTGCTAGCGTGGACATTGTACTTCGCATCGGTGGGGCAGCAGAGGGGTTGGACGGGAGGGAAGACGAGGGTGGGAGAGAATCATCTTGATGTCGTTGGTAGGAGGAGGTGGATGGTTGTGATGGTGGTTGTGTGGTGGTGGTGGAGGAAGAGGAGGGCTTTTCGTCGATGGAGTCGGCACGTTGACGTTTAGACGAGGTGGATGTAGGCTCTGTTTCGTCGGGATCTACCTTGATGGACTGCTCGTCTTCGGGTTTGCCTAGCACGTCCGAGTACAGGTCGTCCTAGATGATTCGGATGGCAAGATGACGGTGATGTGTTGGAAGAGGGGGTCAGTCACATTGGGGCAGATAATTGCGGGGCCGGTCGGCATGCTGCGCTGGGACCCTCGAGGTGCAGGCAATATGAATGTGGGCATGCGAACTCACGCTGTACAGGTCAAACTTGTCGTCATCCATGGTTGCGCGTGTTTGACAAAGGTAAGATTGAGATTCCGTTCGGTTCGCAAGAAGGAGTAAGGCGATACAGCGTAGCTCTACAGGCTTCTACGAGGCAATGTTTGCGGCAAGGAGCTGATGTGAAGGTGCGGCGTTTAGACAGGATCGGACGGTCAGCAAAGAGACTACAAAGCTATGTACATGCACCTAAGCAGCGGATGGAGCAGTCTCGACTGTTCCTCGATACGGCTGTACTGTGGTGGAGCGCATTGGGTGCGTTGCTACACTACTTACATAACTCGATGCGATGGATGGAAGGTTGGAATGAGGATCGCGAACGAGCTCTCTGTTCATTAAGCTTAGCTGCAGCCTGCAAACAGTCAAGGGTCTTTGGCTTTCTCTCGTATTGTCTTCCAACGTGTCGTCGATCACGGATCCGAGAATGCAATCATTTCTTGAACAGCGTTGTGTCGAAAAAAGATCTGACATCTCGATCATTTGGCGGCGTTTCGGCGAAATGCCGGGAATGCGCAGAGAACGCAACCGTGCGCTCTACTGCTGTAATTTTGCATGGCTGACTCGACTCGACTCTGGAAGAAGTGCAGCAGCATTCCGGTCTGAGAAGAAATCGGCGCAGCGACATCAACGGAACAAAGCCGAATTGCGCTTGCGTCTCTCGACTCAGAACAAAGCTTTGCATAAAAGCACATCCTCGTTCCACACTCCTTTCCGTCTTCCAACATCACCATCCACATCCGATCATCGTCCTCGATAGCCAACCATGTCTGCGAGCCGTCAACCCCTCTACCTCCGCTGCGAGATGAAGCCGGCCGAACACCGCGCCGCGCTCACCCCCACCACCGCCAAGGCACTCATCGACGCCGGCTTCGACATCACCGTCGAGTCCGACCCGCAACGCATCTTTGACGACAAGGAGTACACCGACGTGGGCTGCAAGCTCGCCCCGCACAACACTTTCCACTCGCTCCCCGCCGACATCCCCATCATCGGTCTCAAGGAGCTCGAGGAGCCCGGTCCGGATCTGCCCCACACCCACATCCAGTTCGCCCACTGCTACAAGAAGCAGGCTGGCTGGGCGGATGTGCTGGGCCGCTTCAAGCGCGGCGGTGGCAAGCTGTACGACTTGGAGTTCTTGGAGGACAAGAACGGTCGTCGTGTAGCTGCTTTCGGCTGGCACGCCGGGTTTGCAGGTGCTGCGTTGGGTCTGCTTGCGCTGGCTGAACAGGTTCAGGGTTCAGACCGTCGTCTCGGTGCGCAGAAGGCGTACCCCAACGAACAGGCTCTCATCGCCCACGCTAAGCAGCAGATCGAGCACATCAAAAAGTCCCGACCCGACGGAAAGGTCAAGGCGCTCGTCGTCGGAGCTCTCGGTCGATGCGGTCGTGGAGCCATCGACTTTTTCGAAAAGGCCGGCGTCCACTCCGACGACATCGTCCGCTGGGACATCCAAGAGACATCCGCAAAACACGGCCCCTACCAAGAGTTGCTGGATGTAGACATCTTTGTCAACTGCATCTACCTCACCTCCAAGATCCCGCCGTTCCTCGACCAACCCACCATCCAAGCCGCCGGCCCTTCGCGTCGTCTCGGCGTCGTCGTCGACGTCTCCTGCGACACCACCAACCCCAACAACCCCCTGCCGATCTACGACATCAACACCACCTTCGACAAGCCCACCGTCGACGTGCCGACGGGTGAGGGTAACCCAGCATTGACGGTGATCTCGATCGACCACCTGCCCACGCTCTTGCCTAGGGAGAGCTCTGAGGGCTTCAGCGGAGATCTCTTGCCCAGTTTGCTGCAGTTGAGGGAGGTGCTGGGCAAGGATACCACCAAGCTGGACACGTTGGAGGAGGGTAAGGGTGCGGTCTGGCAGAGAGCCGAGAAGTTGTTCCAGAAGCATTTGGCCGAGGCTGTACAGCACGGTGCGTAGAGCGCGGCGTCTGTCGCCCGTTTCCAAACAAGTCATCACTATGTAACTTTCAAAATAACAGCGCGAATTCAGCAGATCACGGCTTTGCAGGCTCGCATTCAGAGCTGTGCAGTGCGTTCGTTTGAGTGTTGAGTATGCATGCAGTACGTGTAGACAGAGGATGGTGAACTAGCGAAAGAAAGTGGGATGGAGTTGCAGGGTGTTTCTGCGTTTGAAGTGTGCCGTGTGGGGGAGAAAGTGCATTGCGATGGTTTCAATGCTTGTGTGTTTTGCAGTGCGATGATGTTCACAGCTGATCGTCCTGCTGCTCTGTAAGCGGTTTCGTGGCATCCTTGCGCATAGGTCTTCACCAAGAGCCTTGTACCAAGCCCTCTGTTCCCCCCTTTTGCTTCGGCAACCCGAACAGTCAGATACCAGTCAGACATTCAACACCTTCCCTTTCTCCTCCCTTACCCAACCGTTCTCCCACCGCCCGCATTCCTCTCCACTCTCCTTCCATCCCCATTCCTATCCCCTCTCGGAACCTTTTTCCACCTCACCTCCCCGCCGCATCCTCCTTCAACGCCACCTTCCTTGCCCTGTTCAGCTCCGCATAGCAAAACGCACAGATATGGTGCTGTGCTTTGGCCCTCCCACACGCGCTGCAGTGGACCAGATCCACCCTGTCCTTCAAACCCTTGTTCGCCGAACGCATGGACTTCCTCGAGTGCGAAACTTTCTTCTTCGGTACCGCGCGCAGCAACCCATCCCACAACAACCCGCTCAAACTTTGAGATGATGGCGATGATGCAGCAGAAAAGGAGGAAGATTCTGCAGGTGTTGCTAGTGCTGGTGTCAACGATGTTGATGGAGAGGATGGTAGTGTGAGGGAGGGTAGGGTGGGTAGTACGAATCGTAGGAGGGTGGAGCGTCCGATGGTGAGCGTTAGTTGCACGCGTGACGCTGCGGATAGGGATGATGTGGGTAGCATGATTTTGAAAGTGTGCGGGGTCGGATAGTTGCCCTGTGATGCTGGTTGGTGTCGACCGTAATGCAGAAGAGAGAAGTTGTGGTCGTTGAAGGTGATTGATAATGAGGAAGAATTGATTTCTAGCACAGAAGTCTCTCAGCCAACCCTTTTTGTCCCGACTAGGGATTTCTTTCTCGTGCGAAAATTTCGACTTCCGCGTGCTAGTGAGCATACACCTTCGTACAGCTTTGTCCTCACGACACATGTTGATTGCAAATACAGACCTCATTCGCTTGCACAGAGCTGAGCATAGCAGTCAGACCAGGCTCTAGAAGGTTGAATATGACCTTTAGCCGGTTTTGCAATTCGTCATCTCGGCATCGTGATCGACAGAGGATCCCTCTTTCTTGATGCACTGGCGGCCTCCGTCAATCGTTCTTATCCGCCCGTCTCTTTCCGGGCACGAGCGTCTCTTCCGAGTTGTTTGAGCTCCCTCTCATCAAGCCCTGCCTCTCACCTCCTCCTGACCCTCCCCCACTCCGCCCCGTCCCCGTCGCATCCTTGCTCTGATCAGCCTCGTCCTCCTCATCCCCAATCTCAAACACCACATCGCTGTTCGGCTGTGCTCGTGTCGCTCCAATGCCTTGCGAAGTTCCTTTCGCCTCGACATCGTCCTCGTCATCGCTATCTGGACCATCGGGGCCTCTTGCTGCAAAAGTGTCGACCTCGTACCCCTCTGCGTTGGGATCGTCGTCGGTTGCGAGTTCGTCCGACATGGCGAGTCGCATATTGTTGCCGGTTGGACGCCACACCCACGCGATGGCCGAGAAGACGGCAAAGTAGAGCAGCGCTAGCCAGCCGTCGAGCAGGAACCAGCGGTACTGCCACGTGTTGGGTGCGAACCCTTCGCCACCAGATTGAGAGAAGGCGATCGAGGAGATGATGAAGAATGCGAACTGTACAGACAAAGTGGAAACCAGAAGATTGTCAGTATATGCGAGAGCGTATCGAGACAAGACCGAGGAGAGAGACTTACAATCACCACGACAGCGCCGAGCAAGATACGATGCAGCTTGACAAACATGGATCGTTTGAAAGTCTGCTTGCGTTGGGTCAGGTACTCGATACTGCGGTTGAGCGAGTTCATGATCCACGTGAGGAAGGCCGTCAAGGTCATAGCGAGGGGGAAGATGAACGCAAAAATCCACGCTCCTCCCTGATCGAGCTGGATGAGAACGATGCCGATCGAATAGAGCACACCAAACACGAAATGCGCCGCCGTCAGCAGACGCACCCTGGTCATGACGGGCCCGATCGACGGCCGAATGACTCCGTATCCCATGGCGACGATCAACAGCAGGAAGAAAGAGACCGAATTCCTTCCTGCGTCCAGGATGCTCGTCAAGACCAGCAAGAACCTCGCTACTGCCGTGACGCTTGTACTGCCATTGACCTCTCTGATCCTGAAAAAGTCGATGAGGTGCGCGTTGAGGTAGTAGTAATACATCCACTGCGCCGCCATTTCGACGACCAGAAAGGCGATGGTACCCGAGAGAAAGTACTGGACCGTCAACATTTCGTCCTTGTGCTTGATGCACAGCGAGAGCCAATAGACACCGAGCGCGAGATAAGCGATGGTCATGGCAAAGTAGAAGTTGAGCTTGGGGTATTCGGCCGCCGGGAGATTGCCCTTGAACTTGTTGAAGAATTCGACACGACCATCGAAGGAAGCATGGACCGAGAGGTCGCCCGTTCCAGAGGGACCGGCCTCGAGAGAGACGAGCGGCACCTCGGCTGAGAGCAGAGTGGAGCAAGTGTGAGTCGGACAGGAGTGTAAGAATCATCAGTAAAGAGGCTCAAGGAGAAAGAGGTTCGTAAGGGCAAGGGGGGCAGCTCACTCGCACCGAAGCAGTAGTATCCGGTCTTGGTGACATTGTAGCGCTGAAGATTGCAATGAGCGAGGAGTGAGAAAGAATGGTCAGCGCGTCTTGACAGATTCTCCTCATCGTGTCTCAACTTGGTAAGATACTCACCAGCGTCTTGTCCTCGGTCAAACCGGTCGCACCAAAGTCCATCCTCTGCAGCTGCACCGAAGGAGCCTTGCCCGAGCTCTCATCCACGATGAAATTCCCGAGCTGCTCTTGACTGCACAGCTTCTCTTGCACCACGCTCGGCGTGCAGATGTAGTTCTTGAGCCGGTACCCAAATGCATCCTTCTCGTTGCTCCACTTGCCGAGCTTGTCGAAGTCGGCAAATTCGTAAAACATGGTGGCGACGGTGCCCACGGAGCCTTTGTGGAAGTACGCTTCGATGTGACTGTCGCCGCCCGCGACCATGCCGGAGCATGTCTGTCGCAGCTCATCTTTGTCCGAGATGGTCACGGTGAATGCTAGGGCCGAATGTGTGATTGCAAGGAGCAGCACGAGGCTCGCGGAGAAGAGCGTTTGTATTGGTGCTGAGAGCAGCATCTTGGACATGGGCAGCTGGATTCACCGGTCTTGACCATGCAACTGATTACGCCCGGGTGCAGAAGTACAAGATCCGGAGATTGACGAAAGACTGGAAGAGGAGTGGGTGAGGCATGCGATGACTGGACGGGCAAGCCAGCTCGATGCAGTGAGTTGGTTGGAATAAACAGAAAGATTCACGATGTCTGTGCGAAGGTAGCGCGAAGCACAGCCGGCCCGTGAAGCTGTCAGGCTGGCTGCCAGCCAAACGCAGCCGAGCGATGCCAAGCCTGATTTAGGGTCCAACAGCAAGGCAATTTCCATTTGTTCGGGCCGCGTTTCGACCGCCTACTGTATTTCTTCTCGACTCTGCTTCGGCGGGGCGGGCGGTAACCACACGCACAGCTACATCATCACATAAGTCAATGGGCACCGTGCACACCTACTCCACCGTCTTCGACCATCATCACAACGATCTCCTCACTGCACATCATGGAAGAGCTCCGATCTCTGATCAGCGACGTGCCTGTCGTATGGCGCGAGCTGGACCACCTCAAGCAAGCATTCGTGGTGCTCAAAGCCATCGCCGACTTCACCTACTGCGGTGTGACGCCTCTGCTTTTCGACAAATCTCATCTCAGTCTACGATCGCTGACGCTCGTTCCTCTTGTGGCGGTCTCCTTTGTGGCCGCGGATGCAGCCATGTACTTTGCGCTGGCCAAGTCGGCGGATGCGACGCAGGTGTGGATCGCTCTGCTGCTCGTCGCCTACAGCCTAGTGTTCTTCTGGTGGGCTCAGTACACCATGTCAGCCACACCGGGTCTCAGCGCCGCATTCTCGGATGATGAGCCTGCATTTTTGATCACCAATGGGCCGTGGGCGTTCGTACGGAACCCACTGTACTCGGCATATCTGGCGTCGCTCGTGGCAGGCTTCATCGTCACGAGCTCGTCCAACCATCCTGACCACGGCCATGTGTTCTTGGTCTCGCATGCAGGAGGAATCGCGCTTGCGGGTCTGCTGGTCGCTTTCAGCATCTTCTACCAGGCCATCAGGGAGGAAGAAGGCAAGTTCAGCGCCAGTAAGCTTCGAGCCAAGCACGAGGCGTACAAGAAGAAGGTGTGGTGCCTGTTGCCGCTTACCGACGTGTTTGGACGCTGAGGTTTGTACAGTATGTCGCCGTACCCTCCTGTCATCATCATATACTGGAATCTGAAGCAGAGCTTGTGAACCTTTGACTGGGTCCTGAAGTGTTCTTATCAAAGCTGAGAGGGCAGAGTGTCGAGGCGGGGTGTCCGCATTGTTACATCGGGCGCTCATCAATCGGCGATTTTGACTGAAATTCGTCAAGTCACGAGGGCCGATCCAAGCCAAACCGAAAAAAGAAGAAGGGAAAAAAGGTGCGCCAAGTGGTGAGGTACGGTCGTCTCTCCTCTCCCTTTCTCGCAACCTTTTGAGACGATAGCAAGAAGATCAACGGCATTGCATTCGAGAAAAGGGATCGGAAGATTCGTTCACTCGAGACATCTTTTTCCGACGCAAGCAACATCCTCACGCACAGCAAGCCCTTACCTACGCTCGGATCATCCGTCGTTGCTCGGTCAGCCAGCCGTTCAAGCATCAATCCGCGTCGGCCACGCAGCGAGAGCAACTGCAACGAGCGCGTTGCGAACCACCCGCCTTTCATCAGACGGAGCGCGCAACCTCGCAGGTGGGAGCAAGCTGCCGACGTGCACGCATCAGAGCGCCAGAGGCTGCCACCGCCCTCGCTCTTCCCTGTCTGCGCTGGTCGTCGACGCTGGCATTTCACCTGGCTAGGCCATGCAAGCCTCCTCGCCGTTCTCGTCATCGATCTCGACTCCGGCACTTGATCCACGCGCCACTTCGAACACGCACGATGCAGCTTTGACCATCGATCCAGCCGCCCTTCTGGGGGCAGGCTCCGCCTCATTATACCCGGCTCAAGCATCAGTATCAGGCTCGTCGACATCAGTACCGAATACAACCAGCAGCACGAACGGCATCGGCAGCAGCAGTAAAAACACCCTCGATAGTTCCGCGGCCCAATCAATAGCAGTCAAGCAAGAGCCCGAAGACGAGAATGCATCGTCTCTCGCCGCTTCACATAATGTCGCCAGCCTCGCAGAAGACGCCGGCGATGCTCGACTGGGCAGCAGACAACCGTCGACATCATCAGGAGCCTATCGCAACGACCTAACCACGTCACGCGGCTCAGAGCAGCCGGGCAAGGATCCTCGATCGGAGGCCAGGCTCAAAGACGAGCCTGCATCATTGATCGAAAAGCTTCTCCACTGTGATCACAAAGCAATCCTCCGGCCTGACCTGTCTAAGTTCACGGATGCGAGAGATGTTCTTCGCAGATTGTTGCCATACCATGTCTGGAACATACCACATCACGACCTGCTCAAGGCGTTGGACTTGCACGAGGACCCCGTTCTCAGCCAAGTCAGGTCACGCAAGCGCCGTCGCATTGCACAGCTCCATACCAACAAGCCTGCCTCGGCCAGCACAGAACACGGGCAGCCAATCGAGACCTCCACCGACCTTTCTCGGTCCGTCGTCCAGCCGAGCACAGACGAGGATGATGGACAGGCGCCTCACACTGCCCAAACCGGTCGAGACTCAGCAGACACGGAAGACAAAGAATACAGCGACTTGAGCGAGCTCGGTCTCCCAGTGCCATTACCGGAAGTTCCGCAGCCACCCTTCCCCGACCTCGACTTTGCCGAATCCGCCTTCGCACGCCGAGACGCTCTCGCTTCGCGCTTTCGCCGCACGCTCACCGCACTCGAAACCACTCACAGACGTGCGCCCAGCACAGCACTTTCGCTCGAGCATCTCGAACGACTAGCATACAGCGACGATAGAGAGGAGGTGCTCGCTCAGATCGAACATCTCAAGTCGCTCAAACTCGAGCTCGAGACGTTGGAAGACAACAGGCAGATCGATGCAGCCGAGTCGTCAGCCAAAATCAACCTCCGCTTTGGCATCACCGACGAAATCGAGCGCGAGCGTGAGAGGGAGCGCGAATTGGAAAGAGTCAAACGCCAACAGGAGAGAGCGGCTGCCAAGGCTGCCAAGCTCGAGAAGGAGCGTGAGGCAAGGCATCGTATCGGCATCTTCACACCGCCACCGGAAACCATATCCACGCCCGCTCCGCCATCGCCCACTTCGACGTCAGCCGCCACTCCAGCGCCATCCACGCTACCCACGGGTGTACCTGCAGCATCTCTTGCAATGCCCAGTCCGTATTCGGGCTTCAGCACACCGGCCAGCACGCCTGCGGCATATCCGTTCCCGCCAGGCGCGAACCTCCCTTATGCTCCCAACATGTCCATGCCTCCACCCGGGCCGAACACTTCCGCACCTTCTGCGCAGTTTGGTCCACCAATGATGTATGGCTCGGTGACAGGTACACAACACGGCTCAGCACCGCCATTCGCATCCACATCTGCGGCAGTCGGTGCCAACGGCGTACCGATGCCGCCGGGCATGGCGCCAGCCGGTGCTTCGACGACCGGACCCTTTTCGCCTGCTGCTGGATCTATGCCAGGCACGCCATCGACTGCGGCAGCGACACCTTCCAAACCACCCAGCAAGAGCAAAGCCAAGGCGGCAGCAGCAGCAGCAGCAGGAACGCCGGGCACGCCGGGAACGCCAGGCGTCACACCAGGACCAACACCACATCGAGGCCGAGGAAGGCCGCGCAAGCATCCCTTACCCGGCACGCCAGGCGGTCCACCCATCCCGGTACCGCGCAAGAAGAAGGAAAAGCCTGTCAGGCCACCAGCCGCCGCCGCAGGGTCGGCGCCAGGCACTCCGAGCGGTCAAGGTCCAGGTGCCATGTCGCCACCTTCCCTGCCCCCTGCAGCTGCCGCGCCGGGTCTGCAAACAAGGCCTCCGCCATCTCCGTCTCCTGGTCCGCCGACCATGCCTGGACCCGCGCCGGGCTATACCGGCGAGATGTTCTCATCGACTCTTCCGCCTGCACCTGGAGCTGCGAGACCGCCCCTGGGCTCGCCTTTGGGCAATGCAGCATCGCCAATGTCGGTCCGACCGCCGACCATGCACCCGACTTTGACGAGCGCAACGAGTCTCAATACACCACGAGCCACACCGCCTGCGAAACCTTCGCCTTCGCCTGCTCCTGCTCCTGCTCGTCCAGCTGCTGCATCCAAGAAGACGCCTGCGAAGGCTAATGGGACGACGCCGAAGCCAGCCTCACCAGCGGCGGTCACATCCGCACCAGCGCCTCAGGCCGCACCGGCACCGGCACCGGCGGCGAGCAACGCCAACCCGTCGATCCCGAACCATCCCATCCCGCTGCTCATCCCAGTAGCATCGCTCCCGCGGCTGTCTGCATTGGGCATCCAGCCCGTGCCAAGTCCCCACATTCGACCTGTGATCGGACCCAACGGACAGCCTCAAGGCCTTGAGGGCGCGCCCATCGCCATCGATCCCGCCCAGAGCGTGCCTGCTGTGCTGCTGGGCATCAGCGAGGGATCTGCCGAGGCGACGGCGGAGGGTGGTGGCAAGCAGCAGATCCTGCATATCTCGGTGGTGTTGAGCAGACTCAGTCCGTCGCAGCTGAGTGGACTGGCGGTGTTGATGCAGAGTTTGCAGGCTCAAGTCGAGGCGGGTAAGCGAAAGTGAGCGAGAGCGCCGCGCGGAGAGGAGGGGGCCGGCGTTGACATTGTGATTCTGGAATTCATCTAAGCATCCAATGTCGAAGTGGCCTGTGTGCGTGTGATGCACCCGTCACGTTTGAGTGCATTGAGACTATCGCAACGTGTGTTTGGGAGGACGACGTTGGACTGCAAAGGCGCTGGACGTCCGTTAGCCCTGCAAGCAGAATTGCGCACAGACGCTGCAGTCCGTCGAATGTCGCGTGTAAAGGTCAAAAAGTGTGTTGCGCCGCCGTGGACTGAGCGTTTCGACTGGACCCTGAATTCCCGGCTCTCTCAAACATCCGGCCAGATTTCGATGAGATGCGTTTCGTTCAACACACCACCATCCCGTTCTTGCCTGGACAGAAGCACCTGCATCATCGTCTCGCTCGTAGACAGCTACTCCGTAGTGTTCGACAATGTCCTGGAGCTGTCAACGATGTCGGCAACCGCTACTTCTGCATCCCTCGGTGTCATCCGATCTCGATCTCAACCAGTCGGCCTACGATCTGGTGCAGGACTCGTTCATTGCTCCCAGGCACGCACAAGCATCCACGTCTCAAGCGCAGCCGCTCCTGAAGAACAATGAGCTGGATGCTGCTGAAGCCTCGGCCTCGAGCCCCGGCGTGGGAGTCGGCTCGAGCGATCCAAACTCGCTCAGTGCACGTCTAGCCGCTTCCTCCGCGCTCTTCGATCTGCTTTCGCATCCGCCCACCTCTCAAAACGGACGCTCGTCACCATCGACAACTCGAAGCGGGAAGAAGGCTTTGAATTTGCGTTCAAAAGCTTCTACGTCGACGGTGATCGACCATCCGCTTTGCAAGACATGTACGGATACGCTGTTGGACATCATGGATGCGCAAATGTCGCAAGTGCGGTCGCAGCGAGACTCGTACCTCGCTTTCGAGGCCGAGCTGCGCAGATACAAGATACTGCCTCCCACAAGCCAACGTCGAAGCTCCTCATCTTCCTCGACAGCAGACGACTCCCTGGACACGGCGGCGATGCAACAAGCACAACAAGAGGAGCTCGAGTCGCTGCAAAACGAAATCTCGCAGCTGCTCACGGACGAATCTTCCGCCCTGTCCGAACTCAAAGACGCCGAAGAAGCACGACTGTCCGTCGAAGCGCAACTGTCAACCTTCACCGAGGAAGAAGTTGCGCTGCAGCAGGAGGAAGAACGCTTCTGGTCGCAGTACTCGCAACACTCGCTGACCTTGTCCAAGCTGGAAGAAGAGAAGGCGTCGCTCGCCATGGCAGTGGCGCACGACAAAGAGCTGCTCTCAAGGCTGCGATCCACCAACGTGTACACGGATGCATTTTGCATCGGACACTCTGGTGGAATCGCGACGATCAACGGGTTGCGGCTGGGTCGATTACCGGGCCAAGCGGTGGAGTGGAACGAGATCAACGCTGCGTGGGGTCAAACAGCGCTATTGTTGGATGTGGTGGCGAGGAAACTGGGTGTGGGCTTCCGAGGGTACAGATTGATACCGAAGGGATCGTTTAGCGTGGTGTACAGATACGAGGATTCCAGGTCGCAGCATTACAGCGCTTCGGCTGCATCAACCTTCCTTTCCACCTCGAACGACGCCGCCGAGACAGAGGCAGAAGCCGGCACGGGAGAAAAGACAGTGTACGAGCTATACGGGTCTTCCGACTGGCAGATCGGTCGACTGTTGCAGAGCAGACGATTCGATCATGCGCAAACAGGGTTCTTGGCCTGTCTCAAACAGGTTGTGGACTATGCGGCGAGGGAGGACGCGAGCTTTCAGACGCCGCACGCGATCAACAAGGACAAGATTGGAGAGGCGAGCATCAGGTTGCAATTTGGAAGCGATGAGACGTGGACCAGGGCGCTGAGGCATGTGCTGGTGACGTGCAATCGGGTGCTCATGTGGATGGTGGAGAGGGAGAGGCGTCGAGGGCAGCAAGCGGGCGGAGCCGGCCTGGCAAGCGTTGGGAAGGATGTGGCTACCGGCGGAGCGGGCGGAGGCGGATTGCGGCCGGGTCAGGGTGTGACTGCATGAGAAAGAGGCGTGCGCAACCGTCGGGAGAGGCCGAAGAGGAGCTCTGCCTTTTGCAGCCCATGCAAGAGTATCTTGTTGTCATATGTTCCTCACGTGAACGAATCACAGCTTTGACTAGCATGAACGTGCGACTTGCCACGCTTGGTGGTCGCGAGATCTGCGGTTCAATAACGCCCTCGGTTGACACCTTGGCTATTGAGAGTCCGAGCAAGATCCGCAGAGAGAGCGTCGCTGGCTCAGTTCAGAGTGTGGTACGGCCAGGAAGAAAGCCGATCCCATCCCTGTGCGTGTGTGTGTCACGGCTGCGGTGTGATTGTGCGCCTTCTCGGTGGAACACGAGACGTAGACAGCCGGTCATGCGCCGCTCGCGTGAGGCTGTGCGTGCTGGGGTTCCTAAGCGCCACTAACTGTGCTCAAGCGCCGACGAAATTTCAAATTCACCGGTCGCTCCGAGGCTCGTTCATGCAGAGACTCCTGTCTGCCACGAGCGGGTTGCATGGATGTGACCGAAGCGAAGGACGAGGCGAGGCAAGGGCAAGGTCAGACAGATGTTATGCTCGAGTCGGGCCGAACCATGTTCTGAGCTGTGCCAAGGAAACGAACAGCCTTTGCGTTTGAGGAATGCATAAAATGGACATGTGCCAATAAACAAGAATCCCAACCTTGAGCTTGTAGCGATGTATCCTCCTCTCGCTCACCATCCATCCAGCATGACAGACCGGTATCCACAAGCTGCGTCCTCCTCCAACGGCGTTGGCGCATCGCACCAATCCAACCGCGAGTCGCTGTACTCGCAGCTGCGTTGGTCCTCGCACCACCAACCCACGACACGACGACGAAAGCTGCAGCTGCTACGATCGTACCTACCCGACTGGATCATCACCATCCTGCTCGCCGGTCTTTTGGCCATCATCAACAACGTCCATGGCTTCCGCCGCGAGTTCTCGTTGACGGACACTTCGATCCAACACACGTACGCGGTGCACGAGCGTGTGCCCACCTGGTTGTTGGGCGTACTAGCGATTCTCGTTCCGGCGATCATCATCGCCGTGTTCTCGCTTGCTGTCTCGCGCTCAGTATGGGATCTTCACAACGGTCTGCTGGGTTTCGTCCTCGCCAACGCTCTCACGGTGACCATCACTACACTAGTCAAGGTGACGGTGGGAAGACCACGCCCGGATCTGATCGATAGATGTCAACCAGCCGCCGGCTCCTCCAATGCCGTACCCTACGGACTTGTCACGGACATCATCTGCACCGTTGGCGTCAACGACAAGACCCTCCGCGATGGTTTCCGATCTTTCCCCTCCGGACACGCCTCCACCTCGTTCGCTGGGTTCACCTACCTCTCGCTCTACCTCGCCGGCAAGCTGCACCTGTTCGACCGTCGTGGTCACGCCGTCACCGCCTGGCTGTGCGGAACACCGCTCATGGCGGCGACGCTCATCGCGGTCAGCAGAACCATGGATTACCGACACCATGCGACTGACGTCATCGCAGGCGCACTGCTGGGTCTCGTAGTGGCGTACTGGAGTTACAAGTTGTACTACCCGGCGTTGGGTCACAGTCAGAGTCACAAGCCGTACTCGCCAAGGATCCCGGCCGAGCATCTGTCGGGTGCAAACGAAAACAGGTACGCAGGTCAGGAGGAAGGAGATACTGAGGCGAGGTACAATCTGACCCATGGAGGGGATGGAGAGGCGGAGGAGGGTGGTGTTGGCGTGTACAACAAGCCGATGGGGGGCAGGGTGTTGGGTGAGTCGATTGAGTATCCGGAGCGCGATACCGTGCCTAGAGTGTGATACGCAGAGAGTCGATGAAAGCCTTCGAATAGCACGGAGCCGTAATGAAATGAAAACGAACACATACTGTACTACCACGACATTGACATTTGCATGCATGCATCGTATCAACCCCGCGCAAGCTTGTGTTCCATGTACGCCACCAACCCCTTCCCTCCGCCTGGAACAACAAAGTCGTACGCAGCTTCAATCTCCACCTTGTACCCACTTAACAGCATCTCTGTCAGTCTCCCCCTCACCTCCTCCTCTTCTTCCTTATTCCCACCCAACCCTCTCAACAATCTAACCGCCGTCCTCCTCTCATCGTTCCTCAACCCTACCAAACCTGCCTTCTCATCCTCAAAATCTCCCACATCAACTCCAACCCACTTCACTGCGGAATGCAAGCGATACTGTCGCCAAACATCCACACCATACGGATCTCCGTCGAACAATCCCCTCACCTCCATCCCGCCCCCACAATGCAAACATCGATGTTTGGATAGCAATTGAACAAGTTTGGCTGTCGCCTGATCTGGATATCCTTTTCCCGTTATGAGGATTTGAGCGGGGGTGGTTGCCTGGAGGAGGTGTTTGAACACAGCTTCCTTTTCGACGATGAGGACGACGTGGTGACCAGGGTGGGGACAGGGAAGGTCGATGCCCCAGGATTCGGTGAACTCGGTTGGGATGAGGGTGGTTTGACCGAGGGTGCAGCTGTACATTTGGGGGGAGGTGGAGGATGAGCTTGGGGGGAAAAGTTGAAGAGACCCGGAGAGGATCCCACGCGGACTGCCGACGATGCCTAGCTCCAATCGATCTGTACATCCTAGCAGTGAGACGAGCTGCGAAATGATTCGATCTGATGCGGACTGCGATGGGAACAGCGAGAGGCTCTGGTAGTATATGTCCCTAAGATCACGGCAGATTGGTGTTCAGTTGAGTGGTGGAATTGGCGGATAGTGTGAATGTGAGGATGACGCCACGTACCGTTTGGTCACGAGTGTACCTCTCAACAGATTCTGTTGGATCAGTTCGAGCACCCGTAGCACCTGGGCTGCATGTTTCCTCCGAACACAAGACCTTCGGTCAGTACGACGACATGCCTACGGGGAAGAGAGATATAGAAACGCACCGAATCTTCGTATTCCGACCACACTTTTGGTCGGGAAGCTCACGTTGCTCGCTGACGGGGCATCTTGCCTCTCCGCAGCTTCCTCCGCTGCAGTCGCTGCCGCCGCAAAAGTTGGCAATCGGATGGGCTCGGGTTTGGGCTTCGCTGGTTGCTTTGACCGCTTTGCTGGACGGTCATCATGCTGTGACTGAGATACGGCTTCGGTTGTGGAGTCTCCTAGCAGAGTTGCAGTTTGAGCAGCGAGCTGGCGCAAAAGATCGAGGATGAGAACGTCAATCCGCGCCAAAATGGTGGCTGATGTGCTCGTCATGGTGGATACGGAATGATGGAGATGGAGATGGAGAGGAAAGGGTGAGAGGGTGGCTGAATGGGAAAGAAGCAGTGAGTGCTCCGGCGTTATCCTCAGGTGTTTTTCGTCACGCAGTCCGTCGGCAACCCTCCGAAAGCCACACCACATCACATACGTTTACTTTCGCCACTCGGAGCAGTCCCCGACACGCATGCGCGTCAGCACACACATCTCTATCATCTCTTCCCACTTGCCATTCCGCTCTACGAACTAGGGTCGATCTTCAGAGAGAAATCGACGTGCTTGGTCGACTGGTGGATGCTGCTCGTCGAGATGATATCGATCGAGTTATCCACATGTCCACCCTCCTTGACGTTGTCGATATCGATGCCACCGCTGCTTTCCAACAAGAACTTGTGCTTCCCGCTCCACTCCTGCTTCAACCTCTTGGCATTGCTGATCAGGGTCTCGCCCTCCATGTTGTCGAGCATGATGACGTCGGCACCTGCCTCGATCGCCTCGACGGCTTCGTCGTAGCTCTGCACCTCGACGTCGATGCGCAGCGAAAACCCGCAGACGGATCTCGCCGACGCAACCGCATTCTTGACCGAGCCGGTGCTCCAGATGTGGTTGTCTTTGAGCATCACCATGCTGCTCAAGTCGTACCTGTGCATGTCGACGCCTCCGACGAGCATGCCGTACTTTTCGACGTCTCGGAACCCGGGTGTTGTCTTGCGCGTCCCCGCTACGATCCCCTGGTACCCTGCATCCCGTGCTTTCTGCGCAAAAAGACTGGAAGCAGTCGCGATACCGGAACACCTGGCGAGAGTGTTGAGCGCAACACGTTCGCCAAGAAGGATCTTTCGAGACGGTCCCTCGACGGTCGCCACGGCGATCTTGACCTTCTGACCGGGGGTGGAGGATCTGAGGTATTCTCCTTCTCGGAAGGTCCAGTGGACCTTGCAGTCGAGCTGCTTGAACACCTCGTCGAAGAAGGGGACTCCGGCGAGGACTCCTTCGCTTTTGCAGAAGAGCGTGGCTCGTTTGATGTCCTCGCCGACGACGAAGCCGCCCCAGTCGAAGGAGGGACAGTCTTCGGCAAGCCACGAGGTGACTTTGGTCTTCCAGGATGGAGGCAGCAGGTTGGCGTAGATCGGGATCGCGGTCGACATTGTGACGGAGCAATGAGAAAGATGAAGTAGCGATCGAGAGGTCCGTCACGGGTCGTCAACGAGATGCTGTTGGTCGTGAAGCACTCTCCACCGTTTCTTCCAAATCCGATGGGCAATGTCCGCGCGGAACATACTTGCGCGGAACATACTTTGCTAAGGGTCTGCGGAGAACATCCGAGCATTGCCGAATCTCTTGCTTCTAACCGGCCGGGATTTAATTTGTGGAACAAGTAGCTCGATCTTACATTCTAGTGATTCTTCGTGTTGGTCTCGCCAAAATGCGGCTGACACGAGGATGGTGCAGCGTAGAGTTGAAGCCAAGGCTTGTCGGAGCTGCAAATCGCTGCCGATCCTCGAACGTCGATCATCTGCTCCGAGGGTGGCTGTCGTCTCCTTTGTGACTTCCTTTGCAACCAATTGGGAAGTCAGGTGCCAAGCTGCGCCGGAGAGACAGGGGCGATCTGGCGGTCTTGCACGCCTCTGTGGCGGTGGCAGGCTCGTACTCGACGTCGTCTCCACCATCGGCAGCTCATGCTCCATCGAGGTGAGGATAAGAAGCTTACAGTTCCGTACCGCGAGAGGGTGAGCAAGATGTGGTTTGCCTCATGCTTCTGGCTGTGTTGCGGTAGATGCGCTTCGAGGAAGGTTGCGAGACAGGGGTTCACCAAGCCAAATTCTAACTTTTAATTTCCTGCCGGTTCCGAGCGGCTGCTCGAATTGGAAGGTCGTGTTTTTTTTGTGTTGTTCTTCCTGCTGCTGCAGGATGCTGCAACACAGCCAACCAGCCTGCATGAAGCAGGCCCGCGTCCGTGTTGCAAGTCGATGGCTGTCAGTTTCCGCGGTGGCGGTTTGGCTCAAGCCTCTGAGCAGCAAGATGGAGGCAGCCAAGAGGATGAGGTAAATTCTCGCTCATGAGCATTCTACCCTGTACCTCTCGCGCAGGCGCAGACAGAGTTGGTCCTGCTGCTCTCTGTTGTCTGCGTCCCCTACAGCCTCCTTCTGTCGGGGATTCCGCGTCATTCCTCGGAACATCCACGAAGCCACGTCAGGAGCACGCATTGTGGTTGCGAGAAGCTCGAGTCGAGCGCATTCATGGACTGCTGCTTCCTCGTGTGACTGAGTGGCAGCAGCGCTAAGTACAGTGGTAGCCTCGTCCCGCATCTTGGTGTGGCCGGTTCAACCTCCGCCTCTCAGCTATTTACACAGTCCGATTCCTGCACCTCGTTCCGTCACCACCACCACCACCACCACCACCACCACACCACACTCGTTGTCAGCGTCGCTACTCGTACAGACATCCTCATCGTGGCTCTTGGTCACACTCGTCGCCCACTACTAGACAAGCCTCTACGCTCCGCTTCGACTCGACTGGCGTTTGATCGCTCTGCATCATCATGTTTGGACGTAAGTACACCTTCCGCGCTCTCGGGCTATCTGCGATGACAGCCACGCTGACTTTGCTAACACTTTATTTCCACAGGCCTCAAGCACAAGATGTCCCGCGCTCGTTTGGACGACGATGGAAAGAAGTCGTCGTCGCCCGCCTCGTCGCTCCCACCTTCGCCCACGAAGCCGGCTGCATTCTCTGCTGCCGCCGCTACTGGAGCTCCTCAAACCCCTCTCGCTACAGTACCGGCTGCTTCCGCCCCTTCGTCCTCGACCAGCCCCGCGACTCCCATCGCTTCGGCTCCCAGCACTGCCCCAAGCACCGCTCCTTCGAGCACCGCTCCCACCACACCCGCCACCAGCACCACCCCTGCTAGCGAAATCCAGAACAACATCGACAGCAATGGTCACGACATTACCACCAACGGTGCCGTCGTTCCCCGTGTCAATCTCGCCTACTTCACAAATTGGGGCATCTACGGTCGCAAGTACACTCCCTTGGACGTCCCCTACTGCAACTTGACCCACATCCTCTACGCCTTTGCCGACGTAAACCCAGACACGGGCGAATGCTTCCTCACCGACCTCTGGGCCGACGAGCAGATCCACTACACCGGCGACTCTTGGAACGACACGGGCAACAACCTCTACGGCAACTTCAAGCAGTTCCTGCTGCTCAAGCAAAAGAATCGTGCCCTCAAGCTGATGCTCTCCATCGGCGGTTGGACTTTCGGTCCCCACTTTGCTCCTATGGCCGCTGACCCCAAGAAGCGTGCCAAATTCGTCTCCACTGCCATCACTATCCTCGAAAATGACGGTTTGGACGGCCTCGACATTGACTGGGAGTATCCTGCGGACAGCACGCAAGCTGCCAACTTTGTTCTCCTCCTCAAGGAGCTCCGCGCCGGTCTTACCGCCCACCAAACCAAGAAGCAAGAAACCAACCCTTACCTCCTCTCCATCGCCGCTCCCTGCGGTTCTGACCACTACAAGATCCTCCAAGTGGCCAAGATGGACCAGTACCTCGACTTCTGGAACCTTATGGCCTACGACTTTGCCGGATCGTGGTCCACCCTCACCGGCCACCAAGCCAACCTGTGGAACGTCAAGGGCGCACCTCCCTCCACCGACGACGCCGTCAGGTACTTCATCGGTCAAGGCGTCGTTTCGCACAAACTCGTCCTCGGCATCCCACTCTACGGCCGCGGTTTCGAAAACACCGACGGCCCCTCCAAACCCTACAACGGCACCGGTCAGGGCACCTGGGAAGCCGGAAATTGGGACTACAAGTTCCTCCCCGTCAAGGGCGCAAAGGAGATGATCAACACCAAGATCGGCGCCAGCTGGAGCTACGACTCTGCCAAGAGGGAGTTCATCAGCTACGACACGCCTCAGAACGTCTTGATCAAGTGCCAGTACATTCAGAACATGAAGTTGAGAGGTGCCATGTTTTGGGAACTGAGCGGCGACGCGACAAAGAGTCAGGGCGGTGCGGATAGGAGTCTGGTCGCTTTGACGGCAAAGAACATGGGAGTGTTGGATTCGACCTTGAACCACATCAGCTATCCTTACAGCAAGTGGGACAATGTCAAGGCTGGTATGAAGTGATGCACCACCTCCAATTCTGGGCAAAGAACCCCCCCGGCTACCTTTTGTGTACATCTTTCTCTTCTCTCCTCTTCGTTTCGATCTTCAGCTTTTACTCTTTGTACGATTTGCGATTGGCATGCCTGCGTGCCTCGATCGTTTGCCTAATGGACAATGTCATCCTCTGTTTTCGAATCTTGATCTCTAGCTTGTGCGATCTTCCGTGAACTTTGACCGCTTATCCTCACCGTCATTTTTATGCCTACATTTTGTCACTCAATTTTATACCGAGTGTTACCGCGGGACACGTTATTTCAAAGATCGCATTTCACTCAATCCTGACGCGACCACATACTCCCAATGTCACACCGAGGATGTTCAAGAAAGAGCAAAGACTGTTCAATTGCAACACGAAACAGCTCCTTACGCACCCACCGAAGCAGCACCCAGCGCCGTACCTGCCAAGATCATCTCCAAGCTACCACGCACCTGCATCAGATCCCTCTGCAACCTCAATTCGTCCCCTACCTTGGCCCAGATCCTCCCGAACAGATCGTCGATCAACGGACTCTGACCGATCACGCTCGCGTACGTATCCACAATGACGTTCAACGTATCGCAGACCAGATCGACGTAGTTCGGGTTGGCAGCGTGTCTGAGCAAGAATCTGAGCACCGGTTCGAGCGTGACATCATCTCGATTCGAGATGGCCCTCCTCAGCCCATCCAAGCTGCCACGCGGACTTCTGTGGATCAGCTCGAGGATCAAACCAAACGTCACGGTGGGTGGGACACCTTTTCGAAGCGCAGCATCGAGTGCATCGCTGTACCGGAACGCTTTGAGGAATCGATCGTAGTCCTGCAGTTTGCGCTTACGAACGCTGTCGACTCGAATGTCATCCGTCGCTCGTCGTGTGTTGATCTTTCCAGGCTGGTTCGAGGCGGCTGCTTTGCCTTGCATGAAGAACTCGTAGGCTCCGGCATTCATGGCTGCGCGTTCGGCTTCTCGACGTTCAAGTTCGTTGGCCTTGACATCTCGTTTGCGGACGCAGAGCGTTCCGTCTGCCATACCGACTGCGATGTGCGATTCGTCGGGCGAGACGGCCATGGATAGGATGGGAGAGGGATATCGCATCGTGTGCGTCACCTTGAAGTCGTGAGCTGGATCGTAGACTTTGACCAGGTGATCGAGACCACCGGTGAGAATACGCATGCCACCGATGGACTCCGAGTTGTCGGCGGAGAAATCAGCACCGGAGTTCACCGATAGCGCCAGCGACGTGATCGTCTTTTGGTGGTTGGAGATGCTCGCCATGCATCTGCCGCCCATCATGAGATCCCATACTTTCATCACTGGTCCACCTGCTGACAAAGCCACGCCACCACCTCCTGTAGGGTACACCAGGACATCTTCCACCGGCGCACCATGGTCCATCGTCATTGCGCAACCACCCTGCTCTCCCACCCTCGAATCCCACAACTTGACTGTGCTATCGTAGCTTCCCGAGAGCATCAGCGCCGGATTGTCCGGACTGAACACTGCCGAGCGAACGTAATCCTGATGCCCTTCGAATACGTGCACCGCCTTCTGCTCCGGAACATCCCACAATCGAACGGTCCTGTCATCGGCAGCCGACATGATCTCCGTCCCATTCGGCGAGAATCTCGTGACATGAACTGGATTTGTATGACCCCTCAACGTCCTCAGAATCGCCCTCGACGTCGTATCGAACACCTGGATCAAGCCACTATCGTCCCCCGCGACCATCAACCTTCCATCCGATCGAAAATTCGCCGACCTCGCAACGTCCTTGAACCTAGAAATCGTCTTTGAAACTCGAGTGTTGCGCATCGAGTAGATCTGAACACGAGCACCCGTCGTCACGGCGAACTTTTGTCGAGCGGAAACCGAAGTGGGCTGCGTGGAAGTAGAGCCGATCGTGGTAGAGGTCGAGGAAGGGTCATCTTCGTTCGATGTGGTCGAGTACACCGAAACAGGCGGTACAAAGTGGATCGAAGTGATGGGCGCGAGCTCTTTGACGAAGACAGGTGCGCGGAACTTGCGCCAGTAGTGCGATTCGGGTGAGCGAGACGAGGATGGTCGAGCAGATCGCTCTGTTACTGGTCGGAGTGAAGAGTACTCCATTGCGTTTCGGTTCTGCCCAGCAAAGAGTGCTCAGTTCGAAGTGGTCGCTTGAGGGAAGGCCGTTACGATGGCGTTGGCAGCTGGTCCAAAAAGTGGCGGCCAACCCGGTGCGTTGGAATTGGCGGCTGACCGATGGTGGGGCGATGGTTTCAACTCGCCGGTAACGGTAAAGGTGGAAGAGAGATGATGGCGTCTTTGAAGATCGGAAGGAGGAACAGCCAATGTGGAGCCACAGAGCCAAAAAATTTCCCGCAAGAAGAAAATTGAGCCAAGACCCTGAAAAGGTCACGTGCCTGTCTATTCTCAGAAAGTACTCTGACAACTGAGGTCTAACAAACATGGGCGAGGACGCGATGGCGAGACGTGTTGGTCACCTTTAACGGCAGCAGTCACCGCTTCTCGTGCCTTCCACTAGCTTGCAACGCCGAGCTTCTGTGTCGCACGCACGGCATATGAGCTTTATCGAACAAGCGGGACATTTAGAAGAATGTTTGACGCGGTATGGGGCAATTCAGGCTCAAACGCGAACCTGGGCAGCTGAGCTAGCGTACCTCGCCGGCGGTCAGCTTAGTGAATGATCTCGCAAACAACCCTCCAGAGGAACGGGTATGCGGTCGGAGAGCGAAACGGTCAGACGGGGTACTCGAATGGGGCAATCGCCGTTTCCGCTGACTCGGGCCTGACCATCATCAGCACCAAAATACAAGGGAACTCGACAAGCTCATTCTTGGTGACGAAGCTGTTTTGCTTGTGCCGCCGATGTCATCAGAAGCCAAGCCTGGACGACATAGGTGGAACCAAGGCCAAGAAACGCTTGCCCGACTTGGCGTACAGCTGCCAGGCTAGAGGCTCTTTGCTTGAGGGCATTCGCGTATGCCAATCGTCACGGCAATGACGCGGGGTACATCGGTGGTCCGAGGGATCACATTCCTCAACCGCGCGTTGCCTTCATATGCTCGAGAGACTCAACCAGGAACACGACGGGGACGGCCAACTGAGGTGAGGCGTTTTTCATCTCAGTGTCATGTCGGCACCTCCTTGCCGAAACGAAACGCTGCCAGCAGAGCGTTTTTTCCTGTGCCTCTCGCTTAAAAAAGATCGACACGACGACCGTTCCGAGCAGCGCGGAAATGAGAACAAAAAGAACAAATGAGACAAACACACCGCCACCAAAAATGCGTCTTCTGTCAAAACAAATATTGCTGAGGTCGAGGCCAGAGTGTACCGTATCGACAGCGACTGCGAAGAGGAAGAAGACGCGCTCGTTGTAGGGCCTCGTCGTTGGTCTTGAACCACAATGGGATCTCCTCCCAAGACTTCAAAAGCCGTTTCCAGATCCACGTCCGCCGACCTGTCAAATGCCAAAAAGAAAAAGGTCGAAAAGAGACGGCGTCTCATGCGCGTCTATGCAGTTTCCCACTCTTTTGTTTCGCGTTGGACCCGACTAGTCGGATCCTGCGCCCATCTGCCTTGAATTCGAATCAAAGATCTGCGTCCTGCAGCACAACGTCAAGAACGGCCAACGAGCCCGCACGCCTGTCATCTGCCTGCCAACTACCACTAATTTGCACTCAGTCCATTCCAGTTTAAACTCAACAAATACAACACGCAGGCGCAAGAAGTCATTTTGAATTCTACCCTTCGACTTCTGCACTTTGGCCCCTTGTTCCCTCGCCCCTCTATTCTCCCACTCCTCTGCAACGAATTGCCTTGACCGTGACGCTCAGGTCGTCGATGAATTGAGTCTGTGTGGATGACGTGTGCGAATGAGCATAGTCGCTCGATAAGGCTGTCGACGTCGATGCTCGAACAGGAACGAGGGAAGAGGGTAGAGTGTCCGTACGCAATGCGGTGGTGCGGCATTTGTCTGCAACTCGCTTACCGTTCCGACTTAGCCGATGTCGATCCAACAACGATGCAGGCCGCTCTCATTTCGACGTGCTCATATCTAGCACATTGTGGCTGGCCGAGTTTGCCAGAATGATTCCTTCGAGTGCGACATGCGCGGCTGCGTCGACGCTCGTTCCCCGCGCTGTCAAGCATGACTGCTGCTGCGCCTTGTCTTCCGGCAGAACGGATGGTCCGCCTGTCCGCTAGCATGTCTACATCTCGTCCCGGCGCTCCTGCCCAGCACAGCCAGCATGCCTCACGATCAAGCCCCCTCCATCGTGCCTGTGCACCGCCTTTGTGTGCGCTTGACGAGGCAGATCTCGTCCTGCAGAGAAATTTCGGTCTCCGCTCGCACCTTGCCTGTCACTTTGGCGCCCTGTACCCTGAGATCCGTCCGTTTGCCGCCGCAGTAGAGCGTTGCTGATCACTTCCTTTTCCTGTGCTTGATCGTCCAATCCTCTCCACCATCTTCCCACAAACCCAACGCTTCCCTTCTGTCTCATTGCTATTCCTGTCTCCACTGTTCTGATCCTCTTCACCATCTCTCCACTATTGCTTCATAAAAGATCCCCCTCTCGACCGAAACTGCATCCCATCTCGTTCTTGGACGGAGCATTTCCAGCATCACATTCTTTTCAGCGACCACGCTCATTTCTCGACCTTTATATCAACTAGCTCAGCTCGATCAGCTGGCACAGACAGCTTATTCATTGTTCGACTCATAGCTAATCATCAACTTTGTCAGCGCAGTTTTGCAACATAATCTTGGACTATCGACAACTCTTCAGAAGAGGCCTCACTTCGCATCAATCGCGTGTCAATCCTGGAGACTTTGGGCTCCTTGCTAGATCGTGACCGAAGCTCGCGACATCAAAGAAGAAGAATCGATATCTGCCTACTCGCCTCCCCGCTGTTCTGGAAAGCGGGAGATCCAAAATCAACTGCAGCTGCACTGTCCCTCATATGCAAGAATGGCACCAACACGGAGAGCGCTGTCGTTGCTGACATGGACGGCGCTGCTCACGCTGCTCAGTCTTCTCATTTCCCCTGTAGCGGCACGCAAAAAGATGCTCATCTACACCTACACACAAGGCTTCCACCACTATTCGATTCCCACTGCCACCAAGGTAGTGCAGCAGCTGGCAAAGGACGCTAATCCACGCTTCGATACGGTCCACTCGGACGATCCGAGCGACTTTGAACGAAAAGATTGGCTCTCGCAGTTCGACATGGTCATGTTCATCTCGGTATCCGGCAAAGCGCTCTCAGACGATGGAGCAGAGGCGTTCCGCGAATACATCGAAGCTGGCGGAGGCTATCTCGGCGTGCACGAGGCCTGCGATGCATTGTACCAACAACACTGGTATGGTCGCTTGGTCGGCGCATACTTCAACTACCATCCGCAAATCACCTGGGCCACGTTGAATGTCATCAACCAGACGCATCCAGCAACAGCACATCTCAAAAAGTCGTGGAGGGTGTACGACGAAATGTACAACTACAATTCGGATCCTTCGAAATGGGGCAAGCAGTACCTGATCACTGCTGATCAGTCGTCGTACAACGATCCCGTCGAGACGGTTGCGCAACGTGCGCGGGAGCAGGGCAATCCGCATCCGATCGCGTGGTGGAAGGAAGGCAACCAGCTCTCTTACAATCCACACGTCAAGGTGGGCGGCGGGACCGATCCGACTAAGCAGGAGATCCGATCAGGCAAGGCAGGTACGGGTGGACAAGGTCGAAGCTTCTACACCGCATTGGGTCATACCAATGCCATGTGGCACGACGAAGATTTCCAGCAACACATCATGGGTGCCGTCAGTTGGTTGATGGACTCGCCTGTTCTTCGGTCCTCCTCGCCGAATCCTCCCAAGGGCGCTGTTGGATCTGACTACATTGCAGCAGACATCTCCGCCAACGTGACGGTGGGCATCGGCCCGAGTCGCGCCGATTCGGGACCTGGCATCTCGTCGACACTGATAGGCGGAACGCCCGTACCTTACTCCAAGTCAGCCATCTCGAAAAGCGGTGCTGCGTCTGCAAGAGGATATCTCGCAGTGGCATCGACGTCATCGGTAGCACTAGCGGTTGCAGTGGGGATGCTGATGATGTTCAGCTGGTGCTGAGCCATGTCCTGCACAAAATACTCCGCATCGTCATGTCTAAGCGCCACAAACTATATGCGTTTTTTTCCGGTCAGCCTCTGGTTTCCTTTTTCGTCTTCACTTATCAGCAAGCCGGTCTTTGCTCTCATCCCTTTGTCCCCTCTGCCTCGTGGCCTGCGTCGATCGATGCGCGTTAGGCCGCGAAGAGTGGTACGTCCTCCTTTCTCAGCTGTGCTTGTTCCTTGCACCTTTCGATCTCGTTGCTGTCCCCTTTCGATGCTCTGTCGTCGGCCTTGCTTAAAATGAACAATTGTACTCGTACACTCTCTTCTATGCAGTCGTCCTCTCACCTACAGCGTGTGCGGAAGTCTCGATTCGACGGGGGCACGTCCGCATTTGTTCGCCGATCGGGAAGCGCAGGGTCTATCGGCATCTTTAGCAGCCGAAACGGGAACCGAAGAAGCGCTTACCAGAGATCCAGCACCGAATGCTTCCCGAATGTAGCAAACTCCGTGGCCGAACCCGCCGTCAAGCGACCGATCCAGAGGGACGGTACGATAGACAGGTCGGTTACAAGATAACTTGATCCAAGACAACAAAGTCTAGATCAGGTGGTAAGGGTCGCCGGTGTCCGATGGTTGTGTCGCTGCACGTCGACCGAATTAGGACCGTCGATGAAGATGAGTGAGAGCGCTCTTTCAGGGCCGCTTCCTTTTGTGCGTTCGGAAAGGGCAGTCGCGTGTGTTTGTTCAGGGTGCATCCGAAAGGAGAAAAAACTAAGAGCGACAGCGACAGCTGCAACCAGAGATGCAAGGTCGAAACTCCGCAGCTCGCTGGCCTAGCGTGGCTGCCGCTTTGGTGTGTGAGAGCGTGGGAAGACTCTGCTCTTGATTTTTAGAGCTAATTTGCATCAGCGTGCGTGCGAGCGTGCGGGCGGGCCGTCTCGTGCGCGTCGTTGTCCAAGACCCTCGACACTGTCGTCGCCTTCCTCCGTACTATACGACACCATACCCTCACTTCGCCTGGCGCGGCGCGGAGTTTCCTGTCTCTAACCTCGTTCTACGCATCGAATCCCGTAGTCTGGTCGACGCTACCGACTTGTTCTCACTCCGACCGGTCAACCCACGTGCGATTCGTCGGAGCGATCACCTGCTTGCATCTCTTCTCCTTCTTATGTCATCCGAACTTGCTGTGCCCACCCACCAGAGCAGCGGAAACACCGGATCCTACTCCCGAAGTTTTCTTGAACGACAGGCCAACACTTTGCCAGGCGCACTCAACGATCTTGATAACACTCAGTCAGACTCACTTCGGCCAGCATCGGTCTAGCCCATTCATGCGATTGGCGGTTCGGATGCGTGGAGAAGGGCCGATCGAAGCATCCCGAACCGACGCTCTCGACTCGTCGCATCTGCTATAAATATAGGAGGGCCTCGGCCTCATCATCCTGATCGCTCCTAGCTGCTTTGATCGCTTCGAAACCATTCCAAACAGCAGCTTCCAGCCCGTATGAGCGCCGCAACACCAACCAGTCCGGGCTTTCCGCTCGCCATGGGCGCGGGTGCCATAGCAGGCCATCTCGCAGGCCCATCCTCCAACGCAGGCAGTCCGCGCTCACGCCCCACCACACCTCTCTCGGCGGGCTTGATGCCCTCGGGCCCAACCTACGACGACGT
Organism: Pseudozyma sp. F8B2; assembly: GCA_003004685.1. Lineage (NCBI taxonomy): Eukaryota > Fungi > Basidiomycota > Ustilaginomycetes > Ustilaginales > Ustilaginaceae > Pseudozyma > Pseudozyma sp. F8B2. The sequence goes on along the minus strand of NXFQ01000010.1, from coordinate 484,840 downwards.
TGCTAGGTGGGAAGACGCCGATGTCGCTTCGTGGCTCAATGCAGCCCGTCTGGGTCAACATGCTTCCACATTTGCCGAGCACGACATTCGCGGCTCGGTGCTTCTGGACGTCGACCAGGCCGTGCTCAGGGAGATGGGCATCACCTTGGTTAAGGATCGCGTCCGCATCTCTGCCGCCATCAAGTTGCTCAACAAGCGCTGTGCCGACTCCGCCGTCGCTCGCAGACCCAGCGTCATCTCCATACCGCCTCTGTCTCCTCTCGCTTCACATCCTCTCTATGCCAACGAAGGAGAGATGGAGTATCTCCAGCACGATCACTCTACCGATCCATCAGCCGACGGTCTTGGCTCCTCCTTCGGTTCCAACTCGATGGGTCTGAGAAGAGGACAGATGCGTCCACCTCCCCTCACCCTCAAGCAATCCACCTCTCGAGGCATGCCAGGGTATGCCTCGCCCGCCGGTTCCATCAATCAGAGCCAAGGGTTTGGCCTCAGTGCAGCTCGCGGTCTCACTCCCGGAGCGGGGCGCGGCAGCGTTTGGAACACCGCCTCTTCGTCGTCCGGCTCGTCAAAACCCAGCACTGCGGACGGCGCTCTCCATCGCAAGGTCAATTCCATCGGGAGCGCTGCGCCCGCCATCGTCGGTGCGTCTTCATCCCTGTCATCGTCTCGACACGCATATGGTCACAGCGTTCACAACAATCGACCGAGCACGGCGACCGGTGCCAGCGGCTACTCCAACATTCCAGGATCGCAGCAACCTCGCGGCGGCCTCACTGCGAGCAGCCCAACGGCTGCTTCTTTCGGCAACAACGCGAGCGCCAACGCAGGTCGTCCTTCCACTGCGACGGGTGCACAAACCTACCACACCAGCACGTCAGGTGCCAATTCGGGCAGAGACGGCTACTCTCCGCTCACGCCCATCTCGGAATCCAACTCGCTCGGCAACACTCCCACTACCCCGTCGGCCGCTCAACAACAGCAGCAAGTTGCGGGGTACTCGGTCGGGCGCGGTCCATTTGCTTCTTCGCAACGCTACGCAGCATCGCCTGCATCTTTGCCGCAGCAACCTTCCTCCGGTGGCACCCTCAGGCACGTCGACAGCGGCGATGGCTATAATTTCAGTGCCGCTCAGCTTGCAGGCTATCAGAATCCCAATCCTCCAACATTGGAAGATCTCAAACGCCGCACGATTAAATTCATTAGTGAAGAGGACAATACGACACGTATCGTCAACGTCAGCGATTGCCGCGATGCGTACGACGTCATGGCACGCGTCCTCAAGAAGTTCCTCAAGCCGCCCAGCGGTAACAGCTATACACCCACCGCCGATCAAGGGCCTACGGGCGACGAGTTGGGTGCCACCGAAACGTGGGGCATCTTCGCCACGAGCGCAGACGGTCAGAATACCAAGGCACTCTCCGACAATGAGCTGCTGGCCATCTGTCATGCTCCCCAACCTCACGATCCTCTTCGAGAGCGTGGTCTTACACTCCGCAGGATCCCCAATCATTTACCGGGCGAAGATGCCCGCAAGGTTCCGGTGCGTTCCGGCAGGAACAAGCTCGAAGCGTTCTTCGGCGAGCGTATGCCCGTGGCACAGATGCAGCCTGCTGGCCCCGGCTCTGGTGTCACCGATGACGATGATGACGCCGGCAGCGTCACGATAAGCGGCAAAAAGATGAAACGTGCGTCCACCGTCAGCATCATGTCTGGCCTAGGCGTTGGGCCCTTCAGCAGCAGCAGCAGTAGTCAGAATGTCCTCTCAAGCCACGCCAACAGCAGTCAGGCCAGCGGAAGGGGCGATGGCAAACATCCGTCCAAGAAGGAGACAAAGCACATGTCGCCACCGCCTGTCACCAGCAAACCAAGCAAAATTCGCAACTTCTTTGGCCAACGTCCTCCGTCGGAGCTCATCAACACCAACTTGGCCGACTTCTTCCCGTCCACTGACTCAAAGGCGCTGCAACGCACCGCCAGGCGTTCCATCTACGGCCGCGCTTCGGCGAGCACTCGTTCCAAGCGCAACAGCACGTGGAGCTTCGTTGCCGACCCGGATGCACCGCCTCTACCGGGCAAGGAGTCGCTCGACGGTCATCAGACGCCGCTCGAGCGGTCGTCTGTATCCATTCGAGAGCGCGGCACTACACCGGTCATACAGATTGGATACGATTCACGCTCGGAAGACGACCATTCAACCAGTGCGCCACGCAAGTCGTCTGGCTCGTACTCGAATCGTGGCCACCCTGCGACGGGTCCGCCGACGCTGCCGCCGGTGGTCAGCCGCGACTCGCTTGACGAGTGGTCGCGCGACCTCAAGGCGGTGGGTTCGCCGGTCACCGAGGGCAATGCTGCGTTCCAGTCCACTAAGCGTGGTTCCGGAAGTTCGTCGGGCCACCACCAGACTGCTACGCAACACACGTCTTCGCAAGCCAGCGGGTACCGGCCGTCAATTTCGCGTCGGGCTTCGGGCGAGAGTGCGAGGAGTCGACGCAGTCTGGCATCCCAAGTGCGACACGGTCTTAGCGCTGCTCGCGAGCGCAACGCCGACGCGGCGAGCCTGCTCACCGTCGATGAGATCACACAGGAGGTTGAGAATCGCAGGGAGAGCATGTCGCTCGCCGGTGCTGGGGGCGGATGGGTGGTCGACGAGGACGGAGTGCCCATTCCGATCCCTGGATCCTCGTCCCCACTGTCGCTGTCGGGGGCTGCCTCGACGCGACCGTCCAGCGGCGTGTCTTCGTCGTACGTGCACAGCGTCAACGTCGATCAAGACGATGAACCAATGCACACGGACGAGGAGGCCAACGAGTCTTCCGACCTCGAAGGTGCGCCACGCATCAAGAAGGCTGTCAGCATTCATTCGAAAGCTCCCTCCGTCCGTACCATTGCGAGCAAGCGCGCCTCGTCGGTGCTCCAAGCTCCGGGTGAGGAGGCCGACCGTCATCTGGGCGACCCTATGGCTGTTGTGCGCAGCACCACGTCCCGCGCTAGTTCGGTGTCGGAGTTGCGTCGTTCCGTCCAGAGCCATGGCGATCATAGCGACGACATATCCGGGTCTGACTATACCGACTCGGACGTTGACTCGGACGAGTCCGAGACCGATGACGATGAGCAACCCAACGACGTCATCCAACCCTCGGCCAAGCCGGCACCGATCAAGTGGCACAAAGGTGCTCTCATCGGTGCTGGTTCCTTTGGCAACGTGTTCCTCGGTATGAACGCCAAGACGGGTCTTTTGATGGCTGTCAAGCAGGTCGAGCTGCCCTCGGGCGACTCGCATCTCGACCAGCGCAAGAAGGGTATGCTCGAAGCGCTCGAACGAGAGATCAAGCTGCTCAAGACGCTCGAGCACGAAAACATCGTCCAGTACCTCGACTCGTTCGGCGACGGCTCCCACCTCAACATTTTCCTCGAATACGTCCCCGGTGGCTCCATCGTCGCGCTCCTCCGCAACTATGGTGCATTCGAGGAACCGCTCGTCCGCAACTTTGTCCGTCAGATCCTCAAGGGTCTTTCGTTCCTGCACAACCGAGGCATCATGCATCGCGACATCAAAGGAGCCAACATTCTGGTCGACAACAAGGGAGGCATCAAGATCTCGGATTTCGGTATCAGCAAGAAGGTCGAATCCGAACTCGTGCTTGCCACCAACAAGGGTGGAGGTGGCGGTGTGGGTGGGGGAGCCGGGGGTGGAGCGCACAGACCGAGTTTGCAGGGAAGCGTGTTTTGGATGGCACCAGAGGTGGTCAAGCAGACGAGCTATACGATCAAAGCGGACATCTGGTCGTTGGGATGTCTGGTTGTCGAGATGATCTCGGGAACGCATCCGTGGGCAGAGCTGAATCAGATGCAGGCGCTGTTCCAGATCGGCATGGGCAGGAAACCGAGTCTGCCGGATGAGATCAGCCTGGAGTGCAGGGACTTTTTGGAAAAGACGTTCGAGCTGGATTACAACGACCGACCGAGTGCGGACGAGTTGTTGAACCATGCGTTTATGGGCACGGAGATGACGTTCCCGGCCGGTGCGGGAGAAGGTGACAAGGCGGGTGAGGACGATGTTGCTGGAAGTGGAAATGGTGGTGGAGAGGGGGGAGAGGGGGATACTTCGACGGTGTACACGACGAACGAGGGCGAGACAAGCACGACCAGGGAGACAAAGGATGGAAAGAGACCGACGAGGTCCAAGTCGACGAGGCGGTTGGATAGGGAGAAGAGGCACAAGGCGGAGGCTGCTGCTGCAGCAGCTGCTGCTGTGGCGGCGGCGGCGGCGGCTGTGCAGGATACGGGTGCGCCGAACACTCCTACCGGTCACACTGCAGGTGCAGCGTCCACGTCTCCGGATGCTGATGCGGCGTTGTCAACAAACAGCAAAGTGGGTGGCACGGGAGGCATGCCAGAGAGCATCTCGACGTCGTCCATCGCTACGGCTCGCGGTAACCCCGCCTCGAGCGCCGCAACGTCTGGCGACGCGACGGCCAGCGAGGATATTACCGAACCCTAGAGATGCAACATTGTCACAGGCAACACAAATTCAATTTTACAGCAAAGGGCAAAACGATCGTGTGTTTTGCATCGTGACAACAGTGAGAGGATCTACTGTATCAAATGCACGTGGAGCGACGGAAGCGCTGCCGAACGTTATGCGTCTACTACTGAGGGTCGATCTGAACAACGCCGTCCTGAGGACACTTTTTGATCGAGACGCCTTGATCGCCACCCTTCTTGCCGATGTTGAAATCGATGCAGTTGGATCGAGACCCCTCTGCAGCTGCGATCTCGTTCCAGGCGGTGGAGGTTACGAACTTGGCGGTGGCGTCGCTCGTCTCCAAGATCACGACAAATTCTTTTCCCCGGAATGCAGAGAACACTTTGTCAGCGATGTTTCATCTCACCGGGAAGGAAAGACGTGGAACCCGGGAACATGCCATTTTGGTTAGAGGGATTGTAGTCGATGATCGAGTCTCCGGTGTGTGGAAGAACGCGATCGACGGGTCCATCGGATGAGACGAAGCAGGCAAAGTTAACGTTGGCAGGTGGGGTGGTTTTGGTGCTGGAGCATTACGATGGCCATCGGGGTTGGAATGGAACGACGTTGCCGCCATGGACGATGGCGAACAATGCCAGGGAGAACAGCGCAAAAGCTCGCATCTTTCGAAAGAAAGTTGAATGTCGAGAGACTGAGTGGAATAGGTCGAGGAGAGGTTCGAGGGAGCTGCACAGTATATACGGAAGTAGGAACCTCGAACAGCTGTCCTCTGTACTGTTCACGAAGAAGCGTGTGAGATCGAGTTATAGTTTTCGAGATCAAGCCCGCCCTGGGGTGGCTGTGTTCCGGGTGGGTCGTCAACCGTCGCCACGGAAGGGGTTGTGTGGTGGACATCGGCCCACCCCATTCACCGGTGGGCCGAGTGGGGGAGGCAACGCCTGATTCGGGGCTGCTGAGGCAAGACCAACGCAATTTGTTTGACATAGCGAAGCTTCCTCGCTCAAGTTCAGCTCCCTCCTCCGTTTCCCTTGCTCACACGCACTGGATCCAGACCCACAGATCAGAGTTTGCACTTTCATATGACATGATCGTGCCGTCGCGCAAGTGATACTTTAGATCGGAGCGAGTTAGACCCAAGGCGCCATCCCTGAAAAGACGAAATCTACAAGGTGTAATCAAGCCCATCACCTCGCTGACTGTAAGCAGGGATGACGACTGGACCGTCTCGCGGGCACTTTACACTGTACCTGTCGTGGTTCACGTCGGCTGTACCCGGGGGCACGATCAGGTAGACCACACAGCCTTCTTCGACCTTTTGAGCACTAGGTCGGACGATCACCTCGAAGGTGTCTGTGACAAAGTCCAGCGACGTTTCGGGCTGGTCGAATGCCACGGCAAATGCTGTTTTTCCATAATTCGAGCCAAGCGTGAAAGTAGGTGTCAGTTAGTATGTCCATGTGATTTTGAACGACTTTGCACCTGCTCGGAAAGAAACTTACAGGTCTCGTCCTTGGGGTAGACACGGGTCGAGGACGAGACTTGTGCTGCATCAACAATACCGCCGTCGTGCGAGACAAAGCAGACGTACGAAGTTCCTTTGGGAATGTCGACTTTCGAGTCGCCACAGTAGGCGTCGTAGCTAGCGATCGGCTGGCCTCGAAGTGTGCCGAAGCACAGCATCGCGATGGAAAGGGAGAAAAACTGAAGAAGGAGCATGGTGCTTGCGATGAAGACGGCACGGTAACGAATGATGTAGTGTCGAGTATTGTATCAACTATTCGAGGTCGCAATGTCAATTGAGTAGAGAACGTTGCAAAGGTAGATCGCTTATCAGTGAGATGCTTCGAGGCGCTAGAAACGGGAAAAACTCTCTCACTGCGTCGTCATCCATTGTCTGCGATCGAACTTGAGTCTCGAGGTGGGCTGTTATGTCGCACGCTGAGGTGCTTTTGTTCCCACATGCGACACCCCTCTGTCTTGGCAGTGGGGCCCGCAAGTCCGCGTCTTGCACCCACGTGGAGGAGAAGCCGAGTGTTGTCAAGGAGATTGGTCAAATACGGAGGATCGCGAATGAGATCGACTTCGCAAGTGATGAGAAAGCCCCTCCTCGGATCCCGATACCTTCAGAACGGAAGTGTCATCGAGCTATCAGTGTGCAGCGCACCAGAACCCAAAGCTCATCTAGTGGTCTTGCACGCTCAGCGGGTGCATTCGACTGGCACATCCATGTTCTTGTCATAAGACTGACCTCAAGCTTACACCTCAAGGAACGGCCAGAAGGAGAATCTCGTGACGGAACGCGCAAACGGTTTGCATTGCAATGAAGTTTCGCACGCTTGCAAGCCGAGCATTTACGCTCAGTTTCGCGACACACCCACTAGCTGTAAGCAGGGATGACGATAGGCCCATCTTTAGGACACTGAGTCTGAGTCTGGCCCTGGGTGTCTGCACCACTGTGCGAGCCCGGAGGCAGAATGAGATAGTCGACACAACCCTGATCGGCTTCCTTCGAACTTGGGTACAGATGAACCAGCATGTTGTCCGTTGCAAACTGGAACGAAGCATCGATTGTCGTGAATACAACCGCCCATGCTGTCATAGAACCGAATCAAATGAAAAACGCGATCAGCTGACGTTCGCCATTTCCAAAAAAAAAAAAACGTCAAAGGACGACGAGACTTACATCCAGCGTCGTGTGTCAGAAGAGAGAACGACGGATCGTCGTCGTCACGAGCAGAAATGCCACCATCGTGGGAGACAAAACATGCGTATGTGGTGCCCTTTGGAGCAGCTTTCTTCGAGACGCCACAATAATCGTCATAGCTGGGAGCAGCTTCAGCGTGAGCGGCGCTGAAGAGCAGCACAGCGCTGCAAAGGGCGAGGAGGGTAGAGAAATGCATAGTGTCTGTGAAGAAATATTGCTGCAAGAGAGATGTGTAGACAAAGGGGAGGAGGGCAGAGTGGCTGAAGAGCTTTTAAAGCTTTTCGCCGAGTCTACTTCTGGAGACCTTCGTTGGGCAATGTTAGGGATCGTGGGTTGATTGTCTTTCCGTTGCGACGTCACCACAAGTCACCACTATTGTGGCGCTCTAGCCCACATCTCCACTTCTGTAGCTCATGAAGCCGTTGAGTAAACAGGAGGTTGGCACTGTTGTCGCATGATACTGCACGTATCTTCAACCCACCCCTCATGCCATCCATTCAGTGGGTCCGTCCCAAGACGAAAGATGAAGGGAAGAGATGTCACATCTGTCGGAGTCTACACAACAGCTGAAGGAAGTCCATCGGGTTGCTCGTCCACTTGAGCGCTTTCGTCATATTTGAGAACCCCACATTCCGTTTGTGCCTTTTTTGAAGCCCGCCGGAGAATGAGTGGCATTGTCGCCAACCTCGGAACCTTTGCGAAAGTCACCACACGATCAATGGGGCGTCAACGAGATACAGTACATGCGTGGGTCGGAGCTGAGGCGATGTCGTCGGCCTTGCTTCCTTGTAATTCCGCCGAGTCATAATCTTTCGAGGGCGCAATCGGGGACTGACTTGTTTTAAATGGCATGACGACTGTTAAAAGTACGCATTGCGCTACTGAGAGAGGCGAGCATCTCGAGCCTGCCACCCATACAGAATAGAAGAGACTGAGATACAATGGACTGATGTGGCGTATCCCTGCATCGTTGCTCACCCGAGCAACCTAGTGAGAGCGATGCTGCCTAAAGCCTTACATGAGGGTCTCCCGGGCAAAAGTGACCCACCCGCGTGTCCGCCTTGCCCTGCGTGGACGAGATCGTGTACTGCACGCAGGTATATGGCGACCAATCGTCGTACTTGATCGCGACCATGTCGACACGATGCTCCAACGTCGTGAACCACATTGTGGTACCGGATGGGCCGACGGGAAGAGCAATGCCTGCATCAACCGTGACGGACGAAAGACATCAGTCTGGGTTCTATTCGTCTTGCATGGCTTTTGAAAGGGTGCAACTTACTTCTGAGGTCGTTGGACTGCATCATAACGACACCAGGCGTACTGCTGATGAAGTGAGTCTTGAAGTCGAACGCGGTGTCGAAACAGATGCCGCCAACAACGGGACGAGCTTGCGGGCTGCAATAACTATCGTAGCCACCTTGGTATGGGGTGATAAACGCAGCTCGAGTGCAAGCGATGCACAAAGAGACGACGAGGAAGAAGGTCGAAAGAGTTGAAGAGATCATTGCGCAGATGTATACCTAGGTTGGAACTTAGATCAGATATGGTTCGAGATGGTTAAGAGGGTCTTGCACAAAGCGAGGATGGACGACGTCTTATACCCTCAGTCTCTCCTCTTGAGGTACACGCAGCCGCAGATCCCTGAAACATACAGGCTTCGGCAGCTTTCACGGGTTCAGAACAAAGCTCAGTACCAGAACCTCGGTATACCGATCAGCAACCGAAGTCAGATGAATCGTTCCCGTTCCGCTTTTGGTGGGCTCAGGTGGGCTGCTATTGCGGTCAGGCACACATTCATTCAGCCTTTGTGTCTTGTCCCATTGCTCATGAGACGCCGTTCGAACCCACCAGAATCGTGATACGAAGAAGTTTGATTTTAATACTCGGTGGGAATGCACGTATCAAGCGCAAGGAAGATACTCTATATGGTCCCGAAGCACAGCCCCTGAAAGCGAAGGTGCTATCAAATTTCATGGAATTCGTGGAAGTGGGACAATGTCTGTCTCGTGAAGGTCTAAACCCTACCCTCAGACAGACACGGCGCCTTGACCAAGGCAATAGTGTCCGGTCTTCGAAGCCGTCTGAGCACCGACGTCCGTAATAGAGTACTGGACACAGGTGTTGTTTGACCAAGCAGTGTAATCGATCGCGACCATATCGACCCTGACCTTGGCGGTGGTGAAGAATCCGGTGCTGCCTGACAGACCGATGATCACGACGAAACCTGTCGACATGAATTCGCAGAAAACTCGGATGTCAGCTTTGTTCGAATCTGCCATCAATTGTTTCTGCATGCCAACCTACCCTGACCATTGTCAGATGTATAAGCTGTCAGACCTGGTGAGTCTTCCTTAACATCTTCTCTGATGTTGGAGGTCGTCTGGAAGCAGACTACACCAACGCCAGGTGCGGGAGCGTTCGGGCGACAATAGCTTTGATACACCCCTTCAAACTTGACGAAAGCGGAACCTGGGTCGCCTTGGGCGCCGACGCTCACCAGGGTGACCACCGAGGCTACAAGGGTGAAGATGAAGGATTTGCAGGCTTTCATGCTGAATCAGGGAGCGGTCTCGATGTAATCGCAGTAGGAGAGATGGCTGATATGTTTGGAGACGAGATCGGATGAAACGTTACAATCATGACCCTATAAATACAGTAGATCTTGGGTGTAGAAAACGGCGGGGTCTCGTCTCGGCAACCGACTTGGGGTCGGCCTGGAAGAAACGGAAAGCCATATGAAGTGTGATCTGGTGGCAAGCGCCCACTCGCCCACTGCAGGAAACTGATGAAGAAATGTGGACACTACTGACACAGTTGTCCTGCATTCGGCCGGCGATGTCCCGCTTTAGGGAGCCAACCCACTGTATGACAACCTCCTTGCTGCTTGCATCTCATCCTGACTTCATACGCACACACACACGCCACATCGCGTGGTCACGACATCTATACCGACTGCGGATACCGCCCAAACGGTTCGTGAGAACGTTGATGGATCCGGCGCGAACTAGCGAGCACAGCTCACACAGGTCGACCGTGTCGAGATCCTGCCTTCGCACGCAGCTGCAAGATCATATCTTCCGCTACGGCCAGCGAATGCCTCGTCGTGCTCGACCTTTCCACCGCTGCGACCGGCGCCGATTGAACTGAGTTGCCTGACTCGAAGCCGTCGTTGCTAGCGGACGCAAGGGAATCCGCTCTTTGCGACCTTGCCAAGGGGATTGCTTGTTCGTACTTTGCGGACCGCTTGATTCTCCGCGCAAAGTCGGAGTCGGTATCGCTCGGCTCTCTTTGGTTCGACTTGCTCCGCTGCGCCGCCGATGAAAGCGTCGGTCCATGATCGGCGACATGAGATTGACGTCGACTGCTTTTGCTCGCGGAGTTGATCCCATTTCGAGGTGCGTGCACTGCCGAGATGGATGAGGTGGAGGACTTCAAGGCGAGGGAGAACCGGCTTTGATCGCTGACGCTGGTCGAAGTGGGCGTGGCGGTAGCGACCACAGCAGCCGTTCTTGCCCTTCGCGACCCCGCTTCTTTCGAAGGCGATTCAGCGTTCAGCATAGGCATCGCGTCGTCGTGAAGGTACGCGGATGGATCAGCCGTTCCACCCGCAAAGTTTGCTTCCAGATGTCGCGGCACCGAAGTGCCTCGTCGAGAGAAGCTCGGCTCTCTTTGACCGGATCTTCCTGGACGCGGCGTCATGTCTTCTGCGACGACATGCGGGGAAGTCCGAAGGGACAAGCTTGTTCTCGGTCGTGGAACCGACATTGCGAAGCCGGAGGATGAACTCGCAGATGCGTTGGCGCGGAACGGAGAAGACGAGTGTGCCGCAGAGGGAGAGGAAGACCCCATTGAGCGATTGGCGGCCGAGGCCAACGAGCGCAGGCGGTGGGTCGAAATGCTTCCAGCACCAAATCTGGCAGCAGCGCGGAACTGTCGTGTCGCCTTCACGGTATCCTTCCACTTATGCCAGTACTGGCGCACAAGTCGTTCTCGAACCATCCTTGTCGCCCGGTTAGACATCTGAGCAGCGGGCAGATGCTGCTGCCACCGCTGCAAAGCACTGCGCTTGAGCGAAGCGTTGCGCATTCTGATGGCGGGCAATAGACGCGTCCGAGCCTTCCACGCCTCGAGCACCCATCGCTGCGACAGCTGCTGACGTCGCAACAGCATATGATACTCCTGCGTCGCCAGCGCGCGTTCCTTCAATTTGTCTCTCCAATTGTTCCACGATGTAGCGAGCATCCTCTCCCGTCTCGAGGCTTCCAATGCTTCTGCTTTTTCTCGTCTGTCCTTCTGCTCACGCGCGAAGGTTAGCCAGTGAGCAAAAGTTTGCCTCTTCCTCTCCTCCTCTTTGACGTCGATGTAGCTATTCATGAGCGCCAACTGATCGTCGTGCCGCAGACAGGCTTCGATCCATGCGTACAGAGCAGCTTTGAGCAAGCGCCGCTGACGCTGCTCTTTCACCTCCAACTCCCTGTTACGCACCTCGATGATCTTGGCGACCCACTGCTGGAGGTAAGCTCGAGCGAGTTTCTCGTTGCTCTGAGCAAGCGAGGTCCGCAGTAATGCAGCCAGGCGTTGCTGTTTGGCTGCCTTTGATCTCCAAATTTCGAACACTTGCTCGACCAGACGCCGATTGTGAGCTGCTTCTTTGTTGTCAGCACGTTGAGTGCGAAGCCTTGATCGCCACTGATGGATCCCAGACCGAAGCGTGAAGTAGTCAGAGACAGCTTCCGACTTTTGACGAAGGAGACGATGCTGGAGCTGTTTGTTTCTCCACGTGATGAAATATCCGTTACAGATCGTCTTGCTCCGTTTAGCCTGAGCCTCTTCTTCCATCTGTTGGAACCGCGTGGCGAGTTGCCTCCATCGATCGATACACGTAGCTTTAATGCGCTCCTGGCGGCGCTCGACGATGGTGGACTCGCGTTGCTGCAAGCTCGTTACCAGCGAAGTATAGCGATGCCTCCAGTGAGAGAAGGTGCTCTCCAGTGCAGATGAGGTACGGACGCGCTGGAGGAGAGCAGCGCGCGACAGCAACTGCCAGTGATGAAAGTTTGATTGCATGTTGTCCGTCTGGATGCTGCCGTGCATCTGAACGGCTTGGTCTTGCATGCTTAGGATCTTCTGACTTGAAAGGCGCCAGGCGATGAAAGCGGTCTGCTTGATTCGTCGCGTGCGCCATCGTCTTGCAAGCGCCTCTTGCTTGCTATGCTGCTGTCGTTGAGCCAGGACCTGCTTCCAGGTGTCGAGCGCTGCAAGCTTGAGCCGTCGCTCAGCAAAAGCGCGAGAGAGACCAGACAGCAAGGTCCGCTCCCGCCAAATGTGTAGCGAATCTACGAGCAAAAGCCGATCGCGATGCTGTTGAAATTGATGCATCGCTCTGGCCTTCTCCGAACGATCAGACCATCGCTCGAAAGACTGGGACAGAATCAAGCGGCTTTGCTTGATCTTGGTGATCTTTTCTCGTGTCTGGAGCTCTTGCGTGTGGTCAGACCGTAGTTGCCACAGAGCAAAAGCACCACCTTGAAGATGATGGCGTCGAAAGCCGTCAGCGAGGTGACACATGTGGTTGTGCTTCCAGAGATTGAAGGCAGTCCTGGTCATCCTCATCTTCACGGCTGCTGTTGTGGTATAGTAGGCAGAGCGCATCGAGCCCTTTTTAAGCTCTTCCTTGCGCTCTCTGGCAACATGTGTGAGGCGTTTCCATGTCCGGAAAGCGGTAAGAGTGCAACGGACTCGATCCGTCCTTTCACCAGCACGCCTGCCCTGCAGGTCTTGCTCGTCCTGTGCTCTCCATCGCTCCCAGGCTTTTTGCATTGTGACGCGAGCGCTGGCATCAGCCGCATTCTGGCTCATTTCGATTTGTTTGCGGGTCAAAGTGATCCACCAAGCCAAGCAGGTCTGCAGCAATCGGCGCGCTCGCCACAATTCTGCCATCTCCTGTAAATTGTCTACAGCCCGTTGCTCGTGTCGTTCCCGTTCGATATCTCGAGACTGTCGGAGAGTCGCTCGAGCGGATTGGGACGAGCGGATGAGCTCATCGAAGCGTCGCTTGGCATATGCTGGCAGACGAACGGCGTCAGTCTGCGTTTCGGCCTCGCAACCATGGTCTCCGTGATTCAACGAGTGGTGGGCAGAGTGGCTCGAGCCGACGTGGGCGCCATGCTGATCTGCCTGCATCATGCGCCTGAGCCGAAGTTGAATCGCGGAGATGGGATCGTCTGTTGGAGGATGAGCGTACAGTGCCTCGTCCTCTTGAGCAAGGTCGTCGTGCAATAGTCGGTGGGAATATGGCGGTGACCGCGGCTGAGGTGGCGGGCTGCTCGATCGTGGTAAGCCGAGGTCGTACCGAGAAGCCAATACTGTGCGATGTTCTTGCGTCTGGCGCGGCGTATAGGCTGGAGTCGGATCGGCCGATTTCCTTTCAGCTCGAGAATGACGCTCAAATGACTGATCCCATCCGTGATCAGAGTTCGAGTCGACACCATGCTGAGTCGAGCTGCCTGTTGCGCTTCGACTGGTGCTCTGCGTTACCGCGCTGAGGTCAGTTTCATCGCCACTGTTCGGATCGAGGCCGAATGCAAGACGCACCGAGTCCCATCGTTCCCGCCAATTCCTCCCGCGAACCTTGACGAGGCTGAGCAAGATAGACCATAGGTGAGCATCCCAGTCCACTTGGGCAGCTCCGCGAGATATACCCGCTGAACGATATCTGCGATCGAGCTCGCTCGGCAGCTGCGCGGTGTAGGCTGCTTTGAGCTGCGAAAAGTCAGCAGCCTGGGACGGCAATGAGGCTACGAGCCGGTCGAAGAAATCTATGTCTTCGTCCGTCAGCGTTTTGAAGGCTTGATTGATGGAGAAGCGAGAAGAGACTGATGGTAGAGTTGTTGACGTCGAGACCGTGGAGCGAGACGAGCTCGCGATAGAAGCGGCAGTTCGGGAAGCGGACGAAATGGATGCTTGCATGGGCGACTGCGACAGCGGTGATGGGTTTGCAGGTCGATGCACGGATTCGCGCAAACGAGCTTCTCGAAGGTTTTGTCTGAGTTGTCCAAGACTAGACGACCCATCGAAACGTGGGGTCCCGAGATGGTCCACGTCGTTCCTGGCATGATTGAGACCATCCATGGTGATCATGTGTGTGTTTCAGGATCAGGCTGCGCTGATAGGATCATGTTGACTCGACAGATGGCAGCGTCCCATTGATGTGAGGATGTCGAGAGGGAAGAGAGAGAGATGTTGAGTCGTCACAAGAGCATGTCTGCAAAGCGCACGGATGGACCCCGAGATGACAAGGAACACGTTCTAGCTGGCCGTGGGAACCTCCGTCGGGGAAAGGATCAAGCTCGGAAGCCGAGAATCGGTGGCTGGATACTGTCTGATAGTCGAGGAGGGACGATTTGGTGCTCGTGGTGGGCATGTGAGCTTGTCGGCGCCGTCCGATGACGGTAGCACCCAGTCGAGCTCGATGGCGAAGCAAAAGTCAAAAAAGAGTGCCAACTGAATGCGAACAGCCTGCAGCAGGGCTCCGCCTCCACGCTCCGAAAGACCAACACTTCTCTTGGTGCCGCGGACTCGCTTCTTGTCTGTCTTCGAGGTATTGGCTGCAGCAGTCGCGTCGCGTGCCGATCCAGCAAGCTTCATCGTGGCCCGATTCGCAAGATACCCGACAGGACCCTTCCTTGCCTTTGCCTTTCACCTTTTCCGGCTAAAGCTGATTTCAAATGTTGCGAAAATCGAGAGGGGCCAAGGGCAAGAAGAACGTGCCTACCTACACCACACGCGCTGCAAGGTGGAACGACGACCCTTTTGTTCATTTTTGGAAGAAAGTTCAACACGAGCCACAAAAATTTCCCGCAAAAATTCTCTGAAAATTTCACTTCCGAAGAGCGACGCTGTGTGGCAGCAGCCTTGACCAATTCGCTACGCTCCCGTGCCGTACGGTGCTGCTGAGCACAAGGAACGGCTGCCGTTCAGATCCTCGTCGAGCTGCTTGATGCACCCATCCTTCTTACTCTCACCACCGCGTGTATCGACAGTTCGGACTCCACTGTTGAAGTACAGGGTCACCTACCTCGTTTCGTGTTTCGTTCTCCACCACCACTCCCTGTTCCGGTCCCTCACGACGCCTTTCACTCAGGCTCTTGCTTGAACATCAACGGCCCCTCAATCCACGCGTCGCACACATCTGGCGATTCTGTGGCTCTTGCTTTCATACACTGATACCCCTCAAACAGGACCGACCTGGTTCCAGGCCACGTGCTCATTTTTCCTTTCGAATTTTTCCCAAAGACATCGACAGTCGCACAAACCATGTCTGGCGCAACACAGGCTCTTGAAGCCCTCTACAAGGCACCCTCCGCAGAAGAATGCTACGTCGCAGCAGAACAGCTCGCTGAATCCATCAACCACAGCAGCCTTCGCGTTCTCCAATCCGAAGGCGTCCTCGACAGCCTCGTCAAGGCGTCCAAGAACAAGAAGAGCGGTTACGAGCGTGAAGCTGCCGCTATCGGCCTGGACGCCATCTTTGTCAAGGTTGGCGGCAAGAATGCTCTCACTCCTCTCGGTGCGGAACCATGGCTCCTCCACACCCTTCCTGCCATTCTCGAACTCTACGCGGACAAAGGCGATGTCGTCCGTCAAGCCGCCGAAACCGCTGCTGGCTCGCTGCTTTCCTTGGTCCCTCCCGAGGCAGCTCCCGAGTTCCTCGATGTCCTCTACGAAGTGCTTGGATCTGGTAGCGCAAAATGGCAGGCCAAGGTGGGCGCACTCAAGCTCATCGGCCGTCTCAGCGGTTCGGCCAGCGAGCAGGTCGGCGACGAGCTCGTCGAGCTCATCCCATACCTCACCAAGGCCATGCACGAGACCAAGGCCGAGATTTCCAAGCAGGCACGTAAAACCGCCATCAAGGTCTGCGAGTCGTGCCTCGACAACAAGGACATCCGTCCATTCATCCCCGATCTGGTAGGCTGCATGGCTCAGCCCGACGCCGTACCCGAATGCATCAAGAAGCTGTCCGGAACCACTTTTGTCGCTGAGGTGACTGGTCCCGCGTTGGCCGTCATGGTCCCTTTGCTCGCTCGTGCACTCAACGAGCGAAGCCAGAACGTTCAGCGACAGGCCGTCGTCGTCGTCGACAACCTCTGCAAGCTCGTTCGCGACCCGCACGAGGCCGCCAAGTTCTTGCCCGAGCTCACTCCCGGTGTCGAGCGCATCGAGAAGGGAGCCAGTTTCCCCGAGGTGCGTGAGCACGCAAAGAGCGCTCTCGACACACTCACTGCCGCCACTGCTGCTGTTGGTGAGAATGCCGCCACCGAGGACCCCAAGAAGATCTTTGACCAACAACGCAACGCAGCCCTCGACGCCGTCATCGCGGCTGTTCAGCCTTACGTGCCCGAGGAGCACGCCAACCTCAAGAGCGATGCATTTGCGCTCACGGGCCTCGAATACTTGGCCAAGCTCATCGTTCGCCTTGCCGACAAGCGCGTCCTCCACGCTAGCGCATGGGACGACGTCTATGTTCAGCCATACCTCCGTCGAATTTGCAAGGATGCCGAGGCTGCTCAGACCGCCACCGCCGACCTGCGCAAGACCTACATCGAGCTCGACAAAGCCCGCTTCGGCAACTCGGAAGAGGAAGACGACGACGAAGCCGGTGAGTGCCTCTGCCGTACCGAGTTCTCGCTCGCCTACGGTGGTCTTCTGCTACTCAATCACACTACCCTCAAGCTTTACCGCGGTCACCGATACGGTATCGTGGCTGCCAATGGTAGCGGCAAGTCGACCCTGCTCAAAGCCATGCGCGATGGCAAGGTCGAAGGCTACCCTTCGCAGGACGAAGTTCGCACGCTCATGGTCGAGCACAGTCTCCAGGGTGAGGACGGTTCCACCCCCATCATCGACTTTATCGCCAACGACAAGAAGTTGGTCGGCAAGTCGCGCGAGCAGGTTGCCGAAAAGCTGCGCGAAGTAGGCTTCGACGACGAGAAGCAACAGAACCCTGTCTCGTCGCTCTCCGGTGGTTGGAAGATGAAGCTCGAGTTGGCACGTGCTATGCTCTCGGACGCAGTCGTCTACCTGCTCGACGAGCCCACCAACCACTTGGACGTCGCATCCATCGCCTGGCTCGAAAACTTCCTCGTCACCAACAACCAGATCACCGTTGTCACCGTCTCGCACGACTCGGGCTTCCTCGACAATGTCTGCACCGACATCATCCACTACGAGAAGAAGAAGCTGCGCTACTACAAGGGCAACCTCTCGGACTTTGTCGCGACCAAGCCAGAGGCCAAGGCTTACTATTCGCTCGCCGCAACCACGGTCAAATTTACCTTCCCTCCTCCCGGATCGCTCATGGGTGTCCGCTCCAACACGCGTACCATCCTCAAGATGTCCAACTGCACATTCACATACCCTGGTATGACCAAGCCGTCGCTCAACGACACGTCTTGCGCCATTAGCCTCTCGAGCCGAGTCGGTGTGCTCGGTCCGAACGGTGCCGGTAAGAGTACGCTGATCAAGGTGCTTACCGGCGAGACGGTTCCCCAGCAGGGTAAGGTGGAGAAGCACCCCAACCTGCGTATTGCCATGATGGCGCAGCACGCGTTCCACCATTTGGAGCAGCATCTTGAAAAGACGGCCGTCGAATACATTGCATGGCGATACCAGGACGGCCACGACCGAGAGATGACCGAAAAGGCGTCGCGCAAGATGACCTCCGAGGAAAAGGCGCAGATGGAGACCCCCATCAAGTCCACCACCGGCGAGTCGCGCAAGGTCGAGTACATTGTGGGACGACAGAAGCTCAAGAAGTCGTACCAGTACGAGATCAAGTGGGTCGGCTACGAGCACCGCAACAACTCGTGGATCCCGCGCGACCGTCTGCTGGAGCTTGGATTCAGCAAACTCGTGCAGCAGTTCGACGACTTTGAGGCATCGCGAGAAGGTGCCGGTTCGCGTGAGATCAGCGTCAAGCTCATCCGACAGCACCTTGAGGCTGTCGGTTTGCAGGGCGAGATTGCGCAGCACCACGCTGTGGGAGGCTACTCGGGTGGTCAGAAGGTCAAGGTGGTACTGGCAGCTGCCATGTGGAACAACCCGCAATTGCTGGTGCTCGACGAGCCGACCAACTACCTGGATCGAGACGCGCTCGGTGGATTGGCCACCGCCATTCGCGACTGGGCGGGTGCTGTGGTGATCATCTCGCACAACATGGAGTTCGTCGGTGCCCTCTGCCCCGAGATCTGGAACGTCGACCACGGACGCATCATCTCTAGGACCAAAGCTCAGCTGGCTGAGGGTGCGTTCTTGGACGAGATGGAGAACGCCTCGACGCCTGGCGCTTCTGTGCCCGGCACACCCATGCCTGGCAGCACTGCCGCTTCTCGCCTCGCATCCAAGGCCGGCACCCCCGCTTCGTCCGCAGCGCCTACACCGGCAGGGTCAGGCGACGAGGGAGACCAGGACATGTCCAAGTTCAAAGCCAAGAAGGGAAAGAAGAAGCTCACGCGTAACGAGAAGAAGGCGCAGGAGGAGCGTCGTCGTCTGCGCCTCAGCCGGTGGCTCACGTACGGCGGCGACCGCGAACCCGACACCGACGACGAGTAAGCGCGCTCACTCGGATTGCCTGTTACGACACATTGACCGTTTTCGCACATACATAGAAATCCTCCGTAGCAGCAGCATGGTTCCGAGTAACATAGATCTAAAACAGTTCCTTCCAAAGAGTGCCAAGGGTGTGCAGGACCCCGATTTCATTTGGATCGGTTGTCGCTTCAATGAGATTTTGACGATACTAGCGGCTGATGAGCGGAACTACCGTCATAGAACACGACTGCATGGTCTAAAGTGTAAGCGAAACGTCAAAAGTCGGAAGCTGACGACATCAGCTGGACGTTTGCGAAGCTCTCATCGTTACGGTGGGGGGAAAATCAAGTGACGAAATGCAAGTGAAAGCGTACCAAGCGAACGGAATCATTTAATTCGCCGAGACCTTCTCGGCTGCATCCCTGAATCCAGGCTGGTTGATGGAATTACATCTCTAATCAAGTTTTTCTTATCGAGCCAATCAGAGCGCGTTATTTTCAATCCCAACGGAGCGGATGGTCGGAAGAAGTACAAGATGCTTGCTTGGGGAGAGGGGAAAGGCTTTTTTGTCTTCGGTTTGAGCTAGACGAGGTCGAACTGGACATGTCAACACTGGAGTCGATGCAGTGTGTCAGAGGCAAGCGATGCCGGAGTCTTCAGGCACCACAGTGGACTGAATCAAGGACGGAGTTGATGAGACAAAGCTCTGTTTTGGATGCACAAAACCCGAAAGTTGAACGAGCCGGAATTGACGGTGATTCGGTCGGGGTTTTTCTGATGGTCTGTTGACAGAGGGCCGAGAAGCAGCTCGCTCGGTCAAGACCGGGATCCACCGTTGCTGATGACAATAGACGAAGGTAGTCATGACGGTCACCGGTCTTCTCGAGCACTTCGCTTAGGTGCCTTTGTCACTTTGTCACTGGTGTCGGTGTTGCAATCATTCAGACACAGCAACAGCGCAAAGAAGCCCCGTAACCGTTATGCAGAGGCGTTGTCATGATTCAGCGCTCTGTACAGTAGTACCATGTTGTAATGAATATATTTGAGGAGCGACATAGTCCAGACCGAACTCGGACCGTTGTGAGACTCATGGCTGGACAGCAGTGCGGCTATGTGGCGGCGCAGGCGGGAGGCACGAAGCATTCGGCGCCTCCGCCGTCAAGATATGCGATCTAATCGATTCGAGCCAATCATGCGTAACACAGTCATCGCGTCGGAAATCCTATTGGCTGGCGAGCATGTGGTTGAGCCGTGGCAGAGTCATATTGAACCGCTCGACCTCGTGGGCGGGACGCTCGCTCTCTCAGGTCGCCTCCGGAAGATTGGCCGGAACCGGAAACGCAAAGAGATGGCCTCGAGGCGCTTTCCTGCCGCTCGTCTTTGCTAGGCAGCAGAGTTTATTTTAGTTCGTCTTCACCTGCCGCTCCTAGTGCCGACACGCCTGTACCTGCAGCCTCTTCTTTTGATCCGACATCGTTTGAAGATTCCCTCGTTGATGGCCTCCGGTGCATCCCTACTCAGAGACTGTCTGGTTGCTCGTTAGGGAGGAGAGCGTTCCTTGCAAAAAAGATCTTCCGAGCCTCCGTTTCACTGCAGTGAATGCGAGTGACGATCGTTGACAGTCACGCCGACGGATTTCGTGGCGTTTGCTTCGCTTAGATCGCCGTCCGTCACTGACCAATACAATGTCAATAAGCGCTCAACGGTACATCGTCGGCTCGAGCAGCTCGACAGCTCGATGTTGGAGCAAGTTGGAGGCTTGCATGACTCCGACCAGAGCAAGATCTCAACGAAGCAAATCGGTCGCGAAGCTCACCTTGCTAGCCTTCGACGTTATATTCTAATATTAAGAAAAAATCAAATCAATAATATCGGATTTCTTCCGAGCAGGCCATGCTCGCGGTTTGGCCGACGCAGTGAGCTACCGACTCTTTTGCTGTGCGGCGCGAGCGAGCAAGCGTTATTTCAACCCGTGAATCTGGTTCACAAAGGCAGTCCGGTGGAGCCGACCGCGTCTGACCGGTAACGCATCACTTCTCTCTGCGTGAGCTCTGGCCTTTTCATTGCTACCGCGGATCTCATTTCATCGCTTCTCGAGTTTGGCATTCGAACACTAGCCGAGATTGGAGTCGATGATGGTTGCGTTACATGGCTTGGCACCTGCTCGCCTGCTACAATATCCCGTTAGTATCGTTAGGACCGAAACCCTTGGACCATGTACCTCAACCTCCTGTTCTCACGAGCCATCTGGATTTCAGTGTCCGACCGTGTCTTGTTCGATCGCTTACATCGTGCCCGTCGGATCGCACGGACACCCACGTCGGAAGTTTCCCCTTCGTTCGTGGAAGGCCAGAGCTTTGCTTTGCAAGTGTGTGAATCGCGAACCGATGTTTCGTCCTTCGCATTGTGGCACACTGTTGGTTTTGGAGGTAACGCTGACTCTGAAAGACGAAGGCGACAAGACAGCACCTCAAGTGCCGTTAATGAGCTTGGAAGAGGGTGACCGCCCACGCTTGTTCATCAAGCGTCAGTCCACGTCTTCTACGAGCAAAAAGGCAGGTCAAAGCGTTTGTGTTGGAGTTTGCGTCGAGATCGGAGGGCGTGCCGATCAGCACCCTGCGCAGAACGCGCCCAGCCATCAACCCACATAATCGCTCGCACCACACGCGTGGACGTTGCTCACAGTCCATGTGAAAAGTCGCTGGCCTCCGCTATACCCCTCTTGAAGCCTCGTGCAACCGTCTGTCCTCTTAGCAACAGGTCGATTGTCATCTTCGTAACAACCTTACTTTGTTCTCCCCGAGAGGACCGCAAGAGGTGGCATCTTGTCTGTGCTGGAGCCTTCGAAGCCTTCAAGCTAGCTTGGCCTCCGAAGCAGCGGACAGAATTCGGATCGATCTACACAGTTTGAAAGTCGGTCTGATTTGCAGCTGACATGGCCGGCTCGCCCGCTTTCTGACCGCTTTTCGGTCTTTTCCATTGTGCGGCAAGCAGAGACTTATTTTAAATACGATTTTATGATTTATGATTTATGAAAATATTAAGCTTTGCGGTGACTCTCCCGACCAGCAGCCTGCCGCATCGCCTCGCCTCTGCTGCAACTCTTGGGACCCACATGCAATTTCCTCATACGCGAAGCACTTTACGCAGAGCACTTCGGAAGCTGAGAGTGCAGGCTGCAGCTTCTCTGGCTACTGTAGCCGTGTGCTTGATTTCTCTGTCTCGCTCTCTCACGCCGGCCCCACCGTTGCTTGTCGACCCTTGAACGCAGAAAGCAGGTAGCTGAGCCTGTCTCACTTCGGTCGTTGCTGCGTGCCGCCCACCCTCTCATCCCACGCTCTTATGCTCTTTCCGTCACCACCCCTTTGTCTGCCCTCTCTCGAGCCTCTTTTCGCTTGCTTCCGAACGTCAGTCAGACTTGGTCCTTGCGTCTGCATTTTGAACTTGCTCGACTTTTTGGATTTGGCGGGTTCGGTCAGTTGCATCTCGCTTTCCTGCCTGTTCAGCCACCGCTCGGTGCCACTCGGTCGTCGCCATCCTCGTCCACCCCCATCCTCATCCCCATTCCGACTCGCAGCAGCTGCCTGACTCGACCACACCCTACGCACCTCTCCCGCCTTCACCGTCCCACCTCGCTCTGCGACAAAGCAAACGCCACCTTGTCGCGACCGTGCGTATCCGTCCGACGCATTTCCTTCGCCGGTAAAACTATCGTTCGAACTCTCCTGCGACACCCGTTAGCTAAGCCCATCTACACACCGGTTCGCGCCGATCCTCATCCACCTACACTGGTAAGTTGATTCTGTTCTCTTTGCTTGTTCTTTCCTTGCCAACCCTCGACTCGACCATACATCGCATCCACACGCACAAGCCTGTTCGTCGACTCCAAGCTCCATCAGCTTCGTCAGCGCACTCGCATCACCGCACTCGATCCTTCCGCCGTCCTCACCAGCATAGACAGCTTGCCCGCGTTCGTCCACCGCCTCGAGGATCTCTCTTCAAAATCGTCCGACATCTTTGCCATTTGGACGGACGCTCGTCTCACCATCTCAACCCAGCATCAGCCCTAAGCTACACGCCACCAGAGCATCTTCGACAGCCATTACAGTTACCGCCTCTCTTTTGGCTGCTCGTTTCCGCGATCACTATCAGCTCAGTGTCCTCTGCATTAGCCTTGCCGCGCTCTTCGCGGCACCTCCGCCGGGCGACAACCTCACCATCATTGCCCAAGCCCGGCCTTCGTATTCTTTCTCCGACACTGGTGTGGCCCACAAACATCTTTACTGATCCGCGTCGCTGCATCTGTCTTCATTTTGATCCCGCGTGCTCCATTGGACATGCAAACCGACACGATTCCTGTTTGACCTGCTTCCTACCCAAATTGTTCCCACTTTGATCAAACAAACGTCAACCACGTCTGGTCGCTCTTCTCTATGCTTCGGCCCTTTCCTCACCTCCCTGGCACCCCACCCCAATCCGGCAACACGACGCCGCTTACAGAGGAAAGCCATCCGTTGAACAAAAACCATTTCGGCATAGACGCTTGGTCTGAAAAGCGGAAACCAGCCACAGATCAGATATCGGATACAACCGTGACTGCCAATCAAGATTCTCCGTCGTCCCAGCATCGCACCATCGCTCAAAGTCTTCAGCAGATAGTCAACGGCAGCATTCGGTCCGCTGCACCCCTCTCCTACTACGACCCGGGTGAGAGCAAACCTCCGACTCCTCCCGGGGCTGAAGCCCAGCATATTCTTTCCATCGGCGATAGCCGCATCGCCGTTGCAGGCGCCATGTCGCAAGGTCCGCCTTCAATGTCGCTGCTCTCGCAAGCCATGCAGCAGCATCTCGCGCGTCAGCAGATGGACGCGATTCCGGGCGCCGATCACCAATCTTCACAGAGCGCAGCTCATACACCCAGCGGGTCGGCACTGCCATCGCCGGCATTTCCCGGTCCGGGCTCGCCGTTCGCTTTCAATGGACAACATGGCCCTGATGGCGGCATGAGAGCACCTATGCCGCAGCCGAGTAGCTTTGGAGCCGCCGTCTCGCAAATGCCTCCACCGTTCGGATCCTATGTGAGCCAAGGCCACGATCGCCGTCCAAGTGGATACGCAACCAACCCGCATTCTGCTGCACCCAGCGCTGGCCCTTCCCGGTCCTCTTCGCCCACACGAGGTCCGCATCACATCAGCAATCCTCCAATCGACGCATCATCCCATCCTATTGGCATGCCACACAACTCGCATAGCCTCGCCCAGAATCAGTTCCCGAATCAGGGTGCAATGGCTCCAGATTACAGCTCTACCTTTGGATCTCAGCGCACCATCAATGGATTTATTCCACCTTCCCATGGTGCTGGCGGTCCGGGCATGTCAACGACTCCTGGTTCGTGGACCAACCAGGCGGGTATGGGTTTTGCGCCAACGCAGCAGAATTCGTTTCTCCCTCAGCAGAATTCGATGGTTCCTCCGGCAGGCTTTCAATCGGCCGCCCATGGCCGGTCTCAGCAGCAGCAGCAGCAGCAGCAGCAGCAGCAACCTCTGCTGCACCTTTCCCAGCCACCGTCTCAGTTCAGTAGCTACCGAGGTGCACCGGACGCACTGCTCTCGCCTGAAACGGCCTCAACCGACTTTGGCGGCTTCTTTCCCGCTCCAAATACTTCAGCGCAGGGAGCCCCAGCGCAGACGTCTAGCGGAGTTAGCCGTCAGTCGACAGCGGGGACGCGATCAAGGCAGAGCACCGGCTTCACCGACGAACTCAGCAGCATGGCAGCAGCGATGCCTGGCAATCTCAATATGAGTCGGCGGGGGTCTGCCGGAGCCGAGGACGCTGAGGAGGACGAAAGCTTGGATCCGGAGGAAATGTCCAAGAAAGACCCGCTTGCTACGCAGGTCTGGAAAATGTATGCCAAGCAACGATCGCAGCTCCCCAATGGTGCACGTATGGAGAACATCACATGGAGGATGATGGCAATGACACTGCGCAAGAAGAAGGAACAGGAGGCCGCTGAGGCCAGGCTTGCGTCGGGGGCACAGTCCAACGCAAGTCAAAGCCAGGTCTCCAGTGCCCGTCACTCGCCAACGCTCTCGACAAAGTCGGGTCCAGGCTCTCGAAGGAGCAGCGGCTCCTTCCCTGGCGATGCCTTTGCGGGGGGATTCACAGCCATCCAGGCAAGTGCAACGGGTCCCACCGACCAGCATTCGCGCACCAGCAGCAATGCCGCAAAGGGCAAGACACGATTCGCGGAAGTGATCCAACAGGAAGAGGAGGAGCGTGGTAGGCGGGGCCGCAGCCCCAGGACGCCAGAGAGCACTGCACCACCCGCAGGGGCCGTCGACATCGTGGATTGGAGGATGAAGAGCAAGAGCCGTTCGCGCTCGCGCTCTGTCAGTGCCATGGATGTGGACTGGCGGGGAGTCAGCCGATCGCGCTCTCGTGCGCCCGTACGTCTGGATACGATCCAGGACGAAGGCACACCGGACGGAAACAACATGTTCAGCCGATCTGCTCCCAACGCAAACGCTACATCCGCCTTCAACTTTGCCGACCTCGCAGCATTCGACGACAGTGATGCTTTCGGCGCGTTCGACAGCGCACTTGATACGGATGACTTTGCCGATCTGCTCAAGTCCAACGAAAGTCTGCAAGCGCCCGGCGGTATGGCGCCCGGTACTGCTGGCAACTTTGCGGTTGGATCCTCTGGCGCTGGAAGCTCCAAGAGGACCGCCAGCGCCGTACGAAAGGCTCAGATACAGACCGCTTTCCATAACGCCGCTCACACTGACTTGTTCGGCGCGGATCTCGATGCTTGGTACGAAGCCGCAGAAGCGTCGTCGAAAGCGGCCGATGGAAAGAAGTCGAGCCTCGACATGGCTTCCATTGGAGCGGCCAACAGCTTTGGTGCTCCCTTCTCGACCCTAGACAGCATCCCCGGCATTGGCGACTTTGTTGGTATCGCCGCTAATCAGCACCCTGAATACGGTTTCCTGCCTCGATTGGTGCGAAAGACAAGTTTCGACCACAAAGTCAAAGAGAGGAGTATTTCGCGCGGCCCCCGCCGTGACCAGTTAGCTGCAGAGGCGATGAACAACCGCAAACGTCCGTTCCGAGACGACCTCTCGCCCGTCAGACCGGCCCTACAGATGCCCATCACCATGGACCAGCGCGTCGCCGCGGGACTCTCGCGCAATATAGCTGCGCTTGGTGGACGCGGCGCAGGTCCATCTCAGCTTTCGAATCTGCCAATGTCTTCGTTCGACTTCGCGGTCCCGCTTCCTGGAACTGTCAACCATCAGCAGATGCCTTTCAGCGCAGGCGGTCCAGTGCCAGGTCCCAACCAGCGCGGACAGACAGGCGCGACCGATTTCGATAGCCTGCTCGAAACGCTGACATCGCAAGCTGGCACTCCGCTCGCCAGCCCTGCGGGAAATCTGATGGCAGGCGCCAGCGCTTCGCCTCAAGAAGGACTCGGTAGCGGCTCCGGCGGTTCCCCCGTGCAGAACGCAGCCGGACCCGGTGGCGGCATGGTCGGCAACCTGCCGCCAGGTGCACAAAACTCATCCGACCTGGAGGCAATCATGAACATGTTCTACAACTCGGATGCCGGTCTCGGTGGTCCGCAGCCGTCGTTCACGCACATCAATCCCAATCAGGTCTTTGCCGGAGGTCCAACGGAGGCCATGTCCGGTTCGCTCGGTAACCTCACAGGATCAGGCGATGAGGGATCTTCCACCTGGACCTACAGTCCTTCCAGCAGTGGGCCTTCGAATGCAGCTACGCCCCCTGGATTGCAGCAGTCGCAGTACCAGTCGTCTCCGCTGGCGAATGCTTACCGCCGCGAGCCTCAACTCGCCCCAGAGACGTCTGGAGCCGCATCTTCGAGGTCGAATGCTTCGCCCAGCATGCAGGCGATCCAGAAGGCTGCAGCGCTCAGTGAGGCGTCTCGCAGGATGCCAAATGGCTCGGGTGCTGCGTCCGGTGCAGCCAATGGCATGCACTCACGATCGGCGTCTGGTAGCGGGCCGGTCAACCTCAAAGATCTCCCTTCAGCGAGCTCCATGGCAACTGCGGATCCACCCACCGTCTGCTCCAACTGTCACACGACCAAGACACCCTTGTGGCGACGTGATCCGGAAGGCCAGCCGTTATGCAATGCCTGCGGTCTGTTCTTGAAGCTTCACGGCGTAGTTCGTCCGCTGTCGCTCAAAACAGATGTCATCAAGAAGAGGAATCGCGCGAGTGGAGCTCAGCGTGCTGACGCTAGAGGTCGCGCGTCGATCAGCGGTAGTAGCGGTGGTCATGCCAACATCGCTCCTGCCGGCGGACACGGTGGTCCTGGCGGTAACGTCGGCAAGAACGGCGCGACTCCGGGACCGCAGCAAGGTGGTCCGAACTCATCTTCATCCGGCGGACGAAGCAGGACCAACACGAATGGGTCGGTTGCTGGGATCAGGACGGGCAATGTTCCCATCGCACCAGCTCCCACTCCACCTGTCTCTTCCCCCGGCAGTACCGGGCTGTCAAATGTCAAGGTCGAGATGAAGCGCCAGCGAAAGTGAGGATGCTTCGACTTCGCACTACATTCAACATTTCTGATTTGTGTAATTGCAATGACTTTCTTGCTCTGTTTCTGGAAGTATGTGAGTGGCAGATATGCTCCAGAGTAACTTTGATCAGGTACCGTTACAGAGGTTGGCTGTGCATGATGACTTCCTTTGGTGTTGTAACGACATCTGTCTCTTCCTCGCATTTCGGCTATGTGCGATTGATGGATTGAACAATTCAAATAAATGATGACCGCACGGTTCAGCGGCGACTTCTTTGAGAAGCTTGGACCCGACTCCACACGACCTTGGCCATGTCAGTTCAATTCGTAACCACCACATGACTCTTCAGCCACGTTGCCGCCATCGGTAGCCGCGACCCTTCTTCTCGCAGACTCTGTGCCCTTGCGGACAGCCTGCGGAAGTGGAGACAACTCCCCGGTCGGTCACAGCCGTGCGTGGGCCTCTGAGACACCACGGTCTACGCCAATATGGCACAACGTCCACGTTCGGTGCCTGGCGGCGGAGACTTTCAAGCAGCACCGACGCCCTCGCCCATCGGAGGCCGCAGCTTCATAGACCATGCCAAGCTTCGCATCCTTCTCGCGCCAGTCGGTGGCATCTCCGAAGCAGACTTTGCCAAATGGTGCGACTATGTACGGACCTTTGAAACCATCCGACTCGTCGACCTCCCTTCCAATTGCTCTGCTAGACGAAGAGCTGCCGCAGCATCATCTGCCAACGGTAGCGGCAGCTCCTCTTCCTCTTCTCTCATGCTGCAGACGGGCGAAATTCACCTGTCTTTCGTCACAAGCTATGATCCAGATCACTCGTTCTTGGCACCCTTCAACATGCACAGACAGGTGCTCGGCACACTCGGTCTCGCAACATACTCGAACAGTGCGGTCAACAAGCACGAGCTGGAGGCGAGTCCAGCAGGGCTTAGAGAACTTCACCCTGGAGCGCTGGTGCACCGGGTGTTTGGGTTCGACTCTGGCGCCAGAAGGCCAGAGACTGTGGATCTCAGTTCGATAAAGGACGTCGTTGCAGCGAAGCTCAATCAAGCAGAGCAAGCAAAGTCACCATTGGGCGCAGGATCAGCGACAGAGATATCAGGGACGGGCACGAGCGGCTCAACGTCAGACTCGGTCACGCCGAATCCGCCGATGTCGCCGGATGCGTCCGGGTTCGCTGCACATCGCGACGGAGGCTTGATCATCTTCCCTGCAGTACGTAAGGACGGCAAAGATGTACGTTTCTACCTCAAGACGCTACTCGCTGAGCTCGTGGCCAACATCCTGGACGGCTTGGATCACATTGTTACAGGGCTGGAGGGAACTCCGCTAGAAACGCCGAGAGAAACGCTCGATGGAATCGCCCCGAACAAGCAGCCTTCCTCGGCGTCGAGTTCGAACGCTTCTACAGCATCTTGGCTCACCAAAACGAGCACCGCAGCGACCGGAGCTGCGAGTCGAGCTTCGAGCCTGTTCACTGCTTTTGGCAGCAGCGCTGGTGGTGACATCAGCACCGCCGGATCCAAGCCGACTTCATCCAGACCATCCAGCGCTGTTGGTGGGGGATCACATCCATTCGAACTGAGCTCGCCAACATCCGCCGCCTCATCTCCTACTGGGGAGAACTCTACTCGGAGCAAGATCCTCGCGGCGAATGCGAACAAGAAGAGTGCAAAGCGCGTCACGAGCGCATCAGGGACCGGACCAACGGGGTCAGGCAGGTACGCCAAAGTCAAAGCCGATCTCCATCTTTTGTCCGGAAACCTGTGGGATGCGCTCGAAGGATATTCGAGTGCATTGACTGCGTTGGGAAAGGAACGTGCGCTAGCAGGGGGTCAAGATGCAGTTTGGTTCGCCAGCGCGCTCGAAGGCTTTTCCGTCGCGAGAGTACTGGTCTCCCGAATGGGCGGTGTCGTGCTGGAGAAAGCGCCTTGCTTCGACCTTCCTTGGACATCTGCCTCTGGAAAGGAGAAGGACAAGGACAAAGATGGCATTGCTCGCCCGTACGCCAAGCAGAGCTGGGGGGAGATCGCCGAAGCGTACACGATTGCTGTCGTCATCTACTCGAAGTGCCTCGCGCCGCCCAGTGTTCTGCTCGAGCCGGTGCGATCGGTGACGAACGACTCGCCGAGAGACTACACGCACCCTCTGATCCATGCTAGCGCCTGCACACAGTATGCACGCTTCCTGCTCGCCGTCTGGGCTTCGGGTGGTTGGAACGGAGAATGCTTCGACCAGCTGCTATATGGAGGTGTACCGCCTTCTTTGGCAGAGGAGAAGCCAACAAACGCCATGTATCTCGGCATGACGGCTACATCTGGCGTCGCAAGGCACGACATCGCTGCGGCGGCTTCTTCGGCGCTTTCGCATTCGATCATCGCCCTCAAGCCGACGGACCAGATCACGCTCCTCAGCACACTCACTTCGATCTTTGGATGCATCGGCTTCTCCCGACGCGAAGCGCATCTGCTGCGCCATTTGCAATCGACGATAGTGGGTCTGTTCGTGAAAGCGAAGAAGGTCAATGCGAGAGCACTGTCTACAGCTTCGTTACCGATCCTGCAGCATCAACAGTTTGGCAAGCAAGACGACGAGGTGCTGGGGAATATTGTGGCCCAGACCACGTACGAGTCGCTAGGACCTGGACCGGAAGCGGTGCTCGTATTGTCCATGCAGATCTGCGAGACGTATGGTATCCATGTAGAGGTGGATCCTTTGCGGAATGTTCCCTCGTACCATATACTGTCGAAAGCATCGGAAGGACTGCGGAGCGCCTATGCCTCACCCGCTCTTGGAGGGTCCGAAGAGTGGAGGTCGACTCAGCGACCGACACCTCCCGTTCCTGCAGCAAGTGGCGATGTTGCCCTGCTCACGCCGCTCGAGATGGCCAACGAAGCGCCATTCGGGTGGAAAGAGCAGCAGATCGCACTGCTCAAGGAGACCATCTCCACCGCCGAGCTCCTCTCCGATTATGTTGGGATGGCCTTCTTCGGCGCCATCCTTTTACGCGACTTCCACCCGCTGCTCGATGCACAGGAACAGAAGGACCTTATGATTGGCACCCAACGCGCTGTGCAGGCCGCTCGTTGGGCTGGCGCGCAAGACCTTGCAGTCAAATACTGGGGTCCCGCAGAACCGCTCTGCAGCCTCGAGATTCTGCCGCTCGCGCTCGAACTCATGCCATACGAAAGGGACGCAAAGCAACTCAGGACCGAAGCAGGCGCTGCACTTGCCGATCAGGGCGTTGCTGGGCTGAACAATCCTTTCTTCTGGAACCCAAGCAGCTCAACTCCGGGCAAAGCCAAAGCAATGGCAGTGCAGGGCGAGCAGATCCACGTCATGGCGACTCTGCAAAATCCCTTCGCGGTCGAATTGCATATCGACACCGCGAAGCTGGTCGGTGAAGGAGCAGGGTTCATCGCCGAAGATGCTGAGCGTATCACCATCCCGCCGTGCTCCTTTCAAACCGTGCGGCTGTCATGTATCGCTCAAAGTACGGGCAAAGTGACCATCAAAGGCGTCACTCTCATGCTTGCCGGCGGGTGCACGGAAGAACAGACTTTCCTGCTGCCGATCTTTGATGACGAAAACTCCAAACAACGACGCAAACAGGCCGCTGAGCAGGACGATCGCTCCACAAGGCTCAAGGTCTCCGGCTTGGACGCGAGGAGCTCTGTCATCAAGCAGAAGGCGGGTGTTTCGAGCGATGCTGCCAAGCCGGCCGTGGGGAGATGGCTGGAAGTGACTGTTGTCGCAGCTCAACCCAGCGTGGCGGCTTACTGCAACAACCTTTTCCCGTTGGGCGGGCTGGACTTGTTCGAGGGCGAATCACGGACGATAAATCTCGAGCTGCACAATCCTTCCACTTCGCTCGAGGTGAATTTCGTCAGCATCGGGTTCACGGACAAAGTCAGCGAAGTAGCAAAAGCAGCGTTGAGCGAAGGCGAGCTGTTGCCGCAAGACATTCACGAGATCGAGTGGGACCTGGTGCATCGACCCGTGCTATCGTGGGAGGGAAGCTCAGCAGCGGTGCGGATCGAACCTGGGGCGAGTACGACTATTCCGATTCAGGTGCGTGGGAAGATCGGATGCACGACTGCCACGGTGAACGTCGAATACGGACACGTGGACAGGCTTGGCGCAGGTGCAAAGTTCTGGGTGAGGCGATTGGAGGTGGGGATGCGGATGACGGTGCACCCTGCGGTGGTGTGTAGTGGATTGAGCGTGGCTCCTCTCAAGGCTGGGGAGGCAGCACGTTTGACCAAGGAGTGTCTTGTGTCGTCCGATTCGATCCCGTCTTCGCTGCGATCGCTCGTCGACGGATCGAGCGTCAAGATGAAGAGAGAAGACTCGGCAGACGAGTTCGTCGATGCCATCGAATCCGAGCCACAGGCGGAACAAGACGACTCCGAGTACTGCTTGCTCAGTCTCGACGTGTCGAACGTGCATCGTGAAGATGTCTTGCTTCGATTCGCTCTGAATACGGGTGGCGTCGTTCCGCTCCACCTGTATCGTGTTTTGCGTGCAGGGAGCAGTACGAGGATTGTGCTGCCACAACCGCGGCTCGAATTGGATCCGAGGACTGGGCAGCTGGTTGGGACAACCTCAGTACATGGCACGGATGCCGAAGCTGAGAGGGAGGAGGCAGGGACGTTCCCACCCGTCCCATCGATCTGGAAGGAGAACGCGAACCGCCAGTTCATCGTTTCCAAGGTGAAGTTGGGCGAGGAGGAGGAGCGACAAGTACGGAAGAACTTCTGGTATCGACAGGCACTACTGGGTCGGTTGAGTGGTCGCTGGACAACGTTATTCTCCGTCCACAACGGCATTTCTTCTCATCTAGACAGCGTTGGCTTCCACGCAGGATTTGCAGGACACGACGCTGTGCAAGGCGGAAACATACCCGTCCGCGGCCTCGTCTCCAACGGAGGCGTACTGCTTGACGACGCATCCCTCACGCATCTTCAGAAAGACCCCGTCAAAATCCACCTTGCCTTCCCACCGTCTCCTCGCGCAGAATCCTTCATCCCCATCACGCTGACGCTCACCAACCGCCTCGCCAGAACGATCAGACCGCTCATCCGTCTCGTTACCACCTCTCCAACGAGTCAGGACGCAGCGCTGTTGGACAACGTCATCATCTCAGATGGTACTTGGACCGCCGCCCGTTCACCCGAACTACGAGGAAGGGGAGCGCACGTCACCTCTCAGTGGGACGTGACGTTCTTGTCGCCGGGACAGTACGCGTTTTTGGTAGTGGTGGAGGAGGCTTCGGCTCCAGTGAAGGGTGATAGATTGGCGTTTGTTTCTGCGCCACACTGCGTGGACGTGCTGCCTGCGGTGTAGAAGTGGTGACTTGGCGATGGCAATTGCATCTATGCTTACGGATCATACAGAGCGGTGCGTGTGGGTATGTGTACAATGTTGCGCCTCAAACCAGATGAGGCCGCTCCGACGGCTTGTTTGGGATCACTAGTTCTCCTTCTTCCAAAACTTCCTTGACCCCATCTCCCATCCCAAAGTACTGCCTAGCCCCGCTCCACCACCCCCTCACATTCTCCGGCGTCGGCACCCATCCATGACCCAACAACGCCAACCCCGCCTCGAACGCGATCAACCCAATAATGATCAGCTCCATCCTGTGCGTCGACTTTTCCGTCAACAACGCCCTCACCACCCCCAACAGATTCTCGCAATGATCCAGCTTCTCGTTCAGCGTCTCGAAGCGCTGCCCGACATCGAGGTTGTGGCAGATGGAGCGGTAGTGGTCCTCCATCTTTGCGTTTTCCCAGTAAACCTCGGGTTCGTCGTAGAAGTTGTCGCGGTCGAGGTTGGCGGTTTGGCGGAGACGGAGGAGGGTGCCGGTGTGTTTGATGGTGGCGGTGCGGGAGAGGGGTACGGAGCCAGAGGTTTCGAGCTGTGCGGGGATGGCGGATACGGTGGTGAGGAAGCGCGAGAGGGCGGATTCTTGGACGGTGAGTCGAGCGGAGCGAGCGAGACCTTGAGAGAAGGCGAGGCGGGCGAGTGTGGGGGTCCATTCGGTTCCGAAGGACGTGTAGGGGTCCGAGGGGTTGGACGAGGTGGTGGACGAGACAGAATCCGCACTGTTGCTAGTGGCAGCGGTTGAGGATTGCCCATCGATACTTTCTGCGAAAGGATCGTCCAAGGAGCTTTCTTCAGACGTCGTCTCTGGTTCAGCATCGAACGACTTTGGCGGTTGCCCAATGACAATGATATCACCTTGTACCCTCGTCGGCTGAGAGGAAGCATACAGATAATCCATCGCCTCATCTCCAATCTGCGAATACCTTCCTACTTCCACCTGAAACTTGAGATCCCTCCCCTGAATGACGTTTCTCAAGAACCTCTGACTCTGCTCCTCATCCAGTCCCCATGTGACATACGATCCGGAGCGAAAGATGAACACCTCCCCTCTACTAACTGATCCACCCGGTGCTGTCGCACCCTCCGTCGCCGCCGCACTTGACGCTGTGGAAACGGGCCATTGCGGCACGTGGATCACCTCGTTATCCTCGAAGACCTGAAAATTGGCAGGCAGCCTTCCGGATCGGACCAACTCGGAGAATGAATACGAATGCGCAGTCGCCCACGCGTACACTTCGCCCGTGGTGGGCTCTGGCAGCGTCTGACGTAACGCTTTGGATGCCTGCGCTTTGGCACGTGCCGAGGAGGTCTTGGAAGGATTGACGTTCTTCTTACGCGACATGGCTTGGACAAGTTGTGGAGGCAGGTTGAGGGTGATGGAGCCTCCACCGGCGGTGCCCTTGGGTGGGTTGTAGGAGATCTGCACGGGTTTGGAGGTTGCGGTGGGGGATGCAGGGGGAGGGGATGGTGATGAGGTGGATGAGGAGGAGGCTGCGCGTCCTGAAGCTGGTACTGAGGACGATCGAGGTGGTTGAGATGTCAAGGAGGGATTCGCTGCTCCGTGCTTCGTCCTGGATCCGGATGACGAGTCGTCGTTGCGTCGTCTGAGCGCCGTATATGAGACGGCTCGGGTTTGAGATTCAGCCGTAAGCGCGCGGACCGACAGCTGAGGCTGACTCGACGCTGTTGCCGTCCTAATCATCCTATTTGCTGATCGCAGCATCTTTGCTCGTGAATTTCGGCTGTTCCGGGATCGCGAAGAGATGCCAGGGTGCTATGATCGACGTAGAAAGAACGGATTAGACAGCGACGCAGCTCGTGATGTCAAAAAAGTCAATCGGAAGAACCGGGCCTGACAGGGACCTTTTTTTAGCCTGCGGCTCATGTGCCTTCCGGTTGCCCACGCACTCTAAAAAAGTCGGCTTGCCGAGTTGACAGGTGGAGGGAGAAATCAGGACCCCGATGCTGCAGCCGATCTGGAGGGTCTTGGCGAATCGCGTCTGCGAACCGGAAAGCACAGCCCGAAAGGGGAAGGACCCTCCAAAAGCTTGCGTGCATGTGTGCGAAGCTCGGACTTGGTTGAGTTTCGGTCGCGAGTGTTGGTGTGGAGCGAGCTCAAAGATTGAGGTCGGAGTGATACTGAGATGCCGAGCCTCCTCCAGGACAGTCTTGTAACTTGACCATCACATTCGCGTCTCCGTCGTCGGCACATCCGACTCATAAGTCTCAGAAGATCAACACGCACATCGCTCATACACGGACTCTTCAGACATTTTGGAAGAGACAATGTCTTTGTAAAACGCCTCGGCCATCTGTCGCCTTTGCTTCACATCTCGACTTTGGACAACCTTCAGTCGCCGGCCGGAAGGCAGAAGCTACGATGGCTGCGCCCGGCACACCCTTGAACTCATCGGCGACGCAAGCCGTCGCTGCTTCCACAGTCGACGGCCAATCCGATCCGCTCTTTTCCTCCAAATCCGCCCAACTTAACGGTCACAACTCGCTGGACACGCACACTAGCGGCAGCAATGGCCTCGGCAGCCGCGGTCCAAGCCGCGCCAACACTCCTGGACAGGATCAGATGCCTCTCACCATCCACACTGCCGCTCAACGAGGCGATCTACCCGCCATCATGCGCCTCGTCGATTCGGGTCGAGCCACCGTTCATGATCGCGACGACGACAACATCACTCCCTTGCACTGGGCCGCCATCAACGCTCAGCTCGCCACCTGTCGGTACTTGCTAGACCATGGCGCCGAGGTCGACGCACTGGGAGGCGACTTGATAGCGAGTCCTCTGCAATGGGCAGCGCGAAACGGTCATGTCTACGTACAGGAGCTGCTGTGTTCTCGTGGTGCCGATCCAACCATCACCGACTCGCAAGGCTTCAACGCGCTCCACCTCACCGTACACTCGAGCGCGGTCATGCCGCTCGTATTCATGCTTCAACAACCGTCGCTCGGATCGCCAGAAGGTCTCGATTCAACCGACTCGCAGGGTCACACTGCTCTCATGTGGGCTGCTTACCAGGGTGATGCCATCTCGGTCGATATTCTGCTCAAACACGGCGCCGATGTGCACAAACGCGATGGTGCCGGTCTCACTGCTATGCACTGGGCAGTCGTCAAGGGAAATCGACTTTGCATTCGTCTGCTGGCCGATGCGAAGGCAGATTTGCTGGCAAAGGAGGATTCGGGTAAGACACCGAGGGACATGGCGATGGAGCTCAAGTCGATCGGCGCATATCGTAAAGCACTGGCTGATATCGGTTTCGAAGAAGATGGGCGGCGCAAGCACAGGACTTTTGGCGCTAGCACGGATCGGGGTGCGAAGCTGGCAATCATGGTCGTCCCCTTTGCCGCGTTGGGCTTCATCTTTGCGACCTTTGCCGCGCTGCCCTGGTACACAGCAGCACCCTTTGCAGCAGCAGAGTTCTTTGGAATGCATCACATTGTGACTCGCGTCATTCTGGATCCTCAAGAACACGATTTCCTCCAGCGATCAAGCTACTTCCTCGCCATCGTCTCCGGCTCGATAGTCTGGGTCGGTTGGGAGTGGGTGCACAAGCTCGCCTCTGCTACACCGGGATACGCCTCGAACAACTTCTTTTTCGCACTCGCGCTCATCGTTTGCTCGTGGAACCTCTTCCGTGCCGCCTCCATCTCACCTGGCTACGCACCACTCGCCCCTTCTGCCCTGCATCGCCGAGAGATTGTCACCCAGCTCGCACAACAGGGTCGTCTCAACGGTCAAACCTACTGCGTCGCCTGCATGGCACGCAAACCGATGCGGTCTAAACACTGCAAACTCTGCAAACGCTGCGTTGCACGACACGACCATCACTGCCCCTGGGTCGCCAATTGCATCGGCATCGAAAACCACCGTCAGTTCCTCCTCTTCGTAGGTGCACTCGTCGTCGGTGTCCTGCAATTTCTCTACCTCACCATCGTCTACTACTCGATCAACGCTCCACCCTACAACCCGCTGCCAGACTCGAGCTTCGAGACGTGCCATCTGCCATTCGCTTTCCTGTGCACCGCGACCACCTACGATCCATTCTTGCTGGGTGTAGCGCTGTGGGCGGCGTTGCAGTTGACCTGGACGGTGATCCTGCTGGTCGCACAGGGCTGGCAGATCGCCACGCAGATGACGACGTTGGAAGTGTCGAACCTAGGAAGGTTCGGGTTCATGGGTGGCAAAGGTGGGCAGAGCTATGCTGGACAGACGAACTTCATCGCGCAGCATTCGGCACGTGGTCAACCTGCCGGAGGGGCCAGTGATAGATTGCAAGGGATTCAGAAACAATTTGGCGGAAAGAATGCGCAGATCGATGTGAATCTCGCTACAGATGATACGACGGGGGAATCGTCAGCGGCAACAACGACCACGACGCATGGTCATGCGCATTCGCATTCCAAATTGGGCATGCTCAAGCGTGTCTGCTCTTCCTCAGGTAGCTGGTTGTTGTCGATCGTAGGGCTGGACCTGTACACGCGCGGCAAGGCGGGCGAAGGGCTGAAGCGTGCCAGCGGAGCAGCCAATCCGTTCGACCACGGCTGGTTGTCCAACTGCAAGGACTTCTGGTCCAAAGGTCAGGATCTCAGCATCGACTACGCGACACTGTACGATTTGCCCGGCGAGATCAGTCCGGGACACTGCCAGGTGGTCCCGTTCCTGGTGGATACCGTGACTGCGGGTGGAAGAGGTGGTGGTGGTTGGAGGGAGAGGTATGCAGGTGCGAGTTATTCGCTCTTGAGGAGCGGAGATGCGGATGAGGATGACGACGAGGATGCTGTGGGTGGGAGTAGTGTTGGTGGTGGAGGGAGGAGGTGGAGCATGTGGAGCAATCTGAAGAATGCGACGGGTGGTTCGGCGGGCATCCTGCCGACAACGAATGGTGCGCATCCCGCTTGACGAAGCTTCCTGCACGCTTCCACAACATCTTGTTATG
This sequence comes from Pseudozyma sp. F8B2, assembly GCA_003004685.1. Lineage (NCBI taxonomy): Eukaryota > Fungi > Basidiomycota > Ustilaginomycetes > Ustilaginales > Ustilaginaceae > Pseudozyma > Pseudozyma sp. F8B2. The sequence goes on along the minus strand of NXFQ01000010.1, from coordinate 447,158 downwards.
CAGACGCACGCACTTTGACGAACAATTGACTCACGAAGATCACGCATTTGGAGCAAAACATCACTCCGATGGCTCTTGCTGAGACGTTTGTAGTGCATCAATGAGCATTTCTTCGACTTGGAAGGATTGAGCGCTTCGATCGATCGGGCTCTGCTAGTCGAGGAACGATGGGTTGGGCGTCGGTCGGTCGGCCTGGTATCTCGCGTTGGACGCCGAACCAAAGTCGTCCGCCAACATGGCGTACGGGTCGGCTTCTTCCTCATCGTCACCACCGACAGCGGTGTATCTGCCGTTCGAAGCGGCCCCATTCAAGGCTGTTTCCTCTTCTTCGTCTTCCTGATTCTCCTCCTCATGCACATCAGCTACCTTGTTCTTCGCATCCCCACCCACCTTCGACTCCTTTGCATCTCCACTATACACCGGCAGCTTCTCCGCACTCTTCTCCCCCACCGTATTGAGGACTGGCGCCCTAGCCAACGGCTTGCTGTACAGATGGGCGCTGGCGTACCTCCTCGCACTCTCGTCCAACGCCGGACTGTCCGGAACGTACCTAGCCTTTGCGTTCCTGATAAACGTCTGCGGTTGTCGGTGGAAGATGCTCGCGAGACTCGCGCCGTGCAACAGCAGCTGGTCCAAGAGCTGTCTATCCATCCTATCCGTCTCTGTACTGATTGCAGGCTTGCCACCCAACACCACCTCTCTCGCGGCTTCCGGATCCGTAGAGAGCAACCTCCAGTACATGAACCCTCTGTCTCTCAGATCCGGATTCTCCACTTCTTCCGTCGCCCACTTGAGAACTTTCGGTACCAACTCCCCACCCGCCGTCGGTCTCTTCAAGAACAACTTGACCGTTGCGGTCAACAACGCCAGTTGAACCTCCACGGGTTCTTCCAAAAAGGTGTAGAGGAAGTCCTCCAACAGCTCGTCGGAATTCTCGATTCGATCCGCGTACTGGCCAATGATCCAGATCATCGCCGCCTTGGCCTCGCTCTCGTCTAAGCTATCCAGGTTCTCGCACAACGTCGAGATGACGCTCTCGTATCGATTCGGATACTTCCTAAAGATATCCTTGATCACCACGATCGCCTCCTGCACCACATAGTTCACCTTGGTCTGTATCAATCCCAGCAGCGCCTGAATGCATCGATCCGCCGAAGACTCGATCTTGATCGCCAACCGTCCGATGCTTCTCACCGCCTTCCTCGCGAAATCCACATCCACCTCGGAAGCGTACTCGCGCAGCTCGGCCAAGACCTGCTCGACGTTCCTCTCGTTAGCCAGTCGATAGATGATCTCGAGTTTGGCCATCTTGACGTAGATGGGATCGTTATACTTGCAGAAGAACACCTTGACCTCGTTCTGCAGCACCAAGGGACGTCTCTGGATCACCAGCAGGATGTTCCTCAGCGCAACGTACTGCACTTCCGGTCCGGATGACAGCAGTGTCACCAGTGGTGGCGAGAGTTTTCGACACAGCGACTCTTTGAATTCTGCACTGGCGATGTAGTTCATCAGATAGAGGATCACCTTGGTGGCGGTGAGGACGACGGCAGAGTTGGCGTGCTGCAGACGAACCGCGATGCGTTCCGCCAAAATTTCGGCGTCGGCGAAGTCGGAGGGGACGAAGAACATGAGCGCTTCGAGGATGTACGTCTGGCCCCATTCCGAGCACTCTGCCAGGGCGGAGACGAGCTTGGAAGCGATTGTGAGGTTCAGTTTGAGTTGAATGTTGTCGGACCTCTCCGATATCTCCACCAGTGCTGCGACCGCGTTCGCCACGACAGTCGGGTTGGCGTCTGCGAGCAGATCCCTCAGCATACCGATGAACGAATGCTTCTCGATCAAGCGTTTATCGTGCATGTAGAGCTTCGCAACGCAGATCGCCGCCGTCTTGCGCACGTACGGATCCGCATCCTTGAGCGAGTGTCTCAACGGATCGATCAACGCCGCCAACACCGTCGGCACGTGTATATACGACATTGTCCGAATTGCAAGTGCTCGAATCAGCGGGTTTCGATCGTTGCAGTCGGACAGGAAACCGGGCACCGCATTGGGTACGAGATCCGGTTTGGCCCTCGCGTAGTTGATGAGGTATAGGTAGACCATCTTTTTGATCTCAAGCACTTGGATGTTCATGCACTGGACGACGTCGGTGAAGAGCGCAGACATGTCGTTGCCCATGGTAGCGTTGGCGATGATCTTTTTGAGCACGGCTTTCTTGCGAACCCACCCCTTGTCCTTTTTGTCGGCGTTGAGCTCGGTGCGAAGCTCGTCGACTTTGCCGCGCTGGAAGAACTTGGCGTCCTTGCCCGAGTCGGCCATGATGGGCGCGTGTGAATGTGTGAAGCGAGAAGGACGGGTGTGGTTGCGGGTGGAATGTCAGGGTGATGTGTGCAGTCAGTTGAAACGGTAGTTGCGGTCAGCTTGCGACAGCGCTTGAGAAGCAGCGCAAAAAGCCGATGGTTCAGTCTGCAGATGAAAGGAAGGGGCGAAGGGCGAATCAAAGGGAGTGTTGAAGAGGGATGAAGTGGATCAGAAGAAAGGGCCGGTCGAGCATCATCAATTCGAAGTCGCCCCTTTGACGAGCGCACGGCGTGTTTGAGCCGTGTCGCCGCACAGCTTTCTTCCGCGCCGAGTGTGGAGTAAGTGGGCTATATCACTTTAACACACTTCTCAGTAAATCTCTCGGCTGGTCAGTGCATCTCCAACTTTTGGCTTGTGAATTCTTGCACTCTCACACAATTATGAAATTCAATGCCAACTTTGACCTCCTTGCATGTCGGACGAGATCTGAGTTTCAAGGAATGGCATCCGACACACCGCCATGACCGGGCTGCATGCCTATGCTAGCGGTAGTCCAGCAACACTAGTCAACTTGAGAGCTTTTGATTCAGCCGGCGGCACTCCACAGCCGAGACGAGGACTTCTTTTCATGTCGTTCGGTCGTGACCCCTTGTAGTCATGCCTCAAAAGGACCGCCTCCTAAAGACGTCGTCTCTGCAGCCTGTGATGGTTTGAGAGGGACGAGGCTGAGTTTCTAAGATCGCTGCAGCGCATTGTGAAGAGCTGCGCCAAGACTCTGTATTGCAGTGTTGGTGGCTTCGCGTCGTTGTCGTCGTGATTGAAACCCCGTGTAAGCCCGCTGGATCGACGTTGGGACGCGTCGGGTTCGAGAACAACACGTATTCTGCAGCTCGCGAACAAGTCGAGACTCCGACGTTGTGCATGCAGTATTACTGTAACACAACAGTACAGCGTCGGAGACACTTGCAACACTACACAGAGTGTTCAGCTAGGTCCATGTACCTCTTAGACCTCGTCTCGATCGAGATTGTGAGATGGCTCGAGAATTGTACTAGCATGGGACGAATACGCAAGCGCAAATTTGCCGTGGCTCCCATTCCATTACCGAGTTCCAAGTGCTCGTTTTCAGTGTCTGACCCAATGCTGTGACGTGAAAGGTGCACGAGGCCCATTGGTGACAACACCCTCATCTGCGTGCCCTGGTCGGGAGCGGTAGAGCGTAAGCCTGCAAAGCTCTGCGAGGGGATGCAATACAGTGACACCCACTGTACCGCTGACGACGGCGAAGCTGTGCATCTCGTGACAGCGCATGAGACGGCTTGTGCATCAGAGGTCGAACAACAGGGAGACTTCGTTAGGCAGTTTCAACCGCGAAGAGCGGGGATCGACGCGCTGCGTCCAAATATTTAATATCAGAAAATTGCGTTCTTTTGACAGCGAATCCACGGAGGGTTGATGTGGTTTTGCCTTGTGTTGTTGCCCTGTTATTTTTGGAATTCTTATGCACGTTCTAGCCGAACCGTCGGCCCGCGCCTTTACAGTAGCGCAAAGAGTGTTGGTGTGTTGTTGTTCGATGGCACACACGCCCGAGCTAGACGAGCGGAGTGTGGCGCGGATGCAGTATACAGCTCCACGTTTCTGCTTTCCCCGAGCTGGTTGTGCCTCTTTCCTGCCTTGTCCGCTTGCGCCGGATCCGTGGAGCAAATCACTCAGGCTGCTGTCACTGGATGCAAGCCTTTTACGGTCAAGCGTGTCCTGTTCCTGGGTAGGTGTTGCTGTCTCTTTGGTGAAGGGCTCTTGCGTTGTTAGTAGCCGCCATCAGTATCCCCTTCTGTCAATGCAATATATACCCTTCAGCTACCCTCGTCTGGGCCTTCGTGAATCTCCCTTCCTCTCCCCCCATCAACTTTCTCTCCACCACCTCAAGGCTCCCCGTTCCATCCCCCTCCACACTCTCTTCCAACAACAACCACAGCTTCTACAGCATTGTTCTCCAAGATGAAGTTCCTCTCGCTCCTCTCTCTCGCCCTGGTTTCGGCCGCCTTCGTTTCTGCCGACTCTTCCGTCGTCACCGGCGCCCAAGAGGGCAAAGTGCCTCAGATGCTCAACCTCATCAACAAGCTCGAGCATGCCAACCCCACCGACCCCGCCTTTGTCGCCGACCTCCCCCGCCTCGCCTCCCTCCACAAGGACGTCGAGGAGCAGTTCGGTTCCAAGCAGGTCAGGAAGCTCTACGGTGATGATGCGGTTGCTGACAAGCTCGTCGAGCTGGTTAAGGCCGTCAAGGTTCAGAGTAAACGTGATGTTGAGGCGGAGGACAAGAAGACCGAAGTCAAGCCTAAGAAGACGGCTAAGAAGGAGAAGCACAACCACGGTCAGGAGGTCAACAAGGGCAAGCAGGGTGAGAAGCAGTCCGCTGCTCACAAGCACTCCACCGCCAAGAAGGAGAAGTCCAACCACGGCCAGGAGGTGAACCACCACAAGCAAGGCGCCAAGCAGTCCGCCGGTCACAAGAAGACCCACGCTGCCAAGGGTACTACTGAGGAGCCCAAGAAGACCACTACTGAGGACAACATGGTCGAGCGAGCCGAAGTCGCCTCTAAGCCCAAGAAGTCCACCCACGGCCAAGAAGCCAACAAGGGCAAGCAGAGCTCCAAGCAGTCCGCCGCACACAAGCACTCCGCCGCCAAGAAGGAAAAGTCCAACCACGGCTCAGAGGTCAACAAGGGCAAGCAGGGCTCCCAGCAGTCCGCTGCCCACAAGACTCCTCACACAAAGGAGCACAAGAAGCCCGCTCACAAGCACAAGTCCAAGACCGCACCCAAGAGCACTGCCTCGCCCGTGGTCGCTGCTTGAAGTCACATCTCGATGGCTGGTGGTGGTAGTTTTTGATGGCTCGTCGACATGTATCGACTGGAAGCCTGGTGTTTCCCTCTCCCTCGCCCCGTTTCGCTTCTGCTCGTGATCGTTGCTGTCTTTTTGCTTTCTCTTTCGCTCGCAATCTCGGTCCACATCCTCCTGTTTCGTGTGCGCGTCGTGGCCTGATCAGAACTTTGAAGACATCTCACGGAGCTCTTGGAGTTAAAATCGTTCATCAGAGACGTCTTCCACCATGCAGCGTAAACCGACATAGCCGAAGGCAATCATGCAAAAGTCATGGCAATCTCTCCTGCGCCCCTCTCCGTCCCTTAGATCGCATTGTCCAACAGCTGATACGTCAGCCTACCCTCCCTGACGAACAAATCACAAACATCCTTCTTCGGCACCCCGCCCCTCATGATCCCGTCCGGCGCTGACAGATACTGCGTCTTCTCCTCCCTCTCCTCCAGCAATGGCTGCTGATACTCTTCCCATCTGTTAAACTTCTGCACCTTGCTAGTATACGTATACCCCCTACCCCTCGCCCTCAAATACCCTTCTTTCGGGTTCGCATCCCCGTCCCTGACAAACGCACCGAACGCATCGCTCGTGTACGCCACAAAGTCCAGATACTCCTGCGACACCTCCACGCCTTCATAATTCAAGCTTCCGAAGACCGATTTGATGTCGTCACCGTGGCACACCTCGACACCCGTGCCTTCCGGCGTACACTTGGCAGGCATACCCGCGCTATCCGTGTAACCGGACTCCGCTTCGTACAGGTACACCTTGGGGAACTGGTTCGTCTTCATCGCCTTGTTGACGATCCGCTGCGTGGGGCAGGTGAAGAAGTTGTACGTGAAGGCGTTGCTGACGGTCTCCCGAACGCTGTCGTTTCTCGACGGGTCGAGGTCAAAGTATCCGGACCCATCGAGGGTGGAGATGAAGTCGGTGGGGTAGAGAGAGGTGAAAGCTTTATCAAGAGCGGGTTGAGTGTTAGGGAAGGACTGGTTGAACAGCGAATAGATGAAAAGAGTTCCTTCACCCGAGGTCGTGCCCAGAAGCAAGGGTACGTTGTTCGGAATAGTCCCGTTCGACGCGAGGTAGAAAAATTGATCGTCGAGCAGCCCATCCGGTGTCGGCAAAAACGGTTCCAGCGAAGCCGAGAACAAACTCGAACCAGCCACCTTTGTCAACGCCACCGTGATCGCATTGGTCGCATTCGTAAACGCTTCACCCTGAACGAAAAGCAATGGATCCTTCACCGCCTGCAAACACTCCACCATATCGGCACCACTCGTAGAGCAGTTCAAGCTAGCCGCCACCGCCGGCGCAACGTACTTGCTCTGCACCGAACGGTTCACCCACGGCACCCACGGGTTCGACAGCATAAACGCAGCCCTGAACAAGCCTTTCGCCGCGGAACTCGCCACCAGCGCGGAAACGCTCTGCGCACCAGCAGACTGTCCCCCGATCGTGATCTTCTCCGGATCACCTCCGAACGCCGCGATGTGCTGCTTGACCCATTTCAGAGCCAGAATCTGATCGCTCAACCCAGCATTACCCGGCAGATCCCGCTCGGAAGCCAACCAGCCAAGTGCACCAAGACGGTAGTTGATCGTGACGACAACAACGTCAGATCGGGAAGCCATGTTACCGCCGTCGTACGAGTGGAGTGAATTGCGACCGGTTGTGAAGGATCCTCCGTAGATCGCGACCAGGACCGGTTTCAACTGGTCCTTGTTGTAGGATCCGAGGGTCGGGGTGAAGATGTTCAGGTTCAAACAATCTTCGCCCAGGGGCATGGGTCCGATGGGAACGGTGGTCTGAACGCAAGCGTTTCGGTAGGTGGTAGCATCCAACACCTTGTCACCGGTGTACGGGGTCGCGTGCATGAAGCGTTTGTTGCCCACGGGGGCGTCTCCATACGGAACACCTAGGAAGCGGAACGATCGTCGATCGCGAAATCCCGTCAGCGTGTAATCTCCAGCTTGGACAGAGATTCGTTTCGCATCGTCCGGCGTCTCCGGATTGGCGTACGGGTTGGCTCGTGGTGCGACGGTCGGATCGGCCGTGTGCGTGCACAGCACACCCAGCTTCTCCCCCTCACCGTGTGCGCGGATGGAGGCTCGACTGGGCTTGTACGCAACAACACCGTCTGCATTGTCGAGCCAGAACGTGTCGAACCAACCGATACTTCCGACGTAGCGGAGGTAGTTGAACTGGTCAACGAGATCGGATCCAATTCCACCTTGGAGGGTCTGGTCGAAGGGGAACAGCTTCTCGCCGATCTTTTCGCAGATTTGGGCTGCATTCGAGGAGGTGACGGAGTTCGGGAGGAGCAGAGCACCGGTGGAAGCGTTGGTGGAGAGATCGTTTTGGTAGAGGACGTGAATCGGACCTACATCGGACTGCTTGACCACCGCGGTGTCGTTGGATGGAGCGTCGCGCGCGACGAAGAAAGGTACGGCATTGACGATGTTGCTGCCCAGAACAAGAGCCCCGAGGATGCTGCCCACTGCAGTAGGAAGAGTCTTCATCGTCGTTCAAAGCGTCAATACGAGGGACTCGGGTGATGGATGAGAGAGTAGAATCGACGATAGCGAGCGTCTGTTGACGTGGGAGGGGAATCACGAAACCACAAAGGAACAATCCGTTTGCCGCTTCGCGAAAAGGAGTAGGTGGGCTTTAACCAACACCCGCTAGAAGCGCAAAAAGGGCCGGAGCTACTGCTGCGACGGTCCGTCCGCGCAGAGAAGAAGGGAGAGATGAAGCGTACCGTGCTGTACACTGCAAGGGAATAGGGTGAATGAATGGTGTGGGCTGACAAACAGCTGCGAGCTAAAGCATATATAGCCCCGGGGAAGAGGTCAGCACCCCTAGCTCATGTTGCCAAACGGACGGTCTGCCGGCGTTTAACGAGCTCGCGAAGAAGCGACTAAAACAAAACCAAAAATGCATAGCCATGTCGAGCTTCGCGTGACACTGCAGGCAGACTCAGGGGATGTTGCCTTCAACCAGTGGCACAAGGGTCTGTGCGGGGACAGATGCGGCTTTGCATGCAGGTTGTGGGGGGGCTCGTGTAAGCGAGAAAGGGTCGATTTGGGGAGGATCAGGGTTTCTACTTTTCGACTACGACAGTCGCTGTCAGACAGAGCTAAGGGAACTCGCCTCTCCATGACACGGTTTGCGAAACGTTCTCAACACTCTTGCAATCTCATGAAACAATCGGTGTCGTACATGCTCTGCACCGTTCCGATTAGCCTTCATAGCAGGTTGCCACGGTATCCCGGTGGCGTACAAGACCGTGCTTCCATTGCAATTCCGCGGCAAATCAACAGCAACTCTCAATAGACTGCGAGGGTCGAGCTACGATCAGATACACAAGCGGAAGCTCACTCTCACTGAAATCCATTTACATCGCTGAGCAACCAAGCAATAGACCATGCCGGTCTTATGTGGAAAGCCGAACCCGGTTCCTGATGATCCGACAACTTGCAAACGCGAATTCGGTTGCAGAACGTCCGTGTGATCGTACCTGGAAGCGAGACTGTGCTGTACACGTTGTCAGCCGATGCGAGTTCTCACGCAGCGGGTATATAAAGTTGAGTGGCCGCGCAACGAAGCCAAGCGCTTGGTGACAGGTCTGCGTGACACCTCTCTGGTTCCCCCAGCCTTACAGGAACCCGAAGCACGAATTATGACTGTGTACCGTACAGCCGAATGAATCCTCAGTCATGTGTACAACTGTACCGCACCGAGCGACACCGTTACAGAAGCATGATCATGCGGCGGCATTGTGAACTGCATACGGAACATCCTTCTCCGCTTCGATTCCCCGCATTTTCGTTTGCTCTCCACGGAGCACATTCCGAATTCCGTAGCTTAACATCGTGGCCTTTTTCGATGGATCCCGATCGATACCTCCGTGCTTGTGATGAGATCGCATGCACCCATCTCCCGCTTCTAGGTCAAGGCATCTTCACACCTCAGCTTGATCTTGTCAATGGATCTAGCGTGCAGATCAGTGTTGCCCACAAAGACGACGCAGCTCGATGCAGCCTTGTTCTGCGAACCGAGACCACATCAAGGTCCGTCTTTTCAGGCCAAGACTCGAGTCCAGACAAAAGAGACATTTTGCCATTCGAGGGTATAAGGTACATACATCTGCAGCCCGTCGCTAATTCATCCACGCCTAAGTGAACGAGATGCTCGAGAGACCACCGGTACCGCCTGGCACACGCACACGGCGTGTAGGTCGGAAGCCGTTGTTCATCACGGCATCGTTTCGGACGCCTTCGTAGACGCCTGGCTTGTCCGAGCCGACACTGTCGTAGAAATGCGACTCCTGCTGCGCTTTGACGTTGCCGCTGGCTACACGTCTCGCAGGTGCGGCGCCGAGAGGCTCAAAGCCGTCGTCTGCAGGTGCCGGAGCAGTCGGAGCAACAGCGGCAGGGGCGGGAGCGCGGCGTGAGGCAACAGGAACAGGCTCCTCGTCCTCGGCATCGTTGCCGAACAGAGCAGTGACCTGGGCAGAGCCACCACCGGGAAGCTGTCGCACCTTGCGGCTAGGACGGAAGACCTCGCCCGAGCTGGTGTAGACGACGTTCTTGTCGTCCGACTGTTCAGGCGCAGAGGACGCGGCGGACTGCTGCTGCTGGGGCTGGGATACCTGCGAAGGGGCGGCAACGGGGGCAGCTGATGGACCTGCCTCGTCGGCGACAGTCAGTTTTCCAATTGTTGCAAACTTGGGCAGCTTGGAAAGCTCGGTAAAGTTGGGACCGACGTGCACATTGTGCTGCTTGAGGAAGCTGACAAAGTCCTCCTTGGTGAACACGATGTGGTGCTTCTGAGGCAAGCATCCTGTTGCATATGGAGAGCACATCAACATACAGAGTCAGCGACAAGTCACGACTCGATCTGGGACGACGAGGGCATACACTCACCGAGATGGTAGGCCCAGTCCTTGGGGTTCGAGTTCTCGCGGTCAAAGTCGGGGTTGGGAGTGAACGAGGTCATGGTGGCAGATCTTTGCAGAGACGTTCGAGGTGAGATGATGTCTTGACGGACGCGGTAGCGAAAGGATAGGAAGCAAGATGGGAGGCGTCGGCTGGCAGGTTTGTCGGGGTTGCTGTTGTTCTCGAAGCTGAAATGCGCTTCTGCTCAAAAGCTGGCAAAGGGTCTGCGTGGATTTGGCCTGCGCCCTCAAAAAGAAGTGTTGTGTTGTTGTGTTGTTTCCAGTTGTCGTGCGCAGCCTGGGAGCAAGCGCTGGATGGCACGCGTCCGGCGCGTGTCCATTTTTTTCGCCAACAGTTCGTTGAGTCGACCTAACACGATCCCACGAATTCATACTAGATTTCTCGACCTCATTTCAGAGTGGCATTTTTGTCATAAAAAAGCTGCCGACTTTCGCCTGATGGTCCACGCTCAATTCACACCAGTACAGACGGCGACGTTGAGACAGTCGTTCACCTGTATATTCAATCGACGGTGCGATATCGCCACCGTCCTGCTTCTGTGGTCCTCTGGCAAGTAGCGGGAATGACTTGTCTTGCTTTCATCCAAGCCCGGATTTCTCTGCAACCTTTACTCCGATGCTCTGCCAGTCTGCAGCGCGAGCAAGCTTACCTCCGGCATGAGACGCACGCCCCTCTCAGCCCGATGCATTATTGCACGTTTCCGAGAAGAAAGACACGAGATTGACGCATTGATGGACGCTTCTCATGTGCGAGGCTGCGTCATGGAAGAGGACCGAGCGTCACGCTAGCCGACGACACAATTACTTTGCTCTTCATATCTCCACCTGCTCGTGAATGGCGGAACCTGCTGTTTTCACGATCGCGACCGTTCTACAATGAGGTCGCATGCAGCTGGTCAAAGCGTCGATGAGGCGTGTGCGTCTAGCGTCTTCGATTCGAACAAGCGCGCGTCCCGGGCTCGCGCCTGTCCAATGAGCTGGGCGCGGAGTGGCACCCATCCCAACTGCATATACCCACATCTTTTCTTCTGACCAACATCGATCCTCAAGATTAACCTAAACAGAAACGGAAAAGCAGCGAAGGAATTCACAATCTGAATTCAAGGCGTTCAAGGCGCCCACTCTTGCAGTCACTTCGGCGTGACCGGGCAACGCGTGCAGAGGAAATGAAGAAGCCACAAAGCCGGTCATGCTCAACTGCATTCAATCACGGTGATCATTCCTGCGCGTACGATCTGCACGCTGTAATCATCTGTGTTTCCGGTGGGATCTCAGGCCTCCGGACTCAAGCTCGAACTCGCACTCAAACTCAAAGTTCGCCTTCCTCTGGCTCATGGATGCGATTCCAACTCTGTTGCTCATCTTGCTTATAATACCTCGGTCCCTCGATTCAAGCTCTTTCCCACCAAATCTTCCGTCTCACTGCAAAGTCCCACCACAAATAGCTGCTCGTAACTCGGTCCAGTCCTCAAAGCATTGCCTTTCGCTTGTCCTGTTTCAGCGCCTTGACCGCTCCTTTGCCCTCTCGACCCGACTCTCAACCTTTCCGACGCCTCTGTTTCCAACTGATTGTCCTTTTTCTCCAGGACACTGGCCTCGCAGCTTCGGGTGTTCGATAACATCGGCTCATTGCCTCCCAATCACTTCCACGAGCGTTTCATCTCGCTCAGGCTTCGGACACGCTTCTGTGACTTTCTAGTACCGCGCGGCCCCCGCTGTTTCTCTGAAACGTGCGGGTCTATCCGGTGGTGGTCCCCTGTTCACTAGCCGCCACGCCAGTGCGTCGACGACGCTTTTCCGACCGTCATGCTACATCAACCTCTCCACCATCCCATTCACAGGGATCCCTTCCACTACTCTTCCAGCAGCCCTGAAAAGGCAGCGCCACGATCTCACGTCGCCACACGTGTCAACCCCTACACCGTCAAATCTCAAAATACCAAATTTTACGCTTCGTTGCGCAGCACGGCAACGTCTGTGCCACTCGATCCTCGACTCACCAGCACAGTCGCGTCGAGGGCATTAACAGCGACAGCCCCACTCGCTATCGACAGTCTCTACAGCTCCTTGGAAGCTGCCACTGTCTCGCCAAGATGCACGTCCAAGCCACCTCCTCTGCCAAGTAGACCCAACTCCAAGCTCACCATGGTCAAGCCAAAGCCGAGACCCGTCAAAGCTCTAGAACTGAATGTAGAAGATGCTACAGCTAAGCGCCTGACCGGTGCAAAGGGTGCCCTCGTAGCCGCCGACAAGCGACGTAGAAGCGTCAATGAAGCCGCCAAACAGCATAGCAGAAGTGCTGCTGTTTCGCACAGCATTCGTTCGCATTCTCGCTCACGGACGCACTTTGCTTCGAGTTCTCCGACACAGTCCGCCTCGCCGGAATCTCCGGCACCTTTGAGGCTGCAAGCTCGACCAGCATCTAAGCTGGTTGTGCCCAGGATCACCATTCGCGCAGCCACACCTGTTGCCGAGCCCAGTCTTGACGTTGCTGCTGAGAAGCAAGGCGGCGTCAACTCAGGTATGAGCAATCACAACACTCCGCTGTATCGGGATGATCTCCTTATCGACCTCGCCGCCGACCTTTCAAAGATCGAGGACGGCATCGACAGCATCCTCAGCAAGTATTTTGACGTTCGCAAAGCGGCACCGACCATCTGCACCGAGCTGCTCCGCTACCTCGCCACCTCTCTCTGCAGACTGTACTGCTGCGTGAAAGATCCCGAGTCTGATGCAGGCCAACTCAAGCTGCGTATCATTAGCAGTCACCTCTTCAAACACACCGTCACTGGCTTCATCCACCTCCTCGACGACCCCAAGGCGCCCTTCGCCACTGCGAGCAACCTATCGCTCGTCACGCTCAAAGTCAAGCAAGACTTTGACACGGCCACGGATTGGTGCTGTCGCGTCCTGAACGGTCCTCTCCTCGCACAGCAGAGCCTCGAGCATGGCGAGCTCTTCCTCAGCGTGCTCAATGCTGAACTAGACTCGATCTTCGATCGCGGAGTCGCCATGACCAACATGCACAACAAGCTCGATGTTCCCGGAAAAGGTTGGTCATTCACGTCCACCTTCGGAATCGATCCTCCTGGCGAAAGCGATGCTCCAAGTCGACCGGACTCCAGCACGTGGCAGCATCGTAGGAAGGTGTGGGAGCAATGGATCCAGGAAGGCGATGATCGCAATCGGTTCGTCAGTCTCGACGTTCTCAGATTTTTGGGTCAGCTGGTACTGTCTCGCATTGTCGACTTCAAGGTGCTTGCCAAATGGCTTGATCGCTTCCTCGTCCACACTGTTCATCTCGGCATCCCGTCCGCTTGGGAGATCGAATGCGCATGTGCGCTGCTGTTGAGCGTGGGCGCTATGCTGGATCGACAGACCTCATCGCAGAACAAATCAGCCTGCGGTGGCGACGTAAGGCAAGAAACGGATCTCCCGTCGAGCTCGCCGGCCAAGCAGGATGCGGAACAGGCTGACTTTGCAGGTGTCGAAGGGCTTGGCATCCTCAACAGTGCCATGCAGAGGGTCGATCGTCTGATCGCGCAGAAAGAATTGAGTTCCCTGGCCCGTAGCTGGCTCGTCCAGCTGCGTCAGCTGCGCGAGCGAGGATGGAAGAAGCGCGAGGACGAAGCTATCTCGCTCGACGATGACTTCGACAGCGATTGAGACATCGGATCACAATGGCGAGGAAGAGGTGATTGAAGCAGGAGGCTCACCTTCGTCGATGCTTGTATTTTTCTTTCCCACGTTGTGACCTGCTCCAATGTAACATTGCTCGAGAACTTAGTTGCAGCCAAAGTGATTTTCCGGAGCCGAAAAATTTGGCCCCGAGAAGCTTTTGAAGAGAGCTCAAATTGATTTCTTCCGACCTGAAAGCGTCAACCTGCCTTCTTCAACACCACACCAGCACCATCAAGTCTGCAACACGAGATCTCACCGATCTCACCGCGGCTGCATATATTACCCTCACATGTCGCTCCTGCGAACCACAGTAGCGCGCTCGGTGCGTGCCGCTGCTCCATCAGCACCAACCCTTCGATGCGCCGTACCCGGGCCGTCTTCGATCGCTGCCTCTTCCGACATCCAACTTCTTTGCCGCAGCTTTGCATCCACATCCCTCCGCAGCGCCGACAACAAATCATCGTCATCCTCCAAGCCAACCTCATCAGCAGCTTCGACCTACACAGCCATCCTAGACTCGCTGCAAGACTCATACGAGAAATCTACCCGAGGTTCCGCCTCTCGTTTCTCGCGTCCCTCCGATGGTCGTCGTGGCTACGTCGAAGATCTTGAATCCGATTGGTCTCAGCGTGCGGTGTATGGAGAACCCAGCTGGCCGGCTACACCGTTCAGCGGGAGGAGCATCAGGGTGACCCCGCAGGCCGATCCTGCTAGAGCGTATGGACAGCTGAGCGTGCTGTTGCGGAGGAACAATGTAAGGCAGGAGTTGAGGTTGCAACAGAGGTATGAGAAGCCGAACGAGGAGAGGAGGAGGAAGAAGAGCGAGAGACATAGGAGGAGGTTTGCGGATATGGTGAGGCGAAAGGTTCAGTTGGTCATGGCGATCAAGGCGAGAGGCGCTTGATTGGGGGCCAGGTGAGGCAGTAAAGGAAAGGTACAGGTTGGAAGAGGTGAGAGCACAAAGGTCCAGGATGAGGAGGAGAAGCACGGAAGAGATGCAAGGGTTACACTAATGCATGACCGTACCGAGCCCTGTCGGCGTCGACGTCTCGCTTCATCATACTTTGTCAATCTTAGACAAATTAGATGTTCGAGCTGCGTAGCACGCGAGCTCGTTCATGTCTTCTCTGCTCGCCGACATCTGCCACTTTATGTAATCGTATCCTGAAAAATAGGACTTCCTCTTACCCTCTCGAGCAATGAGACCGTAAAGGATAACACGGCAGACACGGCTTGAGCAGTCTTCAGCATCCTTTCATTCCAAACATTGCCTTCCTCCTAGTCATTTCCGATAGCAACCCCCTGCAAGCCATCAACCAATCACCTCTCAACCGCTTCCCTCATCTACATTTTCATTCCTCGTCACACCCGTGTTGCATTGCAACAGCCGTTGTCCAATTTCAACCCGAACAATGCGATCATGTACGATCTGTCACTCTCTGACAAAGTTGTGTCGTCGGCGACATCAATCACCGTGCTTGTGCAGGCGTGTGTGGGCGGGCGATGTACACGGAAATGAAAGTCGGCGCAATCAAAAGGACGTGCGAGTCGAAGTCCCCTCGTACACCAGTATTGTTGCGGTCTTTGCATGTTGATTTTGGCCGACGCCGGCGAGTGGGTGGGAGGCGGTAAGAGCGTTTCGCAAGTGGGATGTGTTTGGCGGGAAGATAGAAGCGGCTCTTCCGTGGAGCAGCGTCGGGATGCCGTTCCCGAGCTTACCGTATCCGACAACGTGCGGATGGGTGGAATGGCGTCGGTGATAAGAGGTTCTGCGGGTTGGAGTTAGTGAACAGGTAGTGGTATAAGTAGCTTCTGTCTTCGACTGAGGGTGCTTGACGACGGTATCTGTGCGTACGGCAGCGAGGAAACGAGAACGAGAGGATGTCTGAAGATCACGTTTCGCAACAGAACGGTACGCTGGTGGATACGCACATCACAGCTATACTCATGGGTGTTGTTCTCTGCGGTATGTCTTGCTCGCCGACCCTACTACCCATGACCCTACCGCTGACCAAATCTTTCCCTCGCTCTCTCATCAGAAATCCTATCCTTCATATCCTTCGACCTACGCCTAGCATCCTCCATGTTCCAGAAACGACACTTTCACCCAATACCCATCTCGTACCTCGTTTCTCGCTACACCATGCTCACCTTTATCTCCGTTTTCTCCATCCTGACCATTCCATCTGCCTACGGTACACGGCGAGACGAATCCGCGCTCCACTGGCTTCGATCGTTCATGCTGCCACTGCTGTTCACCTCAACCTCTGCCATCCTAGGTTTTCGTGCGGTCATCCTGCACTTCTCCCGGCCATTCCTGGTTACTATTCTCGTCAACACCCTTCTCGCGGTCGAATTCGTCAGCTCCTTAGCAGTGATGATTCTGTCGGTCTCCGAGTCACCAACCCCAACCTCGAGTTCCGGGAGCACTTCGATCTCTGCAGCTTGGATCTGCGCTCCTCTGCTGATCGCACTCCTGATCGACCTCATCTTTACGCTGATCGTCGTGATCCCCATCCTCGTTGGGACGAGGCAGAGAGGAGAGATCCTCGGAATGATGTTGTCCGATGCGATCTTCTTCGGTGTCTTCAGCATGGTGGTCAAGAGCATCGCGATCGGGTTGACGATCCGGTTGGCAAGAGGTGGGACGAATGCGTGGCTGCCGGTGAGGGTGGAGGCGGTGGGAAGCACGGTTTTTGCGGGAAGGGTGTTTCGAGGTCAAGAGGTGTTTTTGAGGGAGTGGAGGGAGAGGATGGCCAAGCCGGGGTTGGACGGGATGGAGTTGGAGAGGTTGAGAGGGACGGGAGAGGGTAGTAGCGACGTGGAGAAGGGAGTAGCAGACGGTACTGCGGGGGCAGGAAAAGGCTTGGCAGGGAAAGATGCGGTGAGAGACACGGGGATATCGTCGTCTCGCTCTCAAGGCTGTTCACCAGGATGTCGTACTGACCTAACTTTGGCTAGCAATGGTGGTGTTGAACAAGCCGAGCACCAAGACACATCGGACAGTTGAACCTCCAACAGACCACACACGCAGCATGTACAACTTCACACTATGGACACATCCCAAACTGCCACTACATTCAAGACTAACGTGTGACGATGGCTGAAGCTCGAATCTCCCGACCGGAGCTTGATCGGGAGACCTCGATCGAATTACCATGTTGGACATGTTGAACCGGATCGAAAGAGCTGTCTGTCGCTGCAATTGTGATTTCTCTCCGCTGGACCGGGACAGTGCAAGTTCGGCATCTCGGCATGGCCACGTTTTTCCTTTTTCGAGCAATTTCACTTACTTTTCCCATGTTTCGTTTGCTTGCCAGTTTGCCCCTTTCTCCAAGCCCAAAAGGCCCAAGTCGAGCTTGAGAACTCCCCGAGCCGCCGGATTGGAAGGACATCCGTCACGAGCCAGCCGCCGGTGGCTAGACGGCTCGGCAACCGCCGCCAGCGACAGGAACGCGCGACCTAGCGCTGACGTGGTGATGCTCGCAACAATTGTCGGCTCAAGGGAAACCCTGGACCCATATGGCTCGACTTCCCATTCTCTGGGATGCCATCAAAGGCGACAAGTACGTTCCTAGATTTCGATAAGGAAGCGGGAAATTTGGGCTCTAGTCGCATGAGAAAAGGAGCCATGTGAGTCAGCCCTTCACATGCTAGCGTGGCATTGTATCGAGCCGGATGGCTGACGAGCGAAACGTGGTTCTTTTCGCATGATTGCGAGCCTCTTGACTGATGCAGTGAGCTTCCCGACGATGTCGCTATCATTCCGAAGACAAGATTGTACAGCTGCATGATCTCAGCACGACTGAGTTTGACGAAACGCGACACTGGCGAACGTCGCAGCGTCCAGTGCGGGCAGAAAGCGATCTCTTGCTCCTTCACAGCGTGTCAATCAAGCAACCAAGGATCATTTGTATTTTGCTTTTGCTCTTTTTGATTTTGGAATGCGGAGTGAAGATCGTCGGAAATGCGAGGTCTTGCAGACAGCCGCAGCCTTGCAGCTTTGGACTTCAGGTGCCAGTCATCGGATTCAACGCCCGAAATTCCGATCTTTTACAACACATCTTGGGTCTTTCACGACCGCGATCCCGAGAAGGAGACTTCGAGCGAGCTGTTGCCCGAGCTTGGCCGAGAGCACTTGCCAAGCAATGTATGCTTCGGACAGCTACGAGCCGATAGCGCAATCTCAGACATCGGATCAGACGATTGTTGCGGGCCAAACTCGGTCGAAATGCCTCGCAGGGCATCGGCTTTGTGGTAATCGAAAGCAAGACGTGCAGGTTGACCGATGGACCGGGTCTTGCTGCATTCCAAGTGACTACTGTGCTGCATACATCAGCTGCCTCTCACCGAGCCAGAACGTCTGTCCCATTGAAACAAGCACAGGCCTCTACCGTTTGACCGCTTCTATTCCATCAAGACCGAATCGCTGGCTGTTTCGTCGGGCTCGAGCTTGATGAACCGCAGTGCAAGCATCGTCAAGAGTATCCCACAGCCCGGATGAAGCAGTGAGCATCGTCTCGATTGTTCCGCCTGACATCGGATGGAATCAAATCCGCCAAGGAGCGTGTGTGTGAGTCGTTAGCGAGCGCAGCAGCATGTTCCAGTCGAGGCAGCAGTGTGAAGGGTGAGGGTGTATCGCGCGCTTGCACCTCGTGTGTCTCAAATCTGGATCACACCCCAGGTCAAGGCGACATGGTTTGTGCCTTAAAAGTTAGCCTCTGTGGCTTGTAGCCAAGAGCATGGGCTACCGAAAAAAAGGCTCCGTTGAAATTGGCTTTTGTTTTCCGCCCAACTCTCGCAATTTCCGGTGCTGCATCCCCTCACTTCGGAGCGCCCGCTCGTTCTACTGGACACTGCTGAGCCAGCCTAGCTCGTGCATGTGTCGTCGGTGCTCCATGCGAAGGGATCCAGGTCCACTGCAGCATTCCACAATCCTGGTTGCTTTCAAAGTTGCACCATCCTCAATCGCCAAGCCGAGGCCGAAGCGTTCCTCTCTATCTTGGTGATCACCAGACTCTGACCACCTTGTCCTCCGTCCTCCAACCTCCATCTCCTTCTCCTCGACGATACTCCATACTCATCTCGGTCCAACTCTATAACCTTGTTGCTTCGCTTTCGATCAACTCGTCCCACCTGATTCACCGTCATCTCGAACCTCGTGTCGAATCCTCGGCGAATAGCGGATGGCAACTTGCGTTCAGAAACACCTCCGCAACAACCTGACACGCAACTTTCCCGTTTCACCGGCCTCGACTCACTCGCTCATCTCGATTGTACCCACTCCCTCCCACGCTCGCCGGCAACCTCGTGACCGACCACAGCATCGGTCACCCTCTCTACTTCGAATTGCATCGGGTATCATATGCGAGCTTGCTACCCGCTTCACACTTCATCTGGAGATTTGCGAACCCGACGCACCAAGCCAGTGGTACAGCCCACCTCTACCTGCCAGACTCGACGTTGCACAGCAGCAAAGGCCTTCTTGTTCAGTTCGCTGTTGTCGGCCTTAATCCTCATCCCTCCAGCTGGGAATGCGCACACCATAGACGCATAAATCTGCTCCCGAGGCGCTTGCTCTTGGAAAAGGTCACGTCCATCTCATTTGGCAGCCCCTGTCGCACGTTCTCTACCAAGGCAGCCCAGAGTGCCAAACGCGTTGCCTCATTGCAAGCTTTGACGGCATAGCCTCTGGACAGGCATCACAGCTTCCCTCCACAGGACAGGTCCAACATCGCACTATGACCGACAACCACGTCCTGCCATCCTCGATGGATGTTGCCGCGCAGACACCGTCCAGCTCTACAGGCACGCCCAACAGTCGAGGCACAAAGCGCAAGGACTCAGACATGGAGCCTGCCGCTCTCAAAAACGAATTCAGTCCTAGCTACGCAAACCTTGCCACCCACGAGAGCCCCGTCAACTACAACAGCGATGCCGCCAATGGCAAAGATCCCACGGGCACTGGTAGAAGCACGCCAGGCTCTGCCGAGAAGCCGTCGGGCAAACGCATAAAGACTGCGCGCGCCTGCGACTCTTGTCGACGCAAGAAGATCCGTTGCGACGTCATCGATGATGGCGGTCCTCCTGCCGGTTCGCTCAACAATGGCAATGGAGGGCTGGTCTGCGCACATTGCAGGCAGTACGGCTTCGAGTGTACCTTCTTTCTTCCTATCACAGAGACCAGATTCAAGAAAAAGTACCAGAGGGAAGCGGAGGAGGCAGCCGCAGCCGCAGCTGCTGTCGCCGCCGCTTCAGGTGCCACCTCGCTGTCCATGCACCCTGGCAGCTACGCGGGTGTGGCACATCCTTCTTATCCTGGCATGATGCAAACACAGCCCTACATGGGTGCCCTGCACAATCCAGCCGGCTTCCATGCCATGCAAGCTGGCCTTGCTCACCAAGGCTGGGGCTCTGGCGTCATGCCGCAGCATACGCCGAACCCGCACCCACCCCGCTCGGTAGCTCAGCAGCTAGGCGCTTTCCCGTCGCAGCGACAAGGATCGCAATCGAGTTCAACTCCGAGTGCGGCTGCAGCTCAGCAAAAACGCAGAAGCCCGTCCCGCACACCGCCGACGGATACGCGCGTGCTCGGTCCAACTTCGATCGCCTATCTCGTTCATTCGACCGCCTTCATCCCAGGTGCTGCCATTGAAGCACACGACATCAAGCACAACCAGACATTCGAGGTCGGCGCCAGCGGCGATGGGATCATTCGCTTTCATCGCGCCAAGGTCAGGCCTGCCAATGGGACAAGTGCTGCCACTGCTGCCGCCACAGCCGATCCGGACGAGGACGAAGTGACACGTATACCCGAAGCTATCAAAGGCCGCCTCGCTGGCGACGTGGCCGAAAAGCTGGTCAACACCTACTTCGCAAAGATTGCGACTCTCTTCCCCGTGGTCACAAAGTCCGAGTTCCTTCACCTCTCTCCGACACCGCCGCTGCTGCTTTACGCCATCTGCGGTGTTTCTGCGCTGAGCCGAGGCGTGCCTAGGGAGGTCCGCGGCGCGGTGCAGATGACCATCAACGCCTTGTTCCGTGAGAACGACTTCCTGTCTTCATCCAACTCCGTGACAGTCCGAGCACTGCTCATAATGGCGTTGCATGCCGATCTGCATGGATCTGCGGCACTGCAGAGCGGCACACGCTGCTGGAACCGGACGGGAGCAGCTATCCGTATGGCACAGGACCTTGGCTTGCATCGCGATGCCAGCGGTAAAGACGAACTTGCGCACGATACCTTCTTCTTGGAACAGAAGCGAAGGATCTGGGGCTGCTGTGTTACCGCCGATCGACTCCAAAGCATCTCGCTCGGTCATCCCATGATGATCGACCTGACCGACTGCGATGTGCGTCTCCCATCGCCTTACGAGATCCTGCGTTCGTCCAGTGATCTGCCCTCGGATCCGTCGACGGACCGCCCTTTCGCCTACAACACCGAGATGCTCAAGCTCACCATCCTCTTTGGCCGTGTCATGAAGACCATCTACAGCCCGACCGGTTTGATGAATGCCACGGACGAGGAGATACTCAGCTTGCTGCGCGACATTGATGCGTGGAAGGCTGCTCTTCCGGAAGAGCTCGTCTTCCAGGGAGCCGAATCGAGTGGGCCCGCCGGCATCTTGCACGTTGGCTTCGCTTGTCTCATGATGCTCTTCTTCCGCGTGTTCATGCGCATCTCGTACATTTGCCCGACGCACCTCAAGTTCAGTCTCACCATCGAAAGGATGAGTTCGCTGATCCAGTACTCGACAGAGGCCATCGCATGGGTGGACAAGAACGATTTCTACCTGGATACGATGCAGATCGTCTCGTACTGTCTCGTCTCGTGCGCCACGGTCCAGTACCACGCATTCGTACGTCGTGGAGACCAGAACGCTCTGACGCAGCTGAGGAAGGTCAACGACGTCATGGTACGCTACCGCTGCGAGAATCACGAGCCAGACGATATCAGCATGCGCGGCAAAGCGGCCAGTGTCATCTCGCTCCTGTGCGATAGCGCAGTGGGAGTGTATGCGAACACTCCCTCAAGCGGATCGCTCAACCCTACCGCCGGAGTGACGAATCGCAAATCCAAGGAGAACGTGCGTGGTATCGTCTTCAAACAGGATCCTACACGCCCCGGAGGAGGTGTCTACATCGCTGCTGATCAGAGGTTGATGCTGCAGGACCTGCCGAAGGGCACGATCATCATGTCCGAGACGCAGGACGGCAGCCGGGTTCCGGCCTTGGTCCGCACGGGCAACGAGCAGAATGGAGGATGGCAGACGTACGAGCAGTACCGAGCGGCGCTAGGACTGTCGACAGGCAAGGACGGTAGCGACAACTTTGCCAATGCGTTGGCAAACGGCGGATTTGCCATGCTGAACAGCGTCAACTCGTCCGCATCAGCAACGGGCTCATCGGCGCTTACAAGCTCGATTCCTGCGCTGGCGTCCTCTGCGCCAACGTCGGCCGGTATTACGGTGAACGATGGTTCCGCAGCAGCAGATGGCAGTCTCCACCTCACCCATCTGGGTGGCGACGTATACCAAGATGCGCAGGGTCAGCCGGTGACACGCTCGGGAACTCGTCTGCTTACGATGGTGCCCGTCGGCCCTGACACGCTGAACTCTGGCAACGCGTTCCTCGACTCGAATCTCTTCTCCACAGTGACGGGCGGCAATGCGGATTCCACCAGCAACAGCAACAACGGATTCTTGAACACGCTCTCCAACCTCCCGTTCGGCGGTGCTTCCGGAACGCAGCTTTCCGTGGCTAAGAACGCCGTCTCGCCGACCAGTTCGAACTTCAACTTCAATCCTCACTTGAACAGCGCCTTTTGGGCACCTGCGGGGATGGTGTATGATTCGTCCAGTGGTGCAGGTGATGCTACGGGTGGTGCGAGCGCGAGCATGTTCGGCAGCCGGGTAGATGCTAGTGTGCTAGATGGGATTCCGGGTGCACCGTTGGATTTCGCCAATTGGGACGCGTATTTCAGCAGGATTCAGGGTGGCGTAGCTGATGGGAGTGGGCAGCAGCAGCAGGAGGTAGGCGAGCAGCAGAGTGGGGCAGGGGGTGATGGGACCGGGTTCGCGAACACGACTTTTGGGATAGAGGCTCAGATGATGGATGCTGGTAGGTTCTAGGTCGTTGTCATGGTATGAATAGAATTATCGTAAACGTAGGCTGCGGATGTGTAGGGATAAAAGCTAAGCTGAGGTCGACTCGTGTGATGAGGGTAAAGAACCGGGTTTCAGTCGATTTGGCCCGAATGCGCCGCGACCCAATTTGACCATAGGTGTGTATCAGAGATCGTTCTTGATATCTCTTACCACTCTCTTGGTGCCCTTGACGATCTGCTCCACTCGATGAAAGTGACCGGACTGACCTTTCCGCGCATGACAGCTACAGTCGCAGCTTTCGTTTTCCTCCCCTAGAGCACATGGACAGCCGCATTCGGAAACGCTGTGGAGCACATCAGGAGCAGAACAAGAGTGCGGCAAGGCATGTCCGCATGGACGATCTGGGATGCGCTGCATAGCCGAGATGCTGGGGTCGGAGGAGAAGGGTTCTCCGGTGGCGGTGAGTTGCACCGGGACACTGGAAGAACGTTGTGGTGGTTTTGGAGAAGGGGAAGGTGGGGAAGAAGGTACAGCGGAGTCAACTTGTGGCTTTGAAGAAGAAGCTGGGGAAGAAGGTACATCGGAGTCGCCTGGAGTGGTGCTGGTGATGAGGGCGGAAAGAGCAACGCCGGAGAGCTCTACGACGGCGGTCCCGAGCAGGTTGATTGCCGAGACTCCGATGGAGAATATGATCGAAGAAGGTTCTGGCTCTGTTGAGGGTGGTGCTGGTGGTGGAACTGGAGCTGTCTTTTTGGAAGGAGGCGAAGACATAGTGCGAGGAGGTGGCAGACCGAGATGTGGAGAGAGGAGGGCGGACTTGATCGAAGTGTGTGCTGGCAAAGGGAAGGGAGCGGTTGGTGGTGAGGGAGGAGGATCCTTTTGTACGGGTGGAGGGGGTCCGAATATCAGAGCGGAGGTGCTACTCGCGAGATCGGCGAGCAGACTCATTGTATGAGATGGTCGTGATGGGATTGCTTGTTTCAGTCTGTCCGTGAGGAAGTGACGAAGGACGATCACGATGGGAATGAACCGAGTTGGTGGGATCTTCACATGGGCGGATGTGGGTCCAGCGAGGGTCGCACAAATGGGCAAAGTGTTGGTGTGTTGGTGCTACGCGAACCCCTAAACTTGACTGATTTTAGAGCTCGGATGAGCTTGACAGCTGCACAGTGACGCTCGTGTGACAGCTCCCGGTGAGAAATTGTAGACTTGTGAGAGGGAAAACCGTAACATCATTTCGGGAGGAAAAAGGGTCTCCGCTCGCTCGCTTCGGATTCGGATGCCTTCTCAACTAGCCAAATTGAGACACTGTGCGTTTGTGGAGGCGAACAGCCAACTGAGCATTTTCGGGGAGCATTCTGGCGTTTCGACTGCAAACCCGACGCTCACTCACCGGTCATCTTGCTTGTCTCTAAGCCTATGCCATCACCAAGGCGAATACCCCTCTTAATGTTCTTCCCGACCACAATGACGATGACAATGTCAGTCACGACGGGAATCACCTGCTGAATTTGCGGCTCGGCAGCAAGGATTCATCAGGACCCTCTTCTCATACCGAGAGCGTGCACGATCTATCCAAATTCTCAAGCTGTACCGGCGAGTCAGGCAATAAGCAACGACTCAGGATGCCTCTGCTACGCGCTGTGGCTGCGGATCTGCCGCTCCGGCTGGCAAGTGCAGTGATGATCGCAAAGCAACCACAGCGAGATAGCCCCGAGGGCAGCGGTTCCGGACGATCGCTCCCACTGCCTCTCCTCGTGGTCTCGACCCTCTCCGCCATCTTTGCGTCCGTATTCTCGGTCTACCTCATCTGGAAGCAGCTCAAAAACTATCGCAAACCCACCTTGCAGCGCTATGTAGTACGTCTGTTGCTCATGGTACCCATCTACTCGATCGCCTCGGTCATCTCTCTCTACTCGCTCCAGCTCGCCGACATCATCGACCTCATTCGCGATCTCTACGAAGCCTTTGTCATCTACTGCTTCTTCAACCTGCTCATTGAGTACCTCGGCGGCGAACGAAGCCTCATCGTCCTCCTTCACGGAAGGCGACCTCAGGAACATCTCTTCCCGGCCAACCTCTTCTTGAAAGACATGGACGCTTCGGATCCGTACACCTTTCTCGCGCTCAAACGCGGTGTACTTCAATACGTCCAGGTCAAACCCGTCCTCGCAGTCGCCACGCTCATCCTCAAAGCAGCTGGAAAGTACGAAGAGGGAAAAATCTCCCCTACCAACGGCTACACCTGGGTCTCTTTCACCTACAACGTTTCGGTCTTCCTCTCGCTCTACTGCCTCGGCATGTTCTGGAAGTGTCTCAACGACGATCTCAAGCCATTCCGCGTCACCTCCAAGTTCCTCTGCATCAAAGGCATCATCTTCTTCTCCTTCTGGCAGGGCCTTGGCATCTCCATCCTCGTAGCCGCAGGTCTGGTCAAGAAGGTAGGACCCGTGTACGATCCGGACTACATCTCCATGGCGATTCAGGACTTCATGATCTGCTTGGAGATGCCCATCTTCGCATTGGGTCACGCGTGGGCCTTTTCGCACACGGACTACATCGATCCCTTTGCTCATTACGCCGCCAGGCTGCCGGTGTATTATGCGCTGAGGGATTGCATTGGGATGTACGATGTGTTTTCGGACAGCTTGACTACGGTGAGGGGTACCGGGTACGTGTATCAGACTTTCGAGCCGAGCGAAGGTGTGATCCATCAGCCGCTGGCAAGGGAAAGGAGGAGCAAGGCCGGATTGAGGTATACGCAGGGTGGAAAGGGCAAATACTGGTTGCCGCAGAGGGGGACAGGTGATATCAGAGATGCGACCCGAGGTGCACGCCATCAAGGTCCGTTGAAGAAGCTGAGACGGTACATCAACGACAAACGTATGCAGCTCGAGGGACATGCTCCTCTGACACCGGGGGAGGCAGACGAGATTGTCCACGACGATCCAGACCTCGCGCAGGAAGAAGGTAGTTCGGAACGCAGTCCGTTGCTAAGGCATCCCAAACACGCAGCTCAAAGTGCGGTGAGGCATGCAGGCGAGGGATTGGACTTCTTCGCCGAACGGCGTCTGGATTCGGACGAGGAAGCAGAAGATCTCAAGTTTGACGATCCGGACGAAGAGGAGGAGGACGCGTATCAAAAGTCGCGCACGCTTCATTTCGGCGATTATGCCTATCCGAACATCGACATCAATCGAGAAGAGGCAAGGAATTCGAGGTGGCAGCAAGATGATGAGATTGTGCATAGGAGGAGGAGGAAAGGCACGATTTCGAAGAAGGATGAGGCCAAGGATGGGAAGCGAAAGGGCACGCAAGAAGAAGAGGTCGATGGTGGGGCGGCGGTTGGTAGCAGCAAAAAGCAGACGCGGACAGAGGGCGATGGCGAAGGTGCTGCAAAGGGCAAAGCTAAGAAGAAAGGTGAGGATGTCGTGGCAAGTGCAAAGCCATCGTCCGGCAAGAAGGACGCCAAGCAATCATCTCCGACCGGCGACGACCGCAAGTCCAGATCTCCATGGCTTGCATGGGATCGAGAAGCCGGCGGCTCACCAGACTCAACTAAGCACGCAACCACCTCCGACGGTTCCAACACCCATCCAGGCGACTCAGCCAACTCATCTGAACCCAAACCCGACTCCGAGGATCCCGAAGACAAGTCCAAAGATTCTGATCCATACGGAGCCGTCGACCTCGTGATCGAAGACTACAAGGCGGAAGAACGTGAGCGACTGCTCGAACGTCGGCGCGGCGATCCAGCGCTCCGCGCAGGCAAAGGCACGCGCATCTTCCGCAAGCAGTACACGCCCACCGGATCCGGTGCTTCAACGCCTACCGCCGAAAAGAAGTTCACCAGCCAGAAGGTGATCGAGCGAGCCGGGACGCCAAATACACCGCTCAACCCTCCCAGCTCCACCGCTGCTGCCGTCACTGTCAAGTCGCCGGGCGAGCAGAGTGATTCGAGCAAAGACAAGAAGGTGAAAGTGGAAGTGGAGGATGCGACTCAGAACGGGCAGGTGGGAAGGAAGCAGCTGGACGGTAATGGTGGGGAAAACGGGCATGTGCTGGTGAGTAGGGAGATCGACGTGCAGGAGAATGAGGACTTTTTGAAGGGAAGACTGCTCTCGCCTGAACCGGAGGTTGTGCACGAGGATGACGGGCAGAATCCTTGGTCGTGAGATGTCTTGTTCACTCAAGCTTTAGTCGATGCTTCGTCCCGGAATGCAAACGTTTTCTCGCGTGGAACACGGACTTCACTGTAGCTGCGTGAGGATAGTGGAAGCGAGAACGTGGTCTCTTTTTTGGAAGGTGCTAGTGTGTGTATGGTACAACGAAGGTAGTGTGTGCATGTGTAAGAGAGAAGGGTGTGAGTAGGAGGAGGTGATGCAGGGTTGAGGTATGTCGTCTTGCCAGGGAAGGCGTTTATCGGCTGTGACCGACAGAGGAAATACCTCGGCAGAAACACCATCTATACGTGATGTGATGGCTCGAAGCAGTCGATAGAAGTGCCCAAGGCTTCGTTCGCTCTTGAACAAGACCGTCGAGCTTCTTGCAACGCAATTCTGAGCTGAGAACTGCCAAAACCATCCCCAACTGCATTCTCCGCCATCCAAAACCGTCCGTTC
This sequence comes from Pseudozyma sp. F8B2, assembly GCA_003004685.1. Lineage (NCBI taxonomy): Eukaryota > Fungi > Basidiomycota > Ustilaginomycetes > Ustilaginales > Ustilaginaceae > Pseudozyma > Pseudozyma sp. F8B2. Next base: position 419,607 of record NXFQ01000010.1, on the reverse strand, counting down.
AAAGATCATCAAGATCCTCATCGTCGTCGCTCTCGTCCTCATCATCGCTACCCTCCTGGAACTCGATCTCGCCACCTTCCTCTTCGCCGAACGTGTCGGTTTCGTTGATCTTTGCGCTCTCTGGCAACTCTCCCTGCTGCTTCAATGCACGTGCTTCGTCGGCGTTGTACTTTTGGATCACATCGGCTTTCCCGTCCTGGAAGTCGCGTAGGGAGATGAGGATGATGTCTCCCTGGTTGATCCACACCTTTTTGCGGAGCTTGCCACGGATGTGTGCGAGTCGCTTTTCGCCGTCGAAGCATTGCGCTTCCAGACGACCGTTGCCGAGCATTTTGAGCACCTGGGCGTATTCTATCCAGCGAGAAAATTAGCGATGGTAAGAGGAATGGAAGTCAGTATTCGAAAAAGAGTGTGACAATGTGTGTTTGGGCGTGGCAGGAGGATGCTTACCTTGACCTTCATCTTTGAGGACGAGCTCGCGCTTGTCGCCGATATCGTTCTTTCCACGACGACGGTTCTTGCCTCCCTTTCCTTTGTTCTTCGGCATATTGGGAGCGTGTGTGTGTGTGGTGCTGGTGTTGTTGAGGTGTGTGTGTGTGAATCCGAGATCGGATAGTGGTGGATTTGAAGGGACGCAACACGTCGTCGAGATCTGTAGAGGCTTACTTCTGCAGGTGGTGTGGCAGGCGCGAACTGCGAATGCAAAACTGCCTTTGAAAGCGAAACAAACTTTGTATTCAGTTCGACAGGTAAAATCAAATGGCCTGCTCGAGAAGCGTTAGGAATTCGTCGAGCGGCTGCTGCGTAGCAAGAAGAAAAACGCAAGGTTGCAGTTGCGTCACCATGGGCGAATTTTAGATGGCAAGAACTGAGCCTTCCAGAAGACGCCGCACCACACAGTACGCAGCCTTGGATCAAGCGTGGAGCATATTTTGAGCATGTAAGATTCAACTCGCCTTGTCCTTTTTGAGAAGAAATCATGAAAATGGCTAAGGGCTGACGTGGGAAGTGAGATTTCTGGAAGAAAGCGCTGGCGACACGCATCGAGACACGAGAGAGGTGAGACAGACACACAGAAGCGGTGCAAAGTGCACACAGCACAGGCCAATTCGCCAAAGACCACGCACCAACAAAGCTGCTGTCGCTTTCTTTTGCTCCTGTACGTCACTCTTCATACCATTCCATCGCAACGTCGAAACATCGTCCTTCTGCGCACCCGAGCCAATCATCTGGTGGCAGCATATCCTCACAAGTACGCTGCCAGACTCATCATCGCCATCGAAGCAAGCGGCTTTCTCATTAGATTCTGTCCCAAGTGACACTCTCGTCGCACTCCGCTTCGTACGAACAGCGCGGCCTTCCTTTCGATCCATCGCTTGAGGCTCGGTCAGAAGCAGTACCTTCGACATGTATCAACCACAGGGAGACTATCCATCACGGTCGCCTCCACCGCTGCAGCACCCCATCCCAACACACCCGCCATTCAAGGTCCCCGATCCGCCCATCTCGCCCAACCCGGTACCACAAGCATCGGTGACCGATCCACACGTCTCCACCGCCAACCGGAGAGGCGGCCCCGCTGCCAACCTGCAAGCGTCGGCAGGGGGCGGATATCAGCGATTCGCATCTCCACCCATCCAATCGCCTCCTGGGCAACCCTATGCGGGCTCTTCCTCGTACGGTCAGCCTGGGACCGGTCCCAACCAGAGCTACTTTTCCGGTGCTGGCGGTGGAGCAGGAGCTGCTGGGCAGCAGCAAGGCTGGGGAGGGTTCGGCGGATTCGGTGCAGGTCCGGGTGGAGCTCCGATCATGAACGATGCTACAGCTCAGATGGGTGTTCAATTTGGACAACACATGGCAGCCGTCGGCGGGGAGTACGTTCAGAAGAATTTCAATGCTCTGCTTCCTATGCCCGTTCTCAAACACTACTTCAACGTATCGAACTCGTACGTACTGCACAAGTTGAGGATCGTACTCTTCCCATGGCGACACAAACCGTGGTCTCGAGCACATCGACACTCTGCAGGTGGTGGAGGTGTCGGTTCAGCCTACACTGAAGCCCCCTCAGGTGTCAAGACCGCTTCTTCCGGTGCCGAAGGATTCCTCCCACCACGCGACGATGTCAACTCCCCCGACCTGTACATCCCCACCATGGCCTTCGTCACCTACATCATCGTCACCTCGGTCATCCTCGGTCTCGAATCCCGCTTCCACCCCGAAGTTCTCGGCCTGCGCGCTTCCCGAGCCCTAGCGATCATCCTCGTCGAACTCTCGGCCATCAAACTCGGCACCTATCTGCTGAACATCCAAGGCGATCACACCATGATGGATCTCCTCGCCTACTCCGGGTATAAGTTCGTCGGTACGCTGATCACCTTGTTGGTCGGGCTGATGAAGGTGAGAGGGCTGGTGTACTGGAGCGTGTTTCTGTACTGCTTTGCAGCGAACGCGTTCTTCTTGCTGAGGAGTTTGCGGTATGTCGTGCTGCCGGATCCGAGTAGCCCGAGCAGTCAGACGATCACGCATGCGCAGAGGTCAAGGAGGATCCAGTTTCTGTTTTGCATTGCCGTGGTGCAGATCGTGTTCGGCTGGGCGTTGATCGTCGGTATTTTCAAGGAGCCGGCGGTGGTGAAGAAGTTGGTGTAGGTGGGAGGAGAGGAGACGGTTAGCGGAAGCGCAATGCAAAGATAGTTGTTTTGCTGAATCGGCGTTGAAGTGTGTGGTTCGAGAAGCGTGTATGAGGTGTACGAGAGCTCGCACAGCAGCTTTCACACACACAGATGACAGGCTTATGGAACAGGTCTCACGAAACAGCGCGAATTGACAACACATCACAAGAAGTCACAAGCAGCAACACACCCCAATCGTCGACGGGTTCTTCAAAGCGAGTCTCGCATAATCTATTCCATGTGACGAGAGAATGCGATCATATCACGGTGAGTGGGATGAGGTAGGGAGGATTGGTCGTGAGGATGCAGGACTTTTTACTTCTTGACCGAGACGGTGTCCCATGCGGCACGTTCGGACTCCTCGTTGGCGATTTCCTGGACGTAAGGGGTGAGGTATCGCTTGTCCTGTTGTGTTTGCGTAGAGTAATGGATGGGGGCAATGTATTTGTGTGTTAGCGAGTCAGGTTCACTTTGCATCCTGACGATGATCCAGATAGCCCTGTCCACGAGAAGACTCATTTCCCCGTGGCCTGCGACTCCCAACTCCTCCTTTCAGGCCCGTTCCATAACCTTTCGTCGTATGAACCTATCTCGCCGACGCATTCGTAGGTACTTACCTCCTTAGCAGCCAACCACTGCTCCTTGGGCAGCTCACGGTGGAGCACCGAAAGCTGAGCAGCCTGACGCAGGCGGTAGGCGCGGTCGTACGCCTCCTTCTCGGGCAAACGAGAGAGGGCCTTCTGAACGCGGTCCGACTCCTCGATGAGGAGGTCGTCGTATCGCAGACCCATCTGTCGGTGACCGGTGGCGTTGGCGTAGGCGTTGGCGACGGGCTTGAGCACGCGCATGAGTGCAGGTGACGACTGCACGTACTTGGCAAGGCTGAGACCGGAAAGTGCCTGTTGTTCGGGATAAAAGGCGAAGGAGAAGCCAGGTTGGCGGCGTTGGTGTAGTGTGTCGGTGCGATGCAATGTGGCGGTCATCGATGAGGATAGTGTGCAGAATGGCCGAGTGTGGGTGATGCGATTGTAAATGTGCGGAAGAGCAAAAGCAAGAACAAGTCAGTATACCTTTCGACATTGCGCAGAAACTTCATCGTTGTCGACATGAGGCAGCTGAGACGAGCCGTGTGTCGCAACGCATGATGGCGAGAATGCTGGTGATGAGGGTGCTGGTACGTACGAGAACCATCTTTGCAAGATTTGTATGTGTGGTAGGGATCAGAAGATGATGGTGTGGAACCTGAAATCGCGACGATGAACAAGCCCTTGTTGCGATTTGCGATGGCGGAGTGGCCAACTCTTCTCGCTCTCCAACCCGCTCAGAAGCCTGCTTCCGTTCGCACGAATCATCGACAGCTGGTTTGAGACTTTCCTCTCTGCCTGCGAGCCATTACAAATCGCAGCTTGTTGCGCGCGAAAATTCACACTCGGAATCTCGCGGAGACATTTTCATGGTCACAACCAAATGTTAGACCCAGATCCGGGATTATGTAAGGCTGACAGCCTAAGTAGCTACTTCTCCACACGTACACCAAAAAAGTCGCCGAGAAGGTGACCTAACTTAGCCGTCATTTGCCCCACTGACTGGTACCAAGATGTTGTAGGAAGCAATCGCACCTCTCCCTCTGACCTTGCACGCTCCATTTACGAAATCTGCCCGACGATGCTGCTCACAAGATCAGCTTCGCGGCTGCAGACACTGCCCCGGCCGGCGATATCGTCATCGAGAGGGCTGTCTTCCTCGACCACTGCGCTCGCAGCAGCAGCGTCCGCAAAGAAGCGCATCGCCGTGCTCGGCGGTGGCATCTCGGGTCTCACTTCCGCCTACCGACTCGCTCAACAATTGCCCAAAGACAGATACGACATCTTACTTCTCGAACATCACAACAGGCTCGGTGGCTGGATTCAGTCCGAGCGGATCGCTCTCCCGTCAACGCAGGAAGCTGCTGCGCCCAATGCGACGGCACTGATCGAACAGGGTCCACGCAGCATTCGTCCTGCGGGCTACTCTGGCTTCATGATGCTCGAACTCGTCCGGTCGCTCGGATTACTAGAGAGGCTGCTCAAAGTACCCAAGACGGCCCCATCAGCACAGAACAGATATCTGCACTACCCTGACCGACTCGCAAAGCTTCCCAGTAGCATCCCTTCGCTCCTATCAGCACTGTTCAAACTGCCCTTCCTACGAGCCATCATTCCTGGCGTGCTGCGCGAACCACGTGTACCATCACGCTTCCAGCGTCCACGCTCAGAATCTCAAGCGGAAAAGCAGCGACTGCAGCATCGAGAATGGATCGAGGACGAGAGCGTCGATTCGTTCGTGTCACGGCGCTTCGGCAAGGGTTTGGCCGAGAACTTGCTGTCGGCGGTCATACACGGTATCTATGCAGGTGATACGAGGAAGCTCAGTGTACGAGCGGTGTTGCCGTTCTTGTGGGAGGCAGAACGAGTTCACGGAAGCGTGTTGCGAAGCATGCTGTCTACCAAGAGAAACAAACGGCATCGGGCTTTGCCAGAATCTGAGGCGGCGGTAAAGGCAGCGAAAGAAGATCGTCTCAAGCAGATCGAAGAAGAGCTCGGAAAGGAGATGGTGGATAACTTCAAGTCGATCAGCGTGTATAGCTTTCCGGAAGGCGTGCAGGAGATAGTTCAAGCACTGGAGTCGCGGTTGGCGGAACACGACAATGTCAAGATCCAGAAGGGTGACGGTGTCCGATCCATCATTGTCGACGGTAAAGGCAGCGTCAGTCTGCGCACAGACAGTGGAGAGACAATCGAGGCCGATCGCGTGATTTCTAGTATCCCATCGTCTCGGCTCGCAGACGTCCTTCCTCAAGACGCGTCGCTCCCGCATCTCAAGCACAATCCATCTGCAAACGTGGGTGTCGTCAACCTTGTCATTTCGCCGGATGCTGTTGCATCATCCGGCAAGCCTTTGGTGCCGGTGGAGGGCTTTGGCTATCTCATCCCACGTACGACGCCAGGAAATGAAGACGGCATCCTGGGAGTCGTCTTCGACAGTGACGCCATCCCGGAGCAAGATTCGGTGGATGCCGCTTCGCGCCCGATCAAGCTGACCGTCATGATGGGTGGCTCCCACTGGTCAGAACTGGAAACGCTTCCAAGCGAGGAGGAGATGAAGAGGCGCGCAGTCAAGGCTGTTTCTTCGCACCTTGGCATCGACCGATCCTTGCTTGAAGACACGTCTCGGGTGACGGTCAAGGCGACCTTGCAGAAGGATTGCATTCCCTGGTACCTGGTTGGTCACCCTATGCGAATGTCGCAGCTCCACAAGGCGTTGGAGAAGAGCGAAACACTTGCCAACAAGCTGACCTTGGTGGGCGCTAGCTACACTGGTGTCAGTCTCAACGACTGCGTCGCCTACGCCACGGAAGTAGCCGAACGCATCGTCGATGCTGAGTTGCACGGCGGAGACCGCGTGGTGACAGGTCTTGCTTCGTTCGCCATCCCTCCTGTTGCGCCGTCTCGCACTTCGACGAGCATCGCCGCCAAGGCCCGGGAGGGCGATGCGCGTCCGAGCACGAATCCTCAAGGCTTGATGGGTCCCACTACTACAGCGCCGAATCAGTTCTCTGTCGCTCGCGGCATTCATACAAGGGCCTTTTCTACAAGTCGCAGGAGATCGAACGTCTCTTCCTCATCAGCCCCGCCACCGTCGTCAGCACCTACAAGTCCCGGCCAAGGGAAACCAACCAAGAACCTCAATGAGATCCTTCTCGACAGCATCCGCGCATCCGGACCAATGCCCGTCTCGACATACATGCGAACCTGCTTGCTTGATCCCATGCAAGGCTACTACTCGTCCGCCAATTCCCCCGCCACATCACGCGAGGTGCTCGGCAGCAGAGGCGATTTCATCACCTCCCCCGAAATCTCCCAAGTGTTTGGCGAGCTCGTTGCCATCTTCTACCTTGCACGATGGCAATCCGTCGGCGCACCATCCGCATCCAGGATCGTCGAGCTTGGACCGGGCAAAGGCACCTTGCTGGCGGACATGCTGAGGACGTTCGCCACCTTCAAACCGTTCATGACGACGCTGAAACGCATTCACCTGGTTGAAACGAGCGACGGGCTGATGGAGCTCCAGCTGAATGCTATCAAAGAGGCTCTGGCTGTCGCAGGTAAGAAGGTGGTCAGTGCTGATGAGGAAGCTGGAGCGGATGAGGTGGTGGTGGAATGGTTCCCTGGTGTCGATATGGTTCCGGTCCTGCCGGAAGAATTCACCATCCTGACAGCGCACGAGTTCTTCGACGCGCTACCAACGCACATCTTCGAGAAAGGTGTCGATGGCAAGTTCAGAGAAGTGTTGGTGGGTATCAAGCCTAAGTCTGCGATCACCGTCTTGAGACCAGGACAAGATCTGCAGAAATCCGAAAGGGACAACGAAGAGCTAGGATTCGTTCTCAGCCCCACGCCCACTCCCTGGGCGCAGATGCTGGTGCAGAACAATCCACGTTTCCAACACCTCCAACCGGGTCAACGTGTAGAAGTGAGTCCGGAAGCATGGGCCGTCGCACGCAGAGTCGGAGAGATCGTCGCCGGTCGATCCGCCAGCGCTCCCACCAACCTCACCACTCCACCACCTTCCGCACCCGAAGGCTCAGCAGAAGCTGCGGCAGAATCCGCACTGCAAGCCGACAAACTCGAATCGCAACGTCGGCAAGAATCCCAGCGTCTCTCTCACCCAACCGCGGGCGGCATCGGTCTGATCATCGATTACGGAGACGACAAGGCCTACGGATCCTCCTTCCGCGCCTTCCGCAACCACTCGCTCGTGCCCGTCTTCGAGTCTCCCGGTTCCGTCGATCTCACCGTCAACGTCGACTTCCTCCACCTCAAGAGCGCCCTCCAAACCACGGATTCGAGGTACCTAGGTCCGATCGATCAAGCTGATCTCCTCGTAGGAATGGGACTGCAGATGAGAACAGAGAGGTTGATCAAGGGCAGGGGAGAGGAGGATGAGAAGAGGATCAAGGACGCTGCTAACAGGTTGGTGGATGAGACGGGTATGGGCGTTCAGTACAAGGCCCTGGCGATCAGCGGGAGAGTTTGGGGCGAGGCAGAGGCAGAACAGGCAGGGAATGCGAGGGACAAGAGCCGTGACCCCGACATCTACCCATTCGAGTTCGAACAATGATCGACGCACACTGCAACTCACACACTTCAATCCACCTTTCGTTCACTTTCACACACCAGAGACGGTTCGTCATGTGGTCTCTGCCAAATTGCTTGAATTTCACCTCTTCCTCCTCCGCGCATCTTCAACTGGACGAGAAATCAAAGTTCATCCCAGACAGCCCGAAATGACTCGCACTCGTCCTCCTGCTCCTACTGCCAAAACCATGCGGCGTATTGGCACCCGACAAATGCCCGCTCGCCATCGGCGTCATGCTCATCGAGCTCGCCAACGCCGCATTCGCCGCCGCACTATTGAGCGGCACACCGCCGTTACCGTTCCCAATCGCGCCGCCGCCAAAGTCGAACGCTCCCCCGCCACCCATACCGAACTTGGCGGAGCTCGGATCCACCGCTTCGGTCTCAGAGGCGAGGTGCGAGCCGTTGGGTACCGCGCCGTCGGCGGTGGTTGCGCCAAAGAGGTCGTGCATCGAAGTCTGGGTGAAGCCGGGTGGGAGGAGGGAGCCCCAGAACTCGTCCATGCCGGAAGAGGCGGCGAAGATCTGCGAAGGCCAGTTGACGTTCGTCCCGTCGGCACCTGTGACCGCGGCTGCACCGGGTTGAGCGCCTGCAAATTCTTGCGTCGGATCAAGCGTCGGTACACCCCCTTCCACACCACCCGCACTTTCCGCCGTTGCGATCCCTAACCCTTCACCTGCCTTACCTCCACCATCACCCTTCGCATCTTCATCCATCGCCTCCGGCGTGACAGCCCTGCTCGCCACCCTACTACCCGTAGCGGACCTAGACGCGGTCGTATGCTCCTTCCTCGCCTGCAGCAGCGCCTTCAAAAACGAAGCGTACAGGTACGGCGTATGCGTCTCGTTCACCGCCGCCTCCTCCAGCGTATCCACCGCTTTCTGAACCAGCTCCAAGATCGAATTCTCATCCACGTACCCTGCAAACGCGGGGCGGATCAGCTTGAGCAGGAACACGCACGCATACGCCAGCGTCAGCACATGCGGATCGGGCGCATACCGCAAGTTGCGGCGACAAGGCCCGACGTGCTGCGCCACAATCGTCTTGGCGGCTTCCAGACACTTGGCAAAGTACTGAGCCCGATCCAAGCTGCCACCGATCGGATGATCGACCGCCTGCTGCAATCCGAACGAGTTGAGCACCAGCACGGAGAAGCTGAAGCGTACGATGATTGAGTGCACGTGGTGGATCATGATGCGCGTGTTGAGATCCAAATTCTCGGCGTCCGCGTCGTCGTCCTCGTATTCGTACTTGACACTTTTATCGGCAGAGCCATTGACGTCTGCTTCTTTGGCACCCGGTTCGGGCCCCGCCTTGTTGCCCTTGCCCTTTCCCTTGTCCTTCGCAGCAGCCTTCTCGGCCGCTACCGCAAGCTTACGTTTCTTCTTTTCGATATACTCCTTCGCCTCGTCAGGCATGGTGAACAGTCCTCGCCATCGCCACTCCTCGCGCCACTCTTCGAGCTGCTCGTTGAAGACGGGCAGCACGAGCGAGTAGTCGATCTCGGTGTTGAGTCCCGAAACGGACGTCGTGGACGAGTAGAGGAAGTCGAGCTGCCTCGAGCTGATGCGAGAAAGGTCCACGATCGCGCTGACCGCGATGTCCCAAGGACGACTGAATCGGCTACCCCAGTTGCGGCAATTGCGGACGATCCAATCTTCGCGAATGGTGTATGGCTTGCCCATCTGAATGCTCAAGCCGCGATCCATTGCAAAACACACGTACCAGGTACGCTCGCGGTTGAGGATCTCGCGCTCGCGGTCGAGCACCGCAGGATCGTCGGGATGAGGGCTATGGTTGAACGTCGCTACACTCTTGCGATGCAGGTTCAGATCGGTGGCCATTCGAAGAGCGATGCCGCTGTACATCCAAGTCTTATCCTCCTCGAAGCGTTCGGCAGGCTGCGCGTACAGCGCCATGAGCAGGAAGCCCTGTACAATCTCGATGCTCTTGAAGCCGCGATTGACGACATCAAAGGCGACCTTGCGGGTGAGCGCAAGACACTTCGCGTGCAGATCCGGTCTGCGCTCGTAAAACTTTGCGGCAACGGTGCAGACGCAAGTGAAGAGGAAAGGCGAGCGACTGCAGATGAACGTCGGTGTGTGCCACTCGGCATCGAGCAGGCAAACGTGCTGCGTGCACCTGCGGAAGAAGATGCTGAACAGATCGAGCACTTCCTCCGAGGTGACGATGCCGAGCGTTAGAAGCTCAGGAGGCATCTCTCGCTCAATGATGATGCGACGCAGAGGCAGAATGGTCATGGGACCAGGACGGAAGTAGTTTTGAGAAGCGACGCCCAACGGAATCTTGCTTTTGCCTTCGGCACCTGCGCCAGCTGCGGGCGAGTCATCGTCGCCGCCTTCAGATTTGACCGCCTTATCGGGAGTCTGGCCATCCTTGTCGCGGCTGCTATTACTGGCATTGCTGCGAGCTAGCTTGCGTGCTCGATGCGTGTTGTGAAGACTGGCCTCAGCGAGAAGACCGAGCGGATTGAGCGTGTTGTCCGGCAGCGAGTGAAGACGCGGCGAGCCACGGGAATTGCGGTTCCGGGGAATTTCGAAGGTAGCGGCATTTGGTCGGCCCTGTTGGCGATGGTGGTGCGGCAGCGGCTCGAGGAAGCGAGTTCCGTGGACATTGGCGGGCGAATTGTGGCTGCCCTCGGTGGACGAGGCGCTCCTCTGAGCTACAGCGCTGGGGTTGATGGTGCTGACAGGGCTAGCGCTGGCAGGAGAGGCACCCGAATGCGTGCCGTGGGAGGGGTATGGATCCGAGGGCCGGGTCCAAGGAGAACGCGGGCCGTAGTCTCCACCAGAGAAGGAATGGGAATGGGTGAGGCGCGGGTCCGAGCGATGAGCCTCCTTGGACGAGCGTTCGGGCTCGCGCTGCAGAATAGGCGAAGGACTGCGCGTCACCATGCCACCATGCTGCGCTGCAAGACCGGGGTCGCGGATGCTACGCAGGACAGTGGCCAATGTCTGCTCCATCTTGCGCAAGCTCTGCTGCATGGCTTCTGCTTTCTGGTTCTTGCCGCCCTTCTTGCCACGGTTGCTCTCCTCGAAGATGCACTCATGGTTGCCGTTACGACATCGATTGCAAGGCGGGCCCTTTTCGGCGCCGACGCAACGCATCTTGAGACGTCGACAGTTGGTGCAGGCCCGAGCACCGCGGGTGGGCTTCTGCTTCTTCGCACCTTCCTTGCCGTCTTTGCCGTTGGCGGCCTTGTCGCCGCCAGCCTTGTCCTTCAATGCAGCATTCTTCTTCGCCTTGCCTGACTTGGGTGTGTCTTCGCGCTTGCGTTTGTTACCAGCCTGCTTGGCCTTGCTGGTGTTGCCAGCGTCGCTGCCGTCGGCGTCGTCCCCGACTTCGTCGTCCTCCTCTTCATCGTCGTCATCATCGTCATCGTCTTCCGAGTCGTCGTCATCATCATCATCTTCTTCGTCATCGTCGTCGTCGTCGGCTTCGGTCTCTCTGCTGTGACTCCGCTTGGTAGCGGATGGTGTCGCGCTGTTGGAGTGGAGAGCAGCGGGATTGGAAGAAGGCCACGACGCGCCCGGTGTCTGGCCAGTGCGGTAGGGAGAGTACGAAGAGGATGGGTAAGCGAGCGATGCGAGAGCGTGGCCGTAGTGTGTCAGGGGAGAATGGTGACCGGGCGTGTGGGAGCCGCTTCCGGCATGGTTGGCGAGAGAGGGATGCTGGAGATGCGCGGCAGACGAGGTGGGCATGCTGTGCTCGACGGAGCCTTGCCGCGAGTGGGAGAATTTAGGCGGTGTATTCATCGTCGTCGGAGTCGAGTAGTCCGAAGTGACAAGAGGTGACGCTGGTAGTGGAAGGCCTGGAGGGATGGATCAGCTTGCGGATCGGATGGACGGACGTGTGGAGTTGCTCGAAAGGCTGCCGATGGAAGAAGACCGCAAAGACCGCGTATAAGAAGATCTCTACCGGGTCGAAGTTTCTGACGATCAATGGACAGAGCCGGATGCCAGCGTCAATGTAGCGTCGATAGATTTTCCGATGCCAAATGAAGCGGTTGAATTGTTGCGCGGAGGGAGAGGGTTGCCGTCCGAGTGACAAGGGTCGAAGGTTCGCCTTTGGGGAGAATCGCTCGACGCTGACGGTGTCTCTGGATGCGATGATGCAGGTGGGTTAGGTTGAGGCACAACGGCATGAAATGGTCCCACTGGCTGACTACGAGTTGCTGAGCAGAAGCGCCAAGGACGAAATTGATGAGCGAACAACCCACGGCCGCTGCGACAAAGATGCGTCTCGATGGTTCGGCAAAGCCACACGACAAGATGAGAATGGCTCAGTCGCAAAAAGCTCGAGGCCAGCCAGCGTTCGCAGAGTTTGCTAGACCGAGCAGCAACCGTCGTTCGGGACAAGGAGACGCAAAGGAGGAAGTGTGGGGAGAGATGGAAAGAAAGCACTCGCAGGCAAGCAGAGAGGTCGGTCGGAACTTTCTACGACCGGCTCCTCCGCAGCGAAAAGGGGCGAGCAGGCTCAGAACTTGGCCGACCATCCGGTTCACTGCGCGCCCCTTTGGCGATTCTTCGCGCGAAGAGGCGTCCGCACTGTGCCTCCGGTGCCCGCCAACGCGCTGTGGTGTTGCTGCGCCAAAGAGGAAAAACCAAACAAATCGCTTCGCTGCGGAGCTCGTTTCGGGCCACACGCTGCTCCGAGGATGCCGGTGACAGAGACAACGAAAAGTTGGTCAATTTTCCTCGCCTCTCGGATTTGCAGACAGACTTCTGTGGCAGCTTTTTTTGATCATATTTCTTTTTCTTTAGCATTGCGCTGAGCAGACCCCCTTTTGTTGTCGGCCACGACGATCTGTATCCCGGCCCTTCCTCCGAGATCTGCCATACACTAGATCACTCGTGCCGCCATCCCAGACTGTATCTCCACCTTGAGCTTATTACTACATGCGCTTGTTGCCATCAAACCGTGAGCTACTGTACTGCTCGTTGCGTCGACGTAAGCGTGTGTCTCTCTTTCGCGACAATCAACGACGACTCTGGATCCGGCACCGGCTTGAAAAGAAGCCGCGAGCCCGGCTAGAAAGTCGTCTCGGCAACCGCTTCTTCTTGCGTCGACTCAGCCAGCTGATACTTCCAGGAGAGCACAAAGCGGAGGAGAGGGAACACGTCCCGTCGTGCGGGACCTGTGCGCTCCGCACGCTTTCGGGAAGAAGAGATCTCGCTCGCTTTGCTGTGCCCTGCGCCGATCGACATTCGCTGCGGAAAACGCGTCTAGGTCGCCCTTCTCCGCACCGCAGGTGGCTTTCTCTTCTCGGCTGCTCATCTTTCTGGCGCTTGCACCTCTGTCACTCGGCTTCGTCGTATGACATGTTCGGACTGCGCAGACCGGTGCGAATACAGTTGCCGATCGGGAGCGTGCTTTGGCGGCATACGCTGGGCCCGATTTGCGCTTCCCATCGGCCGCCGTTGAGCGCAGAGCGCAGCGACACTCGAAGGCTCGGCAATGTAAGAAGAGTTCTTCCAAAGTCAGGGTCCACCGTGCATTTGACACGGCCCCTTGTCATGTTCGAAGACTGTGCAGCTTCATCATCTTCTCCACCCAGCTGACTCTGTCGTGCGCTGCCTTTGAGGCTTATCGCAGCGACATGTCGATCCCGTTCAATCCGCCGCGGGTGGCATACGTCGCCTCAGGCGAGCTGATCGAGTATGCGGACCTGTTACCTTCCAACCAAGGTCGGTCGTCTCTCGTCCATTCGCTGGCGTATCACCTTGATCTCCTTGACCTCAGCGAGCTGGACAAGGACGATCGAGGTGCTGGAACGTCGTCTGAGAGGGAACACCTGCTTCGTGCTGTTGCAGCTGACGGATCCGTCGAAGCATCCGTAGACACGCGCAGAAGACGCGCAACAGTCTACCTGCCTCACGCTGCTACGCATCAGCAGCTCACGAGCTACCATGAAGACTCTTTTGTCAAGCAGCTTAGCAAGGGAGTCGGTGCTGGCGATCTCGAGCATTCGCATCCGAAGCGACGTAAATTGGACGCAGAGGGTCACCCGGGCAACGGAACATCATCTGAATCGGAAGGAACCGATACATCTTCCCACGCCTCCGACAGCTCGGAAGAATTGCACCTTCAACCCTCCTCTTCTGTCTCGGGAGCCCGCCGGAAGCGTGGCTATAAGCGACCTCGCCCGGAGAAGAACCAGTTTGGACTTCAAGACGACTGTCCAGCATTCGATGGTCTGCAGCAGCACGTATCGCTGGTTGCCGGTGCAGCCATCACAGCCGCCGAGCTTTTGGCTACAGGTCAAGCCGATATCGCGATAGCGTGGGATGGAGGTAGACATCACGCCAAGAAGAATTCTGCATCCGGGTTCTGCTATGTCAACGATGTCGTGCTTGCCATACTGTCGCTGCGAAAGCCTCGCAAAGTGACAGTCACCATCACAGTCCCTCGCGACAACTCAGTTGGCGACGATCAGAAAGAGGCCGAGGTGGAAACGATCCGCAAGACGACCATCAAACGCGTTGACCGAGTCCTCTACCTCGACCTCGATCTGCACTGGGGCGATGGAGTCGAGGAAGCGTTCCACTCCAGCCCAAATGTTCTCACCCTCAGCATCCATCATTATGCACCTGGATTCTTCCCTTGCTATGCAGCCTCCTCCGATCCGAACCGCTTCACTCCACCCGGATCACTAAAGAGCGACACGGGAGCTGGAAGCAAGACGCTCAACATTCCACTTGGTATCGGCGCCTCCGACGCTAGTCTAGAGAGAATTATGAGCGGCACAGTCCAGCCCTTGGTGGATGCCTGGGATCCCGAAATGATCGTGGTGCAGTGTGGAGTAGACGGACTGGCGGGCGATCCGATGGCAGTGTGGAACTTGTCAGCTGCTGCGTACGTCGAGGCAGTTCAGAGAGTGCTGAGCTGGAACAAGCCAACGCTTCTTCTGGGCGGAGGCGGCTACAACAGCGAGAATGCAGCGAGGTGCTGGACCCTCTTGACCGCGGTGTGTCTGGGAAGATTCGAGGAAGGAAGTCAGAGCAAACGACTGCGAAACCATGTTTCGTCTTCGCATGATGAGCCGCTGCCGTTGACGGAGCAGAAGAAGTCTGAAGCGGACGGCACGTCAGAGGTCAACAAGGAGGAGGCTGCATCGACATCACTGGACCAAATATCCTACAAGACGCCGGTACCCGACCACAAGTTCTGGCCCAAATACGGCCCAACATACACACTCGACGTTCCAGCAGGCGAAATGATCGATCAGAACGAAGAGGCCCACTTCGAGGCCATCTCCAAGACGTTCACAGAGCACATCAAGACAGCAACACCCACCGAGTGACTCTCGCACAACAATGCACGGCGTTCTCGCAGCGATCTTGTAGTTTGTGACAGATGCAACATTCAAATCAGAAAAGTTAAAACTAGAGTACATGCAAGCGGCAATACCGTGCTGACAGGTTCGGAGAGGGAGGTTTATCGAAGTGGATTCGTCATCTCGACCATTGCTTGCCTCCCTTGGTCCCGGTCGCATTCGCACCTGATTTACGGAAGTGGTCCTTGCTTCCACCGTTCTGGTGGTTCCTTCGGTAGTACGCTCTCCTATCGCTTTGCTGTCTCTTGGGGTTGATCTCGTCTTCTCCATCATCACCCTCGCCGTCCGCATCCACCTCTTTGCGCTTGCCGCCACTGCTGCTGGACGCTGAGCCTTTGAGCCCGGTGCCGATGGTGATGTTGACTTTAGGTGGTACTGAAAATCCGTACGCTTTGGCTACTTTGGCAAGGTCGAGCTTGTGAATATCAAAGATGCGCTTGAGCGAGTATGAGCCGTACGCCTGCAAATAGGATCGGTATCCATCGCGGGCCGACTGGTGGAGGTAGTAGTTCTTGCTGATGAGCTTCTCCAATTGACCTTGAACGTTGGCCACCTTGTCGGATGGGAAGGTGTACTCGTTCAGCGGTACCTTTGCGACCTTGAGGAAGCGCAGGAAGCCGAGCTCTGTAGGCAGGAGGAATAGCAACGACTTGCCGCTGTTGCCCGCACGAGCGGTACGACCGACACGGTGGATGTAGTCGCGAGGATCATCAGGCGGGTCGAACTGGATGATCCAGTCTACGCTGGGGATATCGAGACCACGTGCAGCGACGTCTGTGCAGAGCAAAGTGCCGGAGGGCGCGTTGCAGTATTCGAAGAAGGTGTTGGTGCGTTTCTGTTGCTTCTGCTTGCCGTGCAGGTCGAGCACGGGAACGTCGATGAAGTTGAGCAGATCCGAGTGGTACTTGACCGAATTGCACGAGCTCATGAAGACGATGATCTTCTTACCGGCATTCTTCTTGAGGAACGTGAAGAGCAGAAGGAAACGTCGATCGGATTCGCACACGACGTAGCCTTGCTCGAGACGCGAGACTGTGCTGGCTGCGAGATCCGCGTGTACGTTGATGTAAAGAGGCCCCGGACGAAGAGAGATGCGTGCCAGATCCTGCACTTTGGTGGTTTGGGTTGCCGAGAAGAGCATGCTCTGTCGGTTATCGTTGGGCAATATCTTGATGATCTGTCGCATCTCGTCCTCGAAACCAACCTCGAGGATACGGTCGGCTTCGTCGATGCAGAGCGCCTTGATGTTGGAAAAGACGAAGCCCTTGGTGTTTTGCAAGTGATCGAGCAAACGACCTGGGGTGGCGACGATGAGGTTGACACCCTTCTGCAGCTTGTCGGCCTCTGCTCGTCGGTTGGCACCGCCCATAATGATGCCGAATGTCTGATGGTGATGCGCCATGAGCTCCTTTGCTACGCCGAAGATCTGAAGAGCGAGTTCACGTGTAGGAGAGATGATGATGGCTCCTGTTCCATTTCTTGGCTTGAACTTGAGCCTGTGAAGCATCTCGATGGCGGGAATGAGGAACGACAAGGTCTTTCCGGAGCCGGTCTGCGCAGCACCGAGGACATCCTTGCCGGCCATCAGAGGTGGAATGCAACGTGCCTGAACCTCGGTCATGGTCTTGAAACCCATTGCGTCGATGGCTTTGCGTGTTGGTTCCGAGAGGTCGAGGGACGAGAAGGGCTGTCTTTCGGCAGCTGGTGTGCTAGACGACGAAGACGAAGATGCCTTGGCCTTTGCGGCGGCGGAAGACTCTGCAGCGGCGATATCAGCGGCGAGCTGCGAGGCGAGCTCTGCCTCGGCATCGGCCTCGTCGTTCTTGTGCGGCGCCATGGCTGTCCACTGTGCGGCGTAGTGGAGTGGCCGTTCAGGCGG
The DNA here is from genome assembly GCA_003004685.1 of Pseudozyma sp. F8B2. Taxonomy (NCBI): domain Eukaryota; kingdom Fungi; phylum Basidiomycota; class Ustilaginomycetes; order Ustilaginales; family Ustilaginaceae; genus Pseudozyma; species Pseudozyma sp. F8B2. Next base: position 402,525 of record NXFQ01000010.1, on the reverse strand, counting down.
AGCTGGAGCTCAGTTCGTGAGATCTGACCAAATACGTCAGGTAGTGCTATGGGGAAGTACGACAGAGATGCGAGGATCGTGACGAGGGCGAAAGGTTAAAGTAGAAGAGGGTGGAGAAGAAGCATCGAGGAACAAATTTACGCCGGCTCGACCCTCTCAAAATTTGCCAAATTTTGCAGGCTCAGCTCTAAGGGAAAACCAAAAAAATCCAATTCCATCGAACGAAGAAAACCGCCCGAGGCACCTGAGCAGTGTTTTGCTCTTTGCAGCTACTCCCCGAGTCCCGAAGCGACAGTGCCGCGAAATGCTTTTTTTGCTCGACTTTTGCAGAGACAGGCCTCGCTGTGGAGAAATTTTCCTGAACCACCTTTTCTTCTGAAGAGCTAGCGGGTCCTCTTTCTCAAAAAAGCACCTCCGTTCTACTGTACTCTCTGCCACTATCACTACACCACTTGGCTTGTTTCGCATCGACTTCAGATCCTTCATCGTACCAGTTTCGGATACTTTGGAGACGAGGTTCGGTCGCGCAAAATGCCGTCCAAAGTGACCAAGGCGAGTGTCACGCCTGTGAACGGCAAGGCGGCAACGACGTCGGCAGCAGCAACCGGGATCGAGCCAACCTCGAAGAGAAGACGACAGCGTTCCGCTAGCAATGCCGAAGCAGCACGACCTTCGTCCTCGGTCACACCTGCTTCTCGCAAGATCGTCTCGCGGAATCGCCTATTTGCACCCTTCCGTGCCCTCGGCCTGATCAGCAACGACGTCCCGTTCGCCCTTCAAACCCGATTTGGTGGCAAGGATGCTACTACACCCGACGTCAACGTCATCACCTGCCTGGGCGACAGTTGGGCGATGTGGGACGCAGAAAGGATGACTCTGCTCTTCGTATCGACATCGTTGCCGGCACCCATCTCCTCACTCGTGATCTCACTAACTCCGGATGCTGTGCTCGCCGCCGCCGGAACAAAGGTGTATCGTTTCAAGCGTGGAAAGGCGGATGCCGTATACGACACTGTAGATCATCTGATGGCAAGATTTGACAAGCCCAACGGTCATCAACATGACGACCAAGATGACGATTCTTCTGACTCGGATTCTGATTCCAGCTCCGGATCGTCAGCGACGGGTTCTGAGGTACAGGACGGACAAGGAACTCACCTCTCCTCCTTGATCGTCTTTGGTGACACCATCGTAGCGCTGTCCTCTGAAGGACGTAGCGTCTTTATTTGGTCTGTTGCCAGTACAGAGTTGATCCGACGTATCGATCTGCCAGACGACTTCGTGGCGAGCTCCCTCATTCACCCAGCCACCTATCTCAACAAGATCTTGATCGGATCAACCGATGGCCAGCTTGCGCTCTGGAACATTCGAACAGGATCGCTCGTTCATGCTTACGACGCCGAACGTCTTCGCACGTCTGCAGCGGGTCCAAACTCAGCATCCGCCACCGCCGCTATCGTCAATCTGACCCAGTCACCCGCCGTCGATGTCGTTGCGGTCGGGTTTGCCGACGGTCACGTCCTTTTGCACGACATTCGCCTCGACGAAAGCCTCTTCGCCATTCATGCATCTGGTGGCCTCTCTTCTGGCTCCATCTCGTTCCGCTCCGACGGCAAGCAGCACTCAGTCGCCATTGCCACCAACTCGGGCAACATCAGCATCTTTGACCTCGAGCCGGCCGCTGGCTCGGGACCAAGCTCAGCCAACAACGGTCCAAGGCTGACCTACTCTATCCAGGATGCGCACGACGGAGCTGTAGGAAGCATCGAGTTTGTGCCGGGCCAACCTCTTCTCGTCTCATCTGGCGGCGACAACAGCTGTAAGCAGTGGTTCTTCGAGTCTGCCTCCATGCCTCCACGTCTCCTCAAAGGCCGCTCAGGTCATCATCAGCCTCCCCACCTCATTCGATACTATGGCGAAGACGGCAAGGAGATCCTCTCGGCCGGACGTGATCAATCGATACGAAGCATCTCCGTGGTTCGAGACTCGCGCTCGCACGAGCTCAGCCAGGGTGAGCTTCAGAAGAAGAGCAACCAGTTGTCCGTTTCCGTGTCTTCGCTTAAGCTTCCCGTCGCCAGTTCGCTGTCATTCAGCTTGACTCGCAGCCGTGACTGGGATGATGTGCTCACAACACACCAGGGTCGGCAATTCGCCAACACTTGGACGGTGAGAGACAAGAGGATGGGCAAGAAGCCGCTGTCAGCATCGGCGGATCGCAAAATCATTGCAGAAGCCAGGACAGCCTGTGTCAGCGCTTGCGGCAATTTTGGCCTCATTGGCAACTCGGAGGGTCTCGTAGAGGTGTACAACATGCAGTCGTACGCCCACAGAAGGACTTTCGACACTCGACCCATTGACCCGATGGGTCCGGCTAAGGCCAAAGAGTTCCCAGCAGGCTCGAGAAAGGCGCAAGCGGCGCTCAACGCCCGCATCAAGGGCTCAGCTGTTACCGGCATTGCTACTGACGCGCTCAACCGCTTCGTTATCATCAGCACCATGGACGGCAAGTTGTCGTGGTATGACTTCACCTCGACCGAACTGCTACATCGAACGACCATTTCTACCTCTGGTATCTCCTCGATTCATCTCCACCGAGATTCCAACCTGCTCCTGATCGTTTCGGACGACCTTGTGCTCAGACTCGTGGATATCGAGACGCACCGCGTTGTGCGAGAGTTTGTTGGGTTCCGTGGGCGCATCCTCGATGCCTGCTTCAGCAACGACGCACGATGGATCGTCGCAACTTCGATGGACGCCGTCATTCGTACGTTTGACATTCCTTCGTCCCGTCTCATCGACGCCTTCAAGGTGGACAGCATCGCCACTTCGGTCACGTTCTCACCCACCGGTGATTTCATGGCCACGGCTCACGTTGACAGCGTCGGAATCTATTTGTGGGCAAACAAGGCGCAATTCTCTCCCGTTGCCATGCAGGGTCTGGACGAGTTGGCCGAGGTGGTGGACAACGAGGATGAAATTATCACCATGTCGTTGCCTACAGTCCAAGGCGATGTCGAAGATGCGGCTCTGGCCGAATTCTCAGAAGCGTTGCTGCAAGTAGGCGAGCCCGAGCTGCAGCGTATCTACACGTCGCCGCCGCAGCTGGTCGACACCTCGCGGGAAGAAGGTGGTCTGGTAACGCTTTCCACCATGCCTCGAGCTCGCTGGATGACGTTGATCAACCTCGACACCATCAAGCAGCGCAACAAGCCCAAAGCAGCGCCACAGAAACCAGAGGCGAAGCGAGCGCCTTTCTTTTTGCCTCAGACTGTCTCTGGAGTCGACTTCAAGTTCGATCCCACTGCACCAACTCCTTCAGCCGACGGGGAAGCAGCAGACAAAGGCGAGAAATCCAACATATTCTCCTCCGGTGGCATCAGCTTCAAGACCGAATTCCAAGAGCGACTCGAAGCGGCTGCGGAGAGAGACGATGTCTCTGGCTTCTTCCTCTACCTGGAAACCCTGTCGACTCCGCAGCTGGACATCGAGATCCGATCACTCACAGCCACCGACGATCTGGTCGCGTTCTTGACGATGCTGTTGAAGCGTCTCAAGCAGCATCGTGATTTTGAAGCTGTGCAGGCGTTGCTCGCCACACTGTTGAAGGTGCACACGGATCTGATTCTCGAGGCATTCAGTCCCGAGACGGAGGAGGGCGCTGAGGATGATGAGGACAACGACGATGAAGACATGGAGGACGGCAGCGAACTCGGACAGGTTGATGCGGAAGAGACCAAGAAGTTGAAGGGCGTCATCCGAAAGCTGATTCGCGCACAGGTAGCGGAGAGCAATCGTCTCAACGGCTTGCTGGATCACTGCCTCGGAACCCTGGCCTTCTTGCGAGGTCTGCCCATGACCTGAGTCTGCGCATCCTCATGTAATTCATGCTCTGGTTCCATTCGATCAAATGCACGTACTTCGTTCACACATGCCACATGATGTAAGTCATCGACCATCGCTGGAGGATATGAATCGAAAAAAATAAAATTACAAGATGAGCAATCGCTGAGATCGAACGAGTGCGAGTGGTACGCTTTCAGGCAGCCGCCTCTGACACGCTCTCCTCCTTGGCCGCTGTTTCCTCAGCATTGAGAGCCCTTGTCAAGGCAGCCCTCTTTGCCAAGTAACCCCTGTTCCTGGGCGACGAATACCAGACCAAATCCTTCTTGTTGATGGGGTCAGCCGCTCTCGGCAAGATCTTGCCTGCGAACTTGTGCGGCTTGACGAGCGCTCTCAAGCTGAGCGGAGTGTAGTATCTGCACTCTACGCTTCCTCCCGCCTTCTCGATTGCGTCGATGGCCGACTGACTCGCCCTTGAAACGATGAGGTTGACGGACGAATCGAGGAAGTTGGCGCCTTCACCGAGGATCTTTACGCCATCCTTGAGCGAGTGAATGCATCTCGTCTCATACAGCTCCTTGGCTGTGATGGGGCGGGAAGGGTCGAGCAAGCCTCGGTCGATCCAGTGTTGGATCTTGTCCAAGTTGACAGGGACGAAGGTTTGACCATGGACGTTGTTGAATCCTCGCTTTGGGTATCGTCGAGTGAGCGGTGTCTGACCACCTTCGAAACCGGGAACGGGCTTGCCGTTGCCCGCTCGTGCCTTCTGACCTTTGTGACCTCGTGTACTCGTTCCACCTCGTCCCGAGGATGGACCACGACCAAGTCTCTTGCGGTTCTTGGTGGGCTGACCAGGCTGGAGATTTCCAAGACGGATAGCTGCGGAAGAAGCAGGCGTAGCATATGTGCGTGCTAGGATGCGAAGCGATGAAGAAGCCACGGGAGCGACGAATCTGGCGGGCTGTCGGACGGGGATCCGAGCGGCTTGCGAACCAGAGGCCAGGCTGAGTCTCGCGAGAGAGCGAGTGAGAGACGCTGCCAACATGTCGATTGCGCAGCTATGGAAAGGTCGGAATATGAAGAAGTCTAGGTGTAGAAAAAAGGGGCGACGGCGACGACGATGAAGACGGTGAAGTGAGGAACACCGCAGTGGCAGAGTCTGTCAAGTTCTTCCAACTTTTTCACCGAGCGAACAAGGTTAATCGGATCGGGGAGAATCTCGGCCCAGAGTCCGATTCAGGGTACACTTGATCAGCTGCAGGAGATCTTTCCATGTTTGCTCTTTCGAGGCAACACGCGGACACGGAAATGAATTTGCTGATTGGCTCTGCACGCGGCTTCATATCCCGCAGGTTGGCTCGACTGTGACTGAGCCACAAAAGCCTTCTTTCCTCCACCTCGTGTGCCTCGCCCAAGTTGGAGTTCATGCAGCTTGCTTATTTCGTGCCTTTTCCGATTTTTTTTCTTGCAAATCTTCTCAGTGGCCTCCTGCCTCGTGTGCAGCGGCGGCTCAGTCAACGCGCCGTGACGAGCAGTCTAGAAGAAACCCGCAGATCTCGTGTCGTATATATTCGCCGGACCTCTTGGCGAAACCTGCAGCTCCACCGCCAAAATTCCCGGTCCTTCCAAAAAACACAACTGCAACGCACCGCCGCTCCATCCACCTCGAAATTTTCCCGCTCTCTCCACACCGTCGGCTTGACGTTGGGATCCGGGCGAGCGGAGCCAGTCCGACCACCGATCTCGTGGCCGCAAACTTCAACGGCCCACCGACTCAGCACCCGAGCTTGTCTAGCCAAGGTGTCTTCGATCGGTTTCCGAGCAGCTCGCTAGTAGAGTGGGCTCGACGCGTGGGCCTGGGCGTCTCGTCTAGCGACGCGTTTCAGCTTCGAATACTAGCACGCATCCGGGCAGCGAAATAAAGCACGATGGCGGCAACAAGGCTGGACCGCTTGGTATCGCTCCTCGATACGGGCTCGACCCCGGCGATCCGCGCTACAGCTGCAAAACAGCTCGGTCAGATTGCAGCCGTGCGGATTCGAGGCCAGAGCACAGCACAGCAAGCGGCAGCCCACGCGAGGCCGCACAAGAACGAAAACTTGAAGCAGTCCCACGATGTCGGCTCAGGTACTTCCACACCCGCGCTCGATCCTGAAGCAGACGGACTGATCAAGTCGGAGGATGCGTCATCTGCTGCATCTAAGAAACAGAGCGCTAAGTTCGGCACTTCCGAACAGATCAACAAGCAGCACAATTTCACCGGCCCTTCCGTCGACGATCAAGTCGGCATCTACCGAGGCACCGACGGCGACTGGGATGAGATCACGTCCTATCTCGCCAGAGTTGTTCCATTCCTGCGATCCAAAAGCTGGGATACGCGTGTTGCTGCCGCGCTTGCCATCGAGAGTATCTGCCACGCCGCTGGCATCTGGGATCCCGATATCGAGCCGTCAAAGCCCGGCGAGAGCTCCAAGTCGGTCCTCACAGATGAAGACGAAGATACGAAGGACCAGAAGCCAGATGTATCAGAACTTCTTGCTACCGAGTCCCTCCTCACCTTCGATGCCTTCTCGCTACCGACGGTTCTGGCCACCGGTACCAAGCTCCTTTCGTCTGCAGGCAAAGAGTTCGAACAAGCCTCGCTGGCTGCCGGTGCCGATCGCTTGGCGCAGGCAAAGAAGGATGTCGTCGGCAAACTCGGACTCGGCTTCGGTCTGGATGAGATGGACATTGGCATGGACGTCGAAGCCGAACTAAAGACGGGAGAGTCGACGTCCACCTCTTCGATTCCGCGCTCGTCTCAGGGGAATGTAGATTGGAGGACAGCTGCTGGAGGCGCTGCCAAATCTCAGTTGCCGCCTCCTCGCTTCGCCGCCGCCGGCCCGCCCGCAGCTTCTTCGTTGCCAGCACCACGATTCACCAACAATGGAGCGCCATCTTCTCCGTCTCCGATATCGACCGCCATCCCATCAGCAGCGTCTGCACCATCACCATCTCCAGCATCCGCTGTCTCTGCCTCCGAGCCTCCTGCGGATGAGATCGACATGAGCAAGCTCAGCGCAAGAGAGCGCAACGCTCTCAAGAGGAAGCGCAAACTGGAAGGCAAGAGCGGTCCGGCGGATGCCAAAACGAGGGTCATCGATAGCACCGAACTGGCGTCACCAAACGCTGCGGCCGGTCTGCGCGTCAAGACACCCTCTGGCGGCCTTTCGCAGACGCCTATGACCCCTGCCAATGCAGAGACGGCGGGAGACTATCTCACTGCTGTTCCGCCGCCCGCACCAAAACATCCAGCAGGCGGTCCAGGGTCGATGCCCGCCGTCACTGGCAGCGCATCCACCCCTACGCCCATTCCCGACGTGCCTGGTTCACCGGCTGCCGCGCCGTCTCCTGCGGCCGGAGGTGCTGGTGCACCCGCATACGCCTCTTCTGCCAACCCGTTCCAGGTCCGACCCGGCGAGTGGCCTTTCCGCATCGTCGTCGACACCCTCAGCGTCGATCTCTTCAGTCCTACATGGGAAACACGTCATGGTGCCGCCCTCGGTCTCAGAGAGCTACTCAAGACACAAGGCTCTGGCGGCGGCAAAGTTCAGCTTGCTTCGCAGCAAGACAATGCCAAGATGCACAAGGCGTGGTGCGACGACATGTCGATCAAATTGCTCTGCGTATTCGCGCTTGACCGCCTCGGCGATTTCGTTTTTGATCAAGTGGTCGCACCCGTCCGCGAGACTGCGAGTCAGACGCTCGCTTGCCTCCTGCCTCACATGCCGGAATCTTCGATCTTATCGGTGCATAATGTACTTTTGCAGATGATTCGCCAAGACCACGCCGCTGAAGGTGCTAGCACCGACTTTGCCGCCGGATTCGCTGCCAAGCGCGGCAAGAAAGGGTACGTCTGGGAAGTGCGCCATGCCGGTCTTCTCGGTCTCAAGTACGAGGTCGTGGTCAAAAAGGATCTGCTCATGTCCTCAACCACCGTCAAGAGCGAAGCTGCGGTGGTGAAGAAGGAAGAGGTGGATCAAGAGCCGCTTTCGGAGGAGTCGGCAGTCATCGATACTGCAAAGATGCTGCGGGACGTGGTCGAAGTGGCCATTCTTGGTCTCAAAGACGACGATGATGATGTGCGTGCTGTGGCTGCCTCTGCTCTGGTGCCCATCGTCGACGTCATTCTCGAAAAGCTTCCCAGCGAGGTTGGCAGGCTTCTCGATCAGCTGTGGGACTGCCTCGGGGATCTCAAAGATGACCTTGCCAGCAGCATTGGCGGTGTGATGGACCTCCTTGCCAAACTGGTCGAGCATCCGGGGATCGTGATCCACCTCAAAGCCGAAGCTGAGGAGCAACGTGCACTGTCTCTTCTCATCCCGCGCCTCTTCCCCTTCTTCCGTCACACCATCACAAGCGTGCGTCTCTCCGTGCTCAATGCGTTGCGCGTCTTTCTGACGGTCCCTTCACTACCAAAGGATTGGATCGACGAGCGCGTTTTGCGCCTCCTCTTCCAAAATCTAGTTGTGGAGGAGAAGCTGCCCATCCGCCGCGCTAGCGCTGACGCCTGGGGCCACGCCCTCGCGCATGTCGCCGGCGACGCTGTCACTGTGCAAACGCTCCTTGGACCTTACATCGTCAACTTCTTCCGCATCGTCATGACGCCGCTCGGTTCGCCCATCGACTTTGCACTCTTCTACAGTGCGTCGTTCGGCAGCACCAGCCACGCCGACGCCAATCGACACAACGTCGACAAGGGCATCTTGACTCAAGATCTGTCGCTGATCGGTGTCGATGCTGTCATTCGTGGTCGTCTCAGCGCCGCCGAGGCTTTGGGTGGTGCACTTGCGCGCTTCCCTCGTACCGACGACGAACTTGCCTTCGGTGGCGTCCTTCGCGAGTATCTCGAATCCACGTCGGCGTTGCAAAAGTGTCTGGCGGCAGCCATCATTCAAGAGTGGGCTCAGGCTTGTGCCGATCTGGGCGTCGATCTCAAAGATTCGAGCGCTATCGTCGGTGACATTGCCAGCCGCCTCATCAACATTCTCGAGACGCCCGCTCCGCCGACCTATGCCGAGATGACCGTGATGCTGCAGCGCATTCAAGTCGAGTGCCAGGGACTCTACAACTCGTTCCAACGAGACGCCAAGGTGCCAAAGGCAAAGATCCCAGCGCTCGCCACGACGGTCGATCCTTTGGGCATGATGGTCGATGCGTTCACCGTTGACACTGCCAAGGATGTCGCCTCGAAGGGATTCGAGTTGCTGCTCGCGCAGGCGGGATCCAAAGCCAAAAAGGCAGCTCTGCCGCTGCTGGAAGACCGACGTCGCAAGCTAATCGCCGCCATTGGCTTCTACCAGGCGAACAAGGAGAAGCAAGACACGCAAGTGTTTGCATCCATCGCAGGCGCTGTGATCTCGTTGAAGGTGCTGCCGGCAAAGCTCAACCCTGTGATTCGCAGCATCATGAACAGCGTCAAGTTCGAAGAAAACATCGACCTTCAGACCCGCTCGGCGCGGTCGGTGGCCAAGCTGGTCGAGTACTGCGTCTCGCCTGCCGCCAAGTCGAACCCAAGCGACAAGATCGTCAAGAACCTGTGCGCCTTTGTTTGCCAAGATACGACGCGCGTGGCCATCTTTACTGCCAGTAAGGGCGTCCGCGAAGGCATCCTCAGCTTGAACGAGCCCGCCGTCGTTCCAAGGGGCCCAGGCAGGACTAGCACCAAGGACGAACCCGTCGAGTCCGAGGAAGTTCTCCAAGGCAAACTGATCCGTCGCGGTGCCGCTGCCGCACTTGCTCAGCTCGCAGATTTGTTCGGCGAGAGGCTCTTTGTTGTTGTGCCAATGCTGTGGCAGTGCATGAGCAGCTCGTTGCTAGGCACGTTCGGTTCGACGGCCGCAGAGGCAGACGCTCTCATTGCCAAGCAAGACGATCTGGGCCAGGGTATCCTGGATGCTTGCGCGGTGCTTGATGTCAACTTGCCCAACCTCAAAGGCGTTCTCTGCGACAAGGTGGTCGAGCTGCTTCCGTCACTTACGCTCGCAATCCAGAGTGAGTTTGCAGTGATCCGTTCAGCGGCAGCAAAGTGCTTCGCTGTCGTTGCCAGCTGTCTCACCGAAGTGGCGCTTAAGCACGTCGTCGAGCAGGTGGTACCCCTCGTCGGCGATGCAGCCTCCATCACGAACCGTCAGGGCGCCGTCGAGCTCATCTTCCACACGGTGCAGCTGCTCGACCTCAAGATCCTACCCTACGTCATCTTCCTCATCGTGCCCGTGCTTGGTCGTATGAGCGACAACGATGAGAAAGTGCGCTTGGTGGCGACAAACACATTTGCGTCGCTCGTCAAGATGGTTCCGCTCGAAGCAGGACTTCCGGACCCGCCCGGATTTTCATCTGATCTGTTGCAGCGCCGCGAAACGGAACGCAAATTCCTCATGCAGCTGCTGGACGGGTCTAAAGTGGAGCCGTATCAGATCCCGGTCAAGATCAACGCTAAGCTGCGAAAGTACCAGCAAGACGGTGTCAACTGGATGGCGTTCCTCGCCAAGTACCAGCTTCACGGCATCCTCTGCGACGACATGGGTCTCGGCAAGACGCTCCAGTCGATCTGCATCCTTTCGTCCAAGCACTTTGAAAGGGCGGAACGATACAGGCTGACGCAAGCCGCCGATGCAAAGCCACTGCCGAGTTTGATCATCTGCCCTCCGACGTTGACGGGACACTGGTGCCACGAGATCAAGCAGTACGCCATCAATCTGCGACCCCTGCTCTACTCGGGACTGCCCGCCGAACGTGCGCGTCTCCAAGGCGAGATCCATCGCTACGATGCCGTGGTCATGTCGTACGACGTGGTGCGCAACGACATTGCTGCGCTCTCGCAGATTTCGTGGAACTACTGCATCCTCGACGAGGGTCATATCATCCGCTCGGCCAAGACGAAGACGACGAAAGCGGTAAAGCTGATCCGAGCAAACCACCGGTTGTTGTTGTCCGGAACTCCGATCCAGAACAACATTTTGGAGCTATGGTCGCTTTTCGATTTCCTGATGCCTGGGTTCCTAGGAACGGAGCGCAGCTTCCACGAGCGATTCGGCAAACCGATCATCGCTTCGCGTGACGGAAAGCTCAGCGCAAAGGAGCAGGAGGCAGCAGCGTTGGCGTTGGAAGCGCTGCACAAGCAGGTGCTCCCCTTCTTGCTGAGAAGGTTGAAGGAGGACGTGCTGGACGATCTGCCGCCGAAGATCATCCAGGATATCGAGTGCGACTTGGGTGAGATCCAGAAGCAGCTCTACGACGACTTCAGCAAGGAGCAGAACGAGGACGAGGCCGAGGCGTTCGCAGGCTCGGCGGCGAGCTCGGGAGGCAAGGAGCCTAACGCGGAGAAGCAGCACGTGTTCAAGGCGTTGCAGTACATGCGCAAGCTGGTGAACCACCCTTCGCTGGTTCTGACGGACGAGAACCCGAAGCACGTGGCGATCAAGCAGAAGCTGGTCAAGGGTGGAGGATCGCTGAACGATATTTCGCACTCGCCCAAGTTGCAAGCGCTGCGACAGCTGCTGTTGGACTGTGGCATCGGAGGCGGAGCTGCTTCGGGAGGTGGTGGTGGATCCGACCTGAGCAGCGATGTTGGCGGAGGCGAAAGTGCTGTCTCTCAACACCGCGTCCTGATCTTCTGTCAACTGAAACAGATGATCGACATCATCCAACGCGACCTCTTCGCCGCCCTCATGCCCTCGGTCTCGTACATGCGTCTCGACGGATCGGTCAGCGCGGAGAAACGCCACTCGATCGTCCAGACCTTCAACGCCGACCCCTCGATCGACGTGCTCCTCCTCACCACCCAAGTCGGCGGTCTCGGCCTGACGCTCACCGGCGCTGACACGGTCATCTTTGTCGAACACGACTGGAACCCCATGAAGGACCTCCAAGCCATGGACCGTGCGCATCGTCTGGGCCAGAAGAAGGTCGTCAACGTCTATCGCTTGATCACGCGCAACACGCTCGAGGCCAAGATCATGGGGCTGCAGAGGTTCAAGTTGAACATTGCGAATAGCGTGGTCAACCAGCAGAATGCGGGGATGGATAGTATGGAGACGGAGCAGATTTTGGATCTGTTCAATGCGCAAGGGGGAGCGGGACAGGGGGCGAATGGTGCGGCGGATGGGGAGGCGGGGAAGAAGAAGGGTTTCGGCAAGTTGACGCAGAAACAGATTTTGGAGGGGGCTCATCGTGGACCGGAGAACGAGGAGAGCGAGTATGGCGAGATGAGCGGTTGGAGGCCTGACCAGTGAGGGTCAGTATGCCCGTCGACATAAGCAGATGTACGCTACCAACTGGCGCAGGAATGCAACATGCAAAACGTGCGAACCATGTCGACCTGTCTGTCGTGCTTGTGAGTCGGTCGATGAGCTTTCCGGCTCTGTTGCTCAGCATCCTTCTGCCGTCTCTTGTCTGCGTAGCAGGCAGCGAGCTCGCTGCACTCTGGTCCAAGACCCACTGCGATGCTCAACGCTGAGAAGGCGACACTTTGTCTCAGCACGGTCATGCGCATTGTTGCGACACAGGGTACATGCATTGAAAACTATAGGCAGCACAGGCACAGCGTCACTTTTTCGAGCGCAGGCGCTTCGACGTCCTCCTCTGCAAACCGGTCTCGACGTTCGCGTCTGACGCTGTGCTCGGTTCTGCAGCCGTACGCTTTCTTTTGCCTTTGCCTGCTGTACCTGTTGTCTTGTCGTCGGCATTCTTCTGAGCCTTCCCTTGAGCTCCGTCCTTGGCACTTGTGTTTGCTTTTCCCTTCCCTTTGCCCTTCTCACTGCTTTCGCCCTGGTCCTCGCCTTCTGCAGCCACATCTGCAACCTCGGCGCCAGCACTCCCATCCGCTGCCTCCTCCGCCTCTTTCCCATCACCCGCTCCCTTCTTCTCCGGATCATTATACATCGCCCAAGCGACCCTCTCCAACCCGCGTCCATCCCATATCCTTGTCCCCTCCAACCTTGCCAAAAAATTGATTGCCTTCATGTAAAACTTCTTATAAAAGCCCATGGTGTAGCTTATCTTCACCTTGTCGCCCATCAGTGCCATTGCTAGTTCGTCGCTCTGGAACATTCCTTCTGGAATCCAGGTTGCGACGATAGCGCTTGCAGTTGCTGGACCTACACCTTTGAGTTCAGTCAGGATGTCCATGGCTCGCTTGACAGTGTTCCAGGCTGCTTCTTCCTCGGACCGAGCTAAGGAGCCACGTGGGAAGAGCGAGGAAACAGCTCTTTTGAGCACATCTGAACATTGCTCGGCAGAGTTGGACGAGACGAGGGAGAGGAGGGTAGGTCGAAACTTCTCGCGTGCAAGTTTCCATCGAACAAGCCGGATGAGCGTGGGTTTGTCGTGGATGCCTTTTTTGACATCGGAGGATCGTTGAAGCACGTCAAGACCTTGGTACCAGTTGTCCAGAGAAGTCAAACTTTGTTGAGACGAGGAAGGACGGGAATCGGATTTCATGTAGAGACACGGGTGGTACAGACCGTGGTACATGTCGATTTCGTCCGGGTAGAGGTCGCTGAGAAGCTTGGGCGCCTTAGCACCCATACGATTAATGTCGATGAACATGTAATGCATGATGCGGAGCACAAGAGGCAGTTGGAGAGGGAGTCCAGAGAAGGATGCCGTGTGAGGGCATGAGGAAAAGATTCAAGTAGAGGAGGAAGCTGCGTCCGTGCACGCGCTCTCACTTCTCCTTCTCCACACCAACACGCAAAATCAAGACGCGCAACTTGCCTCTCATCTCTCTCACGGTTCCCACACTTCATCTTGTTCCCACACAAGAACCCACACAGCATCAGCTTTGACGATCAGGACCGAAATAATATTGACAGCGAACAGAAACACAGATTGTCAAGTGGGCGGAGCACCACCACCAGACAAGTGAAAAAGGCAGAAACCAAAAAAATGAGTGTGTATCAAGCGCAACAAGCTGCGCTTTGGGCGATATCCTTTTGAGTGAGGCGGACCATATACTCGTACCAACTGCAAATCACATGCCCATGTCGGGCAACAAGTACGCCCTCGCATCCTTCTTCTCAATCACCAAGCCGTGTCCGTAGTTGACGGCTCGGGTGACCAGACTCCTCCTGTTGTTTCCGTTGCCGCCCCGACCGCAGTTGGTCCCTTGCGTGCAGATGACGGCGGCGACGACAGCAGCGATGACGATGATGAGGATGATGATGATCCAGAAGCAGATCCAACGCTTCTTGCGAGCCTTTCTCGCCGAGTCGACCGCCTTGTTGGTGTGCTGCAGACCTTGGTTCATGTCGGTCTCGACCTGTTGGCCCTGTTCCTGGATTACGTTGAGCGCGTCGTCCTGCTCGTCGACGAGAATCGACATCTCGTTGAAGAGCTGTGCCAACTCGGTGATGGTTCGCTCGATCCGTTTGATGTCTTCGTGTCGCTCCTGCACCTCCCTGAGCGCGCCCTTGGCCTCGCCGTGTCGATTGGAATTGAGCAGAGCCTGAGAGAAGATCTGGCCATTCTGGTCGTCGTCGAGCGCCGCCTTGATCTCCTGCTGGGTGGCATCGGGCTTGACGATACGGAACTGACGCTCAGCACGAGCACGGTACTTTTGGCGGTAGCTCTGCTCGACTTGCTGGTATCGCTGGATGGTCTCCTTGAAGCGGTTCTTGACGGCGCCGATCTGGGTATTGCGCACGTTCTTGTCACCACCGGCAGGAACACGCTTGTTCTGCGACTCGAGCAGCTTGATGCGGTTCTTGACGCCGTTGGTCAACGACGACGTCTCCTGCTGGATGCTGGCGAGTTGCTGCTCAGCGTACTGGGCGGAAGCCTCGTCCATGTTGTTGAGCGATCGAGAGTGCAGATCGGAAATCTTGTTGACATTCTCGTCAATGAGGCGGATGGTGTCCTGAATCTCGGAGATGTCGGAGAAGAAGGAGTTCATGTCGCCGACGGGCTTCTCGGTAGCCACGCTTTGCATCTCGTAGGAGTTTGGAGCAGCGCCTCCAGCGGCGCCGTAACCAGCGGGCTGAGCCTGGGGCATCTGTCCATATCCGGTCGGTTGAGGTGCAGCATAGCCTGCCTGAGGCTGGGCAGCGTAACCGGCCTGGTGTTGGGCGCCATAGCCAGCCTGAGGCTGAGAGTCGTACGATCCCTGGTTGTAAGCATATCCGCTCTGCTGCTGAGGTGCGGCGTAACCCTGCTGTGGTTGAGCGTAGCCACCTTGTGCGGCACCCTGCTGCTGTGTCGGATACGAGTGGTCACCGTAGCCGTTGTTGCCTCCGCCGTAGCCTCCGTATCCGCCAGCTTGCTGGGCCTATGTGCAGTTCGACGATATGAGCAAACATTGGGAAGCAAAAGAAAGAGTCGATTGGTCAACAACTATGCATGCAGTTATGCGCGGAAAAATGGCTTTTCTTTGCCATCCGCAGTATTCGCTGGCAAGAACTTACCCTCATGGCCGCAAGACGATCACGAGCCATCCTTGCTTGTGTTCGTGCTGTGGTCTAGCACGGTCGGTAGGGCGGTATTATTGTGAAGGAAGGTACAGGCTGCTCTTGCTGACCTGGATCGGACCGACGAGGATGCAGTCGATGGTGCGACTGCAAACGAAGCCTGGCAAGATCGACAAGCCGAGACAAGGGATGGAGTTGGCGTGGTCGACCTTGGGAGAAGCGGATAGGTCTAGGAGGATTGGTGGATGGAGGAGAGGTGTGGAGGAGGAAAAGGATGGAGACAGAGCAGCGATGACAGTGATGTCCGAAACGGAATGGAAGACAGGGCGGCCAAGATGGAGCCGAGACAAGTTGACGGTTGTGGCTGCTTGTCTGTCTGCGTCTCTGTCGAGCTGGCTGGCTGCCAACCACGTTCGGTTGACTTGCTGAGACCGAGGCTGAGCTGCGACACCCAGCAGAGTCGCGGGATGCGAGCCTCTCTGGAATGCTGCACGCACGCACACACGCAGCCAAAATCGAGGAGATGCAACCCAAACGCACAGCCCGACGCGAACGCCAGGCAGGTTTTGCTTCAAATTTCAAAATGCTCGACACAGGAAGCTGTGTGTCCGTGCTACAGCCACAGATTTTCCCTCCATTTCCTGGCTGCAATCAACCGCGACCCCTGCATCCCCAGGCCGATCATTTAGCCTTACGCTGCTTCCTCGTCTCTTTTCAGTGCAGAGTAAAAGTATTTTTAGCAGGTCGGATCTTCATCTCCGGAACTGCTGCCCTCTCTTTTTCGCAGACGCAAGCAAATCGGGTGTTTGAGCTCTCTTCTTACACGGATCGACGCTGCATCAATCGTCCTCCCGGCCACATGAACACCGTACACTGCACTGCACATCGTACATCCGGCGATTAGACCCTGCCATCTCAGCGACCTTCACAAATCTTGAACAAGCGGGGAGAGTAAACTGACTTCTATACCACGACGTCATGTGTTGGAAAGTTACAGATTGAACTACATGCTACTGAAAAAGCTACCACCAGCGCACATCCTCACTACTTCTTCATCCTCTGTCGCTCAGCACGCTGCGTCTTGCGCAACTTCTTGTACTTGTGCTTTCTGATCTTCTTTCTCCTCTTCCTCCTCACACTGTCCATCAGGATGTTGTGTGCCTCGAGCAGCGGGCTTACCTTGACCCTCTTGCCGCGCACCGTATCCAACTCGGCGTCGAGCTTCGTGGTGTCGACCACCGCGTCGGCCCGTGCCGGGTCGTCGAGCGCGACGGCATCCATCTGGGCCACCAGCTTGTCCCACTTGAGCGCAAGAGGCAGCGTCGACTGCACCAGAGCGTGCGAGAGCATCAGGTTCGGGTCGTCGTCCGTGAAAAAGACGCTGTTGGCGACGTGAGGTGCCTCGAGCTGCTCGGCCGCTTCGATGGCTCCTTCGGCAGAGGGAGCAGGAGGCGCTTCGTAAGCACGGCCCTTCTCGGCGAGGTAGGTGGCTACACCACGCGACCAGTTGGCAGATGGACCGTGCGGCTCGCCAAGGATGATCAGGTCGGCTTCAGCGCCGAGCTTGCGTGCCGTCTCGGGATCCTCGCCACGATCCATGGCGTTCTGGACGGCTTCCTCCTCCTCTTCCCTGATGCGCTCTTCTTCTTCCAGCTTGGCGGATTCGACAGCGACGCGATCGGATTCAGGGTGGAAGCTCGAGACGAGCCAGCGTGTCGCTGCGTCGTCGTTTGAAGCCACCTGCTTTTCGGCTTCGATCCCAGCAAGACCGTCGACGAGCTCGTTGAAGCGCTCAGGCGCAATCGTGCGCATCCTGCGCCGCCACTGCTGCTGCGACTCCGCTGCAAAATTGCCGAAGGTGGCCAGAGAGCCATCAGAAGTGAAGATGGCGGTCAAAGACCCGCCCGAGGGCAAAGTCGATGAACCAAAGCCACCAGCACGTTTGGGTCGCGGTGGCAGCATCTCGTGCTGCAGCAATGGACGCTCGTTCGAGAAGAAGCTCTCCCATGCGACATTGGCGATCGATGAGGGTGGTGGGTTGGCGGGTGCTGTTCCAGTTTCAGCGAGACGGGATGCGTTGACCCTGGCCTTGACGAGAGGAGATGGGGACGCCGAGTCCAAGCGCTTCTCTGCAGAAGCAGCATTGGACGCAGATGAAGAGGAAGATGCGGCCGAGTTGCTGTCTCCAGATGATGCCGAGCTGCCGCTGTTCGAAGCCGACGAGTTACCAGAGGATTTGGACGAGGAGGAGGAGAGCACCGACGAAGAGATACGACGCGATGCTGATCGAGTCGAGGGTGGTCCGCAGCTCGAAATGAAGCCTCTAGCTGACGCGGAGATCGGCACAGCTGAGGGGCTGGCTATCGCCGCGACGGCGTTCTTGTGCGAGCTCGCCTGCCTGAGCAGAGCCCGAGCGTGGACGGAGCGACCGCGCATCTTGAGCTACGTCTGCCTGGACGTGCACCAACAGATCCCTTGGTGCCGGTACTGCAGAGCTGTTGATCGAAGTGCCGGAGCGCCTGAAAGGTTTCGATGTGAGCAGTCGACCTTTCGCTGTATGTTTGCGTTCGTTGATGTTGATGGTGGTGGTGATGATCATTGACGGCGAAAGAAAAACACGGAATGAATCTCAGTGACGATGCCGAGCAGCGAAGGGTGCAGGTGAAAATCGCGGCTCAGCTTTTGGCCGCAGCGATAAGCTCAGAGTCTAATTTTTTTGCGACATCGAGAGTCTGTTAAGCCGGCAGAAGTGAGAGGCTCTGTTTCGACGAAATGCTCTTCGATCACCCTCGAGCTCAATTTCGCAGCATCCCCTCTCGAGTCCGTCTGCGTCGAACTCACAACCCGAGGTGGTCGCCTCGCTACTTTGAGAGCGACCACGCAGTTCAGTTCAGACCAAGCAGATTGACGAGCTGATGATGAGGAAAAGAGAAAGAGTAAAAATACACAGCGTGAATCCCCCTGTACGCTAACAGGGTCGACTTTTGACAATTCACTGAATCGGCTTGTCACGTCACTGTTCAGGCCTGAACAGCACCGACTGCAGCCTGACGGCCGATGATGGGCGCTCCCGATGCCAGCCCATCAACGTCACCGTACTCATCCGATTCGTTCATGAACTGCTCGGCGTGCTCCTTGAGGTACTGCACACTGCGCTTCTCGTCGACGAACAAGTTGTACACCCTGCGCACGTCGGCCACCTCGACTGCATCTGCCTTTCTACGCTTGGCTGCTAGATTTGCGGTGGTGATGAGGTTGATGGCGTATCGTAGCGACGTTTCGGACGCCATGCGGGTGAGCACTTCAAGAGCCTCGGGTTGAAGCGACACCTCCTCCTCTGCAGCACGAATGGTGAGGATCTGCTTGAGATCTGAGAGCTCGTACGGCTTGGTGCTGATAATGAGCACGCGGTCGAGGAGGTCAATAGGGATGCCGTGCGGTGAGCGGAAGCGTGTGCCACGGATGCGGCAGATGCCACGGTTGGATGCCATGATGACGAGAGGAGCCAACTCGGATTCGAGCGCACGGTTGAGAAACGAGAAGCACTCGATGTCGAGCATGTGCACCTCGTCGATGAAGAGTACACCAGGAACGATCTCGGCTTTGCCCTCTTCCCTCCACTCGCCCACCTTGGTGTTGATCTGGTCGCGCAGTTCTGGCTTGATCTCTCCCGTGTCGCCCGAGAACAGCGCCAAGAATCCTTGTGTGCGGGAGTTGATGACATCGATCTCGTGCAACGAAACAGTGTGCACCACATCCTTTCTTCGCTGCAGCTCTCCCTCGGGGCACTGAACGAACTTGGTATCGCTGCCCATGGCATCGTAGTCGCGGGCACGAGTGAAACTGCGGCCGAGCTTGGTGATGCGGCCACTCGCCTTGTCGATAGCAATCACGTCGCCTGCGGTGATCTTCTCCTTTTGCAATGAGTCGATCATCTTGTTTCCAAGCTCATAAATGGTCTCCATGTCGGTGGTCTTGATAGTGAGCTTGCCCGTCTTTGTTGCACCGGTCAAGGATCGGTCGATCTGGATCTCGACGACTTCACCTTCAACAACCTCTGCCTCCTCGCGGATGCGTACGCCGATCGATCGGCGGAATGCCTGCATGAGTGCTTCGGTCTTGCTCATTTCGAGCGAAAAGACTTCGGAGGCTGAAAGCATGGTAAAGGGAACATCGGAGCCGAGGGTCTGCGCCATGCCCATCGCGATTGCGGTTTTGCCTGTACTGGGAGGGCCGGCCATGAGGATGGCTCGTCCAGCAATACGACCGTCCTGAACCATCTTGACGATGAGACCAGCTGCTTTTCGGGCGGCACGCTGACCTACCATGCCCTGCGAAGAGGGGCGAGGTTCGAGTTGGTCATCGAGACCAAGACCCTTGACGTGCGAATGCGCACCGATGCGCTCCAGCGTCTGGATGGTGTGCTCTGATGTGGTGGAGATCTGTGCCATCTTTGCTGATGCTGCCGAATGACGCTGGTGGATGGATGGGACCTGTGGCTCGTCGTGGTGGTGGAAGTGATGAAGCGATTGAGCGACGAGAAGAATTCAAATTGTTTGTCCAAATTCACTCCTTCTCGTCGGAATTATTTGCGGCAGCAGACTGGCACAAAAGACGGCAGACTCTAACCAAGCGTGTCCGGAACAAGCGCGAAGAAAAAGCTCGGACCAACCAACACCGGCAACACCCTAAGTTAAGACCTACAATCTTGACAACCACTTCGACTCTCCCGCTAGCGACGGCATGCTCAGATGGTGACACTTGCACAATGGCTTTAGCAGGCTCCTCCAAGGCAGTCAACAATGAGACCCTATCGGCTTCGCCGCCCGGGCCTGCCAGCGAACCTGCCAGCTCAGCGAAACCACCACCACCACAGCTTGCCAACGTCTCCAAGCTCACCACCCGTTCTTCCGTTGTTCAAGCGCTTTCAGAACTCTCACACTATTCCGCAACCCTCGACGATGAGCTCGTTTCGCTCTTCGAAGAATCCGAGCCGGTCGTCGCTGATGCCAGACGATCCATATCGGGCCTCGCACCCCAAGTTCAGCTGATCCAGGAAGAAGCCAACGTCCTCGACAAGCGCCTCCAGAGCTCAGCATCTGTCGCCAAACGAATCTCGGAGCGGGTCCGTCTGCTGGACGAAGAACGCAAGCGCATCGCGCTCGCCACGGAATGGGCCGTTCGCGTCGCCGAACTCAAATCCTCCCTTTCGCTGCTCGCCTCGGCCGTCGAGCATCGCGACTGGGACATGGCAACCATGCACTGTCGTAGAGCGCTGGCCATCGACCCGGCTATCCGCGCCTCTCAATTCGCAGCAGCAGTCGTACCCTCGACCAACCTGCCCGAGCCACCCGAGACGACTCTGCTGGAACTTCGCAAGACCATGCTCACCGCCTTCACCGACGCCTTTATCCGATCCACGCAGAACAAGGACGAGAAGGAAGCATCGCGCTTCTTCAAGCTCTTCCCTCAAGTAGGCTGGAAGAAGGAAGGACTGGAAGTGTACAGCAGCTTCGCTCGTTCCATGGTGCGCGAAAAGGGTCGCGGCATCACGGACTCGCTCGGATCGGGCAAAGCGCAGCATCCGACGCATTTCGCGCTACTGCTCACCTCGCTCTTCGAGCACCTGGCTTCGCTGATCGACATGCACCAGCCTGTGGTAGACAGACATTACGGCGCGGGGAATTTTGGGCAAGGTGTCATGCCAGGATTGCAGGAGGAGTGCGATCGCTTGGGGCACAGGATCATGGACTCATGGCGCGAAGATCGGAATGTTCGAAGGAGGCTCGATGAAGTGCAAGCTTATCGATTCACGGGAGCGGTGGTGGCGAGCAGGACGCAGCAGTCGACCTTCAAGGCTTCGTTCGGTGTGCCGGGGCGAACGGCGAGTCCGGCAGCGGGTTCCACGGCCAACAGTTCGTTTGACGAGCCGGCAGGTCCGGACGGTCGGGAAGTCGATCGCATCCTGACCGAGCTAGCTGCAATGTGTTCGAGATGGGGCCTTTATCGGCGTTTCCTACAGAGCAGACTGGCGTCTGAGCAAGACGGAGCGGAGGGCGGACGGAGCGGCCGACAAAAGACGCTGGAGGACGAACGTGCAGCACAGGCGGATGAGCCGCTCAAGGATTTCCGCCGCACCTCCGTCGACCGACGCAGCTCCATCGCTTCCAGCGTCAATGCGCCACACGACGATGCAGACCCAGATCTCGACACCGCGTCGTCAACCATCGACCATGCGGCAACGTCCAAGCTGGGCCAAGAAGTCCTGGAATCGATGAACACCATCTACACACCCATGGAAACCTGGTATCTTCGCAACAGCCTCGAAAAAGCCTTCCGCATCGATCAACCCGACACCACCTCACGTCCCTACACCTCGTCCATCCTCGACGATGCCTTCTATGTCATCCGCACCGTCCTCGCGCGCATCCTCTCGACATCTTCTCTTACGACTCTCGATGAGATGACGCGGGCGGTGAAGACGGCCATCGAGCAGGACTACATCGAGGTGATCGTGCGCAAGATGGAGACGTTGTGGCGGAGTATCTCTGGATCGATGACGGTGGATGGGCCGAGAAAGGATGCGGCAAGTCGAGAGATGCGGACGGTTTTCATCACGTATCTCAACGTCCTCGATGTCAGCTGTACGTACATGACACGGGTGCTTGCCGAAGTGGGACACGAGCCGTCGCTCGCGCGTCTCTTCGAAGCGACGGAAATGGACCAAGCTCTAGCGGCAGTTTCGAGCTTGTCCCAGCTAGTCAATCGAATGCGATCGTCGCTGCGAACCGAGATCGAACACCTATTCACTCAGCTCACCGCGCCTCGCCTACGTGGGTTGCTGCTCGAAACCTACCGGGACGTTTCGTACGTTCTCGACGACGAATCCTACAGCCTCGCCGAATCGCGCGATCTGGTACGAAGACGTTTCGTCAAATCCTGGGACCTCCTCTTCCACCACTTCAGAGGCACCTTTACCGACAGCAACTTCAACACCTACATCGGCATGACGCTGGATGCACTGTTGAAGCCGTGGGAATCGTTGGTCATGGGTATGCGGTTCACCGAGCTGGGAGCGCTCAAGTTCGATAAGGATTTGAGAGCGATCATGACGTTTTTGGATTCGCAGACGACGTTGCCGGTGAGGGATAGGTTCAGTCGATTGCAACAGGTCTCTTACGTGTTGAATTTGGATGGCGATGATGATGAAGGGGATCTGTATCAGAATGCTGTTGCGTCGGGAATTTCGTGGCGGTTGAGCATGGCCGAGGTTAGGAGTGTTAGAGGGTTGAGGATATGATGGACAGGAATGCGATCCAGGTGGGATTGGCATTAAGTGCCCATGGACGGGGAGGCAAGACCAATTGTTACATCCGACGAGGTCAGGCAGCGAATCAAGACCTTGAACGAGATTCGGCATTCCGAGGTACAATTACATGACAAGAGACAGAGAGGAGAAATACAAAACCATGCTCGCAGCGAACGTAGCACGAGAAGCCAAACGAGGAAAGCGAGAAAAGAGGTATACGGTGCTGGTCTGCAGCAGAGAATCGAGAAAGGGCAAAATGAGACTGTTTACGCCTGGAAACGTTCGAGCTGCAACGAGTTAGTCAGCGTGCTGATGTATAGCCTTACCGCCGTCTCGATCGCATCCTTCTGCCTGATCATCTTCTTCTGATAGCCTTCGTACGCCTCCTCCAGCTCTGCCATCTTTGCCTCGATCTTTTCCGACTCTGCATTCTTGACCTCTGCCGAGTGGTTCTTCCTGTTCCTCTCCTGCTTGGCTTGTTCGAACTCGGTCTGCAAGTTTTCCATTTTCTTGGTGTGTTTCTCGGTGATGTCCATGAGCGTCTTGCGGTTGCGATTCTGCTTGTCCTCCAGCCTCTTCATTTCGTACTGTGTCATCTCGAGCGAGTGCTTGAGCGATGCGAGCTGGTTGTTGATACCCTGCGAGAGTGCTTGGAGGTCGGCTTGGTTTTGAACCTCTTCCTTGCCCTTGACGATTTCGAGGTTGACCTCGTGCATCGCGTTCATACAGCTTTCGAGATCGTTGCTGAGCGTCTCTAGGGTCTCGAGGTTCCGCTTGAACTCTTCCACCTTTTTGAGGGTCTCTTGCAGCGAGACGGTGTCCTTGTCGAGTTGCTCGCCGAGTTCGCGTACGCTGTTCTTCATCTTGCTGGGACTAGAGACGACGCGCGCTTCGAGGTAGGTGATCTTCTCGTAGATCTGGAACTTCTCCTGTGCGAGCTCGGCGTGCTTGACGGCGAGCGTATCTTTGCGCTTCTTGAGCTCGTCGAGCTCCTCCATGGTCTCCTTCTGCTGGTTCCTGGCTGCCAAGAGATCGTCAGTAATCTCGGCGTTGATGCGCTGCAGCTCCTTGACCTTGGGCTCGTCGAGCTCGCGTTCAGCTTTAAATCGAGCCAGCTCGCTGCGTTGACGGTCGATGTCATCCTCGATCTCGTTGCGCTTGTTCTCGAGATCCTCGGCGCCGGTGACGAGCTCTTCGAATTCGACGATACGATCGGATCGGAAACGGTAGAAGTTGACCAGCGCCGACATTTGACGACGGAAACGTTTGGGATTGGGTCGTGTGAGATCCTGCAGCGTGAAATCGTACAACGTCGCTGCGTTCATCATGTCCTTTACTTCGCGGAAGAACATAAGCATCTGCAAACCGTCTTCGTAGAGCTCCCTGTACTCGGCTGATGCTAGCGCCTCGTGGCGCCTCCCATCCATCATCTCTGTCGTTGTACCCGAGAGACACTCCAAAAAGGCGACAAAGACTCGGTGCGCGACGTGGCCTTGCGGCTTCTGCAGGTCTTCAGGAGAGATGGACAAGCCCATCTCGGAAAGGACACCGAGAAGCTCGTCGATCTTGACGACAGGGAAAGAGGAATAGTTGCCGTCACGGTTTCCTTTGACCGCGTCGGGTGGGACGCGCGCCGACGACATCGGAAATGCTGGATTGGCGGTCGATGCCATGGTGGAGATTTCAGCTGCAGGTGCTGTATCGAGGTGTCGTAATTGTTGATGTGTAGTAGGTTGTGTGTATTAGTTGTTGAAGATGATCGTTGTGTAAAGGAGAGACGATGATACGGATATCGATATGTGTGATCTGCGATATCGAAAGGGTGGTGGTCGACGTTGAAGCTGATGGCGGATTTGCTGTGCAGCCGTATCTCAGTGTTGTTCTCTCTCGCTCGCACTTTGGCGTGGCTGCTCAGCTTTCGGATGGGTGGCTGCTGCTGCTGCTGCTGCTGCTGCCGTGCATTTTCGAGTGTTGCTCTCCCTCGACCAAACGACGCGTTTCGCGCCGTGGAAATTTGATTTTAGCTGCTGCGAGGTGTTGAACTCTTAGAGCAGAGGAGAGGCTTGCGGGAGTTTACCTGCGAAATTCAGACCCAACACGCATCGTGCACGTGACTTGCCCACTCCACATTTTGGATTAGGATGCATGAAGTACTCTCTGGATCCATTCTTCCTCTTCAGACGATCCCTCAAGCCTCTTGCTGACCAGCTATCCGCCATCTTGTATCGTACAGACAGGCGAATCAGATATGCGCCTGTACGAGGCGGGAGGGTACGGTCCAGCCACCGCCTGATCCTGGAACTAAGGGTGTTGCAAGAATGCCCCGAAAGCAGCCTCGAACTGTGCGAGGATCATCCAGCTTCAGCGACGACCCGAATCCAACTAGAGGCGATGACCAGAATTCAGACAGCGATACGGACAACCAAGCTGAGCCAAGCAAGACTTCGCTCTATAACGATGCGGTCAATCTTCCCGCTCACCAGACAAAGCACCTTGCTGAGCTGATGTATCGCTTTCCGTCGATAGACACCTCCTTTCGCCTCGTGCAGCGCAACGACACCAACAGCACGGGGTCTTCCCTATGGCTATCGTCACAAGTGCTATCGTCTTATCTGATCCACACGTACGCAAAAACGTCACGACAGGCGCCACCAGACGCGTCGAGAAAGCGGATGCTGGAGCTGGGCTCAGGAACTGGCTTGCTGTCTCTTCTCATGGCTAGAGTTGGATGGGAGGTGGTTGCAACCGACATTCCTCCCGTGCTCGATACAGTGCTCAGACCCAACATCGACGCTGGTCTCTACCAGCTCATCAACATAGGTGCGGCAACAGCAGACCAAGCGCACGTCGACGAACTCGACTGGACTATCCCACCCCAAACCTGGCGCTGGCACCCACACCTCGGCTATCCAACGACATCCCAACCGCCCGCTTCCCTGCCAGCCGCTGCAACACCTCGTCCGCAGAGCTTCGACCTGATCGTGACAGCAGACACGATCTATGAGCCATCGCTCGTGCACCCGCTTCTGTCTACCATCGCTCACCTCTACCAGCGTCAAGACCAGCCCCGCCCGACAGTGCTACTCGCATTGGAACGCCGGGACCCGTCTCACATCACCGAAGCTCTGCGCATAGCACACGAGCAGTACTCCCTCGCATTCAAGCAGATCTCTTCCAAACGCATCCGCAAGATCTTTGACTCGCTCGGCGATGGAGCCACGTGGTCTAGAGACGATTGGGACGGCGTCGAGATCTGGAAGCTCTAGCATCCCTTCCTCGCAGCGCAACACTGTAGACATGACAATGAACCATTTTTCAAGCAATCAAGTAGTATACATACGGCTAGAAATCGACAGCGACTTCAAACATTGCTGTTTCAACCCTGAAGCATCTCCTGGAACTCTCCGCTCTCGATGCTCTCCTTAAGAATGTCGAGACCACCGATGAGCTCACCGTTCACAATGATCTGCGGGAAAGTGGGCCACTCGTTGAGCTTCTTGAGACCTTGTCGAACATTTTCGTCCTTGAGAATGTCGTAGTGACCATATTCGACCTTTTCCTGTCGCAGAAGGTTGACCGTCTTTTGGCTGAAACCGCAGCGAGGCGTTTCCGGGTCGCCCTTCATGAAGAGCATGACCTTGCTCTGCTCCATGAGCTTTTTGCATCGTGCAAAGATCTC
The DNA here is from genome assembly GCA_003004685.1 of Pseudozyma sp. F8B2. Lineage (NCBI taxonomy): Eukaryota > Fungi > Basidiomycota > Ustilaginomycetes > Ustilaginales > Ustilaginaceae > Pseudozyma > Pseudozyma sp. F8B2. The sequence continues at coordinate 376,253 of NXFQ01000010.1, read as the reverse complement.
TTCTTCCGTCTCTGGCACCACATCCTCCTCATCCTCGTCGTCTTCGTAGGCAGCAGTACCGTTGCGTGTAGCGCTCGAAGCGTCGTAGACGTCCGAAGCGGCACGTGGAGCAGCCGAAGTCTTTGAAACGCTGCCTGCGCCATTGGATCGAGCCGGTGCAGCGTGTGTTGCAACAGCTGCCGAGAGGGCGGATGCATTGGCGCCACTAATTCGTGAGAGAAGAGTGTGTCCACGAAGCAGGACGAACGAGGGTACCGCCTCAATGTCAAATGACTCGGACACATCGGGAAGCGATTCGGCCTCAATCTCGAGACAGAGCACTTGCGGATACTTGACAGCGATCTCGCGAACCACTTCGTTCATCTGCTTGCATGGCTCAGCCCAAGGAGCGTGGAAGTTGAGCAGCGAGACACGCGTCAAGTCGGTCTGCATGATCTCGGTAAAGTGCTCTGGCGAGGTGACCTCGACCAGGTTGCTGGGTCCTGCTTCGGCGGACATGCTGACGAGTTGAATCGGAAGAGCGACGAGAAAGAAGACAAGGATCGGTACGAGGTGGACGTCGTGTACGGATGCGCTGGAGAGTCGGCAGGGATGGGTGGTGGCGAGCTAGTGTGTGGTGACGATGGATGAGGAGACGCAAGATGTGAACGCCGTGCTCATGACTTAGTGGAGAGGTTTCTAAGGGAAACTGCGCCACTTTGAGTCAACTGCGCTCTGGCCTGACCTTTTGAACGTTCCTCTTTGCTTTTGTGTCTCCAGAAAATCTGATAAATTCCGAAGTCCAGATTCGAGAGATCTCAGCAGCCAATCGGCGAAATGAATGGCGTATTTCGGCTCGGCCCACTAAATCCGCTTCTCAGAGAATCGGGTCGCTTAAAATTCAGATCGATGCCGATTTCTTAAATCAGAGACGCCGCGGAAGGAATGCGAGAGGCAGCTGCGATGCGGGGTTTGTTCACCTGTGTTGGTCTTGCATTGCCAACCGGGATCCGGAAGCTACTCTTGCCTCCCTTGCTGAGCCTTCTGATTCAAGCACCACCTTTCCTATTGTGCACACTTACTTCCCGAACGACGCTGTGCCCTGCTCATACCGGGAATCGAGGGACGCCGCGCCGCACCATCTCGCCTGATTTCATCTCACTTCCTGTCGCACGCATCCTGGGTTAGTCGCAGTCACGCATGGAGCCAAATCTTGGACAGCGACCTTAGACACGCATACAAGACGAAGCATAGCTCTCCGAGACCGTCATTCAAATCCGCGCTTCAATTCAGCATACCGCCAAATCAGTCATGGCAATGTCACGGCGTTGAGCCGTTGCGTCGGTAGTTACACCGCCTACGCACGGGCTCACAACATCCTGCCACTGACGTACTTGCTCGGCAAATTAGGCTGACGCTGCATAAGCAGTAGCAGCACGAACCTCTCGACATGACAACCTCTGCGGACTATGGCTCGATGGCAGCTCAGGCTGGACCCAGCAAGAAGCATAGCAAATCCCACTCAAGGTCAGCTTCACTGCGTGTCCTACCGTCAAAGCTGCGTCCAAAGACGGCTCCTACATCACCAGATCCAGGGCAGGATCCACCTGGCGCGACCCTTGCACCCCCACTTCCCGCTTCACCCAGAGTACGCAGATCATCAGCCCCCGAAGAGGGCTCTCAGACGCCGGAATGGCTCGCCAATCAATTCAGCACGCCCGCCGAGTCGGACGCCGAGTTTGTTCGCAGGACGTATGCTCACTTTGCAATAGCAGGTGTACCAGACGACGGGTTCTCAGATGGAAAGGAGTACACCAGGGAGAAGAATGGCCTGTCAGCATGGGAAGAGGCGGCGCTCTCCCGTCCAGGCAGCAGCATCGCTGCTCGAAGCGCATCTAGGCCAGCAGCTCAGCTATCCGACTCGCCCCGCATCGCTGCCACCAACGGCACGGGTGGTCACGCACCACCACCACCACTCAGCACCAGCGAAAGTTCCAGAAGCGTCATGTCGTTGACGTCCTTGCGACCCATCCATCAAGAGACCAGTGGAGACGTTTCAAGACCAAGTCTGCCTCCATCCACCAGCACGGAGACCGCCTTTTCCACCAGCACGTTCCTCTCTACCAACGAACGCAGACGCCGTCAAGAGCTTGCAGAAAAGAAGCGACAGGAGCTCATCGCTAACATCGATCGGTACGGATTCTTCTCGGACAGCCCGAGCAGTGTTCAGCACAAGACTACTCTGCTGCCCTCGAACTTGTTCGATGCACCCTTCCCAAGGAAGGGCTCAAGAGGCGTCGCCAACCAGAGCGGGCGGGCCCCAGCGAGTCTGTCCGGAGCCAGCACACCTTCGCATGCACATGGCGACGAAAAGGCAAAGACACCTGCTGTCGTTCAACGAGCTCGGGCGGCAGCTGACGCTGTGCACCGTCAGCGAGAGCAGGAGCGCACGGCGAAATGGGCACGCATGTTGACCGTCAAAAGTCGCGATCACGGTCACAATGCCGTCCAATTCGATTTCACCGATGGCATCGACCGCAAATTGCGACGTAGAGTCTACAAGGGTATTCCGGATCGATGGCGCTCAGCAGCCTGGTCTGCGTTGCTGCGACACAGTCAACAGACTGCAGCAGGCCGACACTCGTATTCGCTCGCCAAGCCGCATCTGCGAAAGGAGGCTGATGCATTGGGAGCGGTCGCGCTGGACGGGTCCGACGCCTTCCAATTCGAGCGCCTCACCGCCGTGCCCAGCACGCATGATGTACAGATCGACCTCGACGTTCCGCGCACCATCTCGGGTCACATCCAATTCCACACGCGCTACGGTCAAGGTCAGCGAGCTTTGTTCCATGTACTGCACGCCATGTCGATGCTGTGCGACCAGTGCGGGTACTGTCAAGGCATGGGTCCTATCGCTGCTACGCTGCTCTGCTACTTCAGCCCCGAGCGAGCATACGCTGCCATGGTCACGATGCACAATCACCTCGACCTACACTCGACATTCGCACCAGGGTTCCCGGGACTCGTCGAGAATCTTTTCGTCCAGGATCAGCTGCTTCGCAGGTACATGCCAGAGTTGGCGTCGGTGTTTGACAACCAGATGATCGTCGCAAGTTCGTATGCGACCAAATGGTACATCACGCTGTTTTCGAATTCCATCCCCTTCGAAACGCAGCTGCGCGTATGGGACGCGTGGCTCCTCGATGGTCAGGACGTCATCAGCATGGTTGCCCTTGGCATCATTTGGGCTCACCGGAGCGTGATCTTGGACCCGAGCGCCGATTTCGAGACGATCCTTAGCGCGTTGAGCAGCTTCTTTGTGCCGGAAGACGACGATGCGTTGATGTCGTGGGTCAAGGATGCGTTGTCGAGGAAGGATGTAAAGGGTAGCTTGACGAGGGCTCGGAACGAGTATAGGCGGAAGGTGGAGAATGGTGAAGCGGCTGCTTTGATGTTGTAGCGGCACTGGCGGTGTTTGTCCAAGTCGAGAAGATCGTGCATTACACCACACTCTCTTTGCATACTATCTTTCTAATCAATCACAAAGAAGCTTGTTATCGTATCAATTGTGTTCCAGACGATGCTGCGTGGCACGACCTAGGCCTGTATGTCAACAAGCAGCACTTCGCGGCCCGATTGAGCTGGATGCTTTGACAGCCTTTGTGTCGGTGTGGAGGACCATCCGTCACCGGCAGAATAGAGACGCGCTCTGCTGCGGTGACTTTTGTCTCCGAAAAAGTCTCATTTCGGCGTGGCACAGACAATTTTGCGCATGCTCGAGCCTTCCGTTAACGCCATCAATAACACCGAGCTTCTCGACATCAACCCAAGGTCGTCGCAGCGAAACCTTTTGACGACATTCGACTCGGATCACGACTTCATCAAGATTCCGCGCGCGGAATTCGTTTGGTTTCTGAACAGCATCCGGCTTCCGCATTACATACTAGACCGATGTCTCCACGGGTCACGATGCAGCACCCTACTCCACCGTACCATGCTTGCTCTACTTGAACGTTGACAGGTGGCCTTCAGGCCTGATCACCAAACACCGACCCACTCTACTCAACATCTGGAAGCGGTCAAAGAGCAAAGTATAGCAAGATGAAGGACTGGAGACGTTCACCCGAGCCGGCCGGCATGATGGGTCTCAAAGACGCCTCCTACCCCGTGATCGGCAACTGGGGCCAGCCGGAAGAGCTACATTCGACCGACTTCGACCCAGCCTCACCCCTGCCCCACACCACTCCTACAGTCTTCCTCTCCGGCCCATCCACTCGTCAATCTCATCCATCCGCACACCGCAACGCGGGAGTCAACTCGCTCTACTCCATGTGTCTGCGCGTCATCCTGCGCAACATCTCCTCCGTGCAAGATCTCGGTGTCCTCCCCTACCACCACGCCAAACCCATCCTCGAAGAATGCAGAATCGATCAACTCATCCTCCTCGAGGAGAACTCTCCACACCTACTCGAGCACTCGGAAGAGATCTGGAAACGGAACTGTCTACGGGACTTTATCGACCTACGCAAGAAATACACCTCTTCCAGCTCGGACCACGTCAAGGAACCGAAATCCTGGCGTAGACTCTACTTCCGCACAAAGGGTGAGATCGAACAGGCCAAAACCGACGCGGCGAAACGCATCAAGGACAAGTACGAACAGCATCGTGCCGAAAAGGAGGCCAAAAAGCTCGTCGTCAGGGATAGACCGATGATGGCTAAAACGGCGAGGTCGGGGGGTAGAAAGTTTGGGATGACGGTAGCGGGAGGAGGAGGGGTGAGCAAGGGTCAGAGTCTGCTGAACAAGGCTAGATCGGGAAGTGCTGCGCAGGCGAAGCTGACCGCGACGAGGAGCGCGAGGTCGCCGTTTAGGGCGCAGGGGAGGAGCAAGGCTGTGGGGGCGGAGATTGCACCGGAGGCGGCAGGGGTGGAGGTGAGGCAGCTGGTGCGGCCGATGGTGGCACCTAGAAAGGTACTGGGCGGTGCGAGCGAAGGGTTGACCAAGATGAGGGAGTTTTCGAGGTCAGCAGCTGGTAGCGAGGGGTCTGACGAACGGGAGACATCGATGGTGAGGGGCAGATCAGCGCAGCAGAGACCTAGCGTTGATGGCTCGACAAGCGCCAAGCAGCACGCAGACGTGACGCCGGAGCATGCGATACCACGGATGAGGCCGCACGAAGTGGCAGCAGCGCCACCGCTCACTCCGACCCTTCCCTCTGCCTCGACACGCGTTAGCGATCGGTCGACTGCGGCAGAAACCTCCAACCGCAAACCACCGCCATCTGTACCACCACCCGACATCGCTCGCACTGAACGACGCAAGATCGACTTTTTCGGCACAAACACAAGACCGTCCCCTACCGGCACGAGCAGCAGCAGTAGTCCGCGTGCATCCTCCGGCAACGCTACCGTTGTGGAGGTGAGGGGAGTCAAACGCGCACACAGCAACAGCCTGAAACACGATACCAGGATGTCTGTCACTTCTCCTCCGGCGAGCTCTCCTACCGGTGGGACGTCGTTCTTCCCGACTAGAGCTGGAAACGCGGGTGGTAGCGGCGTGAGGGTGGTTCAAGCCAAACGTGCGCGTGCGAGCGAGCCGTCAATAGACGCCGTTGCTTCACCACGAAGCACTCCACCAGTCGCATCGCCGTCAGCGCTAGACACACCGCCGAACAACGCTCGGTCCTCCACAAATCACACCACGGTGGCGCCACCCAGACCATCGCTGGTACGACAGCAGAACAGTTCCAGCAGCAGCAGTAGCGTCTCTAGACCACCGATCAAAGATCCGCACCTGGCACGGGCTTCACCTGCAGCACTCTCGTCGATCTTTGTACGGCCTTCATCGCATAGAACGGGTTCTGGAACGAGTGGTAGTAGAAGGTAGTCGGGGCCGTAGCTTGCATTATCATATTGGATGTTGTGAATTGTATTTGTATTGCTACCAATGGTTTGCATTCGGTACGGATGTGTGCGTCGAGCGGAAACGTCGGTGTGAACGCTATGCTCCCGCTTCATCCATGAGTTGCCAAAAGAATGTTAACAGACGCTGTGAAGTGCTCCGGAATGGCGCGCATTAGGTTCAGGCAAGGTCTTGGCGAAAAAGCTTGGATTGGTTACGAGCTTTGCGTGGCTGTGTCTTCTTCGCTTCGTCCATCTGCCGCGCCGTCTTGGCGACTTGCACAGAAACCTCTTGGAGCTTCTCATAGCTCGTTCGTCCAGAATCTCGCACGTCCTTGTATCCTCAAGATGATGGCAGCACGCGCGTACAAAGCCTCGTAAGATCTTGCAAGATCGGCGGAAGGGTTCCGGCAAGTCGGCTTGATGCAAGGCTACTCTTCGGGAAGCGTATGGAAATGTATCCTGACGTCAATTTGAAATGGGTATTTCAAAAAGTGCGGCGTATGAAAGAGGTCTGTATTGGATTTTTTGGTGCGGGTGACGCACGACATCTTCATTTTTTCTCCGTACACCCACAAAAAAGCCTTGAGTGTCAGCCGCTTCCAGAAGTCATGCTTCAATCGTCGACGGAGAAGCACGATCGGGATCCAGTGCAGTTTGGAATGGACGGCGGCTGTCGAGACACGATGATACGAATCAGAACGCAGGTTGTGTGTGCGTGTGCGGACGAGGTGCCGATGGTTGCTTGTGTTGAGAGCGTTGAAGTACGATGCAGGGTCGCGCTTCTGCCGTGTGGAGGTTTGGCGGTGCTTGTGGCCGGCAAAGCGGCTCGGATTCGACATGTGAGCAGCGGTATCGTTCGTATCCGGCAACCACCACTGTCCTCTTTCTTTCTACTCCACGAACGACAATCAAAACGACAATCAAAAGTCATTGATTGCTCGCACACGAACCTCCACTCAACGTCAATCAAGTCGCAATCAAGCCTCAAGCTTCGAATCCGAACGAACCTTTCTAATCATCGCTCTCACGTATCCAACCTCAAAAGCCTCTATCCAAGATGGTAAGCATCCTCAGCCTTTCCCCACCCATCACATCTTCAACCTCGCTAACCACGCTCCTTTCCTCGTCCTCTCCTTCCTCATCGTCCTCCCAACGCGTGCAGGACTTCTGCTTCTTCATCCCAGTCATCTTCGGCTGCCCGACCAAGATCAAACAGGAAGGCGATGGATCCGCACGCGTCTGTCCACGATGCCAAAACGCCCAAGTCGTCCAGGCGAAATCCAAACGTTGGTTCGAACTCTGCTGGATCCCCCTCATCCCGCTGGGCAGCAAACACATCTACTTCTGCAACATCTGCCAGTGGCAAGCCGCCCAAGACGGTGGCTTCCAACCGCAGGTAGCCGGCGGAGGATTCGGCGGTCATCAGGGTCAACCCCAGCAGTACGGTTACGGTCCTCCTCAACAGCAGGGCTACGGTTACCCACCGCCTAAGCACTAAAGGAGGAGTAGGGAGTTTGTATATAGGATGTGCTTCTGATATGTTGTTTAGTTTTGGCGAGTCGCGTGGAAAGATGGACTGTGTGGCCGGTTTGGTACTGGGTCAGAGCGCAAAGGAAAGGGAATGTGGGGTTGTGGTGTCTGATGCCACTGAAATTCTTCGATCCTGAGCCCTGCGCTCGCTCTCACACATGGGCATAACAAGTCTCGTTCTCATCATCATTGCAACTTCACCATATCGCAACATCCTCGTCGCCCTCCCCCCTCTAACTTACAAACTTATTACTCGTCACCATCTCCTCCACCTTCTCCTCCTCCACACCCTGCAACCTCGTCAACAGGTAATCCACCTCGACCTCCTTGGTCAGCGGAATCACAAACGTCTTGTAGATGCTCACCACCGTGTCCACCTCGATCTTTCTCGCCTTCTCCCTCTCCTCGGCATTCGCACCCGCTCGATCCATGTCCTGACCGTACACTTTGGCCTTTTCGGCGAGCCGTACGAGCAGAGCCGCTTCGACGGCGGGCTTGGTGATGAGCGCAGCGAGGGCTTCGCGGTTCGGGTTGAGGATGTGCGGGATGAAGGCGGCTGGTTCGGCGCGGAACTTGGATTCCGAGACGAACATTCCTGTCGTTATGAGGAGGTGTGGGTGGAGAGGGTGAGAATCTGTAAAGTTGCGGGGGTGAGATCGCGGGTCCGTCGGTGTGACGGAGAATGCTTACCGAAGTGGATCCTTCGACTCAGAGCTGATAGCACCTCGATGTCTCTGATAGCGGAAGATCCGTAGTGTCCATCGTCGGCATTCTGTGTGTGTGTTTCCGAAGAAGGTATCAACGACGATCAATCAGTCCTTTGATGCACTGACAGGAGTCCTGCAAACATTGCGACAGCCACTCACCTCTCCCAGAGTCTTTGTGATATCCGGAACGATCGACTCTACGTAAAACTTGAGGATCTGATCGTTGACGTTGACTTCATGCTTCCAGAGCAATTCCGGATATTCGACCGGTTCCAGAATCGGCTTGGGAAGCAACTTCGGGTCTGTGAAAGGGTACTCGTCCGGCGCCTCGAACCTCCTCACTTTGGCATGCGTGCTTTCCGTCTCCTTCAAGAACCACGCGAGCCAGGAGCTGTTCCAGCCCTCGCGCTCCTTGAGCTGTGGGAACCCGTCGGGAAGGTAGCATCGGGCATTGCGGGCGAACTGCGCTCGTTCGATGAGCTGGAAGCAGATGGTTTCTTCGAGTCGGATGAGCACCGAGCGGATGTTGTCGAGGGAAAGAATCTCTTCCGAGGTGGCGGAGTGGATGTCGAGCGTGTGCATGTTGCTGTGGCTGCTCATTTGCAGAGCTCGGGCGGGGGCGGTGGTGGTGGTTGATTAAGTTCGAGACAGAGAGGACAAGACGAGAATCGCTGCGTCTCTATATAGGCGACGAGTCTTTGAGGAGAAGGCAAAGCCGATGCACCGGAATGGCAAGTGTGGGTGAGGGCGGAGCAGTGTAAAGCAAAGCACGACAACTCGTCTTTCGGAGATGTGATGGCCTGAACGCAAGCTTTCGGAAGATCCGAAGCCAAGACCACACGCGGAAGCCACGCTTTTAAAGCTTGTTTCTGCGCTTTCAAAGATGCGCTGCTTGCCAGACAGCTTGTTACTTATTCGGTAAAATACCGATCCACACTCGCGAGGCCCGTCACACGCCTCCGTATCGCTTCTCCCTATTTCACTCTCACACCCCCCCCCATCGATACACGACGGTCACCATGAATGAGTCAGAGTGTGCAACCGAGTTGACCGGGCAGATCGTCGGCGTTGCCGCATCTCCTTTGACTGGGATCTTTTCATCACCTCGTTCTCTCCCACACACCGCCCTTAGCGCCACGTGAACCCACCGAGTCGGCACGGTTCGCCGACGTGATCGACTTCGAGCTTCCCGCAAACCTCAAATGAGCTCGATGCGACGGCCGGGAATCTGACGCGTCCTCTGCAAGGTTCAGTATGTACGCTCGGGTACTGTACAGTAGAAGGAAACGTGAAAAGTGGGATGGATTGATATGCGAGATCGAGTCTGTCTGGTTATGATGTGGGGGCCACCTGGCGGCACCAACGCCAAGGCCCATGCCTGTCTGTAGCCGCGACAGGCGCTGCATGCTTTACACTTCAGGGCCCTGAAAATGCTTCCAAGCACTGCGCATATGTTCATACTTTGTAAAGTCGGTGACGCTCGGGTGTGCAAGCTGCAACAGATATCTGCGAAGGGCCACAAACTCGGTGTCAAAGTTGGGCGAGTCTTTGTAAGCCTTGATCTTGAGGCCGTTGCGAGGATTCATGGCGAAATTGCGGCTGAGGTCGTCAATGTGGATCGTGTTGTGGCGGCCGTACACTTCGGGCCACCTTCGCCAGATGAACTCGAGTGCCTTGACCTCGTGGGTACCCACCGCAGAGTGGATCTTGAACATGGGCGTGCGGTCGATCACGAACGAAATGTTGTAGTCAGTGTTGCCCAGCATGTTGAGCTCGACGAGCTTGATCTCGAGCCATCGCCAAGAGGTCTGGGACCAGACGCAAATATCGTAGTAAGGGTATACGGCTTTCAGCATCTCGTGCAGCCCTGGCCGAGCAGCCAACGAAGCGGGCGAGTTGGGATCCAGCAGCCGTTTGGTGTCGGCGATACAGTAGTCAAGGTCGAGCACAAGAAGCTTTTTACCTGGGCGTGGCGGATTGATGATGGGAAAATCAGAGAAGCGTTGGATCGTCTTTTCGAGCTTGGCGAGATTCTTTGGATCGTCGTGCGGCTTGACCTTGGTCTCTTCTTTCTTGGTGAGGTCAACGTAGTCGAGGTCCTGCACCGCATCTTGGTCAGTGGCCGCCACATTGTGGATGATCTGATCCTTGAAGCGGCTCGCCTCTGGTGTGCCGAGCAGCGTGAACTGCACCGTGATCTTGCACGCCTTGTCGGCATCAGCAGCGGTATCCGTCGTGATGTTTTCAGCTTTTGTGGCAGCAGGACGAGATCGCAGTGCAGCAGGGGCGTATGGAATGGTGCCGAGATGCGTCTCATCGCTTGGCTGTTTGCCCTTGACCATCCCAAGCAGCTTCTGACTTTCTGGAGGCACATCTGTCATGGAAAAGAGGATGGCTTTGAGATCCGCCACCGTCTCGTCTCCTGCGAGCCTTGCCGAGAGGAAGGTGCGCTGATACTTGATCGAAAATGCAACCATGGGCGCAGCAGAAGCATCGGCACCCATATCGTCGTCCATACGATCGGAGGGCGGCGTCAAACGCGACGGGCCAGCCTCCAACGATGACTCGCTCGACAAGGATGAGACATCGCTTGCTACCGGGGAAGGTCTGTCGGTGGACTCGGACGTTGATGCGGACATGCTTTTCAGGATCGGTGTAGGCGTCGGAAAGAAGACAGTTGCTCTGTGAATACAGAAAGATTGGCCCTCTGAGCGTATTCAACTAGGATGTCTCGGGGTCGTTGCGGTGCGGTAGATGCTGTTGGACGAGGTTTTAAGTGTCAATGCGATGGGAGACGGTCGTGCAATGGCTGACTGGTATGTGTATGCAGTTCGCAGCAGCCGCTTCTACTTAGCCAGGTGTGCTCTTTGTGGAGGAAGAACGGCGAACAGCCTATGACAGCGGCTGCTCCGAAGACCAACACTTTCACTTGACGCGACATCAACTTAGCCAGTTGGGCTGGAATTCCTTTCGCATGTCCATGAACTTCGGTCTCACATTATGATTGTGATTGGATCAAAATTCCATATCGCGAATCGAAGCACAGGGCGACGCACGGAGCTTGCAGACTTTGCGTCTTTCTGCCTTGACCCTGATGCAGCTCAATTGGCGGGTTGCGGAAGGCAACACCGTTTTAGAGCGGGACGCGCGCACTTAGCCAGCCAGCCAGCCAGCCAGCCAGCCAGTCAGCTAAACAGCCAGCCTAGCCAGGCCAGACCAACACACACACGCTCGAGAGCAACACACATGCACACTTACACTGACTGAAAAGCAAGCTCTGTATTTTTTGTACTCGCAGACTCGCCTTTGCGTAGCAATTTGCACCTCATCACCATCATCCGCTCCATCTCGACACACGGTCGTGCCCCTTCTCACGACAGCACGCCAGTCGCAAAGGCTCCGTCGACCCGGTCTTTGCAGTATCATCGCTTGGCTTCTTCTGGCTCGAAGTTCTATCGTATGGCAACGCTGGGCGCGGAATACCCATCGATCTATCGATCCGCACCGCGCCTTTCCTTCAATCAAGCCGCTACCCTTTGCACGCAATAGCTAGCGCAATCATGTCGAACAACATCAAGGTCGTCTGTCGTTTCCGCCCCCCCAACTCCATCGAGCAGCGCGAGGGCAGCGACATTGTAGTCGACTTTAGCGACGATGGCTCGCTCGTCAAGATGACCAAGGGTGTCTCCACCTCGGGTCCCGAAGCAGGTGGTTTCGTCTTCGACAAAGTTTTCCCTATGAACACCAAGCAGCGAGACGTCTTCGAGTACGGCCTCAAAGAGACCGTCGAGGACGTTCTCAACGGCTACAACGGTACCATCTTCGCCTACGGTCAGACCGGCTCCGGTAAAACCTTCACCATGATGGGCTCCGACATCGACAACGAGAATCTCAGAGGTATCATCCCTCGTATCACTGAACAGATCTTCGAAAACATCATGGCGAGTCCACCACATCTTGAATACCTCGTAAAGGTATCCTACATGGAAATCTACATGGAGAGGATCCGCGATCTGCTCGCCCCTCAGAATGACAATCTTCAGGTGCACGAGGAGAAGAGCAAGGGCGTCTACGTCAAGGGTCTCTCCGACTTCTACGTCGGTGGTCAGGCCGACGTCTACGAGATCATGCGTCAAGGTGGTCTGGCCCGTGCCGTCTCTTCGACCAACATGAACGCCGAATCTTCGCGATCGCACTCCATCTTCCTCATCACCATCCAGCAGCGCAACACCGAGACTGGCAGCGCCAAGACCGGAAACCTCTACCTCGTTGATTTGGCCGGTTCCGAAAAGGTGGGAAAGACGGGTGCCAGTGGACAGACGCTCGAAGAAGCCAAAAAGATCAACAAAAGTTTGTCGGCGCTTGGTATGGTCATCAACGCACTTACGGACGGCAAGTCGTCCCACATCCCGTATCGTGATTCCAAGCTTACCCGTATCCTGCAAGAATCGCTCGGAGGTAACTCGCGCACGACGCTAATCGTCAACGCCTCGCCATGCGTCTACAACGCCGACGAGACGCTCTCCACATTGCGCTTCGGTGTAAGAGCCAAGAGCATTAAGAACAAGGCACGCGTCAACGCAGAGCTCTCTCCAGCCGAGCTCAAGGCGCTACTCAAGAAGGCCAAGGCCGACAACGAGAGGTACCAGCAATACATCGCCAACCTCGAGGCCGAGCTCAAGACATGGCGCTCAGGTGGCAAGGTGCCCGAATCCGAATGGGCCGACGCCGCTAAGGTCATCGTCGGTCAAGGTGCGCCCGTCGCTGCTGCGCCGTCGTTGGCTGCGACACCGAGTCAGTCGCGTCCGCTTACACCAGCTGTCGAGAACCTTCGAGAACTTGCCTCCCGTCCCGAGACACCATCCGCCGTTTCCATCGACAAGGACGAGCGCGACGAGTTCCTGCGCAGAGAGAACGAGCTCAGCGACCAGATTGCCGAGAAGGAGGTGGCGCTCAAGTCGGCGGAGAGTGCGTTGCGCGAGGCTGCTCAGGAGCTCACCTTCTACCGTGAGCAAGAGGCTACGCTCTCCAAGGACAACAAGAGCATGACTTCCGAGATCAACGAGATCAAGCTTCAGCTCGAGCGTGTCACCTACGAGCACAAGGACGCCACCATCACACTCGACATCCTCAAGGAGCAGAACAAGGATCTGTCGGCAGAGCTCGAAGAGCTGCGCAAGTCGCTCGCCGACACGGCCAAGACGGTCAAGGACCCGTCGCAGGAGGGCAAGGAGCGCAAGAAAGCCGAGCGCATGGCTCAGATGATGGCTGATTTCAACCAGGGCATCGTATCCGAGAAAGAGGAACAGATCCGCGAGACGCTGAGCAAGCTCGAGACTGCCAGCGGTGCTGGTTCCGGTGCGCTTTCCGCCGACGACCTTTCGACGTTGCGCGAGCAGCTGCTCGAATCCCAGAGTTTGCTACGAGAGCAGGGCGAGCGTGTGCGTCAGGCGCACGAGGAGAACGAGCTGCTGCACCAACGACGTCAGGAGCTCGAAACCCGCTTCGCTACGCTCGAAGCCGAGTACGAGGAGCTGCTCGACAAATCGATCAAGGCCGAGGAGACCAACCACGTCAACGTCGACGTCACCATGGAGGATCTCAAGAACAAGCTCGAATCGCAGTACGCATCCAAGCGAGAAGCTCAGGCGAGCGAAATCACTGATCTCAAGCGCCAGATCGAGTTCAAAGCCAAGGAGCTTGCGGTGCTCACATCAAACAACGAGAACCTCAAGAGCACCAACGAGGAGATCAAACGCGCGTTTGCGGTCACCACCGCCGGAGTCGAAGGTGGACGCAACCTGGCCGAGTCGGCGCGAGAGCTGGAGCGTGTACGCAAGACCATGGCGGCGCAGCTTTCAGAGTTCGATACGATGAAAAAGTCGTTGATGCGCGACCTTCAAAACCGTTGCGAAAAGGTGGTGGAGCTCGAGATATCGCTCGACGAGTCGCGCGAACAGTACAACAACGTGGTGCGCAACAGCAACTCGAAGGCACAGCAGAAGAAGATGGCGTTCCTGGAACGCAACCTGGAGCAGCTGACCAACGTGCAGAAGCAGCTTGTGGAGCAAAACAGCAGCCTCAAGAAGGAGGTCTCGATCGCCGAGAGAAAGCTGCTGGCGAGGAACGAACGCATCCAGGCACTGGAGCAGCACCTCATGGACAGTCAAGAGAAGCTCATGCTGCAGAACCGCAAGTTCGAGGAGCAGCTGCAGGCGGTCAAGGAGCGTCTGCATCACGCCAACCAGATACGCGGGCCTGCTGCAGGGAATGCTGCTCCCGGCCCCCTGGGCGGATTCGGCCGCATCGCCAAACCTCTGCGCGGTGGTGGACCGACGGCAGGACCCCAGCCTGGCTCTGTTGCGGCGAGACAGGCAGTGTTTGGTGGTGGCGCCGGTGGTGGTGGTGCGGCGCTAGGCGACAACTCGCCCAAGGCACGATCCAGCTGGTTCTTCTCTTCCAAGTGAATAGACACTTGACGCTCGATCACCTGCATAGACATTCAACCCTACATACCCCGTTGCCTTCAGGTTTCTTTTGTCTGGCGTTTGGGATGCACAGTGAATTGAGTCGCTCGTGACTGAGTCTGCATCGGCCAAAGTAGAAGACGATGGAGGAGAACCTTCTTGAAAACACGCAAAGCTGACAACCAATGATTGTGAAAAATAAGGGAGATAAAATCAACCAAAAAATTGGTATGGACTGAGAAAAGCTCGGCAAATTGCGGAGTCGAGTGGAGGAAGAAAGCTTGACTCGACGGGACCTGTGCACCAATGTTGCCACGGAACCATCAACCAACTCTCGAATAGCGACTGTACGATCAAGATGCTGCTGCGACAAGCGCTACGCAACAACTATGCACTACGAACCCAGCTGCCGAGATCGCTAGAGGCAACGAGTCTGCGAGCCAACAGCCCACCGAGTAAGTTTGTCTCGACCGTGATCCATGATGAGCCAGTCGTCTGACCACTACCGCACACCTTTTCCCACTCCATCACTGCAGCCGCTCAGCCGACATGGTCCCGATTCTCGTCGAGCGAGGCAACATCAAGCGGCGCTGAGGACCCAGAAGCACTGCTGCTGGCCAAAGTCAAGTCCGGGATCAAAGAAGCCATGAAGGCGAAAGATTCGCTCACTTCCACCGTGCTGCGATCCATCGTATCCGAACACCAGTATTCGGCAAAGCAGAAGGGCAACCAAGTGTCGAAAGTATCCAAGCTGATCACCAAGGCCATCAAGAGGAGACAGGACACGGCGAAACAGTTCCGTGACGCAAAGCCACCGAGAGAGGACCTGGCAGAACAGGAAGAGAAGGAGGCAGCTGTCTTGCAAACGTTCTTGCCGGATCCAAAGTGACAGCTGTAGACGTTGCAATGGAAGTCGTCTTCAAGGGGAGGAAAGGAGACCGAATCGATCGACTCACTGCCGCTAGTGTCAAGTCAGTGTGATGCTGATTCGGGAGGTCACTTATGAGATGTAAGAAGGAGCGGTTGCCGAGTTTCTCCTTGTTAGACCACGTCAACTATGAAAGAGAAACTAGGCACAAATTTGGCGGCTCGAGTGCTGAGCAAGCCGAAAAGTGGAGCGGCGAACGAGCCAATCGAGAGAGCGTGATTTCCCACATAGAGTCACTCGAGACGTCACACGGCAGCTTTGGCAAAGCTTCTCGTCTCGTCCTCGTCCTCCATGTCTTCCCCACCATCACAGGCTCTTGTCACAAACGCAGCAGCGCTCTTTCAAGATGTCACGACATCGTGCCGTTCGCAATCTAGACCTTGACGAGGAGCTCGCAGAAGACGACTACTACGATGAAGACCCCTACGACAACCTGTCCCAAGAAGACCACGAGGCCATGACCGAGGCGTACGCTCAGACTCTCGACGTCATCGGTCCCATCAGCTCCAACGGATTCACCGAGCGCGAAATCAAGGATATTCTCTGGGACGCCTACTTTGACGTCGACTCGGCGGTCACACAGCTCGTGGAGGAAAAGAGCAGACGAGAAGCAAAAGCAGAAAAAGATAGACAGAAACAAGGTGAGTTTCTTTTCTTCATCAGCCTGGCTCAGCGCGGCCCTTTTGCACCTTCCATGATTTGCTCGAATCCACTTAGCAGGTGACGTGATGATCGCAGATACTGCGAGGGGCGGGGCGGGGTCGGGCAGAGGACCAGGGCTGCACGTGTAGGGTAAACGTCCAGCGAGCAGCAATCTGAATCAATCGCATCGACTGTCTTGGCTGCACCGTCACAGGAAGCGGTGGTCTGCAACTCGAAGACGATGGACCGACAATAGAGGCGTTCAAACAACTTTCTCTACAGCGAGATCGTCGTGCCGAGATTCGAGCTGGGAGAGGAATGCCTCGAGGCAAAGCGCAGGGTCTACGTGGACTGTCTACGGGCGGTCGCGCCGGTCTGGCGAAGCGAAACCTTGCAGCGATGGCTCCCGATTTTGTTCGAGATCCTCAAGCAGGATCAGCGTCGTCCTCGTCCGTCCCCATGGCATCTTCAAAGCCCGTTTCGAAGCTTTCGGCTTTGGCTGCTCGATCGAGCGCAAAGCGGCCGGCAGACAACGTCCCTCTCAATGCTGCAGATCGACCGCGGCCCGCATCGCCAGCGCCTACGCCCACTTCGTCTCCTGCTATCCCCTCTGCGAATGCGGCCTCCGCTGCTGGCTCTGCATCTGCAGCTTCGAGCGGTCGCACAAGCAAACTCGCTGCATTGGCTGCTGCGCGGAACGCAGCTGGTGCGACTGGCCTAAAGCCTGCCGCAACTCCCGCAACGGAGTCCAGCAGCTCGTCGGCTGTTGCGTCGGAAGCGCCAGGAAAGCCTCTATCCAAGCTTCAGCAGCGCATGCTTGCCAACAAGCAACAGCGTCAAGCCGCAACGCCGGAAGCCAAAGAAGCAGCAGCCACGCAGGCGGCAGAAGAAGAAGCTCGTTCTCGTCCGCAGACCTGTTTCGGCTCCGATCTGCCTATCTCGTCCCTGTTTCCCAGCCAACAGCCCGTTTCGGAAGAAGCTCTGGTTTCAACAACTGGACTGGCGTCGATCAGCGCAGTAGCTGGATCGTCCAAGGATTCTACCGACCAGCTTGTTGCTCCACTGTCGCTTTTGAGACGGGTGCCCGGTGGGTCTCCATTCGCACTCTACGTTCAGGGCTCGGATGAGGGATCTGGAGCCGAGATGGAGACGGTCAAGAAGGCATTTGCTGGTCCGAGCCCCGACGATGTTGTCATACAAGCGCGAGAGGGCACGAGGCTCGGTGCAAAGTAGTCTGAGGGCCGCGCTGAAGCTCAACGATGATCCGGAGTACTGACTCTCTTCACCCTTGAATTCTCTGCGATGTCGTTTTGCCATCCTCACAGCCGCAAAGAAGGCGGCAGCAGCAGCAAATGCATCGGCTCCGACGTCCGGCACCTCGACGCCGCTGCACCGCAAAGCAGCAGTCGGTCAAGCTGCCAAAGCAGCCGGTGGAAAGCAAGGTGGCACAACGGTGAGCCAGCTTCGCAACGAGATCGAAGCGCTCGAAATTCACGGTGGCTCGAGCAGCAGAGCTGCCTCCTCTGCTGGCTCGGCCGCGCCCAGCGCCGTTTCCACACCCATGGGCATCGCTCACGAACGCATCATCGAGGAGTACCGCAAGCGCGAAAGGGAGGGCAAGGCCGAATTGAGCTTGGTCGTTGTAGGACACGTTGATGCTGGCAAGTCAACACTGATGGGACGAATGCTGTTGGAGCTAGGTTCGCTATCGCAACGCGAATACTCGAGCAACGAGCGGGCATCGCAGAAGATCGGTAAAGGCAGCTTTGCATACGCTTGGGCGCTCGACTCTTCCGAAGAGGAGCGAGAGCGTGGTGTCACGATCGACATTGCACAGGACCACTTTTCCACGCAGCACCGCACGTTTACGTTGCTGGATGCGCCAGGACACCGCGACTTCATCCCCAACATGATCTCGGGTGCCGCACAGGCCGACTCGGCGCTGCTGGTGGTCGACTCGATCCAAGGCGCTTTCGAAGCTGGGTTCGGTCCGAACGGGCAGACGCGAGAGCACGCTTTGCTGGTGCGCAGTCTCGGCGTCCAGCAGCTCGTGGTGGTCGTCAACAAACTCGACGCTGTGGCGTACAGTCAGGACAGGTACGACGAGATCGTGGGCAAAGTGAAGCCGTTCCTGACTTCGTGCGGGTTCGACGCGGCCAAGCTCAAGTTTGTGCCGTGCGGCGGGTCCGTCGGCGAGAACCTGGCGGTCAGGGAGGAAGGTGGTGCGCTTTCGGCGTGGTACACTGGACCGACGCTTGTGGAGGTTCTGGACGCGCTCGAGCCGCCGGCACGACAGTTGGACGCGCCGCTGCGGTTGCCGGTGACCAACGTGTTCAAGGGGCAGACGGCGATCGCGTCGGGCGTAGCTGTTTCGGGTCGGGTGGTGTCGGGCATCGTACAGATTGGTGATCGTGTTCGTCCGGTGCCCGGTGACGAATCGGGCATCGTACGAGCCATCGAGGTGGACACGGAATCCGTACCTTGGGCGGTGGCAGGTGCCAACGCCACGGTCTACCTGAGCGGTATCGACCAGATCCAGATCTCGGTCGGAGCGGTCCTCTGTTCCCCGTCCTCACCTATCGCACTGTGCGACTCTTTCCTCGCGCAGATCCTCGTCTTCGAGCCCACCTATCCGCTCGTTGCAGGAACCAGCGTCGAACTCTTCCACCACAGCGCCAACATCGCCGCCACGTTGACGGAGCTCGTTTCGATTCTGGATAAGACGACGGGCAGCGTGGCGAAGGCCAAACCGAGGGTGCTGACGAAGGGCTGTACGGCGATGGTGAGGGTGACGGTCAAGGCGGGCGGTCAGGCGGGGCAGAGCAGCGGAATTCCGTTGGAGGATGCGAGGACGAACAAGGAGATGGCGAGGGTGTTGATGCGGATGAACGGGGAGACGGTGGCTGCGGGAGTGGTGGTCGATGCTCATCGGTGTTGATGTAGAGCGGAGCAGGGAGTGGAGCTCACGTGGGAATCGAAGATAACTTATAGGTAACACGGGAGAGAGATGTGTGACGACGATTGTGCATTAGAAAAACCGTGAGAAGATCGATGGCAAATACACTTGTGGACTACCACTCGAGAGCCCTTTCTACCAGCGCAGCATCGGGATCCTCTTCCTGTTTGACCTTCAGCACCACCCCATCTTTTCCATCCTCCTCCTTTTGCGTCTCCAATAGATCCCCGACCTCCATCCTGCCCGGTCCATCTGGACCATTTACCTCTAGCTCAACCTTCACGCTCGCCTGTTCCTTCTTCACCTTTACCCAATTGTCCTGCACCACCATGCCCGCGTCATCGTCGCTATCCAACATCTCAACCTTGACCCTCTTCTCCACGCTCTTGACATCGACTTTCCTCCTACTCGGACACAACCCGGCCTTGCCTACATCGCATAGATCGCACCTTGGTCCTACTGGAACGCAGATCACCTGACCGAACCCTACGAGTAGCCTATTGATCTTGCCGTGCAGTTCTTCCGGTAACCAGGATTGGAGGTTGAGACGGGTTTCTTCTGGGGTTTTGGTAGAGTGCCAACCGAGACGATTGGTGAGACGATGGACGTGGGTGTCTACACCGATGCCGATCTGAATGCCCATGCTGCTGAGTGCGAGGAAGGCCATCTTCGGACCTACTCCAGGCAAGCTGATCAACTCGTCCACCGTCTTTGGAACATCCCCATCGAAGTCGGAGGCGAGGATCTGGGCTGCACTCTTGAGGTATCCCGTTTTGCGTCTCCAAAACCCGACCTTAGCGATACACTGCGAGATCGTTTCATCATCCGCCTCCAGCAAAGACTGCAGACACAACCCATTAGGCAAGGTTCGTTGCAAGTTGTACACGGCTTCCGCTGTGACGGGATCTTTGGTCTGAGAGGACAGCATGAGAGAGACAAGCGTAGCGAGACGTTCGCGCTTCGCTTCTTCCTCCGGAGTCTCCGGAGTGGCTAGGGCGCGCTGGGAATCGGCACGTCGATCAGCACGACCGTTCTCCTCGCAGCCCATGGTGTCGACGGGTGCGACAATCTTGGTGCGTTGGTGGGAGAGGAGGGTGTATACGGTTTCCCAGTGGGGAGGGGCGGGGTGGGCTTCGTGTGGCTCGAGGTTGACTTTCCATGGTTTTTTGGTGGGTTTGCGTGGGGAGACGTCGAACGGTGAAGGAGGAGGTTTCTTGGGAGTGGAAGAGCTGGATTTGGATCGTTTGGGCGTCGAGGTTGAGGCTTTGGAGGTAGATGCACTTTGGCGGGGTGGTTTTGTGGTTTTGGAGGAGGAGGAACGACGTTTGCTGGTCGATTCGGCGGAGAACACATCGCTGTCGTGGTCGGACGATGCAGAGGCTTCGTCAGCGGAAAAGTCTGATCCGGCAGCAGAGTCACTCTGCTCGGAAGCGGTAGATGGAGATGCTGCCCTCGATCTTTTTGTCGATGTCTTGAGGGTTCGTTTCTGTGTTGCGTTTCGTGTAGGCGTGTTCGTCGCAGAGGCGGAAGCAGAGGGCGTACGACGACGAAGTGAGTAGGACCGACGTGCTTCCGTTGCCGACATGGCAGCTGCTAATGCGGCATCGCCGTCTAACGCTGCATTGGCGCCGTTGCCATTTGCGGGGGTGGTGGCAGCCGTCGTAGCGTCGCTAGTGAAGCTCGCGACGGGTGTGGGAGCAAACAACTTTCGTCGAGAAGAAGATCTCGCCACGGAAGCGTTGCTGGCTGACATGGCGATAGCGGCTGTGACGGCGCGCAAAGCTGGGCGTGATCGAAATGAAAGAATGATCGGTCGCAATGCAGTTGGAGAATGTGGGTTAGAGAAGGTTG
The DNA here is from genome assembly GCA_003004685.1 of Pseudozyma sp. F8B2. NCBI lineage: Eukaryota > Fungi > Basidiomycota > Ustilaginomycetes > Ustilaginales > Ustilaginaceae > Pseudozyma > Pseudozyma sp. F8B2. The sequence continues at coordinate 355,290 of NXFQ01000010.1, read as the reverse complement.
AGGAAAGTGTCGTCGATGGTGACAAGAGCGAGAGGAGTGGTGCGGGGAAGCTTAGATTGAGTTGAATGTGATTCGCCACACGGCGACCAGAGAATTCTTCTTGGAAAGGGTTCAACACTCTCGACGTGCACCTTGTTCGGCCTTCAAGCCGGCTCAAAAAATCCAGTTCAAGCCACGCAGCGCACGGCAATCAAAAGCACACATAGCCTTTTGTTCTTGCAACGCTCGCCGCCGGCTCACGTCTCATCGTCCTTCACCGTCTGTCTTCAGCTACATCAACACCGCTTTGCCGTCTGCACTGCTCATCAGAATCACACAGCTGCAACCTGCACCCCGAGCACGAAATTCACAGCCGAAATCGACTCTTCTAGACAAAAATTCCCATTGCGCTTCACCATCTACACTCTCAAAGCTGACCGATTCGCTTCAAGTAAGCCTCCCACCCAGCCTTCTTGTACCTCTCTCCCTGCTCCCTCACCTTATCGAACGCCACCTTCTTGTCCTTCTTGCCCTCCTCGGTCATCAGACTGCCATAGATGCCCCTTCCGACAATGATGACGTCGCAACCGCTCTCCCTGATCACCTGGTCAGGCGTCCTGTACTGCTGACCCAAAGAATCACCCTTAACATCCAGCCCGACGCCAGGGGTAAGGATGAGTAGATCGCGTTCGGTGTTGGGTCCTTCTTTCTCGTCTACACGAGACATGGCGATGAAGCCGCACACGAAACCGCTGGTGTCCTTCTTTGCTTCGTCAACGCAGGCTTGCGTGTAGGATCCTTTTGTGAGTGCACCTGCCGAGCTCATCTCTGCAAGTAGGAGGAGACCGCGACCGAGCGGCTGTCCCACTTTGGCGAGTCCGGAGATGACGCTGGGGCCGGGAACGAGGTGAGCGTTGGTGATATGCGACCACGAAGCGATTTTGTGTACTCCCGCCGAATATTGGAGGCTTGCAGTATTGCCTACATTTCATCAAGTCACGAAAAAGGATCTGCTCAGTTGACAGCTCTTCCTTCTAGAGACCCGTGTGTGCGAGAAGGGCACTTACCAATGTCTGCAAACTTTCGGTCTTCGAAGATCAAGAAATCATGCTTTTGGCTGAGCTTTGTCAACTGGTCCACCAGATCCATATCAAAATCCTCGACGATATCAATGTGAGTCTTGACAAGGCAAACGTTGGGTCCGACAGCGTCGCAGACGTCGAGCAAGTCCTGCTTGTGGGTCACGTCCACCGAGACGCACAGGTTGGTCTGTTTGCGCTCAATGCATTCGAGCAGAGCTTTGGCGGCCGGGTTGGGCTGCTTCGCCGCTCGAGAAGCGTATGTTTGGAGAGTGATGCTCGACATGGTCTGAATGGTAGAAAGGGTATGTTGAGGGCCGACAGAGATGATCGACAGAGGGAGGAAAGGTGCAAGTCAAGAAGAGGCTTTCGCGTTAAGTGACTCTGCAACGCGAACAAATGCAAAATTCTTATCGCACGAAAATAGAGGGCGATGTGCACATCTCACGTGAAGCGCAAAGAAAATCGAGTGCGAGCCAAAGTGGCCAAGACCGCTCTGAGCTGAGCTGAGAAGAAAAGCGAAAAGAACAAGATGCACTTTCGAGATGCACTTTCGACAACGATCACCACCTCCATCACCCTCACCTATCCACCACCTTTCAAACGGAGCTCGCAGCCATGGCAGCCAACACCGCCGCCACGGCACCCACCCAGTTCTCGAAGCTGCTCCGTCAAGCTCGCATCTCCAGCTTCGACCCTGCCATCCCACAGGTCTACAACGCACCTCCCGCCTACTCCGCCCGCGGTGAATGGGGTCTCAAGCGTCCACTCCCCTCCTCCTCCGCCTCCATCTTCGGCTCATCCTCCGGCTCCGCCGCTCATCCCGGCGCCCTCCGCTACGTTGAAGTCTCCAACCTCGACACAGCCGAAGGCCAGACCACCTGGAAGGAACGCGAAAAGGAGACCCTCTTTGTAAAACGTTGGGCCGAAGCCGATACCAAGCTTCATGTTGCTAGACCCGAATCCGGTGGTCACACATACACCGATCCTGGAGCGTACGGCCCACGACCTGCGACCAGTTTCCTCAAATCCACCGAGAGATACTTCCCATCCGACATTCCAGGGCCTATCGAACTGACCCCCGAAGAGGAAGCCCGTGAAGATGCCAAGGAGAAAGAGGCTAGGCTGTACAACAATCGTTGGAGGAATCTCATGAAGCATCACGCGGCCAGGGGTGCTGCTGATCCAGCATACAAGGGGTTGGATTTCATGGGTGAACAGTCCACTTCGAGGGCGTTCGGATTCGATGCCGACAAGTTCACCACGCGGGCTAGGATGATGACCAACTACAACGCCTTGTCCGACAGAGACTTTGAGAAGTTTGTCGAAAAAATCAGGAACGAGAGGGGAACCTGGAAGAAGTTCTTCAGCAATAAGGAAAAGTCTCGACTGTTGGGACTGATTCGCAAACGACAGGAGAAAGAGTACGCTGCTGCTGTTCGTGCGCAGGAAGACGCGGAGCGAAGGGGTGCTACCAAAGAACCTCTACCGGAGATCAACCCGGAAGCAGAGCTGGACAAGATGTCTCTGGCCGAGATCGACATGCTCGAGCAGTCTCGCGACGCCGATGCGACACGCGACGCCTTCCGCATGCTCGAAGACAAGACGCTCCGTCGATCCTCCCGCCAGCAATCCACCGCGCTACCCGGTCTCTCCCAACCCAACACCATCCACCCGCACGCCGGACTGCAGTACTCGCAACCCGATCCCATCTACTCCTCCATCCTCGCCGAACCCGTCGTCGGCCGCGTGGTGCACGAGGTATCCTCTCGATCCGACCGCGATCTCCGCAAGTACGCCAAGATCGCCGACGGCCGCTCCGTGCTCATCGGCGGACACGTCTCCTACCTCCACGCACCGCTCCGTTCCCAAGCCCCGCCCACGATCGACTGGAGTCGTCAGCAGCCCAAACAAGGCACCGCCCTCTTCCGCATCGTCGACGCCTACCGCACGTCCAGCTTGACCCTCGGCAGCGGTATGCACAAGGACATGCTTGCACCCAGGAACGATCTTGGCTACCTCAGGTCCAACCTGGAACTCGTAAAGACGGATTCGCAAGGTCAGCCGGTCAACAAGACCGCTCCGGTCGGAAGCGCGGAGTACATCGGTCAGACGAGGCAGGATCCCAACCGACCTGTTCGAAGAGCCATCGGCGGCGGTGGAAGCGCGGGAGAGGGAGCGAGAAAATCGACGCTCCTGAATGCGCTTAATCAGGGACGCAAATCCGACAGCCAGAAACAACGTCGTCTCGGTCGCCCCACCTCCCCATCCTCCAACCAAACCGACACCCCCGTCGCCGCGAACAACTCGACAAAAACCATGTTCGATAACCTAGACTCCCTCGTCAACGCCAACAAGAACTAAATCCAGCCCATGTATTCTTACCACACAGAAAAATTACATTCCTCCTTCTCCTCACCTCTTCGGCCTCTTTCTCATCTCGGGCACGTCTGACACCATCACAGTCAACCACACTTATCAATCAGATTTCTGCTAGGAACGCCGCAAGAGCTTTCAAAAGTGAAATTGTTTGCACCAACCCACGACCGCAGCAACAGCGCACCGTTGAGCAAAAGTATCAACAAAAGAATGCAAGAAAAAAAAGATCAAAAGAAAAAAGCACGGCAGTGGTAGAAGTCTGTGTGTGTGTGGTTTTTTTTAACAACGTCCAACTGCACAGCTGAACGTCGTCATATCTACAAGGTAAGGACAGCAGCGGAAACATTAGCCGTTACGACGAAACAAATGTATACAAAAACGTTCAGCCCGACGTCGCCAGAGGCCCAAACATGCTGCCGTGGTGGAACAGCGAGCGAGAGCCGTTCAACAGCGCCGACGGCATCAGCGGCCCCGACATGGTCCCGCTCTGACTCTTGCCAGACTCGCTCAACGGACTGATGTCCTTGAACGCAAAGTCGGAGCTCGAACGCAGCAGAGTCGCCGACGGGTTCTCCATCGCCACACTGGCGCGCGCAACGTGGCCTGATCTGTGCGGTGCGGCGTGCGTAGAGTCGTGCGACGGCAACGTAGCCATAGCAGGAGCCGAGTGACACAGCTGGGCATCGTCGACGTCAGCGCCCAGCGCGAGCGAGCCGGCGTGATGGTGGTGTGGCTTGGCCCACATATCCATCGGCGACGCCGACTTGGTGCGCATCATGTCGTGGGCGATCGCGCCATCCAACTGCAAGGCCGGAATGGCGTCAAAGTGACTCAAGGCCTCGTCCAGAACGAGGAGCAAGCGCTTCGACGAATCTTGGTCGCGGTGCATGCCACGACTCGAGCGCTTCTCCTCCCAGGACTGCAACCGATTAAGGAAGCCGATCCACGTCTCGTCGGGCACGCTGACCTCGTAGTTGCACTTTTTCAAGAACCACGCCTCGGTCTGGTTGAGCTCGGCGAGCGGGATGCCAGTGACCTCGTTCCACGTCTTGTTGAGGAACGTGTTGTCGTCCAAATGCTTGTTGGCGATCATCATGCCAAGCGTGAACAGCTTGAACGGCGCAGCAGAGGTGGGCTGTGCAAACAACTCGAGCACGACAGGATCGATGGAACCGTCGGGCAATTGCGCCATGACGAGCAACCTCAGCGCGTTGAGGATGCCGAGAAGGAAAGCAGGAGGCGAGAGCAGGGTCTGAGCAAGCACCTGATGCACAAACCTGCGGAAAGCAGGGCTGGGTTCGTTGGCGTACGAAGTGACGATGCTCGTCACAGAGTCCCGGCCACCGGAGCGACCTTGAGAGTGAGCGTTGCTGGCCTTGGCGCTGGCGGTTGGAAGGGTCTCGCTCAGCGAGACGAAGAGATGGTCGTTGTTGCTCCAACGCCAGTCAGGCGAGACGAGGCGCAGCACGGCAAGAACATTGTCGCGGATCCTTCCGGACCATTTGGACGATCCTAGCGTAGGCGAGGTCTTGGACGAGTTGCGTCGCGAACGGATCGCCGACTCGGATCGCGAGCCATCGAGCGACATGCCGAGGCCGGCGCGGAGAGGACTGCGCGTCGTCTCGATCGAATTGGCCGAGACGGTGGAGCTGAGGGCCGGGCTTTCATGTGCGAGAGAAGCAGGGGTGCCCGGCTCGGAGCTGCTCGCTGTGCTCGCGCTGGAGCTGTGTCCCGCGGTGACCTCCGAATGGCCGGAGCCCTGACGCGAGCGTTTGGTGGGCGATGCGTCTCGGACCAGCGCCGAGCGGGCTCGTTCTGCACCCACAGCCATGCGGTGCAGATCGTGATGAGTCGAGGACTGGTCGCTGCCAAAACTGAACGAATGGGCTTGAGGACGCAGCTGGGGTAGGCGCTCCGGGCCGAACGGCGAGCGGAAGGCATTCCAATCGTTCGAAGAGGCTGAGTTGGCGCTGGATCGGTCAAGCACAGCCGAGGACCAGGGCGAGATGTCGGGCGTGTTGAGCGAAGGCGTGGACGACGATGAGGGCATGGACGCCGCGGTAGGCGACATGGCATCGTCGACATCCTCATCCATGGCCTCGTCAGCGGTATCGTGAGCTTCGATGAGCAGCTCGGGGTCGAAGAGAGCGGCGCAGGCATTCCAGATGAGCTGAGCGCCGATTGCAGCGATGGGCAACGCCGACTTCTCCAACGAGCCAGGAGAGCAGGGTGCAGGAGCAGCAGCTTGATCAGCGGCTTCTTCCGCGGGATTGGAGTCTTGTGCTTCTGCAACATTGGCGACGGTCTCGTTTGGCAAGTCGTGGCGAGCCTCGGGCTGCGTCTGCCAATGAGTTGCCTCGGTTCGGTTGCGAGACTCGTCCGCGCGCTCTTGCCATGCGGTCCGTTGGCCGGGGCGCGCCTGTGCGTAGTTGTGCGGCCCATCTCTCCTGTGATGCTCCGCGTACTCGTGCGAGCGATCGTGTGGGTGGACAAAGCGAGACACGTGGTCGGGATAGTCGTAGCGAGAGCCTCTGCGAGCAGCCGAGCCGCGATAGTCTGTGTCGGCATGATGGTTGTCAGCGTACGAATGCTGAGCGTAGTGGGTCGACTGGTCCCAACCGTGCTGCTGGGCAGCAGCGACATTGTGAGAGGGTGCCCAAGCCGCGGCGTTGTGGGCGGCAGCGTCGATCGAATGGCGATGCGAAGCATTTGGCTGGGTCGCAACCATTTGTTCACGGTGGGCAGCTGCGGCGGCGGCGTGATGCCAGGCTGACCAACCATCCTGTGGCGCGTCCGAAGCACGCTCGCCACGGTGAGAGCTGGACCAGCCATCATGATACCTCGCGTATCGGTCACTGCGAGTATCGTGATCAGCAAAGGGTGCGGTCTGGTAGGCATGAGGCTGGTGTTGGAAGCTGTTGTGATGATGAAATTGATGTTGAGGATGGGAGGGAGGATGCTGCTGCTGTGGATAAGAGAGCGAGGCCGAACCGAACGCAGGTTGGTACACGTGCGCACCGTTCTGTCGCTCGTGGACCTTAGCAAGATGGTGCTGCACCAAGAGCTGGTGCTCGAGTTGCTGATGGGTGCGTGGCTGTGGGTAGGGCTGGGAAACCAAAGACTGTGCGTACCAAGGATGCGTCTGCCCATATCCGGCAGGCGCGTAGCCCATCGAGTGTTGTCGACCGGCTCGGGCAGCGGCGGCGGTGAGGCGGGGAGCTTGAGGGGCTTGCCACACATTGTGGTCAACACCGTTGGGGACAGAAGCAGATGCGACGTCGCCGTACGATGGGCGTTGGTACAACTGAGCCTGCGCCGAAGCATCGACATAAGGATAGACAGGGACACCGTTCGGAGGGGGAGCAGCGGCGAGGTGGGTCTGCTCGTGATGAGCATAGGGATTCATGACGTAGGCCGAATCGGGGTGGTGAAAGGCAGCCGCGGTGGGCTGCGCCTCGGGATAGAAGGCCATGGCTGACTGGAGCAGCTAGTGCGTGCACTTCGGTGGAGAGACCGAGGTGAACGCTTTTGAGGTGCAAGGCCGAGCGCGAGCTGAGAAACAACGAGCGTCGGACTGGCAAAGAACTGGTCGAGATGGCAGCTTGCGATGGATCAAGACGCGGGAAGGGGTCGAGTTGCGAGATGGAGACTGGTGCAGAGCGTCTAAAGGGTTAGAAGCAAACGGATGCAGGTGCCCAGATGCGGAAAGCGAGAGGCCGCAAAAGATGGATGGCGGATTGAAAACTCGAAAAGATGGGAAGGGAGGGCAGATATGACGAGTGAGAGAGCAGCACAATTAAGGCGTCCCTGTGCCCGAGGTGATGCAGAAGAGGATCACCGACGATGGAGACTAGCAGCCATAGAGTCTTCGAACCGGAAAAGCGCGGAGCAAGAAGGAGCGAAGCTCGAAGATGGCGACACCCGACTGAACAAGTGAGAGAACTGAACGCGGGATGCTAGACAGTCGAAGGCGTCAAAGTCGAGAGCAGGATCGAGACTTTGCGGGTCGTTAGGCGGGTCGAGATCGTCGCAACAAAAGCGAAGATGCTTCGGTGGAAGAAGCCAGACGTCGTTCTCTTTGCAGAGACGGCTCGACCAAGCTCGTCGGGTTGACTGGGCGAGATCCAAGAGCGGCGACGAAAGCGCTGGGTTGCGACAAAGCAATGCCGAGCTTTGGCCGAGAGCCAGATGGATCGTCTCTGTTGGTCTTCTACTCTACGCGTACGCAATACCACAGGTTCAAGGGTGAGGAGACCCGAACGACTGCGGCTTGGAGTGTGCGGGCGAAAGAGGGCGGATGAGCCTGCTCTGAAGAAGGGAGGAGCGTCCCAACGAGAACAGAGACTCAACCACTGGAAGATGACCAAAGCGAAGAGATAGGAGAAGGAAGGGGTGATGAAGAAAAGGGGAGGATGGTGACGAGAAGGTGAGATGCCAAGTCGAGCTGCACCGGGTTCATCATCACCATCATCATCTGTAACCTAACTAGCTCAAACACGCAGTTGCCAGTCGCAGACCCACGCTGGCTGCTGCGGAAGCGACCTGTCTGCCTGAATGCTGAATGACTCTGCCGGGCAGAGAGACTAGAATCAGTCAGCTTGGCTTGCTCCCTCGTCCACGCTCGCTCAGCTTTGCCTCGATTTCGTGTTGCAGCCCATGAGAGGCAGCCAAAATGATGCAAGAGAGCCTCATTTGCAGAGGGACTCTCGCGCCCCCTCTCTCTCACACACTCTCCAAGAGTTTCGTTCTAGGAAGGGCAGAGCGAGCGCGACTGAGCAGCAATTTCAGCTTTTTCCTCCTCAGCGCAGTCGAAAAAAACCACACAGCAGCTGGCTTTTTCATCACCAAGCAGGCGAAGATTTTGCCGTTAAAGAATGAGTCACCACCGACTTGATTTGCCTGAATTCGAATTCTCTTGCTGTGAAATTCGAACTTGGCCTGCGAATTCAACATACGCAGAGCAAACACATCTTTGGCATACGTTGAATTCAATTTTGTAGAGAAGGCTTGCTTCGTTGATTACAGTTGCGCACCTCGCCATTAACAAAATGAAGGAGCGAAAGCCAGCGGATACAGCCCCTGAATCCTCCGTTCTAAAGCGTAGTTCAATGCCAGGCTTGATGCACTGTTAGTAGTATTTTGACCTGTGCCATTCTGGACTGCTGTGATCGGTGAAGCTCTATGATCGAGGCACAGTATCCATTGGTCCCGTTCGTAGTTTCAACAGGATAAGCAACAATATGGAGAAAGCCACGATGCGGTTCGGGTCGGGATCAGCCGTGAGGAAGGGGCGAGCTGGCGAGTGCTGTACGAGCCTGGTTGTAGGGACACCAACAAAGGTCGACACGCAGGGATCGCGGAGCGCCAAGTTCAAACTCAGACTCTGTGTTATGTTTTGTAGTTACGCTGGGGGCGAGCCTGCTCAGTGTCCAAGTGCGCTCGGCTCGACACCGCGCCGCACCAGTACAAGTTTTGTCATGCCACAATATGAAGCGTGAAAATTCTCACACAGCAGCAAGCGAGTCTGTTAGCCGTCTGCTTCTCCTCGGAAGCGAAAGCCCGGAGAAGCTTGGCTGTCACGATGGCGGTGCAAACCTCCCTTCGCCCATGTCGCAAAGTCGAAGCGTGCTTGCTCTGACACATTCGACACGGCAGTCTGGCGGATCTGAACGATGATGAGCAGTCATATGATGGAAGAAGCCAGCGTACGAATTTGTGTGCATCCACCCAAAGTGATGGCACTACAAATGTACCCCACGAGCGCGCGATGCAGGCACGCCCTTGAGGGTAGAAAAACAGCCAACAGATGCAGGGTCGAGGGTCGCTGTGATGACTGAGAGTGGCTGGCGCACATGTCTGCAAGTCGTCGAGACCTTGCTTGCGTTTTGCCTGACAGAATATTCAGACGGACCTTGGCGGTCAAGTGGAGTCGTTTCGTCGCTGTACCGTACACGGCGCCTTGCCAAGTGTCCCCGTGGCGGAGATCGACTGCTTAGCTATAGGATGCTGATTCGCCGACATCGGACTTTGGAAGCGCCAGAGCAGACACTGTCTCAAAACACAGTTTGGGATGCCACAGTCACTCAGATAGTCGCTGAAAGGAGCGTGCCACTACCGAGTCTACACCCGATCCACTGTCGCGAATCAGAGTCGCTCCGATCTGCGGCTAGGGCACACAATGACGATGAAGCTCGCTTATTTTCGCCGCGAGTCTGCGCGAGCTCGCTCCCAATCCAGGCGGGCTCTGCCTTTGCGCCTCACTCGTGCGTGCAAGAAAGGCAAAGTCAGGGCATCGGGTCAGGGTCTGCTGCCTACACTCTCCGCATGAGAGCAACGTTAAAATTTTGCAGAAACAGCCCAAGGGTGGGATCGGCGGCCAGACCCTGCGACTACCAATTGCAGTAAAGAGGAAGAAGCAGGCACAGGGCAGCAAGTCAGTCTGAGCCAGTTACCGGTCGCAGATCGCACTGTTCGACGCAGGAGCAAAGTGCATGTCGATATTTTGTGTCTCCTAAGAACCACGCCGCCAAGCCTTGGGATCACTACGCCAGGCAGCAGCAGCATTTCGCAGCCTACCTACCTCTTCTGAAAGCTCTGCGCCCTCGCTCTCGCCCCCGCCTTTTTTGTTCTTGCACATTGGTGCCTGGAGAGAAGCTTCGATTCTTTGTCGACATTGTCCTCCTCCTCCTCCTTCACCACCATTTGTCCATCCATCCGGTTGCACACCTCGATCACCTACTACAAGCACCTCTGCCCATCTTTTCGACCCGTTCTGATCTACCACCTCCACGTGCACAAACGCCGTCGACATGGCTATACAACCCACCCTCGCGCCTCGTGCCGCGGCGCTGTGGGAGCGACAACAAACCGATGACCCTTTTAACAGCTTCCTGAGCAGCTTCTTCGACAATCCCGGCAACACTGATTCCATCGCTACCAGTGCCACCACACCGTCAACCACGTCAACTAGAACTACCTCTACAACCTCACGACGAAATACATCCTCTACATGTAAGTAGCACCCTTCGTATCGCTGAAGCGCCGATGGGCAGTTCTAATGGCCTACATCCATCTTTGCCTCCTTGTCTGCGCTTTTGACTCGCCCCTCGTTCTCAATACAATCTCCGTACTGACCTTGTTAGCCACCTCAAATCGTCTCCCCGATCCAATAGCTTCTACACCAACCTCCACCTCTACCTCATCGTCCACCTCCACCACCTCGTCCTCGAGTACGCCCACCACCACGTCCACTACCTCGTCCTCGTCTTCTTCCACCGTCATCACCACCTCTTCCCCGACCACGCTCGTCACCACTTCAAACCTTGTTTCGGGCACAAGCACTTCCCGGGTCGTCGTCACCACCGTCGTCACTCCCGTCGTCACCACCACCGCCTCAGCAAACAGGGCCAACGCCAATCGCTCCAGCACCAATGCTGGCCTCATCGGCGGCGTGGTTGGCGGTGTTGTCGGCGGCCTCATCCTCCTCGCCCTCTTGATCGCCCTCTGCTGCATGGCCAGCAGGAGAAAGTCGCGCACCGGTCACGCATACTTCCTCTGCTTTGGTGAGCGACCTTCCCGAAACAGCGCTGGCGATCTCGGCCATAGCGGTGGTGCTTGGCCCACGTTTGATCCGCAGAACGATCATGTCTCTTCCTCCTACGCTGCCGGTGCTGCAGGTGTTGGTGCGGGCGCAGCTGCTGGTGCCGCTGGCGCTGCTGCAGCCGGTTCTCGCAGCCGTCGTAACCGTCGTGACCAGGGCAACGCAACCCTTCCCGCCCAGTTTGCCAACGATGACGATCCCGAAAGATACGGCTACACTGGCTCCGATGTCGGTCACGGCGCCTACAACGATTATCAGGGCTACAACGCTTACAACTCCAACGCTTACGCCTCCGACGGCTACCCAGACATGCAGGAACGTCCGTCTCGCAACGGTGCGGGCGCCCTCGCAGCTGGTGCAGCTGCTGGCGGTGCTGCAAGTCATCTCTACAACAACGCAAGCTCTCCGGGCACCAACCGACGTTCTTCGCACGGACACCAGTCGTACGGCTACCACTCGCAGCAGGATAGCTACAATACTGCCAACATGTCTCCTTCTGCTGAGAGCGCCGTTCCGGCTCCCTGGACGCTTCCTATGATGGGCTGGCACGATACTCACGGTCCTTACTCGATCGCTGGCGTGGGACAGAACCTTGCCAACTCGCCTCCTCAAGCCCAGTTCATGGTCTCCCCCTCGGAAGCCAATGCTGCCAACGCTGCCGCTGCGGCTGCTGCTGCACGCAACGTTCCTGCCCAGACCCGCTCGCCCGATCCCGACTACAGCCACTTTGACCCTCCCGAGGTGCGCGACGCTCGAGCACGCCAGGCTGCTGCTGCTGGCCTTGGTGCCGGAGGCGGCTTCTCACGTACGCAGAGTTACAGCAAACCAACTTCGCCTCGCAGGCAAAGTCGACGCCTCTCTTCCAACCACGGCAGCCCGGTCAGTCAGACGCATGGCTTGGTCGGTGGCATATCGCCACCTGCTTATGTGGATGCGCAGGATGAGCTCGAGGAAGTGGACGATCAGCCGCGTCGCTTGCATCTGGCTAATGCCGAGCCTGATCTGACCGAAGACGACAGCTCCCGAGGTGGGCCCAGCCGTCGTCCAGCTCACAACCACAAGGACCCTCCACCCTCGTCAACCTATCGATCCAACCAGTAGAGACCCCACGACAATGCCATGACCATAACGGACTCTTAAAATTGCTTCCTCCATCAGACTCTTTTTCCGGCCGCATTCGAATTCTTCCTTGCTTGGTGACATTTCCACCTTGACCTTCGTTTTTCCACTTTCTTTTGGGATGCTCTCCTCCCTCGCCTCGAGACGGAATTGATGCGAGGAATTGTCGCGCCAGTATACGTGCTCATCGCTGTCATTCCGAGAACTCTAGAAGGCATGTCCGGATTCACCAATTTTTCTCAACAGCTCCCTGTCTCGAGATCTGTAATCACATCTCTCCGAAATATTTTCCACCGCGATTGTGAGGACCAACGTTTTGAGCGTGCCATAACTGACCACGGTCCTGACTTCTGAGGAGGACGGTCATAATTATTGATGAAGCGGTGCGGTTCATCGCTCGTATCCATTTCTATTGTCACATGAAGTTAGACATCGTCCTCTTCTGCCGCCCTGCCGTTGATGAGAGTCATTCACTCGGGCATGACCTTGCCCCTGACCAAGCCTGGCACATCGGCTATCCCCAACAAATGCACCGAGACGGCGATCACCACGCCGAGCAGGATGAATCCAGCTGCAAATCCCGCCACCATGACACCCAGCAGTGCCAGCACAGCCAAGAAGATGCTTCCTCGAATCGCCTCCCAGCTCAACCAGCCTTTCTCCCTACCTTCCAGGAAGGCGGACACTCTCTCGGCTACGACACCGCTTCCGGCGACGACGACGGGTACGCCGGTTCCTGGCTGGGTGGAGGCGCCTACGAAGAAGAGGTTGTTGTACTTGGCATGTTGGATGCTCGGTCTGAACCAGAGGACCTGCGGGATGGTGTGCGAGAGACCGAGGATGGATCCGCGGAAGAGGTTGAATTTGTCCTGCCAGTCGAAGGGGTCGTTGACGATTTCGTGCGAGATGAGCGATTCGAAATCGGGTCGGTTGAGTCGTTTGGATAGGGTGGCGATGACTTGGGAACGGGCACGCGCGACGGTGGCTTCGAACTGCGAGCGTGTGTGGGCGCCTTTGGTCGAGTCGGCGCAGGGCTTCTCGGGGATCGAGATGGGTCCGCACGGAACGAGGATCACAAGGGTGTCTTTTCCTGGTGGTGCAGCGGTAGGGTCGAGTCGGGACGGTACGTTGACGTAGAAGGATGGCTCGGAAGGGGTGTCTCCATCGCGGAAGATTTCGTCGAACGATTCTTGGTACGCATCGGCGAGGAAGATGTTGTGTCCACCTAGTTCTTCTACTACGGAAGAGAGGGACCAGTAGAATGAGATGGACGAACAAGTCTGATCCTTGCTCCTGAGCTTTGTTGCATAAGACGATGGCGGCAACAGGTTGTTGTACGTCCAAACCAAGTCGGCGTTACTGACCACCACATCCGCCTCCAACATCTCTCCCGATTCCAACTCGACCCCCTTTGCGGTCCCCTTCCTCTCATCCACCACAATCCTCTTCACCCCCGCCCCATACCTGAAATCAACCCCAAACTTGTCCCTGGCCACATTCTCCATAGCCTCAACCACTTTGTAGAATCCACCGATCGGATACCAGATCCCCTTCGCATACTCTGCATACTGCAACAAGCTGTACGTCGCCGGAGCATCGAATGGACTCATGCCCATATACATGGCCGAAAACGTCAGTGCTCTCCTCACGTGTCTGGACTTGAAGTACTTTGTCGTCCTGTCGTACAGCGTCGAGTAGATCCTCAACCCCTTCGTCTTCCACAGCATCGGAAACAGTTCCGGTCGGAAGAACGCCCACCACGCACTCCAGTCTTTCGTCAAAACGTGCTTGATCGACTCCTCGTAGTTTTCCCCCGCCTCCTTGAGGAAAGACAGAAAATTCGTCAGGGGGTCCTCCTTGTTCCCAGCGCGTTTTTCGAAAAAGTTCAACGTCTCTCCCATCTGGGACAGGTTGGAGGAGAGCATCATCTTCTCTCCATCTGCAAAGTGAATTCGATAGGCGGGGTTGCACTGGTGGAGACGGATGTGGGAGCGGATGTCTTCGCCGAGATCGCGAAAGCAGGCTTCGAAGATCTCGGGCATGAGGTAGAGCGAAGGTCCTTGATCCCATCGATGTCCAGAGTGGTGGAGGAGCGAGCATCGGCCTCCTCCGAAATCGTTCTTCTCCAGCACGGTGACGGTGTAACCGCGACGACCGAGTCGAGCGGCGAGCGCGGTCCCGCCGGCTCCAGCGCCGATGATGATCACTTTGCGGGAGCTGCGTTTGGTCGGGGTGGAGGCGGTCGAGGTGGTGCGTGAGAGCGGGGCTTTGAGGCCGTCAGCCTGTTTTAGCGGTGTCGTCGCCATATTGGAAGGCGGCTGTCACGACAACGAGCGGTATGGTGTTCTAGAGACGAATGTGGTCGACCAGCAAGAAAGGATGATGGCAAACGAGGGGCTGAAAGGGATGGCTCTGGCCGCTGGCTGCAGGAAGAATCGGTGCGTGCATGCCTGTCAAACAAAACGTGAACCCTGAATTGCAGAATCGTCGAATCGCGTCAGCAACGGATCGCGCGTGTCGAGGAGGGATAATCAATATGCAAGGCGCTCATCGGTCCGTAAGCAGCAAGCGGATTCGTCTTCTGTGAAAGGAACTTCCGTTTCATTTTTTTGTGACCTTGTCAGATTGTGCAGCTGAGTGTTGCAAAAAGTTCGGCTCGCGGATCTGCTTTTTGCTCCAACTTTTTTTTTCCTTGGTGTCAGGGTTCACACTTTCTTCCAGAACTCGCTCCTCCCTAATGAACGGACTTTCTCACCAACGCCGACTCACTGCACAGCTAGAAGCAAGGAAACTGTAGCAGAGCCAAGCTGGACTCTCAGCATCTTTCTGTAGCGATAACCGCTAGAAAGCCGTCTCCCACAACTCTTCTTAGGGCACAACGAACGCACATTCCTCAACGATTCGTGCATGGTGGTCGTGCGTACAGCCCGAGCGATCTTTCTAGGCCAGACGAGCAATTCGCTTCTCACGAAAGTATCTTTGTCTCCATCATACGTGACGAAACGGCTGTTCAGCATGGCACCGACTCCCATATTGCTCGCACCTGAGCGTGCACGAGCATCCGGCATCACACTCGCCGACCACGAATCCGCCTTCCGCGAAAACTCGGCTACCATCGTCATGCCCTCTGCTGAAGCTGCCTTCCTCAACCCTGTTCAAGAGTTCAACCGTGATCTCTCGACGCTTGCCATCCGTACCTGGAGCGAAAGACTGGATGCCGAGAAGAAGGCTCGCTTTGTGCGAGCCGCTCAACGCAAAGCCGCGACCGCGTCCTCGAGCAAGGGAAAGGGCAAGCGCAAAGGTGTTCAGGCTGCCAACGGATCAACCAGCACCGAGGGTACTGCTGCCGCTCAGGAGGAATCACAAGATGCGAAAAGGGCAAGAGTCGATGCAAATGGAAATGGCGTCTCAACCTCTTCGGTGGCCGAGGATTCGCTACCAGACGAAGCATCGGAAGCTTCCAGCAGCACATTCACCGCTTCGCCAGAGAGCGAGTACCGCAACTACAAATTCACATTGCTCGAAGCACTTAGTGCGACAGGATTGCGCAGCATCAGATATGCAAAAGAGATTCCGTTGCTGCGGTGGGTACTTGCCAACGATCTTTCTCCGACGGCGGTAGAAATGATGAAGCGAAACGTCGCGCTCAACTTCCCTCCCGATCGACCGGTTGACGAATGGATCGTCTCCGAGGCGAACGGAAACGGCTCCACTGATGACTCAACGAGGAAGATTGAGTGCGATGAAGAAATGGACGAGGATGCCTTGGCAGAGAGAGAGAACGAGGCGAGGGCGAACGGCTCAGCGAAGTCGGCAGTAGTAGTACAGCAATCACAGGCCACAGAAGCCGCATCAGGAGCAGCAGAAACGACCACTGCCAATGCGAAAGATTCGACTCAATCCCAGACGTCATCGGCAGCCATCCATCCCGACTGCAAGGTCAAGCTCAACGCCGGCGACGCCATCACCCTCATGTACACCCACAGAGAACCCAACAAGCGCTTCGACGTGGTCGACCTAGACCCATACGGTTCCGCTGCGCCCTTCATCGACGGCGGTGTCCAATCCGTAGTCGACGGTGGACTGCTCTGCGTCACCTGCACCGACTTGGCCGTCCTGGCAGGTCACAACTACCCGGAAAAGTGCTTCTCCCAATATGGCGGCGTTTCTGTCAAGGCCGAGTTTTCGCACGAAGTAGCACTCCGCCTCGTGCTCCACACCATCGCCACCTCGGCAGCACGCTACGGCCGATACATCCAGCCCATGTTGAGTCTCTCGATCGACTTCTACCTGCGTACCTTTGTACGTGTCTGGACCGGTCCCGTTGAAGTCAAGAACGTAGCCAGCAAGACCGGCACCGTGTACATCTGCACGCACTGCCAGGACTTCCACGTGCAGCGATTCGGTCGCGCAACGCAAAGCACCAACACCGGCAAAAATGGCCAGACCAACGTCAACTACCGCTACAATTCGGCGCAGGGCCCTCCCGTAGGCGAACGGTGCAACGAGTGCGGTAACCGAATGCATCTCGGCGGACCCATGTGGTTGGGCGAACTTCACGACGCTGAATTCTGCCAATCCATCCTCGCCAACCTCGATGCGAATCCTTCGGCGTTCCACACCACGCCTCGAATCCGAGGAATGGTCTCCCTGGCAGCGCAGGAGCTCTCCTCCCCGGACAGCCTCTTCTACTTTACACCGCCCAAAGCATCCGGTTTATTCCACTGCGTCTCACCTCCACTCGACAAGATGGTCTCCGCCCTCCTCTCCGCTGGACACAAAGTCAGCCGCTCGCACGCTGCAGCAGGTTCACTCAAGACGGATGCAAGTCGTTCGCAGGTGTTCGACATTTTGAGATACTGGGTCAAGACGCAGCATCCGGTCAAGATGGAGAACATGAAACCCAACGACCCGGCGAGGATTTTGCTCGCGAAGGAAGCGAAGGGAGAGTACGATTTTGAGAATACAAAGTCCAAGGAGGTGTTGGAGGCGTTGGGTGCGAGTGAGAAGCTGGTCAGGTATCAGAACAATCCTTTGCCCAATTGGGGGCCGGGGACGGCGGCCAAGGGACACAAGGGCAAGAAGAAGAGGAATCTGAGGCCGGATGATCTGGAGGGATCGAATGTATGAGGTAGTCGACGATGGCCACAATGTCAGAAAAGCAGCTTCCCAAAGTCGAAGCTGAACAGCTTGGTTGGTACTGATTCCACGATGAGGATGAGGAGGCGAGGTGTTGGGTAGCGATCTGTGATCTCATTCGTGCGAGTGAGAAACCTCGATAATCTCAGTTTGCTGGTTTCGCTGACCGGAGCGCGCTGCAAACGTGGCATTGCGAACTCCGATAGGCACACTCTGAACCGCAGGCTCGCTTCACGCAATTTCGGTTTCTTGGCATTCGGTTGAATTTCCTGCATGGCAGAGCCCATACACTGACGATCCGCCCTTTTGAGAGCTCTGTTTTGTTGCCCCTGTGTAAAGGCAACTTGACCCTGTCTCGTGTTGCTTATGCCAAGATGCTCGGCCACACAATAGTGTTTTGCGTGCTGGTGATGGGGCATGCGGATGGCTCTGCGCCGGTGACGCCGGCGAGGTCTCGGTTGCAGGAGTGCGAGGGTGCCGGTGCCGAGCAGCGGGTTGGAGTTAGGACGCTGGTGCATACGGCGGATCGGAAGGCGGCGCGGGAGGATATGGCTAGATCTGATTAGCTCGATACCATCCAAGTTGGTGAATTGCCACCTACTGTTATCATCACACTTCACCACTACCGCCAAAAGGCAGCGTGAGGGAACGCTAGATGTCAAGAAGCGGGAGGACCATAACGACACGCCGTTCCGGTTGTACTTGACGCAACGTATGGGCCTTCCGATGTCCCTGACGGGCGTCCCACCGGCGGGAAACTGTGATTGGACAAAGGTGTCCGCTATCGAAAGGGTCCGTGTGGATCAGGCACAATACGGCAAGACGTACAATTGAGACAAAAGTGATGCAAGGGCTCTTGAAGTACGGCTGCCAAGCTTTTCTCTATGCTTTGCATTCAACATGGATGATGGGGCTTGGCGCAGCATGTCCCGTGTCCCACCGAAGAGATCCGTGTCGCTCGCCCACCATTGAAATTGTTCTCCCTATCAACTCATCTACTGATAAGCCGGAATGACAGCAAAAGTAGGACGGCGCGCAGAAGCCCTATGGCGAGGAGTGATGAACGTGGGGGTGAACCCGTTGTGGATAATCTGTCGCAGTCTGACACCAATCAACGCTTCTCGCACACCAAGGTCGAACATCCGGAACAGAGGGCGAACGCTGATGGGCAAGTCTTGGCATTTGGCTTGGAGGAACATTCTCTCGCTCGAGAGACAGCAATGGACAAGAAATCGTGGGCGATTCATCCGCGGTGCGAAGTGTGTTCGGATAGTAGCCGTGTCGTAACTAGTCCCTGCTACCCGAGGCACGAGGGCGGGATAGGGCGGCCTCAGAAGCGGCGGTGAGCTCGCTTGCTTGGACTGTTTTCCTTTGGTGTGCCAGCATCGGCCCGGGACAGCAATTGTGATTGAAATGCTGTCACCTCCGTCCCTCATCGGAAGAGCAACGGTCCCAAGGCAACTCGACCGTGTCCGTTCGGTGGCTTGGGTCCAAGATTTGACCGAGGGAGCTCGTGCTCGTGCTCGTGCTTGTGGACGGACGTCCTTTGGCTTCTCAACGCGATCTGATACGGCCCCAAGCCTTTGTTTCGAACTTTCGGGATTGATTTGAAAGTCCTAATCACAGCTTTACAGTCCGTCTTTTCAAAGAAATTTGAAATGGTCGCATGAATCTTGACGATTTTGTATTGGAGCAAAGCTTGGCATCAAAGCCGACGGTTCAGCGTGCATGTCTTGGCATTCGTGACGGACCAAAGATGACTACTTTGCTCTCGCCAAGTGCCCGGACCTGGAACAACATGGTGGCTTCCGCCTTGGCCGGTGGATCGAGGTCGCGGTGCCTGTCTGAGCTGCATTTCAAACCGCCGCTCCGCTTTTCTTACTGCTCTTCCGCCTCTGTGCTAGCTGCATTCCGATCCAAGCCAAGGCTTGGCGTGCCGCCGCTGCCGCTGCACCATCCTTTCATCTTGTCCTCCGTGATTCAGCAGCATGATACTGTCGCTTGTTGGTGGGTGGAAGGAGTCACATCGAAGTCTCGGTGGCTGGGAGAGGGTGTCAGGGGGACAAGTGAACAGAAGATGGAAAAACGTGTGTGTGCGTGCGTGTTTTGGTGGTTCCGAGGTTGTGGACGGACGACAGGGTAAAGAACCAAACCAACCGCGGTCTTGGCATCGTCTTGGTTGCTTGGCTTGGCTTGGCTTGGCTGAGCCGTCTTACAGTCGCCAAGTCCCGTTGTGCTCGTCCTGATTGCAGCCTCTCATGGCTTGGCATGGCATTCTTGCCCTCCTAGTCCGCTCGTGACCTGGCCGTAATGATCTCCCTGAGTTGCCCTTCCCCGACTCGGTTCGTTCGCTGGTCCGCTGGTCCATGATCCCTCCAGGTCCCCAAGTCTTGGCATCCCGCCCTCGTGGTTACTTCCTCCTCGTCCTATATACGCTAGGCTCTTGAGACTTTCCTTACTTGTTCATCCCCTTTCCCCTCCGCCCATCGTCATCACCACCACCTCGTCGTAGCTAATCGTACCTGCTCCCTTGATTGACCTCGCGCACCTCTCGCACCTAGCCAATCGACCCTGACCACCGCATCGCATCTTTGACACATGCTTCCTTCAGGATCCTCCAACATGTCCAGACCGCACTCTACCAACCCCTCGGCGCCTTGGGCGTCCAGTAGCGAGCACCACAAGGCTCCCTCCCATTACCACCAGCAACAGCACCAGGCGCAACAGCCTCACCTCGCTCACTCGGCCTACTCTGCATCCGCTGGTCCTTCCACCTACCGCGCTCTCTCCAGCGGCCACGCAGCATCATCAAGCTCGGCGCCTCACCACTCGCATGCCCCGGACACCTGGGCGCATCGATCTGTCTCCGCCGCTGGCCCACCCACCTCGCCTCTGCCGCCCACGTATGCTTCAGCAGCGCAGGGTAACACCAACACATCGAACGAACAGCCCATCATCCGCACCACCCACGTCACCTCGGATGGCACCACCATCTACGCCGCCACAGGTCGCAAGCGCAAGCGTCTGCAAAAAGCCTGCGTTGCCTGCCACAAGGCCAAACGTCGATGCGACGGCGGTCTGCCTTGCTCCAACTGCGACTTTAGCGGTCGCACTTGCTGCTATTCGGACTCCAATGGCAAGATGGTGCTCCCCACCGCACGTGTGGCCAACGAAGCCGGTTCGTCTCCGGGCCCTGCAGGTCATCCCAGTGCTAGCCTGCACCCTCCCGAGGCGCTCACTCCTACCTACGGAGCTGTCGCCTCGGCCTCCAGTCCCAACGGCAGCGAACTTTCTGGACGCGCTCGCGCCAACACTCTAAGCTCCAAGTCGAGTCCCATGTCGTTGCCTCGCATGGAAGGATTGCCCACCATCGATGACGTCGCGCCTGAACGCAGGAGGGACCTCATCAGCATCTTCTTCTCCCAGATTCACCCATTCAGCTGCGTCATGGACGAGATCTCTTTCCTCCGCGACCTCTCCACCTCCGAGGTGCCCGCCTACTTGCTCATGGCCATGTTCGCGCTCGCTGCTCGCTTCGAGCAGGGAATCAGCGAGGCTGAGCGCGAGCGTCGCTTTGCTCAGGGTGAGGCCTTTGCTCGCTCTGCCCGTCGCATGCTCCAGGAGGAGGACCAGGATGGCTTCACGCTTCTCGATCGCCCAGACGTCGATCTGGCCCTCACGCTCTGCTTCCTCGCCGCGCACGAATTTGGCATGGGCCGTCTTCAGCGTGCGCTGTCCTACTCGAACGACGCCGTGCGCATCATCGCTTCACTCAAGCTCGCCGAAGGTCAGCTGCCACCAGCCCGCAAGAACAACTATGGGCGCGACTCGTTCGCCTCATCGTCGTGGCCTCGTCGCGCCACCTGCGAGCGCCTCGTGCTGCTTGCGTGGACTCTCGACATGACCCTCGCCGCCCTCGCCTCCCAGACATCGAGTGTGCGCCGATCGGATGTTCTCGCTGCTGGACGCAAGTTTGGTACCTCGGGTGACGAGGCGCGCGACGATGTTACCAAGTCGTTTGCTCGCCTCGCCGAGATCGCTACCGTTTTTGGTCTCGTGATCGATGCCAACGAGCCGTGCAGCAAGGGCGAGGAGGCGCTTCAGTCGTGGGCAGGTGCGCTCGTCGTCGAGCACAAGTTTGACGACTACAACATGAAGTCGGCCAGCCGTCTGCTCGAGGAGCCCGAGGCGAGCGCCGCCTCGCATCGCGCCTGGTTCTGGGCGCAGATGCACCTATTGGCAGAGTGCTCCGTCTTCCTCATGGAAGCTCGTCGCGCCGGTGGCCCTCAGGCTGACCGAGGCCAGCAAAAGGCAGCGCTGGACAACATCAACCTGATCTTGTCGGTGCTCAGCATCACGGGTCGCCGCAATCTGTTTGCCTTCCCTGCTCTGCTCATCTGCACGCAGTACAGCCGCGCTGCGCCCGATGCCTCGCGCTGGTGGGCCACGGCGCGTCAGTGCTGGAACATGTCTGAGCAGCAGATCGCCGACGCCGCTCGGTTTTTTGTCAGGCCCAGTAACGACGCCCCCTCCCCACGTCCAAGGGGCATGGGATCCGATGCCAGTGAGTCGTTGAAGCTCCCAAGGCTGTCCAGCTCGTCTACTGGGAGCAACTCGGGACGATCCAACGCTCTGCCTTCGATCGGCAGGCTTCCGTTGCCATCGCTGCGCCTCTCGCCTCCGCTGTACCCCAAGGAGAACCGCTCGCCGCGCAGCTCGTTTGGCTCCAGGAGCGATAACGGTGCGGGCGACAACGACGGCATGAGCAGTGGCAGCAGCCCGGACTCTTCGTCCATCTCGCCTCGCTCGGCTCCTTTGGAGGTCGGTTCGGAGGAGTATGTTTCTGTGATCGCCAGCCGCGGCTCGCGATCGCCCCCGCTGTCGTCGCAGGCCTTTACCAAGGATCCTCGCAGCTCCTGGTCGCCCATCTCGTCGTTGCGTGGTGAGAAGCGCACCATCTCCGCCATTTCCACTTAAAGGGCTTGATTGTATCATTAGTATCTACTCTGCAAAAGAAGTTGATGTATCATTGCTAGTACCTTGAATGACGTGTGTGGGTCGGTGAGGATGTGCTATCGGTCGACAATGATTGTGCGTGTGTCTAGCTGTTTTCTGAAAACGATGCTGTGTGACTCTGTCCGAATGCGCCCGAGCGTCTGTATACGAAGGTGCACGATGGGGTAAACGAAAGTAGGTCGTGCAGAGTGCGAGGATGTACTACTACCGAGTGTATTTTGAATAGGCTGCGACATGCTACAGTGACGTTCTTAGTCCTGCATGCCTGTTGTGTTTTGGCCAGATCTGGAGCAGGAGAAGTATGACCATTTGTCTAGCATTCGTCGTCTGACAGACGTCGAAACGATATGTAGGATCGGAGGCCACCACACACACATCCCGACGGAACCCGTTGAATATTTTTCCGATATGCAGGTTGCGGCGCTCGTTCTGAGAAGGCTGTGTGCGTTCTATGCACGCTAGCGACACAGCTTTTTTCCGCGAATCAGCTTACAGCAATAGCCCCTTCGACATCGATTCCGTTTCAAGCGAGGTGCGGATCGAAGCAAGCCGTGTGGAAGGTTCTTTAGCACCTCCCCCCCTCCATGAGAGTGTGTCTTGGCGATGCAAGTGATATGGAGGAGAGTCGCCGGTTGATTAGCCGCTCGGGAGGGCGTGGGCGGGTAAAGAATTGGATTTTCCCGATGCACGGTTCTACACCTACATATACGACGTGTCTTGGCACTACGAACATCGCCTTCATCCATCAACACACCTCGCCCTACTTCACTGTCGCTCAACAGCTTCGCATCACCCCTAGTCCTACATACATCTACACCGCTCACAAGCCATCACAGAAACGGAAAAAGCCATGGATGAAGTGACCAGTTTCCTCTGCGGTGGATGCTGCGCTGTCGTATGCACTCAGATCCAATACCTGATTTGCGGTACTCGTAAGTTCAAACCCTTTGAGCTATCTTTGCTCTCCTCGACGCCAATGATACTGACAAGCTATCCCATTTACTGTTGATGAATGCGATACAGGTCAATACGGAGCAGACTCGACATGTTGTGACAACTGCTGTCGGTTCAACTGCGGGTGGAAGAACGATGCACCGTTGCCGGTGGAGGACTACCCTATCGCGAACAGTGAAGCTCAGGATAGGACGCAGACGGTAGATGGGACGGGAGCGAAAGGAGAGGATGCACCGGCCCCGGCGTACGAAGCAGCACCGCAGATGTCGACCGGGATGCCACAGCCGGATGCTTCAGCTGGGCAGACGCCAACAGCGCCAACAGAATTGACACCAGCGGCGACGACGGATGTCAAGACTCAAGGATAGTTGACTTCTTGATGCTCTGAAGTCAGCTTAGCGGAAGTCTCAGTTTGCAACTCCTCGGAATTGAAGATCGACTCATACCCACATCCTGCAATCTACAGTGTTGTCAGGTACACTCTAAAGATATGTTCACCAGTCCTTCTTGTCTATACCACCCAATCCAGGCGTATCTATACTGTGACTTGACTAGCACGATAGCCTTATAAGTCTTGATCTATCATCCTAACCAACATACTTGGTATGACTACCGCTCACCACCACCTTATCATCCTCCTCCCTACCTCCCGGCTTTCTACACAAGATCTTCACATCGATGAACGCCAGATTCCTGCCTACCTTGTTGCTCGTGCCCCGGATGATCAGCAGATCGCCTTGCTTGGCGGCGCCGACGTAGGTGGCATGGATGTCGACGGATACACCGCGGTTCTTGAATCGATCGGGCGAGGTGGAGGCGATGACGATGCCGCCGATCCAGTCGATGATGGTGGCCGAGGTGGAGCCGTGCAGGATGTTCTTGCTGTTCATGAGGGTGGATGTGACGGGCACTTGGGCTTCGATGAAGCCGGGTGAGACGGTCGTGATGGTCAACTGGAAGAGGGGGCAAGAAAGAGGTTGGAACGAGTCAGAATCGATCACTTCTGGGAGCTGCGACCGCCTACAACAAGAGCCGACAAGGTAGAGCCATCGAATGGAGCATGTTCAGTGTGTTCGCAGTGCTGCGACTGAGAGCGAATCTCTATCCACGCGAATGATTGGTCGTCCGGCCTGCCAACCACTTACATCGGAGAGAAGATACTTGTAGATTGGATTGTTATCCAACACCTGCTTCTGCAGCTCGTTGATCATCTCGAGCGTCACGGCGCCCTCGACGGCCGAAGGTTTCGCCGCTTCCGACATCTTGGTTGTATCGTTTCGCTAGGAATGGTGGTGTTCCAATATGATGATGAAGTGTTGTTCTTCCAGCCGACTTATTCCTATCGTTTGCCCCACATCGAGAGCGCGTTTCCCAAAAAGCAATTCCCACGTTGCAGAGCGTGGGGGAGAAAATCATGTGAGCGGAAATCTTGATGATGTAACACGACCTGAATTATAAGTGTTCGGATGTCGGACTGCGCCTCCACCGTTCACGGAGCAAAGAAGGTTTTGGACCCTGCCTTGCTTCTTCGAGACCTAGGACAAGACACACCTTTGCCGACACAAGCAAGCGGGCTGCCATCGCGAGCATGTTCTCGTCCGCTGCTGGACCTTTTCAGCAACAGCTTCCGTCGAGCAGGTCTCAGACGCCGTTCCAGCGCCTCAAACCAATATGCGTGGAACTCCTCTCACTTGCAGGACGTCGAACCACAACAACACCATCGCAAACACAGCCCGTGGTAGCATGTTTGCGTCGACTCAACAGCACGCTTCGAGCGCTTCTCTCCGACAGTAATGCAGACTCCAGTGACTTTCAGGCGGTGACTGCGTCCTCATCAAAGCTGGTCCCTTCCGGCGTGGAACGGACCCTCTCGCCATCCCTCATCAGCTACGTCTTCTACCCAATTTCGGAACTCATCAACTCTGCACCAAAGGGAATCACCAGCTTACCGGACTCAATAGCGGAGGAACTGCTCGAGGTACTGTCGGCGCTGTGCAGTCAATGGTGGACCAGCTGGGCGTCTGTCGAGGCCGAAAGCAAGCATCAGCAGGTGTGGTGCGATCTCGTGATTCTGTCGAGTTCGGTGCTGGGCTCCCCGACTGGCAAAGCTGGAACAGATCTTGGACCGCAGCCGAATCACAGCGACGAGATCAAAGTAGCAGCACTGAGAGCTCTAGATGAGCTCCTTGCGCCTCGATTCAAGTCTCTTTGTTCAGCAAGCGCTACAAGAAATGGAAAGGATCGAGAAGTCGAGTGGGAATGGGATGGCGTATCAGAGCTCCCGATAATGGACGATCAGCCAGCAGCCACAGCGAAACAGGAAGGATCATCCTCATCTCGATCTGAAGGCGCCATCGTTCTCTTGTGCCCTACTCCAGCACACCTTTCATACGCCGCATCAGAAAGGGTCGCAAAGGGAGCTATCAGCTTTGTCTTGTCAACCTCCTTCGCCATCGCCGAATCCTCTCAGGAGTCTACGGAAGTACGAACAGCCGCTATCAATGTCGCTCGTCACGCGCTACTGCTTTGGATCGGAGGAACCTGCACGCTTCCTTCAACGAGTCCGGGAGCCTTTCAACCAGATATCCCGCCTCTACACCATATCGACCTCTCTCCATCCTCCTCTACTGGCTCGAGCTCTGACAGCACTTCACCCCAGATCGCGACAGCTCAGCGACTACGTCCGCTCCTTCCCGGTATCACATCTTCGCTGACACGACTTGCGACGAGTCGAGTCAAGTCAAAGCAGGATGGTTCGAAGATCAAACCCACTCCGAGCCCTGTTGCTACGTCAGCGATCGAGTTGCTCGGCGATCTACTCAGGGCTACCATCTCGGATCAGACTTTGCAGGACATCATCGTTCAGCACGAGCCCATCACTCAGCTTCGCTCTCGTACAGCCAGTGTGGATACGACGATTCCAGTCACCGACCTCGAAGACTTTGCCGACGCGCGACTCGGTGACGACCTCAGCTCGTCTTCAGCAGATGCGGACGTATTGAAAGAGCAAGATCTACTACCCGATGGATCAGCGCAAGAGGCGGACTCACCCGGTTCAGCTCTAAATAAGGATGCTCAGTGGGCTCTGTCAACACTAGCACAGGTCCATCTAGCGCTCAAAACGTTCTCCCCGCTCACACAACCTTCGCTGCCCGGAACAATGCTGCCATCCTCCGTTCACTCATCTGTCCAGATCTCTCTCCTGCGCCTCGCAGTGGCGCTGCTGTCCGAATGCGCAAGCTCCTTCCGGTGGCTCGACGAGCAGCTAGTAGGAATGGAACGTATCGATACCAAAGGAGGCAGAAGCGCGACTTTGGAAAGCACAAATTCGTCCAGCATCACGACGCTGCTTTCTTGGCTCATCGATCTTGCCTCAAAGGTGAATTTTGACACTGTGTCGAAGAATGCAAGAGCAGCCTTCGACGCTTTACAGCAGAAAGCGATGAAAAGCAAGGGGGTGTCGAGCCTCGTTCAACTCGGCAACGGATCGATGCTGTGGAAGGTGCTCGTACAGGCATTCGACAGTCTACCGTCAGCGATCGCAGCACAGAACGACGCCAGTGTCTCCAGGCTCGCTCTGCGCCTCAGCACCAGCCTTGACCTTCTCCAGCGACAAATGGACCGAGACAGTCTCAACGTATCGGTCGGACTGGCAAAGCTGGCCCAGGAGATGCAAGGCGCATGCGTGCGCCTACTTCCTCACCTAAGAATAGACAGACTCGAACACGTCGAAGAAACACCCACACTGTCCGCATCCACCACATGGCGACTGCAACCCATCTTCTCCAGTCTGGAAGCAAGCACATCCAGCCACATCAGCAAGATGTTCTACGATCTCGGACGTGCTCTCGCGCACTCGCTTGTCAACGAGATCAAACGAGCCCCGGATAGCAGTAAGATCGACTACAATCGGATGTTTTCGCTGGTTACGTCTCTGGTGGAGAGAGCTGCTCGGATGAGGTCTATCCGGCTGGATGCTCAGGGCGCTGAGGGTGGCGCTGACGCAGATGCACGGATGAGGGAGGAGAGCTTGACGTCGCTCTTGGTGGCAGCGGACATGCTGCGTGGTGTCAGCATCTGTTTGGATAATTTAGAGCTCGGAATGCAATTCAGTGCGATGGGGATGGGTGCAGGGCAGGCGAGCAAGCAGGCGAGAAAGGTGGCGCATAAGTTGGCGAAGAAGGTGTTTGGGCTGGTGATGGAGATGCTGGATGGGGATGCGGAGGAGGCAATTCGATCGAGATCTGACTCGAGTCGCGCCTCCGATGTGATAGAACAGGATGCGGCTGACACGACCACAGAATCTTCCGAACTACTCTCCATCGAGAATGCGTCCGGATCAACCCTAGTGGAGCGAGTCAAAGGCATCTCGCTGGCCACCACCGACATCTCCTCCTCCACCCCTGCACGACAAGGTCCCGCCCTCGACCTCGCCTTCGTCCAAGCAGCCGACTTGACGAAACCCTCCACCTCGACTGCGACCTCCAACAAGCTCTCCCTTCAACACCGCTTCCGACAAGCCGAACAAAATATCGACCAGTCCAATGCTCTGCTGTTCTCTCTGCTCTCCAGCACGTCCAAGCTTCTCGGCCAATCGTTCCGGTCCCTCCTTCTTCGGGGAGCCTACCCCCTGATCAGCGGTATGTCAGCTTTCACCACCGCCTCATCCGACCTGGTCCGTCGATCGTCGGCTTCGGCGGTCAAAGACATTGCATTCTACACAGCCTATGCCGACGTCAAGAACTGCCTGCTGGATCATGCGGATTACATTCTGGGTGCTGCGTGTCAGAGGTTGATCTCGGGACTGGATGAGGAGCTACGTGCTATTGCAGAAGGTGACGCGCTGATCAGTGACGGGTCTTCAAGATCGATGACGCGAAAAGGGGATGCGGGGAGGCAGTTGGTGGTGCTGCCACTGATCTCGGCTCAGAGAGCACCGTTCGTGCTGGTGGAGATGATCAGGGTGTTGGGAAGCGAGATCATCCCGATGGTGGAAGACGCGATCGACGAGATCTTGGATGCCATGGATCGGTTTCATCATCACCCGACAATTTGCGACGGACTGCTTGCGGTGCTCGACTCGATCTTGGAGACTATGGCGATCGAACAGACGAGCCAGCCTCCAGCTCCGAAGAAGATTGAGATGATCGACGCTGTTGCGCGGGAGATGAGACGAGATGAAGTGGATGTCTTCAAGTCGTGGCTTGACGCACGTCGCCGCGAAGCGAGGGTGTTCGACGATCCGTCGACATCCGAGCAGCAGAATGAAGCGGAGGAAAAGAAGAAGGAAGACGAAGAGGACAAGCCGACCAAGTCGCAACAGGTCGCGACGCAGATCCTCAACAAAGCCAGCATGTTCTTGACCCACCCTTCGCCCATCCTCCGCACGCGTGTGCTTCGTCTACTCCAACACGGCGTAGAGACCCTCGCTCCTCAGGATAGGACAGCCGAACTGCTACCGATCATCAACGGCGCTTGGCCTTTCGTCATGACCCGCCTGGGTGCATCCTACTCCAACTCCAAAAGTTCAACTTCAAGCCGACTGGAGCCGATCATCGATCTGACTCCATCCAGCAAAGGCGCAAAGGCGAGGGAGAGGGACGAACAATGGTACAGAAGGTGCGAGGAAGCGTTGGTGGAGAGGGATGCGGGGGTGTGGGTGGCAGCAGCGAGGTTTGTGGAGGCGGCGGTGAAGGGTGTTCCTGACTTTGTGGGCAAGAGGGTGGTGGAGGAGGCGTGGCCTAGGTTTGAGGTGTTGTTGAGCTTGATACGGTGGAAGTTTGGGAGGGCGGGGAGGGAAGCAGACGCGACGGGTGATTCGAGGCGAGTGACAAGTTTGATGGCCGGAGATCAGCGACAAGCTCTGCTCGAATCAGAACTGCACACCGACTCCTCGGCACCGATCGAATCACTCCTTCGATCCTCATCGTCACCCCATGCATCCTTACCCACATCGGCCAGACACTCGCACATCGACCAACCCTTCATCCTCCCCTCCACCTCCAGCCTTCCCGCCCAACTCACCCTCTGCATCATCACCACGCTCACCAGCGTCATCCGCCACCTCAACGCGCGCATGCCAGACGACGCAGCGTGGTCCATCACCACCCACCCTTCCCTCTTGGGGCTGCTGGACGCACGTCAACCCCTCACGATCCTACGCGCCGCAGAGGAGATGTACATTGAGCTGGGGAGACGCAATCCCCATGCAACCAGCTGGGCGATCAACGCTGCCTTTCCGACGGCTGCTATGATCGACGTGGAAACGCCGTGTTACATGCATCATGCGAGGGCCAAGGTGCACAGGGAGACGGTACACCATGTGTTGGATTGCTTTGCGGAGTTCTGATACGTGGAGGATTCGGTGCGGATGGCTAGGCGGTGCTCGTAAAATAGCGATTCAAGGAATCAAAATAGAGACTCCTGCGTGTCAAGTGCTGGTATTGTGCGTTTTGTGTTTGATGCGTACCTCGGAGGAGAGAACGCGTAGCGACAAGGATGTTTAGACTTTGTCAAAAGTGGCTCAAAGGACGTCCATGGTGGTCCTATCAGCTGCGAGGGGAAGGTCATTCTTGAAATGATGCTCCATCTCAGCTTTTCTCACTTCGTCTTCACTTCTCTCAACCAACGGCTTTATGTCGCCGACCGGCGTAGTCGGGGACCTCTTTCGCGACTCAGTTCCAGCCCCTGTGTGCTGCTGACCCTGGTCCAATGCATGGGTGACGATGCAGCTCGGCTTTCGCACATCGTCCTCCATAGCTACGAGGTAGTCCTCCTCTGTGCAGACGCAGATGGATGCCGCCGTAGGGATGCATTCGTGCACTGGTTCGAGCTTGACTCGATCGAGATCATCAGAAAGCGGCGGAGGCGTGACGGGCATGTTAATCGAGATAGAGTCATTCGGCACCAAGTGGTATGAGTGGTGATTGGCTTGTTCCGCATTGCGTGCCTGATTGTCATGGCAGAGCGTTGGGTTCCCTTTAATTTGTGTCACTGAGCAACCCTGCACGTAGCAGGATCGGACCGCTTCGGGATAGGTGATCAACATCAATACGAGCTGGGCATACTCAAGAAGGGCCCAGCTCGGGGCAAGAAACAGGGCAATGGCTACGAGCAGGTTGGAAAACCGAGGACTGGCGCTGCCACATTTGAGGTCCAGCGAGTCGATGATGATGGTGGCTTCAAGGTCGCCCTGTCCATTCGCGTGAGATGCTGCGAAAGGGAGGGCAAGGATACAATAGGCGAGGAGGCACCAAGGGCGGGCTGAGCTGGCTGGCACCGCCGTCATCTTACCAGATGCTCAGCGAGACGACGAGAATGGCAGGGTTCAAGATTGCGTCAGTGGACGAGGACGATTTGAGCAGGGAGCGAATGGAATGCAAGAATAGGTATAGTGCCCGATCAGGACGGTGGATGATGTTTTAATCAGAAGCCCCGTAGAGGGGCTGCGCCGGAATTTCAGGCCCAAAAGTCACAGAAGAATGTGACGGCAGCTGCGTCAAAGTTGCAGAGCGAACTACTGAAGTGGGAGCTGGGTGGAAAATTGAGAGAATTCGACTCAGCCTCTCAATGCTGTGTTTCGGTGACTGCGAGAGCCATGTGATTTGCGCCCAGACTGGCTTTCACAGTGCGGCTCAGCATGGCTGCCGGTCAGGATGAGGTTGGTTCTGCGTTCGCTCTGAACGCATCCCAGTTGAGAACGAGGCTCGCCGTGGCATAAATGGACAAAGTTCGGTTCGGCTAGTGTCGACATCGCTCGATTGACGGAGACGCAGCATTGTCAATGCAACCCTAAGCTCGCCAAGCAGCGAGCTGCAGGTACGAGGACGTCCGAATCTAGAATCTAGAATCTAGGTCACGGCTTGTGCTTGAGGCTAGGGCGTTAATCCCCTGCATGCGTCCGGGTCGACTTGGAAGTTTGTAGTCCCGGCGAGCACGAGCTGGGTGAGCATCTCGCATCTGTTCCATCCGCGCCGCGCCGCAAGCGAACGCAACAATGCACGTCGCCTGCCGCTTGGGATGCCTTTCGCAAGCGTGTGTCTGTGCACGATGCATCACCGTTCAGAAACTTCGATTTGCCGTCCTTCCCGGTGTGGATCTTTCGGGACAGGGAACGGCGCGCATGACGTCTTCCCGAAGATGAACAACGGATGCTTGACGACCGAAGCTGCTTAAAAACGCCGTTCCGACGGATGCACGATCTCAATTTAAGACTCAGCCTATTTAGAAACCTCAATCTGCCGAAACGAGCCCCGTCCATCTGCGCGATTCAATCAGCTGCCTGCCACCTTGTCGTCGTTGAGGCTGGACTCGGGTCGAAACTTCCCCGCTGCACAGAAGCTCGCTGCAATAGAAGCACCAAGAGTACTATGACCATGCTCGCTCCTGCTCGGTCGGGTTCCTGACTGCAACTTCAGGCTCCGCACCCTCCGGCCGATTTCAGGCCGTTGGGATTTGTCCGAATCATTTGCGCTGCGTCACAGACAACGTGTTTCGCCAATCAGGTGTTTGTTTGGCAGTAAGGAGACCTTTGGAGCATCAGATGTAAAGTACGTTCTCAATGACCTTTCGCTGTCGAGCAAAGCGCTAATGGTGCACATCAAACCGGATCTCGAAAAAAAGTAATAAAAAAAAAAGAAAACCCGCTGAGTGAGACAAAGTGACGTGCTCGTCCTGTCTGTTTCCGCGCGCGTGTCTCTCCAACAACGGAGGCGGTCGCTTTAGCGCATCTGTCGACATCGTCCGGGCAAGACGCCTTTCGACTACACTCGCCGGTCCGTCGGAAAAGCGACCATACATCGTCGGGTAGACTAGCATAGCTTTGCATGGCGCGCTGCAGTCCGCAAACGTCCCATCACTCAGGTCGAGAGACGGAACCAGACGGAAAATCGGCCGGGGAAAAAACCCTCCTGCTGCGCTCGTCTGTCATGAACAAACCATCGACCTTCCGACAGTTCCCACGCCGATTTCCAGTAGCGCAAGATACCGTCAAGTAGCCGAGCTCACTCGACTCTGATCTGGAGATCAATCCAAGCCGCTCGTGTCGGCCGTCGTTGAGAGCGATTCCACGCAGTTCTTTAAGCTGCAAGGCGCTTTCCATGGTCTCCATCCCACTTTCCCTGATGCGCATTGGCTCTATGACGTCGAACAGGGAGCAGATGATGGATTAGATCCGTTCATATCATGTCAGTCTAGGCACGCGCTGGTCCGCAGCGGAATGCGGCGATTATTTACGACGCTTCGATGCAGCAGACGGCGTCGGTCGAATCTTTTCGAATTCAAAACCAAGGCCCGCCTGCAAAAACTCCGTCCAACATCGCCTCGTCGTCAAGATTCATGCAAATCCTCTACGATCCTTTTCGGCGATCGAGCTGTGTGTCTCCGGACCGTGAACCTCATGGCACAACGAAAGGCATCCTCTTGCAGCTCTTAGCCGGAGATGTCCACTTGGCATCTGACGTACCACCCTTGCTGATCTGTTTACTTGTCATTCACGCCCCTTCTTGTTCTAGCGCGCATCGAACCATTCGGCTGGCGCGAACCGAGAATGTGGCAAACCAGGGCACAGGCTTCTCTGCTTCTCCGGTTTGTCTTCGGTCTTCTCCGCGCGGTGAGTCTTTCGACGGAGAACTCTCCCTTCCCCCCGTGTTCCATCCAGTTGGTGTGTGTATGCATCCGCCCCCGGATGCTGAGACTCAGATCCGCAGATTTCTTCCCATCCGCCTTCGACTTCGTCCACCAGTGTCCTTCGCGTACAGCACTGTGCACGGCTCTCACGAGACAAGCTCTCTCTCTAAGGATGGGAGTGCAGACTTCGGCAGGGCAGAAGTGGATACCCCCGAAACATTGACGTTCACAGCATTTTGCACCGGTTCGTCTCCCTCTCGGCTGAACCACCTCACCCCGGTAAAACTTCGTCACCACGCCGGCACAAGCTCACTTTATTCACTTCCCGTAGTTGATAGCCCTGCCATCCCTGCTTGCGCTCCTCGTCCTGCTAATTTTTGTGCCGTCTCCTCCTTCCTTGCCTCCCCAATTCATCTCTGAGGATTCCCGCCCTCCCGAAACTGGTGCACGCGACTTGTCTCAAGCGGAACATCCAATTCATGCCAGACACAGTTGCTCATCACACAGCCTCTCCTTCCACACGGACGTCTCTCAGATGCAGTCTCAGCACTGTCATCTGGCCGATCCTTCTCCTGCCAAGAGCCCGTTTGCTTCCTTCATCAACCATTGGCATCGTCATGCAGCTCCAACCTCCTTTCTCCAGCGCCCACCACCTCGCTTCTCAGACACCACTGCAGCCGCTTCTTCCTCTCCTCGACCCACATCCTCGCACCGTTTGCGCTATATCGCTCTTCTCTTCTCGCTGACAACCGATTCCTGCGCCCCTCGCCCACCAATCAGAAACGCCGTATTGTTCTACAGAGTCGGCGAGTCAGCAACTCTTCCGCAATACTCACTCCCCGCCGTCGTACTGGTGTAGACGACTCACGACTCTTGCAGTCACTTCAACGTCCTTTCGCAATCTACTAAGTTGTATTTGTACGCTGCCGAGCCGACATCTTCACGTCCCAGACATCCTATCATTGTTTCCATTCGCTGCTTTGACGACCTCGCTCAACAGAACAGCTTCCTGTCTCGGAGTGCGATTGGACGCTGCAAAGACTCACTTCACCCAGGTTCTCGGAGCGGCTGCCGCGGCATCTGCGATCGTCGATATCACCTGACATTTCTCCCTCTGCCACTCGGTGGGTGGGATCGCCTATGTACATCATTGTTCGTCCTCCTCAAGTCGGGATGGAGGTAGCGCCGAGCACGACATGACGTACAGTAGAGTGGGAGAAGTACTGGCACTCATGACGTCTACTACAGCACATGCAGACCCATCACCTCATCGGAACAAAAGGCCCGCTTCTCATTCGACCATACCTATCGACAAAACGTGGCGAAAAGTGCTTTGTTTGCTGCGCCCACCATTGCGGCAGGTGCAACATGTGAAAGTGCAGCCCTCCGCCACAACGTGGTGCTGGCCGATCCCGGTCGACAGCAAAATTCTGCACCGTCTCGACATTCTCGAGTCGGGTGCACGTCAGAGATCCGAGCGAGACTCACGATTGACGCCCACACCACCTTCATCTCGACCAGCAGGGTCGAAGCGTGAAGCCCACTCGACCGGCCACTTTGCTGTCCCAACAGTCCGGCAGCCAAACAGAGCACACGACGGATCAGCTGTTCCTACCGCACAACTGGAGAGCAGAGCGATAGAGCAAAGGTGAGTCTCGAAGAGCTCTGGTGTCGTTCGATTTGGCGTCGCCTTTGGTGGAAGACGTGGCATTCATTTTCAGGAGGATGTTCCCGCTCTCTCGGATCTCACTGGAATCTTGCTCGATTGCCTCTCAAGGAGGAAGCAACACAGGACATCTATTGCAGTCATGGACTGGAAAGGCGCCCTGGGAGTCGACGCTACGAGTGTTGCAACAGCGTAGCAATACCATTGGAGATGGAGCGAAGAACTCTTCTCGAGCTTGCATTGTCTCGGTGCTATTTGAAGCGACTGTAGAGAGGCACCCCATTCCCTCCCCCTCCAGTGGCCCACCCCTCTCTATATGCTCCAAGCCCCCGCGTCCGCTGCCTCGAGTCGTTTGCATCCCTCTGAC
Source organism: Pseudozyma sp. F8B2 (assembly GCA_003004685.1). Classification (NCBI taxonomy): domain Eukaryota; kingdom Fungi; phylum Basidiomycota; class Ustilaginomycetes; order Ustilaginales; family Ustilaginaceae; genus Pseudozyma; species Pseudozyma sp. F8B2. Next base: position 320,365 of record NXFQ01000010.1, on the reverse strand, counting down.
ACCTAAGACGTTCCACTCCTCTTACCCGTCCTTCCGAAATGGTGCCTACCAGCTCGCAGCCCACATTCAAGCTCATTCTGACCCAGGAACCGACCACAGGCGCAGCATTCGAAGAGAACCTTCTCGGACGAATCGGACTCGCACCGCCTCTCATCCTCGAGCTCGAGATGACCAAAGATGGTCGGGTGCAAGATGCCTCTGCCGAGCTGCCTTTTCTCATCTGTCAATGCACGCTGCTGCGAGAAGACGGTTCTGGTGCCGACATGCTGGATCGACAAACAGCAACGACAACGCCGGCCATGGGATCGACGTTGATGCCGCCGCCAACGCCTTCGCGACGTAGAGGTCGTCGTTCGAGCGGCAACCGACGCGGTAGCTCTCCTAGATTGTCCGGCAGTGCTGAAGCGGCAGCTGGTTCCTCCGCCACGTCTACACCCGGGTCGGCTTCACCGACGTTGCTTAGGATGCTTTACGGTACCATCGTCGCCGGTGCCCAATCTTTTCAACCGCTTCACGGGGAACAAGGTGAAAAACCATACTTTTTCTTCCCCGAAATCAGCATTCGTACGCCCGGAAGGTTCAAGATTCAATGCAGGCTGATGCGTCTCGCTCTGTAAGTCTTTCACCCTCTCTCTCTTTCTCAATCGAGTGAGATCCACGACGATGACTTGATCCATAACACTGACTTGCTTGCCATACCTTGTTCATGTCACAGGCCCGGGATGAATTCTTCTCAAACAGGCATCCTAGCATCGGTCGAGACAACCCCCTTCCAAGTGGTCATAAGAACCGACTACTCGGCTCCTTACATAACGGACATTTCGCGTCACTTTGCACGTCAAGGCGTATCGCTGTTGCTTCCGCCGGGCGTGTCCGCTGATTGACGCCCCGTCCAGGTTGCATCCGACGACTTTCTTGTCATCCGTCTCGTCTGAATACAAACTGAAAGAGATTCTCATCATGATGACTTTCCCCTTGAGCTGAATGAGTCGGCGCCAAAGCAAAGCTAGACCAATGATTGCGACGGCAAAGCATGCGTTGGATACAGCAGATGCTCTTCTCGTACGCAAACATGAGTCCAGCACCGATGGAAACCCAAAAAAGAAAATCGAGCAGATGAACCCCGCCCAAAAAAACGATGCTTGGTGACTGGGACCAGCAAGACCAATTCACGAACGACACGTCTTTTTGGCTGGAAATCGCGAGCCTCTGAACTTTCGAAATGAGCCTCGCCCACTTTCTTTCTGTGGACCGAATCGGATCTTGACACACCTCAGTCTACTTCAGCAGTGTCTGCTTCGACCACAAACATGGGTCAATGGATATCGATGATGCTCTGAGATTGCATATTGGAAAAAATGCTTTTGGTGGACCTGCAAAGTGGTCCTGAGAAACCGGTTTTTGAGTCGTGTGCTTGCGTCATTTGGACCCTACAGGAAGACAATCAGTTTTGCTGAGGATCGGAACACGGTAACTGGACTACCGCTTCATTCCACATTGTTCATATCGTCGGTGGAGGCGGTCAAAGAGTCTGGTGGCTCCTGCCTCTTGCGAATGTCGTTTCTCACGGGCACCTGGATGCCTTGGCGAGCGAGGCACTTGGCGAGCTCGGTCGACTCGGTCATTCCAGGGAAACGTCGTGGACTGTAGATCGTGAAAGGCTCGGTGAGCGCTTCGGCGAGAATGTGGCCGCTAGCAGACGCAGGTCCCATGCTCGGTGGTCCGAGGGCCAACAGCTTGAATGCGAGTCGGAACTGCCCTTCCTGACGAATGCTGAGATCGGTGAAGACGAAAAAGCAGGCTCTGGAACCGTCAAGATCGCGAGCGACGTTGGCGCTGGCGACCAAGCGGCCTTCCAGCATGCGTGTCCACGGATACGATGGATCGTTGGTCTCTACGAGTACTGCTTCGGTATGCGTACCAGTCACGGGGTCCTCTTTGTAAAGAGAAACTTGTAGGACGAGGTTGGAGCTATTTTCGGCTCTGTGAGCGACGGAGCGTTGTGTGTCATCGTCTTTGTCAGCATGCCAAGATCACATGTGCATCTAGCGATATCAAAAATCGACTCACTCTTCGTCTTCAGTGCCGTCTGGGCTTATGATGCGTAGCTGCAGGATAGGCAGAGGGTCCAAAGGCCGTTTGTCTTTGCTTCCGAGACCGCAGAGCCGCCCTTGCTGCGGCTGCTGGCGGATGATCAGTTTGTATTGCCTGCAATGAGACGGAGAAAAATGACGGTCACGGAGCCGAAATGATCAGTTTACGGACAGATCAGCGTCAGTGTGATGGCGGTCAAGCGTGACTTACCAGTGACGACTTGAGTGTTGCGGCAGTTCCGAAAGCTTAGGCGGAGGCGCCAACGGTGCTGTGCGCAGGTTGTGTAGCTGCTCTCTTTCGTTGTCGGAAGTGCCGATGGGAGGAGCAGCTCGTGTGGAATGATGATGGCGAGGTCCCAATGCGGGAATGGATTGATAAGCCGGAGCAGGAGCCAGGCTGCGGTACGAATGCTCAGAGTATGGTGAGTAAGGAGAATCTGAAGAGCCACTCGGACGGTCCATGCTCTGTATGCTCGTAGAAGCAATTCTGGTGGATTGCCTCGAGCCTGGAGGTAGCGAAGGCGCTGGAGGCTGCGACGATTCGCCTCGTGGTTGATACTGTAGGCCTCCAGCACTTCTCGGGGCAGGAAGGATTGGCGGGCGCATGCTGTGATCATCAGTGCTGGTGTCATGGTGTTGTCGGCTGGACACGCGAGATCCTGTGGGCTCCGATGTGTCGGTGGCGTTTCTGGGTCCAGACGATGACGGTCTGTCGAGAGCAGAATGCTGTTGATCGTTTTCGTGGGGGGGTCGATTCGAAGCAGATTGCTCCGCGCTATGGCGATCTTCTAGGCCGCTCATCGTCTCGAGACGACCTGACGGTGTGCTCGAAGTGGTTGTGGATAGTCGAGAACTGCGGCCCGATGCATCACTTGGTTTGGGTATCGACATGTCGCTCAGCTTGTCGCGTCGCGACAGGTGAATGCTAAGCTGACAACGGAAGCCCGAAGCCGTACTGGAGCAAGCAGATGACAAGTGCCTGTACGTGAGATCTCAGGAAGATATCGTTGAGGGCAGGACTGTGGCGAGCATGACGGTGGAATGGAGCGCCGAGAGGCGCAGCACACGTGATGACAGAGGATGATCTCGAGAGGCGGGCGTGATCTTAGAGAGATCAGTCTCGCAGGCCAGATCGAGGCGGATCAGCTGTGTCCAGACAAGGCTAAGTGCTGACTTCAAGGTCGAAATGAAGAGATCGGAACGGAAGATTTTTGACGCAACTACTGCTCGAAGTGAATGTTGATGCCGCTGCTCCGGCTGCTGCAATTGCTGCTGCTGGCGCTGCTGGTGGTGGTGGTGGTGGTGCTGCCGCTATTGCCGGTGATGTTCTTATTGTTGTGGTTGTGTTGGTCGTTGACACTGTTGCTGTCGGTCAGTGTTCCGTGCAGTCAAGGCGCGAAGGCTTCAAATATTGGCGACTCGAGATGGCAGAGACTGCATCAGCAGAGGTTCTGGGACGGGGGTAAGATGACGACGGGGAGCAAGGTGGTTGAGCTTTAGCGAGGCGAAATGGAAGTAGGAGCGAAAGTTTGTGAAGAGGAGCGCAGCAGAAGAGGGAGCGGTACGATAATGTGGAAGAACTCGTCCACGACATGGAATCATGCAGCTACGCGAGATTGGCCGTCCCATCAACACCAAAGTGCCCAGGTTATGCAGCAGAGACCGGGTCGGAGATCGTCGCAGCGGGTCCAGAACATGGCTCGCGAGGCGAGGTGCCAGTTTTGCTGAGAAAGGTGATCATGGTGGAGGTGAAGTGACACATTCGCTGCGCCTCTTGCGCCAAGGCTCCTGATCGTCTTTGTCATTTGTCATGTCTCCGGCGTGGATCGGCTCTAGGCGGAGAATGCACGTTTGGCCGAGGGGCCGAAATTCGGATAGAAGAGCTGCTCCGCCCTTGGCTCGAAATCTTCTCAACGCACCCACCCAATTGGAAGAGAGCGTGATGCCTCGCCGGCAGCTGCGCATGCGATGCACCCCCCGGATCTCTGTCAGCAAGCCCTCTGCCACGAGATCACCTTCTACTGCAGCACGAAGGCCGTGCCCGGCATCGACTGTCTCGCGCCCTTCCTGGGTGTTTAATTTTTTTTTCTTTTCGGGAAGAAGCACCGTCGACGACTGGTGCTGGCCACTTGACGCGTCGTCAAAAGCTCCCAACAAGCCGCAATCCCAAATGTGGCTTGAGTAGAGTTTCACGCCGTGACTACTGATGATAAATTACTGTCATAGCTAGCCGAGCCAGGCTCTAAGCCTCCGACTAGGTCCGAATCTTGAGTCAGAGTTCATCTGATGTCGTCTGCGTCTCGACTCAAGGGTGAAGCAAGCCAGGATGGCGGACGGGCCTCGGAACGATGCAACGGCACAAGGAGAGCGGGGATGGCGACGCGGAATTGTCTAACTCACCATGTAGGAGATTCGCATTCGTGGACTACCATCCCTCGTGAACGAGCGCTCGATGGTGTGACTGAGCAAGACCGGACATTGAACGAGACGATCTGTCTAAGCTTCCGATCGGGCAACCTCGGCACACCGAGAAATTTAGCGCTAGGACAAGCGGAACGTTCGAGGAGCTCCGCCGTTTACAATTATGGAAGAGGGTCGAAGGGAAACGGGAAAATTTGAGGCACAGCGGAATGAAGCAGGTATCGGAAGATCAGAGGGAGGATCTGGAATGGCTGAAGATGTAGATGCCAGCCACCTTTTGATCTGATTTGACGTTCCAGGAGAAAATCAAACCCTGAATTAAGGTTTCAACAGCCGGATCCTCCGCTGCAGTACACGCACGATTACAAGCAGCACGTGTAAATCAAGAGTGGCTGCCCGGGCAAACGTCAGAGCCGCGGCCCCTCGCGCGGCTGAAGGAAAACGTATTGGTGCGGCTGCGAGCCCCTCGAGGACCTAGTCACACAAGGGCAAGGGCAAGACCCGCCGGTGACCTTGACATGCGTAGCAGCGCCAAGCGATGCTTGCCGCTGAGCAGTAAGGAGCCGAGACCGAGGAGCAGATGTCGAGCGGACTCGGTGTTGGCGCGGTCCTGTCCCGGAGATGGACGGGGATGTGTCGTGCGGCGTGCCGCACAAAATTGCAGCAGAAAAGAAATTTTCCTTCTAGCCTTGGCAATGCACCAAAGATTGACGCCGAGATTGCTTTCACAACGATCGATCGTCACGGTTGGGAGAACTGTTCCGGCCTAGGACGACAGCATGCGACTGCGAAGGGAGACAGTACATCAGTCGGCGGGTGCGATGGAAACGAAAGCAGCAGGAAGGGGCGTTGTGGAGAAAGAGCGGCAAAGTGTTGTAGATAAGCGAGCGGAGCTCAACGCGGAACGAGAAGAAGTCTCACCGCAGCCAACGATGAAGGTGGGGGGAGGGTACATCGAAGGGTGGTCCACAGCATGTTGCCAAGAGAAGGCTAGGTAAAACACCATTCAAGGTCATTTGCACAGCGGAGATCTCGAGCAGGTTCAGTTCACCAATGCCAAAGACTTTTGGACCCACCGACAATGTTGTCGACGCATGTCCGCGTTGCAGTCAAAATGTCTCGAATCGAGCTGGAGCAAGGCACATCAGCCACCATCCTCTGCGCGCGTCGGGTTTCACCCATCGCCAGGCTGTGAGGACAAGGTGAACAAACAAGATTGTGACGACTCAATTAGCATCATGAAACCGACAACTTGTTCATGGCCGTGCAGACCGATCGATGAGGCCCTTGACAGCCCACATGCGAAACTTTTGATGCCCACTCAACTCTAATTGAATGTGACTGTCCCAAGAACGAAGGGAGAGAGCAGATGGATTGCGGCCCGTGACGGTAGCAAGGCCATGAAGCCCAGTTGTTGGTCTGTACCTGATCAGCTTTTGACCCGATACGGTCACCTGTGATGGACTCTTGAATACAGGACGTAAAGGAAGAAAGATTCGCCGGGCCCTGGCATCGAACTATCACGGGTTCAATTTCAAATTTTACCGCATGGCGAGCAAGCCTGGCGAGACAAACATGACTCTAACTTTATACACACAAGTGGGAAACAGTCCGCCGATGCTTCTTCCAGTTCCACCCATTCGGGAGGACGCTAGCGCGCTGGATCAATAATGCTGAGAAAGAAAGAAAAACAATGACTCAACACAATGCGAAGAATTTGACTTTATGGAATATTGTGACTAAAGGTCGGTCTACCCGTTTGGCGCAGGCCGAGATGCCCGATGGCCACAGCCTTATGTTCCGGGGCTGCATCCTCAGCCCCAGCACGCGCAACGCGACCACTGTTCGTCATCGACTCAGAATGTCCAAGCACCTCTCTCGCTCCTCACTGTCCAGCTGATCATCGCACAGAGGAGATCTGCAGCTCGACTTCAGGCGTAAGATAGGCAACTGCGATACCGAAGAACCACATCGATTCACCGTTTGCTTTTTACCAACACAAAAATTGGCTTGGAAGCAAGCGGTCGTCCCGGCCTCGCTTGGAGCTGCCGAGGTGCCAAAACAGATTGGAAAGTTCACATGAACATCGAGCAGCGGCACGCTCCGCTCGGCCAGCCCCTCGGGTTTTTGTCTTTCCCGCGCCACGAAAAGAACAATCACGACATCGCGTCATTCGCGCATTCGGGTATTGCAACCATTGTTCTCCTTCGCTCCAAGACGAGGTCAACATCCCGCGTTCCGTCTTCTGTTCAGGTCTTCCCATCGCTCTGTCTCTGTCTTAACAATGCCACCATGTCTGGCACGACCAAGGTCAAAGCTACTCCCAGCCAGAAAAGGTAGCCTTGTCGACTCGCTTCAAGGTTTGTCCGCTTCAAACCGCGACTCGACATCGGTTTTGCCGAGTCTCGGGTAGACAGCCGCTAAGTACGCTCACTGCATGAGGATTGGCGGAGAACCGATTTCCGTTTTCAAAGGACCGAGGCGGCTATGCTATTTTCGTCAACAACCCTCGCTTCTGCGCCGGAGGCTAAAACCGACCACATGCCATCGTCACGACACTTTCCGCGGCAGGTCGTGCACCGCTTCGTTTCCTACACGACCCGCAGATCTTTCTCTGCGGTCCAAGCAAATCGGGAACGAATTCACCGCGCCGGGCCGGAATCCGGACGCTTATTATACATCCCCAACAAAAGCTCTTTCTCATCGACTTTGCTCGCCTAATCACGGTCCGCTCCCACCACAAACACGATTCCGCGTCCAACTCGTTTTGATTACGTAAATGCAGGCGAGAGCTCAGGGTGAATCGAGACCACGGTCGCTGATGGGACTCGGCGCACGACTAGAAGAAGCTGGCGAATTGCCGGTGCTCGACCAGCCCGTCGCGGGCTCGACCAGACTGTCGTCGGCACCGCTACGCATGTTGAGCGACCAGTCAGGAGTGTCGTCGCTCGACGAATCGCTTGAGTAGTCTCCTGTAGCAGTCGACGGTCCAGCCTCTGGTGCTGCATCGTTTGCAGCTGGCTCTTGACCTGCTCCGGTAGCGCGGGTCTTGGCGGCTTCCTGGAACTTTTGCCTAGACTTGCCTCCGATCGGTCGTGTTGTGCGGCGACGATAGAAGAGCAGGTATGCGGACGAGCTCTTGACCGCCTCGGGATTGGCCACGGGCCTGACGCTCGAATCGTCAAATTCGTACCACTTGCCGTCGGCGGGGCTCTTTGCAAAAGCGGTGTAGTGTCCTCCTCCGAGTCCGCCGAAATGGTTGTCAACGGCGTACAGATCGTAGATGGGACGATCCACGGCGACGGCGTCGTCGTTGTCCTCCAACGGCCTCAGGATGCCCGACCCGAGCATGCTCTCCGACAGCTCCTCTCCGCTCTCCTTGGCTTCCTCCTGCACCCTCCGAAGCGCCTGAGTGCCCTCGACCCGATCCGTAAGATCAAGCCCTTCCAAGGGGAAATCCACCAACATGTTGAGCTTGTCGCGCGAATGCCTTCCGGCACTGAAGCGCTTGAGATGCACCACCAGAATGTCGGGCGCCTTCCACAGGTCGAATTTCTTCGTTGCCTGACGGAACTCTTTGCACGTGGGACAGTACCACGGATCGTCCTCGCCTAGCTGCTCTTCGCGTGTAAATTCGTCCATGCAGTCTTCGATCGATAGCGTCTTGGGTCGAGCCGGTCCGGCGTTCTCGCGCTGACGGATCGCCTCGTCCACCGTCTCTTCGTAGTCGCCCCACAGCTGGGCCGAATCGGAATCGACAAGCAGGCCACGCGCCTTGATGGAATGCGACCATGTGCACACGATGGCGCCGCCGGTGTATACGAGCGGGACAGCCTTGGCAGTGGACGGTGTTTTCGACTCATCCTCTGCCTCCAGCTCGTCAGCCTCGACCTTCATCGGTTCTTCTCCGCCCAACGACGGGGCAGCCGATGCACTGCGCTTTGCGAGACGAGCCTGGCGTTCTTCGAGATCTTCGGAGAGGTTGTCTGCGTTGCTCTCGCTTCCCTTTGGCAAGCCTTGACCGAGCTCGGCTATACTGAAGCGGATGCGCAAAGCCGGGCTGCTCGGCGTCGCAGCTTTGGATTCGTTCAACGGAGCGACGGACGGAGAGGAATTATCGGCATCGACTGTGGTTACATCAGGCACCACTACCGCTTCGCCATCCTCCCGAATCTCGGTGACAACATCGCTGTCCGCCATTTGGCTTGGTGCGACGACCTGAATTGCGTCGTCATTGCCTGCCGCCGAGTCGTCAACCATCTCCCAATCCGAAATCTGCGATGTAGATGGCGGCAGAGCTGAAGGAGCAGCGGCCGTTCGATCGTGCTCGACAGCTTGACGCAGTTCCTCTGGTACGCCTGCAAAGCGTGAGAAGCCTTGCAACACATGCTCGCGAACGGCGTCGGCATCGTTGACATCGGCCTTGGGCACGGAAATGAAGAAGGGAATGCCGATGGCCTCTGACCGTGCTCGACGGCTGACAAACGCTTGGCTCGACGACGGGCCCGAGGTGTCGCTAGCGACGTTGGTGAAGACGGGCAGAACTGCGTACTCCTGCTCTGGAATATCGAGCGCATCCTCGGCGTCCTCGACCGATCGATGATAGCGGAACTGTCGCTGCTTGGACAAGCGAGGTGGTGCAGCCACCTCCCAAAAGTAGACAAAGTCGCCGTCCTTGATGTCGACGAGGGGCTCGTAGTCGTCGAACCACTTGTAGACGCGATGGTGCCACACCTCTCCACATACGAGACGCTTGGTCTCGATGCCGAACTGGGCTGCTACCTTTTGTCGCAGCTTGCCGACCGTGGTACCTGCTGGCAGCTGCACCTGGAACTTGTGCATGGGCTGACTCGCGTCGAGCGGAACAAAGTAGACCTGTCCTTTCCACATCTTTTTGTTGGGGATGGGAAGCGTCAAGTACATGAACGGGTCAAATTTGATCGAGACCTTGCTGCACTCGGGGCATACCAGTGTGCTGCGGTACTGTCCTTGGAAGAGGTCGACGATGACCGAATCGTTTCGCGCCTTGTAGATGTCCCACTGGCGTTTGGCAAATGCGACCAGGTCCTTCTCGTCGCCTCCTTCCCAATCTGGTGCCTCGATGTATGGCTTCTTGAGGATGCGGTTGAGGTCCTCGTGCAAGCCGTCCAGGAGGAAAGCAAGCAGCTCCTGACTATCGTGCTGCGCATAACCGCTGAACTGCGGTGCGAAGCGAGAGAGGGCAAACTTGAATTCACGAGGCCAAAAGGAGCCACCTTGCCCATTCCAAATGTTGGTGATGAGATTGCCAAATGCATCCGCGATGGCGCCTCCCATGCCCAACGGATTGTCTGTGTTGAGCTCCTCCTTGTACGCGCCCGAGACAAAGTACTGCTGCAGCTCGTACGTGTTGCTGAGGCATTGCAGCGCGCTATTCATGAAGCAGGTGTTGCCGAGATTGTTGAGGCCGCGGAGTCCGCGTGACCTGCCCGAGGTACGATCGACGGCAGTCTGCGACCTGGTGACCCGCCCTTGCGCTTCAGCGGCGGTGCCTGACGCTGCGCTGGCACCGGCCGTGGCATTGTTCTGCTGAAGGTTGCTGAAAAAGTCTCCTTGTTGTGCGAATATCCCTTTCACCGACGAGGAGGAAGCGTTGTCTGTAGGCGCAGGATCCGTTTGCCAGCGTCCTGATTGGCGCGTTTCTACGACGAGATTGATCTCGATCTCTTCGATCCCGACTGACTTCAGTGTTGCATTGGGTTGATAACTGTCGGGCTTGTCTTCGCCGGCGTCGACAATGTCGACACCCTCTTCCGTTACTCGAGCCGAGCTGACGAGTCCGTTCTGCAGCTCCTGATCCGTCGGTTCAGGCAAGAAGTACAATCTGATGTCGACGTCGGCAATGGAGCCGAGATTTAGCGCTGACTTTGCCTTCGCCTTGAGCTCGGCTATGCTTGCGCTAACCGACAAGCTGAAAGATGCCACACCAGAACCCTGTACGCTGACGTCGTGAACGAGCTTCAGAAGACGGATGACGGGCGGATAGAACTCGACACTTTCCTGACCTGCATTGAGACCGTCTATCACGTTGCGAGCAAAGACCGGACCGCTGCTACCGTACCACTGGACCAAGAGGGTCCAGCCTTCTTCGGGCAGCATCTCGTAGTCGATGTGCTCGTTGATACCTGGCCTGAGGCGGGGCAGTGCAGGAGTCGAATCTGGATCGAGCAAGTCCGAGTTGTCGATGGTGCCGATGGGTACATCGACCTTCTCGGCAGGATCCGAATCTCGACGCTCAGAGCAAGCTGCGTCCCAGCGACGGTACCACTTGCGACTGATCAGATACCAGGTGTCGCCAGCATGTAGGGGGAGATTCTTCATTGGTCGAATGCGATCGAGCTGCTGTTGTCCCGTCGGTCTTGTCGGCGTGGTGTCGATAGGCTGGTGAGTCGAGGCTGGTGCCGGCTCGATCGCTTCTGTATACGACGGTGGCTCGTCGTCCACTATCGCTTCAACCGTCTTAATGATGACAGGCGCGGCTACCGCCCCATCATCGAGGCTGAGGGATTGTTCGGTCATGAGGCCTTCGATGTTCTGGTCGGATCTGGACATGACGTGCGGAGGATGCAGAATGTCAGCCGAGGAGATGCTCTGTCGGAGCGGAGTAGGCTGCGTGGAGGTGACCTCGGTGTTGTCGGGTTCGCCAGATTCGCTAGAGGGCTGTGAGAAGGGAGACGACCTGCTTTCGTTCTCGACGTCGCTGCTGTTCTCGTCGATGATGGGGCTGACGGTGCGAGCCCTCTTGTACGCGGAGGATCGTTTCAGATCTGCTGCTGCCGTCGCGAGTGATCCGGAGAAGCGAGAGATCGATGCGGGCTCTGGACTCTGCGCAGGCGACGGTGCCGGTCTGCGAGCTGTCACAGGTGCTGCGTGACTATCCTTTGAAGATGAAGATGATGCACGGTCGGATCGCGCCGTAGCTTCGGCTGAACTAGATGGCGCTGACGTTTGCTGTGTGGGGTTGGATGCGGAATCTCTGGGCGGCGCGTTGTCGAGGCTGTGATCGGAACGCATCTGCGAGGTGCTCAGCTCCAGGGCAGCAGTTGCAGCGAGCAGGGCTGTCGATCGAGTCGCCCTCTTCTTGCGCCGGAAAGCCGATCACTTGATCACTTGACTAGGTAGTGGTGTCAAAGCAAAGGCGTACGACGAGCTGCAGCGAGCAATACCAAAGGCGGGTGATTAGGGGCTGCGAATTCGTGTGTCGATGGGATATATGCGGACGACGATCCTGCTCTCGAGCCTACGATACGAGAAAAGCATGCCGATCAAAACGCTGCTCGTATCTTCCGTGCAAAGTCGGTCTGTGCTGAGAGCAAACACCACAAAAAAAAAGAAAATCTTCAAAAAAAACTTCGCGGCGCAATTCCGGCTCCACACACCCCGCCAAAACTTCGCCTGGCTGCTGTCGTATGCACTCGACAGCGCTTGCAGCCTTTTCCCGATGCGCCCGATTCGGGAATGCGATCCACTACCATGCAGCCTTGACCGTTGGTCATCGCGAAGGCTGTCTTACTCTGCTGTGCTGTGAAAGGGTGGTATTGGACGGTTACAAATACATGGGAGCAATGCGACATGTGATGAATGCAGAAGCGATCCCGTTCGATGATCGATAGCGGCTCTTCCGACCGACAAGTTCCTAAGCGCTGACCGCGCTACGTCGAGAGGCATTCTCGTTGATGAACGCCTCGACCGCAGCTTCGGGATCGTCGGGGAAGCGGATGAAGAGTCCCTGCAGCTCAGCCATGCTGACGCCCCCGCTGGCGGCAGGTGCCGGTCGATGAATACGCTGAGTGGGACTTGGCGCAGTGGCAGATTCGGCATCTCCGGTCGTGGCCGCTCGAGCAGCCGATCCGACATCTTTCTGTCGGCCATTAGGACCAAGACCGAGCGCGGTGCGGCGTGCGACCGCCTCGGTCTCAACAGTGATTGCAAATCGACTAGCAAGCTCCAGCACTTTTCGATCCGCCTCTTCGACAGCCGTCCGAAGACCAGGCACTGCTTCGAAGCTCTTGTAAGAGTCAATCGTCGATGCCGTATCGGTCAGGCCAGCTGCTGCTGCCAGGAGTGGCTTCGAGGCTTCTACAGCGTTTGGTGCAATGCCGACGTGCTTGATGTTGAGCTCGCGCATCGTGGTGCGATAGAAGCGCACCATGAGCTCCTCTACCTGCTCCCTTTCGGCATCGCCAAGTTCGGCGATCATGTCGACTCGACCTGGTCGTATCAACGCCGGGTCCAGCTTCTCGATATGGTTGGTGGTCATGAAGATGATCCGGCTTTCTCCGCTTGCTACACCGTCGAGAGCATTCAGCAGACCCGAAAATGTCACCGACGCCTGATATCCATCCTCGGCGGCTTGCTGCCTTCCCAAGAAAGCTGCATCGACATCCTCCAGCAGCAGAATTGAGCGATCGGGGGCGTTAGAAAGCAGGTGGTTCAGCTTGTCGTCGGTGAGACCCCTTTCCGACAGGTTGAGAAGGCAGATGTTGAAATCCAAATGCCCTGCTAGCGCGGTGATGAACGACGACTTTCCGCTGCCTGGTGCTCCGTGCAGAAGGTACCCTCTACGGTATGGAATACCGCGTTCTGCATACCATCGATCGCGCGACAAGAAGCGCTGTACATCATTGACGATAGCCTCCTTCTTGCCCTTGCCTAGCACGACGCTGCCAAGCTCCCTCGTCCTTCTCGGTTGACCGAACGGGCGCCATTCGGGTCCCCAGCTCGTGTAGATCACCGTCTTGCCTTCCGTCGAAGAAAGCGCGAGCTGCCTCGCCTCGTCCAAAAGCTGAGGGAAGAGGTGTGCATACGCAAACAGCGTCGTCAGCGTCACCGTCTCCCACGGTGCACCTGTGGAGAGGTCGACCATCTTGCCATCCCGCTCACGCGTCAGGCGCATCCACACGCCGCGATATCTGAACCAATGCGTTCCTGGACCAGGCACCAGCGAGAAGCGAGCCTGACCCCGTTCGGCGGCTTCGGCATTCGGCGTGGACGCCGAAGCGTGCGCGGTGTAACTGGTCTCGACCGACAGTTCGTGGCTGAGGATGCGGACAGGCGAGACTGAAGAGCCGCTCGAAGCGATGACCAGAGGATTATTCACCTTGTCCTTGCTGGTAGCAGCCGATGATCTTTCCGCGGAACGATCTCGTAGACCGAGAAAGTCGACGAGCCCCTCCTTCTGCTGCTTGCCCAACAACCCGCGCTGCCTCATGGCCTGCGCTTGTGCTTGGGCACCCATCCAGTGCAGGAACCACGGATGCGCTCGGTCTTTCGATGGGATCTCGAGGGATATCAATAACCTTCTTTGCGCCATAGACGCAGCTACCTTAACGCCTCTTCTGGCCATGGCAATCGCACCGCCGAAAACCATCAACCCTAGACCTCCTGAGAAGATGGGATTATCGGCAATGAGACCGGAAAGGAACGAGCTAGGGCCGGAGCTCGTTGCTGCAGACGAGCCAGAGCTTGCTAATGGTATCGATGAAGATGATCTTGCTTCTTGCGATGGTGTTGATGCAGTGACAGTGTCTCCGGGACGATCGTGTTGGTACGATGCAGATGCTGCCCCATCATGGTGGATGGCTGCGGCTCGGGATCGGTCGTCCTCGCTTGGATGCCCGAGCGGATCCTTCCTCTGCATCGTCCTGAAGTTGAACATACCGATCCGGAAGCTGCACGCCCTTTCTCCAAATCTGCGAGGATGTTGCTTGTCGAAGTGTCTGGTAGTCGTTCGCAGTCTTCTTCCAAGAAGCATGTCGCAGAAAAAAAGAACTGGCATGTGAGTGGAGTAAGCTCATTTTTCGGAACACGGCGTCACTTTTTCCAGCTCCCGCCAAGAAGGACAGCGGAGAAATTTCAAGACCCTGCCTGACCTTCGCCACTTTCCCTCTTCGAAACGACTCCAACCCCGCATCATCCTTCCACCGTTCAGCTGAACACGGTTGCACTCTGGCGAACATCAGCACATACATCGAGCAAGCTGATCACAATGGCGCCCAAGCTCTGCGTGATCTGCAATGCCGAGCGAGCGGTCCTTCGTCGGCCCAAGACGGCGCAGCAAATCTGCAAAGAATGCTTCTTCTATGTCTTCGAGACCGAAGTTCACCACACCATCGTCTCTAACAACCTCTTCAAGCGCGGCGACCGTGTTGCTATCGGTGCCTCCGGCGGCAAAGACTCGACCGTCCTCGCGCACTGTATGAAGGTGCTCAACGAGCGATACGATTACGGACTCGACCTGTTCCTTCTCAGCATCGACGAAGGTATCACCGGCTACCGAGACGATTCGCTCGAAACGGTGAAACGCAATCAGCAGCAGTACCAGCTCCCACTCAAGGTGCTTGGATACGACGAGCTGTACGGCTGGACCATGGACGACATCGTCAAGAGCGTGGGGAGGAAGAACAATTGCACGTTCTGCGGTGTGTTTCGGCGTCAGGCGCTGGATCGAGGTGCAGCTGCTTTGGGTGTCGATCATATTGTCACCGGACACAATGCAGACGATGTTGCCGAGACCGTTCTCATGAACGTGCTGCGCGGAGACATTGCTCGACTCGAACGATGCACAGAGATCGTCACGAAAGGCCCTGACGCAACCGAAGATCAAGATCAGGAAGGATGCGGATCCAGCGGGTCGAACGGCATCGGTGTAGGTGGAAGCGGTATCCGACGCAGCAAGCCGTTCATGTACGCCTACGAAAAGGAGATCGTCATGTACGCCTACTTCAAGAAGCTGGACTACTTTTCGACCGAATGCATCTACTCGCCCAACGCATACCGCGGATACGCAAGGACGTTCCTCAAAGACCTCGAGGCGATCAGACCGTCTTCCATCGTCGATATCATCCAATCGGGTCAAAACCTCAAGATCTCCAACGTGGTCAAGCAAAGTCGGAAGGCGCACTTGCAGGACTGTATCAGGTGCGGCTACATCTCTTCAAATACGGTGTGCAAGGCGTGTATCTTGCTGGAAGGATTGGAGAAGGGCACGCCGCAGTTGGGCATCGGCAGTGAGAAATCGAAAAGGATCAAGGAGATTAGAAGTGAGAATTCCAAGGACGATGTCGCAAGGGGAACAATAGCGGGGGAGGCGGAGGAGAGGAAGGAGAGGAGAATCCCGCAGTGGACAGGCGTAGCAAGGGACGCTCCACCCATCAGCTCTCTGCCGTTTGTCCCGCCGCAGAAGAAGGCGGATCTCAGCTTTTGACCCTCTAGCTTCTTTGCCATTCGTTTGTATTTGTACTGAATATCTTCTCAGTTGTCAACTCATGACGCAAAACCTTCATCCAGCAATCTGCTCGAAACATTTGTCGTGCGTCTGCATCAAAAATGGCATTGTTCGCAAAACCCTACAGTATGCTGGGATGCTGCATCGTCACTCATCGTTGGCCCTCCTCGCCGCATCAGCATTCGCCTCCAGATCCCTCCCCTCATCCCAAATCCACGTCTTGACCGTCCCATCGTCACCACACGAAGCCAACAGACTCTGGGCCTTGTTCCACACCGCCCCGTACGCCACGTTGTTGTTCGTCGACAACGACGACGTCAGATCCGACACGACCGACGTCTTTGTCAACCCAACTTTGCTGCTCGGATGCAGCGTATCGCGTCCATGACCTTCGAGCGTCTGGAGCACTTCCGACGACTCCTGGTCCCACATGTAGATGAGACCGTCTTCGGAGCCGCCGACGAGCAGCGAGGTGTGGGCGAAGCTGGAACGGATGAAGTTCTTGCTCGTATTCTGATGACCCTTGAACCGTTTGAGTGGACGCAGCATGCGAAGGTCCCAGAGACGGTTCGAGTTGTCCTTGGAGGAGCTGAGCAGCAGTGTACCCGAGTCGTTGATCTCAACCGATGTGACTTCACCCAGGTGACCGGTGACCGTTCGAATGCAGAGACCAGAGACGACATCCCAGAACCGAATCGTCGTGTCCTTGGATGCCGTCACGATGAGGTTTCCCAGCGGGTTGAAGATGGCGCTCGAAACACCGAGTTGATGTCCCGTGAACGTCTTGACGATCGAGCCTGTCTCGACATCGTACATCCTCACCAACTTGTCATACCCTGCCGAGACAATGTGCTTCTCATCCGGATGGAATCGACAGCTGTACACGTCGCCCACACCCGCTCGCAGCGTCGTCTTGCACTGTCCACCCTCGACGTCCCACACTTTGACGGTTGAATCGCCGGAGGCGGAAGCAACATGCCCACCGGTACGCGTAGAGTCGACGTCCCAGACACGACTGCGATGACCCTCGAGCACGCTCTCGCATCTGCCCGTGTTGGAGTTCCACAGGCGAACCGTATTGTCGCTGCTACCACTGACGAGCTTGCGACCTTCTTCGCCGACGAATCGGACGCTCTTGACGTTCTTACGATGACCGCGCATGGTGTGAGCCACCGAGTTGGGGACGATGAAGCCGGTATAGTCGTGCAGGAGGCCAGAGATGACGGGTGCCTTTTTGGGGTGGTATCGTGCAAACTCGACTTGGTAGGCTACAGCCTGATGAAGCATGGTCAGCAGTCGATGTGGCGGGACGTACGTGTAGCCGTTAGCAGTAGCGTTCTTGGATGCGCTGGTCGAGGCGACGCTGTCGGTCATCATGCCGTCGTCCATCAATTCTGACGGTTCTCGACTCTCGCTCCTCCCGCTGCTCGCGTTGGTCGAAGCTGACCCGGGCAATCCGGCCTCCTTTTCCATCCAATCCTGTTCGAGCATGGCGGCGAATTCCATGACGAGCTTCTCCCTCCCCGGTTGGATCCCTTCCCATGTCGCAAACGATGGAGCATCTGTCACCGCCTTGGCCGATAACAAGTAGCACAAATCCCTATACTCGGACGGATGCGGCTGGTAATGCTCCAGCGGCTTCAATCTCTTGTTCAAGAAGGTGAAGCCTTTCTGGAACTCTCGATGCTCGATGTGTTCCAAGAACTGCTGCTTGTATACGGCGTACAGAAAGGCCTTGTGGTTCTTGACTAGCGGTTTCTGCAGGAGCTTATCCACCTCGGGCCAGTCACCTTCGAGTATGTGACCTCGCAGCTTTCGTGCGTCGAGCCCTGCTTCCTCCCTCTCACGTCGCTTGATGCCGGCTTCTTCCATGAGCAGCTGGCGTGTTGCGCCGAACCCTTCGTCGGCGAGCCACTGGTCGATCATGCGGATGATGTCGTTGCGTACGTGTGCATCGTCTGGACGTAAGATGGCGGTTCGAGATGAAGCGAGGGAGGCTTGGTTGGGGTTGGGATCGCGCGAGGTACTTGCTGTGTGGGCTGTGAGTTGACCGACCGTCTGACCGAGAATGGAGGAGTTCTGGTAGTAGGGATGGTAGCTGTAGGGTGGTGGACGAAGACCGTGGAGTTGAAGGTCGGCGACGGTGTGGTCGTTCGCTTCGGCGAGAAGGACTTGCTTGCGTCGCTTCCATGTCTCTTTTGTTCCTGATGATGTGGACGTATTGGCGCTGCCGTTGCCAGTCGCACCATTCGTAGCGCTAGCGCCGCTGCTGCTCGCCACTCCTGAAGTTTCTGCTGCTGCCGAGATGCCAAGCCCGTTTATGCTATTGCTCAAATCCGGATGTGCGCTCGCTGATCGATCCAAGCTAGACGAGGCTGCAGTAGCGGTCGGGCCGATGGTATTTGTGCGAAACATGGAGCTCGCTAGGGTTGGAGAGGTGGGCGCGGTATGCGAGCCACTCGTTGTGATATGATGAGGATTCATGGTGGACGATGAGGATGCGGAGGGTGTCCTGCCATCTGCTGCAGACAATGATGCAACATCAGGAAGCTTGAAGGCGGAAGCGCGCGGCGTAAGAGGTACAGGCGAAGGCTGAGCGGAAGAGGTCGAGTCAGGATGAGCTTGTGGGTCGTGCGTCGGGCTGTGGTCGCCAGCCGCCGTGACGGTGATATGAGTGGGATGCGACGGCCTACCGCTGCTGCTGCTGTCGTTGCTGCTGCTGGCTTGATGTTGCTGCTGCATGATGAGCTCGAGTATCACCGCAGGGTCGGCGATTGTGCTCGAATCTCTGCCCCACGAAGATCGGATGTAAAAGAAGCAGGTCTAACGAAAGGGTGGTGTTGTGTTGGTGAAGGGTGTCGAAGATGCCATGGTATGCTGTTACTCCACTTGTGCGTCGTTCGTTGTGCTTGTGCTTGTGACCTGAGGAAAGGACCCTTGAAGCATAAATGAATCAACAAAAATCAAGTCCAGAAAATGCGTCTCGAAAAAGAGCCAAAAACTGTGCTTGGAAATTGCTGTTCCCGACCGGCGATGCGATTCGACTTCCGCGCGAGAAGAAGAACGCTTTTCGCCGCACGGACGCTGCTGCTGCTGCTCTGCTGGGCTTTGACGTGGAATCAACGCTTTCCAACAACCAACGGCCTTGGCTCTTTATTGCTCACCATCAGCTTCCGTCAATAACCTCGATACCACACCCATCATGAGGACGTCCATATCCTCAACGGCTAAATACGGCCTTCTTGCACTACTCTCGCTGCTCGCCCTCACCCAACTCACCTGCACATTCGCCCAACGTCAAGCCAAAGAGCAAGACGCGCTCTTCAAACAGATCCAATCATCGGGCAAAGGATTCATCGATGTCGACACCAACGAATTCTCGCAGATCATCCAGGTACCTCGAGACTATGCGGTCACTGCGCTGCTGACCACCACTACTGGGAGTATCAAGTGTCCACCGTGCCAAGCGTTCCAGCCCGAGTTCGAGAAACTCACGCAGCAGTGGAACAAGAACAAGTCCGTCAAGTCGAAGAACGTATTCGTCAAGGTCGAATTCAACCGTGCTCAAGGCGTATTCGCCAGGTATCAGCTGCAACACGCTCCCGTACTATACACCTTCCCAGTACCTACTGCAACCGATCAGTCACCCGAACACATCTCTTTCGACTTTAACGCTCGAGGTTTTTCCGCCGAAGAAGTCGCCTCCCACCTCAACAAGCTGCTCAAAACCAAGTTCAGCTACAAGCAACCCTTGAACACCAAACTCATCACAGCCACCGTCACAGGCGTCATCACGCTAGCCGGTTCCATCTTCTTCCTCGCACCTTACATCCCCGCTCTGTTCTCCTCGGCAAAGCCGTTGTGGATGATCCTCTGCATCGGAAGCATGATCGTGTTCAACTCGGGCTACATGTGGAACTCGATCCGAGGCGCACCGTACATCGCGGCGGGGCAGGGTGGGAAGCCGGAGTACTTTGCGGGTGGGTTCCAGAATCAATATGGCGTGGAGACGCAGATCGTAGCGGCCATCTACTCGTTGTTGGCGTTCAGCTTTATTGCGCTCACCGTGCTGGTGCCGAGTCAGAGGGATCCGGTCAGGCAGAGGGCGGGGGTGTACGTTTGGAGCGCGATCTTCTTGGTGACGTTCAGCTTGCTGTTCTATATCTTTAGGATCAAGAACCCGAGCTATCCTTTTAGGCTGTTCTTTTGAGCAGCGGAGAAAGCCGCGATGAGGAGGGCGGCAGGTCAGAGGGGAAGGGTTTCTAGATGCATCGTGATCAGGAATGCGAACCATCTTGATCGAGTCTCGGTTGTGTGGTCGATAGATTAGGAATGTGTCGCTCTATCGTCATCCGTCTCCTCCTCAACTCAGAAGACCGAAACCGAACGAGACACAGACGAGCAGTCCGAGAAAGATATAAAGCCCGTAACCAATGTAGTATTGCAACACCGAATTCTCTCTTGCTTTCCGCTTTACCTGCCGAACACCTTCTTCTCGAGCAACCTAAATGGCACGTACAGCACGGCACTCGCCACCAATCCAGTCTCGAAGCCCAGATCACCGCTCCTCTTGGCCACGGGTCCCGTAAACCAGACCTGGCTGATGCACGGCACCACGATCGCCAGACTGACGCAGCACGCGCCCACCGCCGCCAACCCCGGCGGTAACTTGTTCCACTGGTTCCAGTGTTTCGCGTTGTACGTTGCAACATCGGCTCTTCGAATCACCACGTGATCTGCCAACACGACGCCGATGTACAGACTCGCCCAGTAGCTCAGCACGCTCGTGAAGTCGGTCAACGTTTCGTAGAACTTGCTGTGGCCTACGATCGCAAGCGGCAGGAAGATGGCGGTGGCAAACAGCGGCCATACGAATCGAGGGATGGGACCGAGGAACGGAAGCATGGTCTGGAAGTTCAACCCGATGCTGTAGATCGTAGCCGAGATGTTGCCGCACACGGACAGCGCGAGGATCACGACCAAGAACCGACCAAAGTTGCCCAGAGATCCGGCGAGGATGAGCTGGAAGAACTGTCCACTTGACACCGACAACGCCTCGGACCATGCGGGGATGTCGTACGAGGAGCAAGCGAATGCACTGCCGATCATGATGAACGGAACGCACGAGAGGAAGAAGCCGAAATACACGGACCAGAAGAGCTTGTGCGGGGAGACGTCCGGACGCAGGTAGTGCGAGACGTCGGATACGAGGGCCGAGTAGGAGATGATGAAGCCGGCGATGATGGCGGCGAAACCGAGGATGGAGGAGGCGGATGCGGTGGGTTGGTTCGATGCGACGTGCAGAGCTTGCGGTCCAACACCGGCTTTACCGATGAGGATGAGGAAGCAGATGAGCGTGGGAAGCCAGAAGAATCGTTCGAAGTAGTGCAGCACTCGGATGCCGCTGAACGAAACGACCAACGCGATCATCGCCGCAACCACGATCCCTACATCCGGCGTCAACGTCGACGATCCATCCGCTCTCGACGAAACCGCGGACAGCGTCTGTCCACCCACGATGGAATTGAGGATACAGTAGCCCAACATCGTCGCCAAGTTGAGCAAGCTGATCAGACTCGCACCAAAGTACCCGAACGAGTAGCGGCAGTGAATCATCTGCCTCATCCCCAGCTTCGGCCCGAACAGCGTAAAGTACGCCGGGAAGATGCAGCAGAACCCACCGACGAACAGCGTCGTCAGCATAGCAGACTTCATGTCCATCTCGAGCAAAGACACGAGCGTTCCCGCCGAGAAGGAGAGCACATTGACGTTGCACGAGAACCAGATGAGAGAGACGCTCCACCAGTCGCGACCGGTTCTTTCCGAGAGCGCGAGCGGTCGGATGGATACGGATTCGATGCGAAACACGGAGAGCTTGGAAGCGAGTACATCGAGTTGGCGCGTGAGGGCGTTGGATTGGATGGTTCGTTTGTAGTCCGAGATGATCGAGTCGTCGACGGTGGAGCTGGCGGATGAGGAGAGTTTGGCTTCGTGAGCCGGGGTTTGATGCTCCAGGTCGAGCTGTGACGGTGGGAGTGTTGCCGCCATCTTGGTGTTAACAGCAAACGGAGCTGTATGTGCGACCTCCTAGTGTGATATACGCTCCCGACAAATGCCAGACCGGTGGCAAGATAAAGATGGAGCAGCGGAAGAGGCAGTCTTTGGGTATCGGTGGCGAGGAAGAAGATTGCAAATGCCAAACCTGCAAGTACTGGAGTTTTGTGCCTTTGACCCTTTTTCTCACAAGGGTCTTTCATCAAACACACTTTCCGCTCTGCATTCTTCTGACTCTGAGTGCGTTCCGATTCCTCACTCCTCTTTCGCACTCGCTATCGTTTCGACCATTTTGCAACTTTGTTCTTTGCATGAACGACACCTTTGGGCATGCCTCGTGGCTGCTGCCCACGTTCTTTCTCCTCTTTTGTTGGCCGTTCGAGTCAGAAGAAATCAAATTTGAAAATCGTCTCGGCGCGAGGAGAAAAATATCGGCGCTTATCCAAACGGCGAACCGCGGTTTCAAGGGTCCTCCTTTTCTCTCTTTCCCGACCAAGCCGAAGCCGCGCTTTGCCGATCTTTTTCGGCCTTCCCACAAATATTGGCACGGATCAAGCGTTCAAAGCTTCCTACACCAAGGTGATGCGACTCACACTATCGATTCTGCATTCCAGCTGTCAGTGTTTGTCATCATCGTCTTAGATCTAATCATCCGATATCGATGAGCTGATCATCATCTACATAGACTTCTGCTCAAGCCTGAGATCGCCGGTTCGGCAACTTGCAAAAAGCGCACGCACGTATCATCGCTTGACCTTCTCCAACCTACCCGCAACATCCTCGATCCTGCTCTGCAACGAACTCAAGTTCGCCTCCACCGTCTTCCTGTTCTGCTCCATGTTCACCTCCATCTTTTGCAACAATGCATCGAGTTGCTCGTCCTGTTGCTGGCGTTCTTCGTTGGCCTCCTCCAGCTCCTGCAGTGTGCTGGCGAAATGTGAGGCTGACGAGTGGAGGTCGGAGAGCGTCTGCAGACGCGTCAGCACGGAAGGTACGATAGGTAGCAGTGGTTCGAGACGCGTGGATACGTCAAAGAGCTGCTGCAGCTTGGTGAGTTCGGCAGGCGTGAGCGTCGAGCTCGAGTCGGTGGGTTTGGTGGTTTCGGCATTGGTGCCTAGCTTTCGACGCACGTCGTGCACCCGATCTAGTTCTGTGACGAGCACCTTGACGCGTCGGCTGATGGCGTCGAGGTGACGAGGTTGTGAGAGCAGCGACAGCTGGTGTTCCAGCCGTGACAGTGTGGATAGTACTGGGCGAGGGACGGGTTTGGACTCGTCTAGTAAAGCTTCTTCGAGTCCAAGCGTCGATTCGAGTTCCGATAGGCGTGCCTCCAATTGTACCATGTCAGCGGTGCCGGTGCTTGCTCCGGATGCTGCTGGAATTGAAGCTGTCGCAGCATTCTTTGAAGTCGATGATGACTCTTTGACTTGTTGAAGCAACGCGCGAATGTTCGCCTTGTTCGCTTGGCTCTCGTCAACTGTCTTGACGGAAGATGTCGGCAGGGTGGCCAGTTGCTCCTGAAGAAGCTTGAGCTGATCCAACACTTCGGCCTTTTCCCCGACTTGTATCCCCGCGTCCTTCTTCGTTGCGTCTTCGCCGTTTGATGACGCAGCAGCAGCAGCATTCAACTCCTCCACCAACTGACTCGCTTCAAACTTGAGCCTTCGCAGACGATCCGCTACCGATTCTGCACCTCTCGCGGCTTCGCCTTCCAACGAATACGTCGTCGTCTCGAGCCCTGCATCCCTCGGCCGTGTCGCAACCGTCTTTCGTGTTCCTCTTCTCCTCCCATGTAGTCGCCCCGAAAAGTCCGCTCGATCCACATCCAACGCGGTGGCACCGTCAAACTTGGCAGCTGCATCGTTGCGCCTCAACGACGAGCCGTCTATATCATCGGACGCTCCTGCTTTGCCATCTCCAGCATGCTTGCGATTGGCACTGCGATCCGAGTCGTCGCTGGAAGAATCCGAGCCGGTATCTTGACCATCGCTGCGCTGCTGTCGTGATCGCTCTCGACCGATGCGGGTTGGATCGCGGTTAGGTCCTTGGTATTCGTACACGTCCGGTGCTGATGTGTCAACGTCGGGCAGGCTGGCGTATTTGGTTTGGCTGGCGGAAGGTGCACCGCCTAGCGCGCCGATTGACGAGCTGGATGGATCGGACATGGTTGGCGCAGAGCAACGATGCTTATCGGCGATGATGTTGTTAGATATGGTGATGGTGGTGCTTGGGTGCGGGAGACTTTGGAAACCTGACGAGACCAACACCTTTCAAACCGCGTTTTTGGATTTTTGTGTGCTTTCTCTGACACGCGCCTGGCACAGCCCAACGCACGACCCACCAACACACCAAACTTCTTCGACTACTCATATTTTGGCATTCGGTCCGGTCTCAACAAACAGTCTCATCATCTACTTGATACTGCGACACATGACGTTGAGGTTGTGGTCATTCGGGTTGGCTTTGAATCGCGACAACAAACAAGTTATAAAGCCCTTTCTTCATTGCGGTCACCAGCCCTCTACTGTTGGAGGCGGGCAAAAGTGCGATCCATGGCCTCCTTGATCTCGGCGTACACCTGATCCACCGTCTTGATCGAGTCGACCTCCACCACGCGGTCCTGCTTGCGATAGTAGTCGACCACCGGCATGGATGTCTCGACGAACGTCTGGAAACGTTTCTTGATCGACTCGATGTTGTCGTCGGCCCTTCCGCTCGTCTTGCCCCTCTCCAAGAGCCTTTCAAGCATCACCTCTTCGCTGCACTGCAAGAACAGCACGAACTTGGACTCGCACACGGATTCGTCAAACTTGATCGCCTGGTCCATCTTGCGCGGGAAGCCGTCGACGAGGAATCGTCCCTTGCCGTCGGTCCACTTGGATTTGTGCTGCTCGGGGATCGAGTGTCCGGCTTCGGTGGTGCCTTGTTTGGAGAGAGCCTCAGCGATGGCGTTGGAGAGGAGCGCGACGGTGACTTCCATGGGCACGATCTTGCCTTCCTTGATGTAGTCGGCGATCATGGAGCCGTATTCGGAGCCAGGACGTTGCTGTTCGGCGCGAAGAAGATCGCCGGCGCTCAGGTGGACGAAGCCGTAGTCCTGGACGAGACGTGCACACTGGGTGCCTTTGCCTGCACCAGGTCCACCGAGGACGAAGACGACGGTCACCTTGGATGAGTCGAAGCGAGGGGTGTCCTTTTGAGCCTCAGCGGCGACGGGTGCTGGTGCAGAGTCGACCGCAGGGGCAGCAGCAGGAGCAGGAGCGCCGTCGTGAGCCTGCTCGGGCTTCTTGTGCTTGAGCTTGTCGAACAGCCCCATCCTACCGAGTAGTGTCTTTGACCAGTCTATGTTGGGCGAAGTGTGTCGATACGCGACGAGTCTCTGCTATACCACCGCTGATGGGAAGTACGCGAGAGACAAGAACTTGTCAGGAGAGGGTGGGAAGCACTGGAATCTGTGCGACGTGATTTAGTCGAGGTATATATGTATGCGGTCTGCAAGCGTGCGAGATCACTGGGGTTCCTGCGAGCGAGGTGGGATGAGCGGGTTAGGGTGAGGAATGCGTTTCTCCCGAAGGTGCTTCTGAGGATCGTCGTGACGTGTGCGAGAGATGTAGGCGAATGCACCGAACGCAGCAACAGCAATCAGTGCGAATCCAACGGGGCTCGGATGGTCCTTTTGCGGTTTGGAAGAGTAAGCTCGAGTGGAGGTGGGAGATGCGAGGCGGTCAAAGCGTGCAAGACGGATGGACTTTGCCGGCAGTGTGCTGCGTAGCATTCGTGTGTGTCGTGTGACGAGGATAGGAGAAGGAACGACGAGATGGAAGTTCGGGATGCAGGTGAGTGCAAGCAAGCAAGCAAGCACGAAGAGCAGACCGGGGATGATCTGCAGCAGACCAATGCGGTCATTACGCCCCAAAATTTGTGTTGATCTGTCAGTGTCCCGCTCTCGTTCCGCCATGCCATCCTGTGCCCTTTTCGGTTGACAATTTTCGGACAGAGATGACCGAGTCGTACCGTGCCGCATACGCCACGATCTTCTTTTTCCGCACCGCCGTGCAAGGCTTGCAGGGCCCATGTGCATCCACATTCAAATGTGGTGCGAGAGTGCTGGCGCCGTCAACGGAACAGCCTCCCGAGAAGCCTAGCGTGGATTCCTAATGGAGTACAGCAGCGAGAGCATGCGATACGGAAGGCGGGGGTAAGCCAAGAAGTATGATATCTCGTACGAGAGTTTGCCATGTGGAGGATCGAGTCTGACTTCTTGACTCTTACCACCTGATCGCGACCCAAGTTGCTGATTTCGACCTCGCACCACCATCGTGTCGCCACGGTCGCACCCGCCTTGGCAACCTCTCTGATAGAGGTCTCGACTAGGCAGCAATGTCGCCGTCCTCATCCTCATCTTCGTCGGCGTACGCGTTCAAGCCGGGCGGATCGCTCAAGCTCAAGGGCGACGACGGCAAGAAGGACAAGAAGAAGTAAGTGCTCCGCCTCCCCACCTTGTCTGATACAGTCTGTCGCAGAAGTCATAGCAAGCTGACTTATCTGCCTCTTCTTGAACATGTCCACCATCGCACGATAGAAAGAAGAAAGTGAGATCATCGCTCTCCCACGATTCTAGGCACGCAGCCGTCGCTGAATCCTCGACGGCGTCCCGCTCTTCCAAACAGAAGCATGTCAGCGATCGCAGCGATGAGGAGCAGGAAGACGACCTTGCAAGATTGGAAGGAGATGTGGGCACGGGCTTGACAACGGAAGGGAGGAAGATGACCGAGGCGGAGCGCAAGTTTGAGGAAGTTCGCAGGAAGCGTCTTCACCAACGCATCGCAAAGGAGGCGCGCACATCGCATAAGGAGAAGGTCGAAGCGTTCAACAAGTATCTCGGGTCGCTTTCGGAGCACCACGACATTCCCAAGGTTGGACCTGGTTAGCGACAGCGAGCCCTCTTGGAATTCAGAGTATTGTTTGGTACAACTTTGTCTGACCAGGCTGGCTTTGACGTGACTATCCTCCTGAAGCCTCCATGAGCGCAATCGGCTGAAGCATCGAGAGCGCTATTCTACCTGTGAAGCTGCTGCGGTCTGCATGCGAGAGATTGAGTGACGAGTCGTCGATCTTGAAGCCAAGAAAGTCAGGGTCCAAACAAAATCCGATCCGTCGAGCGGCATTTCTAATCTTGGCGAAACAACTGGCTCGCGTGGCATGAAAAACGGCGGCGATTCTTCTGCTGCTTGTCCAACGTCGAACAGGATTTCTCTTATCTCTTCGTGCACCTTCACCCCAACCATTCCACCTCCATCCTGCTTCTGTCATAGACATATCCTCTTGAAGATGTCGACGGACGCATTCCAAGCGGCTCGCGTCGCCATAGACGAATGCCACAAGAAGGATTCCGCCTACCTCAACCGTTCCACCTCGCCCGCCTCCTCCTCCGACGAAACCAATACCAAAGTAGACGAACTCACCTATGCCGATCGAGTGGAATACTGGGCCTCCCATCTGATCGGTCTTCGACTTGAAACCACCGAATACCAGCAGTTCGCCTCGCTCGTCTCGCCCTCCTCCACTTCCGATGTCGAATCCATCACTCGCACCGGCGAACTCCTCCGCATCGCCGCACGTTGTCAGCATCTCGAACGGTTTCTCACTCCACGCTCCACCTACCCAGAAGGCAAAGCCGGCTATCTCAAATGGAGGCGCGATCTCTACAAGATCCAAGCCGACCGTGCCAAACAGCTGCTGACCGAAGCTGGAGTAGACGAGCAGAGTGCAGAATGGGTGCACAAGTGGGTCAGCAAGACCGAGCTCAACCCTGGAAAGCAGACCGGAGATCTCGGAACGCAGTTGCTCGAGGATGCAGCCGTCTTGTTCTTCCTGCAGGACGAGTTGGAGCTGTTTGCGGGTCAACATCAGGAGTACACCGAGCAGAAGTTTGTGGATATCATCAAGAAGACCTGGAGGAAGTTGAGCGAGTTGGGCAAGCAGGAGGCGTTGAAGTTGAGCATGCCCAAGGGCCTGGAGCCCATCGTGTTGAAGGGTATCGCTGCGTTGGAGGGCGGTGCAGAGCAGAAGCAGCAAGGGTAAGAATGCTGTGGTCCGAAAGCGATTGACCTTTGATACCCCTCCCCTCCTCTCCCCATTTCACCCCGGTTTGGCGGCCGCTCTCGGGCCCTTGGTGATCTCTCTTTGTCTTGCTCTTGGATCGACTATTTCTACTCCAACGTGCATGCAATAGAGCGAAATCACCACTTTTCAGCCTCCCGGCACTGTTTTGTGATGATTTGTGCTTCTTTCACCTGAAACTCTCTTCGTCGCATCCTTGTCTAACACTTGTTCTCTTTGTCCTTCCCCATCAACAGCTCATCAACACCGATATCTCCCGCATACTCGACACCTTCGGCGCAAAAGAAACAGACCTCGTCCTCCGCTCCCATCCCACCACGAGCGCTTCGACCCAAAACAGCCGCCGAAGCCGAAGCCCTCCTCGCCTCACTCCCCGCAACCTCCTCCTCTACCGATCCTGACGTCTTCGGCGCACGTCTCCTAACCACCACCTCCGACATTTGGTCTCACAATGCCTGGGATCACGTCGTCCCGCCTCCATCCTACTACGACCTCGCCGCCACCACCCTCGCCCAACAAGCCGAGACCAAGCTTTCGCTTGACGAAGCCGAACCGTACCACGCCGCACCAGCTTCGTTCTGGGATACCTTCTACTCTTCGCACGAGAATCGATTCTTCAAGGATCGAAAGTGGTTGCACCTCGAGTTTCCAGAATTGGTAGAGGCGAGTTATGCCGGTGCGGGAAGCAAAGTTGTGTTGGAGGTGGGATGTGGTGCGGGGAATACGGTGTTTCCGCTGTTGCAGATCAATCAGAATCCGGAGTTGGTAGTTCATGCGTGCGATTATTCCAAGGAAGCGGTGGGAGTGGTTCAAAGTAGCCCTCTGTACAAGGATCCACCTGGAGGAGCAACCTGCCACGCTAGCGTATGGGATCTCTCAAGTCCCACCCACCTACCCGCAGGCTTGCAACCCGAAAGCGTCGACATCATCGTCCTGATCTTCGTATTCTCCGCCCTCCACCCCAAAGAATGGTCGCAAGCAGTGACGAACATCAAACGTCTCCTCAAGCCTAACGGGATCGTCCTATTCCGAGACTACGGCCGTTACGACATGCCCCAGCTGCGGTTCAAAAAGAAACGAATGTTGGAAGACAACTTTTACCTCAGAGGTGATGGGACTAGGGTGTACTTCTTCCAACCCGAACAGCTGTTCGACATCTTCAACGCCCAACCCCAGACCACAACGACGAACACCACCACCGAAGTACAAGACGTAGATCGGGATAAAACCGAGCTAGAAACCCACGACACTGTAGAGACGCACGATAGAAATGATGGAGGACAGGCAGGTGTGGAAAGGAAAGAGGAGGACAAAACGTACGATTTCTCCACAACTCAAATGGCCATCGATCGAAGGCTCATCGTCAACCGCAAGGAGAGGAAACAGATGTACAGGGTCTGGTTGCAGGCCAAGTTCCAGCGTCTGGACGGCTCTTCAGCATAGACAATCGCCACATCTTCCATCATGAATAGACAAGCTGCAATACAAGGCGCACATCAGTTCTGAGCAGATTGCGTATTTATATTGTCAGATGAACGAGAAGCGGATGAGAAGCGATGCATGCGGACCTGAATGACAGCAAAGTAGGATTGAGATCACTGATTTTTGAGGAGCAGCCTTGTGGCGCACAAAGGCCTGCTTGTTGGCTGCAAGAGAATGGAAGGGTATGGTCGCATAAGGAGCCGCAAGGGTAACGTTCGAATCGCTTAATCATCCGAGTCGTCGCTCATGAACTCGTCGTCCTCCTCGAAGACGGCCATGTCCTCGAATGCGACCTTGTATCGCAAAACACCACCGATACCACCGAAGCCCTTGCAGAACTGCATGCCTTCTTGCGATCGATCCGTGACGAACTCCAGGTTGGTACCGAACTGACGGTAGTTTTCCGCGAGCCACTCGAGCAGCGGCATGGGCTCTTCGACTTGCTCCATGGCCTCGCCAGTGGCACGGTCCATGAAGCGCGTGCGGTCCTTCTCTTGCTCCTTCGTGAGCATCAACACTTGCTGGCTTCCGTCGCTGTCCTTGAGCACGTAACGAGTGACGTCGAGGTTCTCCCATACGATCAGGGTCTCCACCGCACCGAGATCCAACGCCTTGAAGGTGTCGTCCAGACCGAAGCAGTACTTGCCAGTCTCCATCGAGATTTCGTCAAAGTACTTCTGGATGAGCTTCTTCTCCTGCACGAACTTGACATTCGAAAGCGTCTCTGCTGCCAACTCGATAGCCTGGTTGAAACCGTTCTCGCCACCATAGGACACGTCGACAATCTTGACGATCTTGGGCTGGAGACGGTAGTCGAACATGTCGGATTGACTGAGTTCGGTCTTGAAGTCGGCGGAACCTGCAAGCACGAGACCGGCGACGTTGCACTTGTTGTCGGTGATAAAGTGTTGGGTGGAGAGCTCTGCGATCTTGCGGACATAGTTGTGACGGGCCTCCTCACGTAGACGGGCGAAACGGAGCGCTGACTGACCACCACGACCGTGCTTCTTTGGCAAGTCCACCGAAAGCTTCTGCAGTACTGTGCGGGTGTTTCCGGAGAGGGTACCGAAGAGCGAACCATTACCGTCCATGACGATGAAGCCGAACTTGGCGTCCGCTTCGAGGAGCTCGCTTAGCGCTTCTGTGTGGAACTTGTTGTCGCAAAGGTAGAGTGAGGTGTTGATGGGCTTGAAAGGCTCGAAGGAGAAGTTGACCTTCTTCTCCTTGCCTTCGTCTGTTAGGATGGTGCCACAGTATACTACGAGACCGTTGTCGGGTACCCTGTTGTAGAGCTTGAGACGCTGCTGTGTGGAGGTGATGGCGGCGAGCACCGAGAGACGGTTGACACGCGACTTGATGTTGGAGGCGGTACCGTACTCCTGGGTAAGCATGTTGGTTGCCTGGGAGATCTGCGACTTTGGTGGAAGGATGAGCGAGATCATCGAGGTACCCGCGCCGCGAGCAGCATCGAGCTGCTTTACGAGCTTCTTGATCTTCCAGATCTGGATGTTGGCCTCTGCGGCATCTTGTGCGTTGGACATGACGAGTATGAGATGATGCCAGATGCGATCCTTCTACGTGTTTCTGCTGGGTTGTGCTGCGGAACAGGAGGCAATTGGCCCGTGCAAGTAGGCTGCCAGTGTCGTCGAGGTTGAACCACGAAAGGTGCAAAAAGATGACCGATGCCACAAAAAGGTCGCCAGCGGAAGAGATGCAAATCAGGTGCGGGACGCTCCGATGGTTTAGACGAAGAAAGGGGTCGATGGTAGCAAGATGAGAGACGAGTTGATCGATATCTGTCTGCACTTGGCCGTCGAGAGTGTTCTTTTTGCGTGGACGACGTGAGAAGAAACCTGAAGAGCGCCGTCAAAAATCCCAGCAAAGATACAATTGTAATCGCAACTGCACAGCACAGCAGAGCCCTCAACGACCCGCTCAGCTCTTTCCACCGCGATTTATCTGGCTGCCAAGGCGCCCTCACCGAAAAATTTGTGTGTGTACCACGAAAAACAAATCGGGAGCCGATCCATCAGATGTCTTTTTGAGTCTAACAGTTTTTCAAATTCTCGTTTTCAGGACCAATTGAAATTGCACTGTTCTGACTGCTTCCGTTTGATGTCGCTCGGAAACGCTTCCGGTCGTTGCAAGAGAGAGTGGAATGTGCACCGGCTAACGTTGGCAGTCCGGATCACAGCACAGTGCGGACAGTTCAGGATCGGGTTGCAACTCAGAACAAAAAGAGGATTGTCACTTGGCTTCGGTTGCAGCGCCGCTTGGATTCAACGGCCGGTTAGAACTCGACTTTTCCGGCCGGTCTCGTCGGTCATCAAGCTTCGAGAACAACACGCATCGTTTACGACTGCCGGCTCTCCTTCTCCTTCGTTCAACTCGCCCACGCTCGGTCCACCTGCTCGACCGCTCCATCCAATTGCCCCCACACTTCTGCTCACGATCATGCAATAGGACCTGCCTCGATACCACCGATTGGCATAGAACGCGAATACGAGCTCCGGTCGTTCCTTCTTGACCTTGCAGGCGAGCTCCTCGTAACGGCGTCGACATGTCTCGCTCATCCAAAGCAAAAGGCCGCTCGGCCAAGTCGACAACAGTGACGATACAGTACGATGCTACGCTCAAGTCTTCGCTCGTTCACCTGCCCATGTGCCTTTACGCACCCCTGGTCGACCTTGCCGTACCTCCACAGTCGCTCGTCGTCGAGATACATCCGACATCCACCTCGAGCCAGTCTGTCGCTCCCTACTATGCCGGTTGGTCTGGCATGAGTGCAGCACCGCTGTCGGTCGCAAACTCGCTGTCACAGAACCCATCATCGTCAACATCGTCTGCCAACGGAAAGTCGTCCGCATCCGACGTGCTCAACATCTCTCCTTCCCTCGCAGCATCCTTCCATCCTCCCTTGCCAGACGGTGCCATTTGCTCTGTGCGTCTCCTTCGCTCTCCGCCTCTCCCCACCGCCACCAAGATCGATGTCACCCCATTGTCGGCTGACGACTGGGAGATCCTCAGCTTGCATGCCGAAGAGGTCGAGCTCAACATGCTTGGCCAGGTGCGCGCAGCCACCACCAACCAGGTCATCACCGTTCATGTCGGCAGAGGCGCCAACACGCTCGTGCGCTTCCGCGTCGACTCCACCACCCCGAGCACAGCCGCCGTAGACGCTGCTGAGCCCGACACCGACGATGCAGATGCGGCTGCCTCGGCCATCGCCGTTCGGCTCTCTACCGATACCGAAGTCATCATTGCTCCTAGATTGCGGAAGAAGGCCGTCGACCCATCCATGGAAGAGGAGCACTCTTTGCAGCCTACCAACAAGCCGGCTCTCAATGGATCCGGCGCTGGGAGCGAGGTCCAAGACCTCCGGCACACGCTACCAAAGCTGCTCTGGCGCGTTTTGCCTCAACGCTTCGCCCAAGGTCTACACCTCGACAGCTTCTCTACAAGTGTCGTGGTGCCATCATCGTCCGCGATAGGTCATGCCCAGCTGCAAACAGTCTACCCAGATAGCCGCTTTTCCGTCACCAAAGTCTCGTGTCCGACCAACAACAGTGCTCAGGAGATGTCAAATGCAGGCAGAGACAAGGGCTCGGCTTCCGCACCCGCGAATGGCTTCGACGAGGCGAACAACGATGCAGCCAGCTCTTCAGGTACCATGCCTGTGAGACCCACAGCGAGCGCCCGCTTCATCAGTGCCGATGACCTGCCAGGCGCGAGGATCCGCAAAGATGCATCTTGGCCAGAACGACATGTTCTGGTTGGCGCCAGCCTTCGTGAACAGCTCGGCATCCAGGATTATGATCTACTTCGATTTGGACCCCCACCTCCCGGATCTGCCAAATTGGTCCCGTCAAAGCCCACACAGCAAAACGATGACTCTTCGACGTCTCCACCAGCAGCCGAGGAAAGCGCATCGGACCTGGCCGGCGTCGAGCGCATCCTCAGTGATGCCAAAGGAGCGATTTCGGCCTGCTTCCGCGCACGCGCCCTCGAAGCGTCGGCCAGCTCCGCTTCCGACACTAGACCGTTCCAAGGGTCCTCGAGCATGCTGCTTTCGGGAGGGCCTGGCTCCGGCAAGACGGTCGTCGCCAAACAGCTCGCTGCCGACCTCTCACGCGACTTTAAGCTCTGCCTCGCCACTTCGTACTACGACTGTTCGCCTTTCAGCGAAGAGCGCGTCCCCGTGCTACGCGCCCGCTTCACCGAATGGCTCAACGAGGCCGCTTGGAAAGCTCCCAGTCTGCTCATTCTCGACAACATCGACCGCATCATTCCCGCCGAGATGGAACACGTCGATTCGCAGCGTTCCCGTCAGCTCGCCGAGGCGTTCGTCGCAAGGGTCAGGGACTGCGTCAAGAGTTTCGGCGTCTTTGTCGTCGCCACGGCACAGGCAAACACGAGCATCCACAGCCTGTTGAATTCAAGTCATTTGTGGCTCGACAACATGCAGCTCAAGCCGCCCGGTAAAGATGGAAGGCGGGACATCTTGACGCATCTGGTCAGCAAGAAGTTGAAGAATGCCAACAAGGATGGCGAGTCGGCGAGCTCGGAGTTGAACTTTGTTACGCTGGCGACGCAGACAGAGGGGTATCTGCCGGCAGACTTGAAGGATCTGGTGGAGAGAGCCACGCATCAAGCTGCCATTCGTAGTGCAGAGACAGGCGCCAAAGCCAGTCACGGTCGTCCTGCGGTCAATGGGCTGGCAAAGAACGGCAACCAGCCTGTCATTGCGAACGGGACCGCCGCTCATCAAACAGACGCCCACGAAGCCCTTTCAATTACCATGGATGACTTCACGCAGGCCCAGGATGGATTCACACCGTTGTCGTTGCGAGACGTCAAGCTCGAAAAGTCTTCCGTCGCATGGTCCGACATCGGCGGCTTGGTCGAGACGCGTCGTGTGCTGCGCGAGACGTTGGAGTGGCCCACCAAGTATGCGGCCATCTTCGCTTCGTGTCCGCTCCGACTTCGATCGGGTCTCTTGCTCTACGGCTACCCAGGATGTGGCAAAACGCTCCTAGCTTCGGCCGTAGCGAAGGAATGTGGACTCAACTTCATCAGCGTCAAGGGACCCGAGATCCTCAACAAATACATCGGTGCGTCGGAGAAGTCCGTTCGCGATCTGTTCGATCGAGCGCAAGCCGCGAAGCCATGCGTGCTGTTCTTTGACGAATTCGACTCGATCGCTCCGAAACGTGGACACGACAGCACCGGTGTGACGGATCGCGTGGTCAACCAGATGCTGACCCAGATGGACGGTGCGGAGGGTCTGGATGGAGTGTACGTGCTCGCTGCGACGAGCAGACCGGACTTGATCGATTCGGCACTGCTGAGACCCGGAAGGTTGGACAAATCGTTGCTGTGTGATATGCCGGGAGAGGAGGATAGGCTCGACATCATGAAGGCGATCGCTACCAAGGTCCACCTGCATCCAGAGGTCAGGTTGGACGAGTGGGCGAAGAGGACAGACGGTTTCTCGGGAGCGGATCTGCAAGCTTTGCTGTACAACGCGCATCTGGAAGCCATCCACGAATCTATCAGCGCGGTGGACGTAGGCGACAAAAAGGAGGAGGAAATTCAAGGCGAGGTGAAGTTCACCAGCATCGGTGGCGGAAAGAAGACGCTCAGCGGAGCCGAGAGGCAGGCGTTGGTCAGGAAGTTGGAGTTGGTTCTGAAGAACTCCCAACCGCAGATGAAACGCGTTCTTCCGTCAAACCTCACGTCCAAAACGGCACCGAACGGCGTAGAGGTGAAGAAGAGCAAGACGCTGGTGACGGAGGCTCATTTGGAAACGTCAATCAAGAGCACGCGGCCGAGTGTTCCGTTGGAAGAGCAGAGGAGGTTGAGAGGAATTTATAGGACTTTTGCGGGTGACAGGGATGGCAACTTCCCGGATGGAGAGGCAAGTACTCAGATTGGTGCGAGAAGCAGTCTCATGTAGCACAATAGAAGGAGTCGATAGGAGAAAGGATGGTGATGTTGACGGTGCAGATGTGTGCGGCTGCCCATCGTTCGTGTGACACGGTGTGAGAGGTGTTCGACCTGGGAGAAATCGAGCAGAGCAACAGAACATGTGGGCGGGTGGGCGCATATAGCATCTTGAGGTGATGCTTGCCGCTGAGACGGACCGTCTCGAACACACAACTATGATCCACTGCAACACTTTAATGAACCAGGGTTTCGTGGAATCGTTCAGCCGACGACCACGGTCAGCAGGAGATCACGCGCCGATGCAGCCTTCTCTGGGTCGCACATCCGTCGGCAGCTGCACTTCGCGGCAATCATGCGATGCTCTGGTCCACATTGCCCCCCCCCCCCCCCCCCCCCCCCAACCCTAACAATGGAGCTCCGCAACCGACGATGCAGGCAATATTGTATGTGATCTCACAGAGAGAATCAAGGAACGGATTGTTCCGAGCATTGTACCGGGCTTTGCCGAAGGAAGAGAAGAACCGAAGTTCACACCCTCGGGTTCGTGCATTGTCGAGCTCGGAAGGTCTGCACCATTGTCGACACTGACTAGGAGGCCCAAGCTGCGACCAGGACAAATTTTGGGCTGCAACGTAGGCCGATCGATGTTTGCACAATTCGACGTCTCTTTCACGTTCAGATCCCGCACAGGTGAGATTTCGCCTTTTTTGCCACTGCCACGCTTGCAGAAATAGTGACCGGCGTCAGCGAATCACATGCATGAACGTAAGTTCTCTTCTTCACACAGTGTGCTGGTGTTGCTCTCGGTGCAGAGAAACCACAGCCGAGCGGCGATCTGGAGCTCCAACAACGCCGCAGTGAGACGGACCTGACGAGGCCGTTTCAAACAATGACCAAAGTGCGTCGTTAGCCGAGTCGAGAGAGCTCTAAATTTTTGGTGGGTTTCCACGAGCGTTTCGGCGCGTGGCGATTAGAGAAAGATTCGATTTCGATTCCTATTCATCGGAAAGTGGTAGGGTACCTGAGTCTCGCGGGACTTGCAGTCTTCGGTTTCTGCCTCGGAGCTGCATCTCGGAACAGACGCTGGAAACCCATTGTTCTGTACACTGTACCAAAGATTTCGCTCCCCCGTTTCGGCGGAACTCTGGATCTCGCTTTCAACAACCAACACGCAACACGAGCGAGGCTTTGGCTGTGGCGGCAAACTTTGCTCACGCACTACCCAGACAAGACACGCGCAATCCTCGCTTGGCTTTCAACCTCGGTTTTCAAGCCGTTTGACCTGCAACCTAAGCGCGCTCCCTCGGCGACTCTGCCCGCCACTAACCATCCCTTTCCCTTGCGCAACTACGAAATACGACATCTTCTTTGCGCAAGAGTCTGGACGAATGAGCTCAAGATGACTCTGAAAGCAGGGAATTCTTTCCAAAAATCCTCGCCATGGACGCAGCTCGTGTCGTTGGCCCTTTGATTCTTTTGCGTTCCCTTCGCTTCTGCGTCTAGGTTTGCCTTTGCTTTCAACCGACCTTCGGCCATTTCGCTCATCTTCCCCACTTTTGAGTTTGAGGAAGCGTGCGCGTGATTGCTCGACTACGAAAAGTTTGAGCTCCTTCCACACTTGAAGAAGAGAACATGTAAACAGTAGTGAGAGCGAATGCGTGGCTCCTAACGAACCCTGATTCATCCTGATTCATGGTTGAGAAGTCCGAGGCAAAGCTGACTCCTGAAAGCTGGCTGAGTTGTGTGGTCTTCGTCGAGGACCGGAGAGGGGGGGCTTCCGAGCCTCCGTTCCCTGCAGTATTTTTGGAATTCGCGTTTTTCACACGCTGCACCGCGCTGTGGGTAACGCAGCCAGCCACGCAAAACTGCACGCTGAACCCTGCTGCAGGCTTCGTGCGTCGCACCCTTCAGTTTGCGCCACTCTCCACGCCTTATCACCACCGGCAGCACACGGCAGTCTTTTTTCTACCCTTGATCTTTCCGCTGTGGCTCAGTCTCGGATACTCCTTGCTGAGGATATAACGGTCATCTGCTACTGATCGCTTATCAGCCTCCAGAGCAGCACCGCCCACCCATCTACTTGAAAGGCTCCTTTCCCACGCTCGCGCCTTCCCTCTGACCCATCATCACGATCCCCCATCAGCACGTTCGACACACCCTATCGTCGCATCACGATGTCTGCCGCTACCCAGTCCGCTCCCGTCACCAACGGCGTGTCGTCGTCGCCATCCAAGGTCGCCTACGACCACAGTGAGGCGCTCAAAAAGATCGCTTCGGTACCTCTGGTGTCCGACTCGCTCTCCTTTGCGCATTCGACCATCCAGTCGCACTCGCTCCTGGCCACTACCTACGGCTACGGCGAGAACATCTTCAACTCATCTCTCAAAGCTGCCGAGCCCATCACCAACCGTCTCCACCCACAGCTTGCCTACGTCGATTCGCTCGCATTCAAGTCGCTCAACTTTGCCGAGAGCAAGTGGAGCTACCCCTTCCACGCCAACACCAAGGAGCTCATTGACGTAGCCAAGCTCCCTGCGGATCACGCCCGTGACTTCGTCCAGACGTACGCCGCCGCCATCCAAAAGGCGTACGGAGAGCGCGTCTACACCCCCGCCAAGTCGGCGTACGAGTCGCACGTCGTTCCCGTCTACGACACCGCCTCGACCAAATTCGACGAGATCAAGAGCCAGAACGCCTACCTCCAGCGCGCGACTGACATCGTCAAGGATCTTCAGGCTAACCTCGCCAAGACGCTCGAGACCATCTCGTCGCGAAGCAAGCAGGAGGGCGAGCAAGCCACCGAGAAGGCTCAGGGTCTTTCGAACGCCATCTTTGCCGAGCTCGAGCGGGTGCGATCGTTCGCACAGAGCTTGCCCGCCGAGAGCCGCAAGCGCGTCGGACCGGTCATCGAGACCTTCACCGAGACGTACGAGCGTCTCGCCAAGGAGGCCCGCAACCCCGAGGTGCCTGCTAGCACCCGATTCCTCAACGTGATCAAGTTCGTCCGTGAGCAGTCGCTCCCTGCCCTTCAGAAGGCGATCATCAACCCTCCCTCCGAGACCACGCAGAAGGCGGAGGCCAAGGTTGGTGCTACGGTCGGCAACTAAAAGCGAACACCCGCTCTCCTTGGTAACGATTCTCTCAAGCATGGTCCGTTTGCCCACACTGCGGAGTGAAATACATGTACACCCTCCGTTTCCCCATTTGTAGTTGATTGTTTCTCCGCCTGACAACCCTCAGAATACCCACAACCATGTTTTTCCATCATGATTCATCTCTTTGGTCTGTGTTTCGAAAGGTTTCCGCGTGAACAAAGGTGTATGAGCAAATGTACAAATGGATCGGCGAGCTCAAGCGGTGATTCTAGAGATGCGAAGTGGCATCTGAGGGCCGACATCTTCCTGACCGACGACCCTACTTCGAATGACTGCGGTTTGTTTCGCTTCGACCTTCCAATCCTCGACCGTTTCAAAGTGGAAGTTGCCCACAAGGTGACAGAGCATAGCCTTGAACTCGGCGAGGGCGAATCTGTTTCCGATGCAGCCTCGGGGGCCGGAGATGAAGGTCATGAGGTGCATGGGTAGACCGTTGTGTTTGGCCGATGCGGGTAGGTCGAGCCATCGTTCGGGGACGAAGTCGGCAGCGTTGGAGCCCCAGATTTCCTGGTCGAGGTTGATGGCGGAGATGGGGATGATGACTTCTCGACCGGCGGGGATGTGGACCGAGTTGAAGGTGGATTTACCGTCGCGTGTGGGGTAGGGTTTGGAGAGGGGGATGGTGGCCGAGGTTTTGGCGACTCGGATGGTGCTGGGTACGGCGGATTTGACTCGGAAGGATTCCTTGCAGACCGCATCGAGGTAGGGCATGGACATGAGCTCGTCGTAGTTGGGATCGCGCTCCATGCCTTTTCCGAAGTGGTCGTGGATCTCAGCTCGAAGCTTTTGTTGGGTCTCGGGTTGTTGTGCCAGCAACCATAGGGTCCAAGCTGTTTGGTTAGAAGTGGTCTCGTGTCCTGCGATGAGCAGAGTCGTGATCTGACCGATGAGTTCGGCATCGTCCAGCTTTTCACGTGGCGACACATCCGCTGCCATGTTAGCTCGCATCATCAGATGCAAAAGATCCTTGCCTGGTGTAGATCCGGTCATCGAAGACGATTCCTTTTCGTCGAAATCAGCTTTGGTGAAGCCATTGGCGGTCTTGCTGGATCCACGAGCTTCCACCTCCGCCTGCATCTCGTTTCGAATCTCTTTCTTCTTGCGCTCTACAATCCTCATCGAAACCTTTTCGAGTTCGCCGTAAGCTGATTCGGTAGCGCGTTTGCGTTTGTTGGGAATGGAATCGACCCATTTGAGAAGACGAAAGTTGGACAGGTAGAGCTGCAGGAATCGGAAGATGTCGATCTTGAGTGTCAGCTTGAACAGCGTGTTGAAGGCATCTCCAAGCTCGTCGCCTGCACGTTTGACGACGATGGAAGGGTCGACGTCGACTTTGAGAGCTTCAAAGTGATAGCCGAAGCCTGCGTCACCGATGATGTCCAGAGCTGCTCTCGTGCACCACCAGCCGATGTCGATGACCGGTGCTCCGTGTCTGCTGACATTCTGTGAGTATCTGGACTGTGCGACGAACGGCTTTGTTATACCATTGACGGCCTCTTTCTCGGAAGAAGAACGGTCTACCATCTGACCAATCTTTTCCACCAGATCCCTAGAGTACCGCATGAAGATCGGGTTCAGCTCCCGGATCGCTCCAACGTTGAATGCGGGCTGCAGAATCTTCCTCTGGCGTTTATGAACATCGCCCTCGGCAACTAGGACACCTTCACCGAGAAAGTTCTTGAGGACGAGTCTGGTGGAAGACGGCTTCTCGTAGTTGTACGAGTTGGCTGCGCTGAGCAGATGCAGCATGGCTTTGGCATCGCCGATCATCAGCCGAGGTGAGTAGAACATGCCACGATAGACGTACACCTTGGTGTTGAGCTCGCGTTGAAAGGCGAGGTGACCTTCGACGGGTGGCGCTTTGCGGATGTGGCCGAGATTACCGGTGAGGAGCGGGTAACGATCGGTGCGAGCAGGGCGAGGGAAGTGGGAGTACATGTCGGTGGCGAGGATGTGAAGTGAGATGTAGCGCCATGTTGCGATGCTAAGGAAGCCGAGGGCGGCTGTAACGACGACTAGAAGGGGGATGAGGACGAGTGAGGCCAGAAAGGAGGAGATGGGGTAGGATCGTATTAGGGAGATGGGTGGTGATAGGATAGAAAGCAGCGAAGACGCTGCAGAGGACGGTGCGAGCTCGAACTTCATCTTGTGTATGGCGTGGTGATGATGACGATGATGAAGGCTGGTCTTGGAGAGCGCAATCAGGGAGGGCAGACGGGCCTGAAGGGTGCGCTTCCGTTACGGAAGTTGGCTTTATACGAAGGTAGTGTTGGTGTTGACGCCCAGAATGCTGATGACGCGGCCACTAACTAGCGGAACAAACGCGCAAACTCGGTCTGAGGCTGCAAAAGATCATGTGGTGGATGACGGTGGAAGGGAAGGGGCCTGTTCAAAGCTCCGACGACGAAGATCGCAAGAGTGTGGAAGTGGTAACCAACCTCCGACATGGTCACCGCACCATTCGGACAGCTGTTACAGCACCGCCCT
Organism: Pseudozyma sp. F8B2; assembly: GCA_003004685.1. Taxonomy (NCBI): domain Eukaryota; kingdom Fungi; phylum Basidiomycota; class Ustilaginomycetes; order Ustilaginales; family Ustilaginaceae; genus Pseudozyma; species Pseudozyma sp. F8B2. The sequence goes on along the minus strand of NXFQ01000010.1, from coordinate 279,338 downwards.
CAGACAGGTTCTTCTAAACACTAGCGATCAGGGTCACTTTGCTGAACCTCGGAAAGACGGGCGCAGTTGTGTACTGTGAAGGCGATACGCGCTGCACACCGGGGCTATCATGCATACTATACAATTGCTTCCACGGCAGTCCCGCGGATTTGTGGTGGACACGTTGTGCTTGGATGGTACAAGCGCTGGTGTCGGCGGAAGTACGTCAGCGGAATTTTGTGGTCACCACCGGCGAATGTTAGACCTGCGATTCTTCCCTCCACACCGAAAGCCGAAACTTCGGCAAAGTTGGACCCTGAAGGCTTTGCTCGTCTTTGCTTGTTGACCACCTACAACAGGCAGACACAACACATTCAACACACTGCAGTACGACTCTACACCGATGCCGTCGACCCTCGAGCAGGAGGTGGCGCAGAGGCTCGCTTCCAGTCTGCCCAACGCCAGCGAACTGCTCGCACAACGTGTCATCTCGCTCTCGCGTTCCCTGCCATCGGACAAGGCTTTCGTCAACGCTGCTCGAGCTTTTGGCAGATTCCAAGACAGTTTCCTCGTCGACCTGCGCAGCTTCATTGCGTCGCATCCAGATCCAGCAACGGGCAGTAGCGGCAGCAGCAATGGGATCGCAACTTCTCAATCGAACCCAACGACGACGGCCGTACCACAGCGCGAGAGGGCTGGTCTTTCGACTCTAGGCGGAGAAAAACACGTCTTCAAGGCCAAACCGGCTGGGAACAAGCGCTCGGAGGATCACAACAGCTCAGTGACTGCCATAAAGCGTCAACGTGTTTCTGGTGCACAACTGAGCCATTTGCATGATGACCTCGACTCGTCCGACTCCAAGCCAACCACCTCAGATCCCATCTTTAAGGCACCTTCGAGACCAGCCTCTGCTACACAGGCTCAGATGCGATCACGCGGCAGCGAGACTCCCAGTCATAGTGGCGGCTTAAGCGACACTGCGGCTCGAAGGCTCGAAGAGCACCGGCGAAAGCGTGCAATGGCGGCTGATAGAAGGACTGAGGCATCTAGCAAAGGGAAACAGACCGCTTCATCCATCAACGGTAGCGGCAGCGATCGCCAGTCAAATACAAACTCCACCTCACAGTCAGCAGGACGTACAAGTGGTGACTCATGGCGGCCATCAAATCGGGATAGAGAACGACCTCAACGACCAAGTTCTGATCGCAGTCGCAATGACGATCAACGGCGCTCGCCGTATGGCAGAGACGATCCTCAAAGGTTGGAGAGACGCACTTGGGACTCGACGCCACGAGGCTCCACTCACAGATCTAACGGAACGGATCGCTGGACACCCCAGCGCTCAGAGCACAGCTCCAGAGCACAATCACCCGATCCTTCGATCGCATCAACTCGTTCAGCTGGCTCCCGTCGCTGGGACGAAACACCATTGCGACGAGGTGTTTCTCCAACGCCCTCCGCTTTCGATCGCAATCTCCGCTCAGAGGATCGAGCGTGGGACGAGGACGACCGTCAGCTCGATCGCGACTGGTACGATATGGAGGAAGGCGGTGTCGCCGCAGACGAAGAACACAATCCCTTCTCTCAGTACGAAGATTTGGCCGGCCAAGTCTCTGCTCCTCTCGCTGCCAAGAAGGAAAAGGTCACAGCGCGTCAAGCCCAATACAACGCCGACTCGGACGCCTGGGAGCGCAACCGACTGCAAACAAGCGGCGTCGGCCCTCGAACAGCCATCGACCTCGACAACATGGACGAAGATGGCGAAAATCGCGTCCACTTGCTCGTGCATGATCTCAAGCCGCCTTTTCTGGACGGCAAGACCGTGTTCACCAAGCAGCTGGAGCCCATCAATCCCGTCAAGGATGGATTGTCCGATATGGCTGTCTTTGCACGCAAAGGAAGTCGTCTCGTGAGAGAAACCAGGGAGAAGGCCGAGCGTGCCAAAGCGGCAGGCCAGGTTGCTGCCATGGGCGGTACCACACTCGGCAACATCCTCGGGGTCAAAGCGGATGATGACGAAGACGATCCTTCCGCGGCCTCGAACGGGTCAAACAAAGCAGAAGTCCAACACGCTAATGACGACCCCAACGACACCTCGGACAACCCGTCCGCTCCCGAAGGCAAAGGCGACTCACAGTTCGCCAAACACCTCAAGGCCAGCACCGGCGGCTCCGAGTTCAGTCGCTCAAAAACCCTCAAGGAACAGCGACAATACCTTCCCGCTTTCGCCTGCCGCGAAGACCTCATGAAGATTATCCGCGAGAACCAGGTGATCGTCGTCGTCGGCGAGACTGGGTCCGGCAAGACCACACAGCTGGCGCAATTCCTCCACGAAGATGGCTACACCAAATACGGAATGGTTGGCTGCACGCAACCGCGTCGTGTCGCCGCCATGAGCGTTGCGAAACGTGTGAGCGAGGAGATGGAGTGTAAGCTCGGCGGAACCGTGGGCTACTCGATTCGTTTCGAGGATTGCACGAGCAGCGACACCAAAATCAAGTACATGACCGACGGTGTGTTGTTGCGAGAGAGTCTGAACGAGGCAGATCTGGATCGGTACAGTGCGGTGATTTTGGACGAGGCGCACGAAAGGTCGCTGAGCACTGACGTGCTAATGGGTCTTCTCCGAAAGATTCTGCAACGAAGGCGAGATCTCAAGTTGATCGTCACCTCGGCTACGATGAATGCGGACAAGTTTGCTTCGTTCTACGGCGGCGCGCAGACGTTCACGATTCCAGGAAGAACCTTCCCAGTCGATGTGCTGTTCAGTAAGACCCCTTGCGAAGATTACGTCGACAGCGCCGTCAAGCAAGCGCTCTCCATTCACCTCTCCCACCCCAAAGGTGATATCCTCGTCTTCATGACGGGTCAAGAAGATATCGAAGTAACGTGTCAGATCATCGCCGAACGACTCTCCCAAATCGACGATGCGCCTCCTCTTCTCGTGCTGCCCATCTACTCTCAAATGCCGGCCGACCTGCAAGCCAAGATCTTCGACTCCTCGGAAAATGGAGAACGCAAATGCATCGTTGCAACCAACATCGCCGAAACGTCGCTCACCGTGGACGGCATCATGTACGTCGTCGACGCGGGATACTACAAGCTGAAGGTGTACAATCCCAAGGTGGGAATGGATTCCTTGCAGATCACGCCCATCTCGCAGGCCAATGCGAATCAGCGTTCCGGTCGAGCTGGTCGAACGGGCAGCGGTACAGCGTATCGACTGTACACCGAGATCGCCTTTCGAAACGAGCTGTTCGCTAACACGATTCCGGAGATCCAACGTACGAACCTCGCGAACACAGTGTTGATGCTCAAGAGTTTGGGAGTGGACAACCTGCTCGACTTCCACTTTATGGACCCACCACCGCAGGACACGATTCTCAACAGCATGTATCAGCTCTGGGTGTTGGGTGCGCTCAACAATGTGGGGGAGTTGACTAGTCTCGGGAAGAAGATGGGAGAGTTTCCGATGGAGCCGAGTTTGTCGAAAATGTTGATCACGAGTGTAGAGTATGGATGTTCGGTGGAGATGTTGACGATTGTCAGCATGCTGTCGGTTCCGTCAGTGTTTTATCGACCGAAGGAGAGGATGGAGGAGAGCGATGCAAGCAGGGAAAGGTTCTACGTGGCAGAGTCGGACCATCTCACGTTGCTGCACGTGTACAAGCAGTGGCGCAACAACGGATACCGCGACTCTTGGTGCAGCAAACACTTCCTGCACTCGAAAACGCTCCGCAAAGCGAGGGAAGTTCGAGTGCAACTGGAAGACATTATGAACTCGCAAAAACTGCGGTTGGCTTCGTGCGGTACGGATTGGGATGGGATTCGAAAGTGCATCACCGCGGGGTACTTCCATCAAGCAGCGAGATCGGCGGGAATTGGAGAGTACGTCAACTGTAGGACGGGGATCAAGATGTTCCTGCACCCGACTTCGGCGCTGTACGGTTTGGGTTACAGTCCGGAGTACGTGGTGTATCACCAGGTGGTGTTGACGAGCAAGGAGATGATGAACACGGTGACTCAGGTGGATCCGCACTGGCTGGCCGAGCTGGGTGGTGCTTTCTACTCGATCAAGGAGAGGGGGAGCACGAGTGGACTGGCGCGCAAGAGGAGGGAAGGGGATCTGGATAAGTTGACGAGCTTGGAGCAGCAGATGATGAAGGACAGAGAGGATGAGGTTGTGAAGGAGAAAGAGAGGAAGGACAGAGAGAAGAGAAAGGCGGCGGGTGGCGAGACACCGATGATCGCGACTCCGGGGGCCACACCGTTTCGGTCTCGTGCCAGGCGGTTCGTCTAGCGTTGTCTCAGTGGACTTGCAATCGATTGTTTACACGCAGACTGGGTGCATCGTGTTGATACCAAAGCTTTACTTGGACTTTCTTGGATGGTGAAGTGGATCTATGAAATGACCTGACCAGACTTGACCTCCTTGCCGGTCTTTTTGATCTTCTCGAGCACGGTTTCGTAGGGTGCTGTGCCCTTGACTACGACGGATTGGTTCTCGAGTGAGACGTCGTACGAGTCCACACCTGTATTGTTGGGGCAGCAGCGGTGACGGCAGTGTGAGGATGGGTCAAAGAATATGAGTGAAAGCTCTTGCAGGAAAGGAAAGGTGATAGGACCCGCAGCACTCACCGTCGAGCTTTCCAAGGACACGTGAAACGGCGCCGGAGCAGCCGGAACATGTCATGACGACTTCAAACTTGTATTCGTGCTGCGGTGCGTTCCAAGTTCGATTGGGACGGGCAGTGCGTTTGAGGAAAAGCAAGAACGTTGGTCAGTTGTTTTGCTTCTCTGCTGGCTGAGTGGTGAAGGTGGCTTACCTGACTCATGACGTTGAAGGGAAGGAATAGAAATGATGGTGGTGAGGATGAACGATGGTGCGGGTCCACGAGTGCGAGTTCTCGGAAATCCAGGGTCCATTCCAGGCGGAGCAGTGCTCTGCTCCACACGGACCGCCTCAGCCGGACTTGGGGAAATTTAAGGTTGCCTGTCGCTGTGCAGTATTCGAGCTCGGAGCGTTCATGGCACGCGTAGCAGAGAAAAAGGCGCCGAGTATGGCGTGCACTCACAAGCTAAGACCAGACAGCGGTGCCCAAACAATGGTGTACTGTGTAGCATCTTCATTCATAGTTGAAGACGACGGCTACGAACCCCACTCTCTAGCCTTACCTCCATGCTGACCCTTGTACAGTCTGCCGTATGGCTCCGGTTCCTTCCAGCCTTTGAGTACCGTCTCCTTGTCGACCAAGTCGTACACTTCCACACCCAGCGGTCTGCAGCATTCCAGCGTCGGATCATCACCGTCGTTGCCCTCCGAAGCAGATCCCTCTCCCCACATTGCTTTGCTCAGATCGCCTCCCGGGCAGGTGCTCAACGCGCACAGCAGATCTGTCTCGGCAAAGAACTCGAAGAAGTCGCCCTTCTTGGCAGGACACGTCTTCATGAAGTACTTGTCCTCCTGGTTCAGCCCTGTACACTGGAACACGTTGAGCACGTCGTGTACGTCGCTCTCCTCCAGCCCAAACTCCTTGACCGCTCTGGTCAGATTCGAGTGGCAGTGATAGTCAAAGTCTTCACCCGTCAGCATGCGGTTGACGTACGGATCGCATCGTGTACCCAACAGATCGTGCACGCGGCCGCCTTCCGCGTCCATTCCACCACCTTTACCATTCCCACCCGCTCCATAGTCGGCAAGCGAATCCCCTGTGATGGTGCACAGAGGTCGAAGGTATGGTAGGCAGCTCCAAAGACGATCGTAGATCGAAACGTGTGCTCGTTGAAGCTGTCGTGTTCGAGATGCCCAGAATCGCTCTCGCGGGTTGGAGAGCGACCATACGTTGAGGTCACCCACTTGAGCGCCAGAAACCGCTACGATGCGACACACTTGCCCCGCTTTGACCGGCCATGCTTTGCCGCTTCGGATAGGTAGGATGAACGAGTGCAAGAGTGTGCGAGAGCAAGATCCGATCCGGTCGTAGAGTGGTCTGTCGACATCGAGAGGCGTGCCGGGTAGCGCTTGGTAGGCTGCTTGCGTCAATCGCGGATTGGAGTCGGTCATGGTTGCCGCAGACCAATCTTGAGTTCGTGTGACGCTCGTCGAGGAAGTCTACGTAAACGTTGCTTTAGAAGGCGAAAAGGGAGCGATGGCAACCGAGGATACCTTTCTTCTGAACGAGGCGCATCAGCGATAGCTCACTCGTGCGACATCCGAATGCAGAAACGCCAAAGATAAGATACGAGTCACCTTTGACGTTGTTCCATCCATCGAAGCCTGAGCATCAGCTTCAGAAGCGGTTGTCACACCCTCGCTACACTGGTCGACATTCTTCGGTGCCACGGCTCAACTGTCCAGGACATCGGAAATAATTGGCATGAGCCGGGTTGTCGGAAACTCTTGGCACGGTCCAACGTCGGTAAAACTGTCCAGCTCGGCATTAGGCGCTTAGCTTACCCTACCTGACGTCTTCCCCCCGCTTTGCACAATGCCTTCGAGTGCATTATCGGCAAGGAGCATCGATGCGAAGAGAACGTCTGATTCGTTAGATTGCCCAGTCAGCTGCACTTCTGCAGGCCACGATGCGGCCGCTGTTCAAGATCTTCTTCGTCCGAGCACATTATGTTGCTGCCCGATAACCGACTGCTTCTCTTGCCCTGCACGGCCACATGACGTCGAGCAATTCTTCTCCAAGAGCAATCTTTTCCGAAGCGAGAAAGGCTTGGCATCGGATCAATTCGAAACCGTCAAGGCTTTGTTCTTCCAGCCTTCCGATATGTTCCAAGCCTGCCACCGAACTTGTCCCTTCTCGAAGCACAGCGCGTGCAACGCACACCTGCTCGTCGTGCCAGATTGGTGGGTCAACCGTGCTGATGCCTGCTCGGCATTGCTTATCTTTTCTCTGCGGAATCGGATAAGACGGTCTACATCATCTTCGACCGACGCCGCCCCGCAATCGCGGTTCCTGTGCGTGGCTACCATGAACTATCTCTTGTTCTCATTTCAATCATGCTTCCCTTGTCTGATGTGGCAGACAATCAAGCTATCTGGTGCGCACACCAATCACGAGACGTACCTAGAGTATGATCAGCCATCGAGCGTGATGCAACATAGCCTGTTTCTGCTCTGTTCTTGCTCTGGCAAACAATTAGCAAACCCACCCTTCGCGTCCAAGGTCGAGACTCAGAGTATCGGTGGGAGCCTCGACTTCGCCACACTGATAACAGTGTGAGCGCAAAAGTGCGTGAGTGAGACCCAAGATGAAACGTCGCAAAGAAGATGAGAAAAGGCTTCATTCTTGGTCACCGGCAACCGAGCGTAGAAGATGTGGCCTGCAGGTGCTCCAGCACTCCTATCTTTCGCATCTTAGGGACGCTGTCGACCCACCGGACATCCGAATCGCTGCGTTGTGCCATTCGCTCGCCCCTCCTTCCCCACAAGCAGGTTTACTGTAGTCAGCTTTGATTGGACAGCGTTCCTCCTCATGCTCCTTCATGATCCGTCATAAGATATAATGAACTGCACAGATATCCTGGTTCCTCCCCTTCTCGACCAACCCCTTCCCTTCCTTCAACTTTCATCTCTCGCCGATTGCAGGCTCGGTCGGTCGCAAAGATGAACGATCCCATCACCAAAATGTCTACACCCCCGTCACCCAGCGAAAAGACCTCCGGGCTCTACGGAGAATCCACCGTGCTTGAGTCCCAGGTCCGCACCGACCCTACACAGCCAGTAGAGGACCACGAAGAAGATGGACTCCACAAGGCGCTCAAGCCACGCCACCTTATCTTCATCTCCATTGGAGCCTGCATCGGCACTGGCATCTTCCTCGGCGTCGGTGGCGCTCTCAAGAACGGTGGTCCGCTCGGACTCCTCCTCGGTTACTCGCTCATCGCTTCGGTCGTCGTCGCAGTCATGCTCATGGTCTGCGAGCTCACCACCTTCCTGCCCGTATCCGGCGGACACATCCGTCTTTCCGGTCGCTTTGTCGACCCCGCCCTCTCCGCCGCCATGGGCTGGAACTACCTCATCTGCTGGACGCTCATCTTGGCAGCCGAGCTGAGTGCAGCCGCCGTGCTCATCTCGTACTGGGTGCCGACGTCGCAGATCAACCCTGCTGTTTGGATCGCCATCGGCTCCATTATTGTGCTGGCTCTAAACGCTTTCAGCGCAGGTGTCTACGGCGAGGCCGAGTTCTGGTTCGCCAGCATCAAGGTCATCACCATCATGGGTCTCATCTTCGTCTCGATTTACATCACGTCCAGTGGCGGTCCCAACGGCGAATCCATTGGCTTCGGCTACTGGCGTGATCCAGGTCCCTTTGTCCAGTTCCGTGGCATCGAAGGCAGCACCGGCCGCTTCCTCGGCTTCTTCTCCGTACTCGCCCAGGCGTCCTTCTCCATGGTCGGCGCAGAGATGCTCGCGCTCGCCGCCGCAGAGTGCCGCAACCCGCGTCGCGTGCTCCCCATCTGCCTCCGCACCGTCTGGATTCGCATTGTCTTCTTCTACATCGTCTCGGTCTTCATGATCGGCCTCATCGTCCCTTCCAACAACTCCAGGCTGGGCACAGAGAGCACGGCAGCAGCCTCTCCGTTCGTCATCGCCATGAACACGGCACGCATCCGCATCCTCCCGAGCATCGTCAACGCCGCAATTATTACTTCAGCCTTGTCTGCTGGATGCTCTGATCTGTACACGACGTCGAGAGCGTTGTACGCGTTGGCGCAGAAAAAGCAGGCTCCCAAGATCTTCACGCGTACTACGAGAAATGGTGTGCCGCACTACGCTGTGGCGATATGCTGGCTGATTGGCTGCCTCGCCTACCTCGGAAGCTCTGCGGGCTCGGGGCAGGTGTTCAACTTCCTCGTCAACCTCACAGCCCTCTCGGGTATCTTGACATGGTTCTCGATCGCCATCACCTACCTGCGATTCCGTGCAGGCATGCGAGCCCAATCAATCCCGCGCGAGTCCCTGCCCTGGAAGTCTCCGCTCTCACTGTTTGCCGCATACTGGACTCTGCTCATCATCGGTGTCGTCCTGCTGTTCTCTGGATGGGAAGTCTTCCGACCCGGCAAATGGAATTCGGCCAACTTCTTCAGCAACTACCTGCCCTTGGCGTGGTTCCCCGCCTTCTATGTCGGGTTCAAGTTCCTGTGGAAGACAAAGGTAATCAAGGCTTCGGAGATGGACTTTGTCACGGGTATCAAGGAGATCGAAGAGGATCAGAGGAGATGCGACGAGGAGGACGCGCTCAACCAGCCCACCACCATGCTTGGAAAAATTGCCAAGTGCTTTGAATGATTGTTGTCCAACCCATTCGCCTGTAGGATACCACCAATGTACTGTACATAGATATGGTTGTTACGATTGAATAGATCAGTCTTGCCAGCTCTGCCATTCCAGACCGTTGGAATTGAGTCAAGGTCCAGTGTGATAGAAAGCCAAGGAATGCATCCCAGATCCACTCGACAGCTGGGTTTTTCGTCAACGATGTGCTTTGACCTAAAATGCGGCGAGTAGGACTGACCCACTTCATGCGATCTAAAGTGGTGGGTGCTCGAGTCTCGCTGTCTGCAGTAGCCTCGATCTGAAAAAGGCTGCAGATCGTGTCCCTGTGTCAATGAAATGACTCGTGTCGACCGACCGTTCTGATTCAACTGATGAGAGCCTGGATTGCACCCACCAATCATTGCCTGTGGCGTCGAGGTTGCAATGAACCTGCCTGACCAGCATGGTCGGAACAGCTCGTCCTTGACTTTCGAGCAATCCCCTCAAAGACATCTTGAAGTCGTTCTGACGTTTCCTTCCCGTACCACTACCACCCGGAATTTCTGTCTTTTCATCTTCACCTCGATCAACTCGCATCATGAGGACCAGTTACAAAGCCCGCTCTTCCTTCGCCTGGCTGCTGCTCCTTGTCCTGGTAGTTGCTGCTAGCGTCTCTGCCGCTGGGGCTCCTCCTGCATCGAGCCCTCCTGGCGGCACACCTGAGCTGAAAGAATCTCCGACTGAGTCCACCTCTCCCACTGGTCAGACCGGCAACAATGAGGGCTCGATCTCCGCCCCTGCCAGCGGAAACGATGTTCAATCCATCATCGCCAGCTCGCAGCACACGATGGGTACATCTGACGACTCCACCGACAGTCAAGATGACGGCAAGGCTTCGAACAGCGGTCCTCAAAATGGCCATCAACCTGGCGGACATCACGGTCAGTGCGTCTCCGGCTGCGCCACGCGCTCCATCAACGGCGTTGGATGCGGAAACGACTTCAGCAAGCCCGACTGCTTCTGCAAGAGCGAGAACTTTATCGACCAGACCTTCGCCTGCATCAACGCTACCTGTCCTCAACAGTTTCACGGTGCGGCTGGTGTCATCACCAGCATCTGCGGCGGAGTCGGTGTGCCCAAGGTGAACATTCCAGGCTACAATTCTTCGGGCAATTTGGAGAACATGCCGACGATCACTGATGATCCGAAGAACAACGGTACGAATGCCACTTCGACTCAGGACGGTGCCAAGGCTCCAACGCCGGCTGAAGGTGGTCAGAACGGCTCTGGCGGAGGAGCAGCTGGTGTCACGTCCACTTTCAGCATGCCAGTTGGTGTGCAGACACCCGTCGCATCGGGTCCGAGCAAGAACGGAAGTGGTACAGCGACTGTTCAGGGTAGCTCTGGTGCAGTTGGTGTTAAGAGCGAAGTGATCGGTGTCGCGGTCGCTGTTGGTGTTGCTGCTATGACTACTTGCGTCGGAGTCTGGTCCCTTTTCTAGGCGCGGACGATGTTCTCGTCTCGATTTTCCGTCGTTGCTTTTTGTCGTCTCGTATCGTTTTGCTTTTCACCAATGACCAAATCAATATCTGCACAGATGTTTTTGACCAAACAAAAGACATGTGCAGTCTTGTCACGGCTTGTTGGCGACTGAAACTTCACAGCGTGCCTCATTCGCCACTCGAGGTTTAGCTTCAATGGATGACTTCACTTCTGTACCTCGCGATGTATTGTACATTCCAAGCAGAAGATGCTACGTGAGATCAAAGAAATGCCTGAGATCCCATGATGCGGCTTGGCCTGATCTCGGCGAAGTCCCTCGAAACCTTGTCCAGCCCATCAGAGCTCCTCTTTTCAGCCGATCCAGTGCTTCCGCTAGCAGGAGTCAACTTGTACAACTTGATACCGTGGGTGGGCACAGTGACCTCCGGCAACTTTCCAGTAAAGGGTCCACCTTGCACCTTCATCGTTTCCATAGCAACAGGCTCCGTTGGGTTCTTGCTAAAGTCAACACCTTTCCAAAGATCGTATGCGTTCCAGGGCTGTTCGTTGAGATCTTCGTTGTCCAGATACTCGTCGAAGAAGACATCGTCCATGCTGATCGAGACATTCTTTGGCGATTCGGAGACGTTGATAGCAGCGACAGCGTAGGTTCCATTCGACAAGGCGATCTTCCACAGCTGAGTGTTGCCATCCTCGTGTTGCTTCTTCCAAAGTCGAACGCCAGGCGATCCCGTAGGATCCTGTGAGATGTCGATGACGTGCTTGTTCTTGATGATCGCTCGAGTTTGGTTGGTCATCTTTGTGAGGTCATTTCCGAGGATGAGGGGCGATTTGAGCATGGCCCACATGGAGAAGTGAACCAGGCTTTCGTCAAGGTTGAGACCGCGGTTCCCTACTTCGAGCATATCGAGATCGTTCCATGCACCTGGATAAGCTTTCTGGCCTAGGGAGGCCGCAAAGTCGAGGATCTTGGCGATGGAGCAGTGGAACCCTTGCAAATTGCAGTGGGTGATGTCGGTGCATGGACATCGGTCGTCATCGCGATTGAAGGTAGGGTAGATGTCACCGGAGATTCGCCAAGAGTTGGCAATCTCGGTTGCAAAGAGCCAGGGCCAATCCTCTCCCCAGTTGCACATGGAGTAGAGGATGGGGTCTCCTGTGGTCTTGTTCAACGCTTGCGACATAGCGTTGTATCGATCGAACGAAAGTTTTGGAGTTCCAGACTCTCCTTGGTTGAAGCAGTTGTCGTATTTGAGGTACTCGAATCCATCAGATGCCCAAGATGTGGCGTCAATCTCTTCGTAACCAAGTGAGCCGATGTGATGACCGCACGTCATGACGCCGGCCGAGGAATAAATTCTGTAGCGTTACGCAAAAACACCTGTCAATTTATGCTGCCCTGCAACTGCGTCCCTAACGAAGCTCCCTGTACTTACCCGGCTTTGAGACCCATGCTCTTGATTTCATCGACGACAGCCTTGAGCCCATTTGGAAATTTCTCCTCGTTGGCAGGAAGGACATTAGTGCCATTGTCACGCTGATCGGCTTGCCAGCAGTCGTCGATGACCACGTAGTTGTAGCCGTATCGATCCAGGTTTTCGCTCTTGATCGCTCGTGCGGCGGAAAGCACCGTCTCTTGACTGATGTTGCAAGCGAAAGTGTTCCATGTGTTCCATCCCATTTGTGGGGTGAGGGCGAGACCATTTTGGAGCGCTGAGGCGACGCTGGCAAATGCCAACGGCAAAAGGGTGGCAAAGGTTGATGAGAGCATGATGAGAGGTGTAGGGAAGCCTTTGGTGGCAAATCGGTAAAGGACCCGTCTTGGAAGAGCTCTCCTTATATGTCTGCTTGAAGTAAAGTACTCCTATGGAGAGAGAGCTCCGGCATTGCACCTGGTGGTGCCTTCACTGTGCAGCTTGCTTAAGCCCCGGAGCACGGCGGCAAATCAGCACGAAGCACCTAGCGGCATGAGTGTGGGGGACTTGCTCGGCAGCGCGGGGTCCCCAAATGTCAAGAATCACTCGTTAGGAAGGTGCTCGAAGACCGACCGAGACCGACCACTCCTTCGTGCGGATTATCTCGCCTTGCCAGTTTCGGCAATCATCGGCATGGGTAGGAAGATTCGAGAGCACGAATGTGTACAGCCGAAGTCCGGCTAAGAAAGTCTTTGGTCTCCGTGCCGCAGCGGATGAGCACGGCCTGATGTTCAGCATGACACCAAAGACAGAACGGAGCAATCTCGGTGTGCACCATGCCGCTTTTGGTCATGCATCTTCGCTTGACAGCTAAGCGAGGTTTCTCTCGACAAACGACGGTCAATTCGGCTGTGGCTATTTCGCCGAACCGTCATCCTTGACGAGCCGCAGGTCTAACATTGTTCCCAAATTTCGCTGTGTGCGTCGAAGGGTCCACCGACGCACGGATGCAGATCGCAAGGGTTCTGTCTCTCTTCTCCGCGTTTCTCCTGACCACTTGCTTGTTTCCTTTACCCAGGCTACTCTTCACTCTTGGCACGGCGAACGCATGGCCATGAAGCTCGCCGCTCACACATCAGCATGGAGGCCGAACTGGCCAAAGAGCTGCGCGAAGCGACCGATCAACTCTTAGACATTGCACCTGCTCGACCTTCTGCCTTCGCCGCTTCGCCCCACCTCCAGCAGACACGCCGAGACGTCTCGCCTTCCAAGATTCAGCCTGCATCGACGCGAAGCACTGCAACATTCTCTGCATCTTCCAAGCTCGAGGTTCTACATTCGCCCACCGATGTCCGACCATTCCAATGGCCAGTACCACCCACTTCCGCTGTTAATAGTGGCGTAGACGACATTGGCAGCCCGTCCAAAACTAGTGCATCAAGATCGCATGATCCGATCAAGATCGAGCTTGGCACAAACTACCTGGACGATGCTGATGACAACCTACCTGCACGCGGGTTGAGCTCCCGAACGCGATCCGTCAAGGCTGGCACAGCGCAAGAACATGATGAGACACAGATCCTTGTATCGTCGCATCTGTCGGATGAGTTCGACCAAGAGCTAAGAGTCCCATCACCTAGCAAGCTCAGAGTCCGCACTCCAGTCAATGATATCTACATCAACCAATACGGCGAGCGCGTCGTTCAAGGTAAGGTCGTTGGTCGCACCCTGGGTGGCAGACCACGACCCCAGTCTTGTGACCGCGATCCGTCTACAGCAGCGGACAATTGCGGTCTCGATCCGTCATCCATACTCCCCTCAACGTCAGCAAAAGCGGCATCTGAATCGACATCTGCAAGCACATCAACTCCGCCCGCCTTCTTCCTCGAGTCGTTTCCAGATGCTTTCCAGTCTGCGGCTGGTACGAGCCCTACCAAATCTCCCCCTCCGGCAAAGAAAAAGGAGCGCAGACCGTCTAGAGGCGGTCCCCCAAGCATAATTAGAGCGCCTCGTGCAGTCGCAGGTGCTCTGACGCTCGCGCACTCGGACAACAATGACGATGTTCCTGTTGTGTTGGATACGAGCTCCGAGATTGAGTCGGATTTTGGCTCCCCCTCTTCGGCCTCGTCCAAACAGCTTTCGATGTCACCCAGGCCACGGAAAGCGAGATTGTCCTCGAGCTCCTCGTCAAGGCCGGTCGATAAGACCTTGACCGAAGGACTGCTCGGTCTTCGACTGCAAAGCGAGGATCGAAGCAAGAGTCAGTCGACCGGTAAAGACACAGCGCTACTGTCTCCCGCTGAAGGCGTCGCAACAGTGGACAGCACCAGGTCTCAGCTGGAACTGCCCTCTATTCGAAGGCCGACGCCAACCATCGAGCTGAGTCAAGCAAAGGCAGATCCAGTGGTTTTGCACGGCAACAGAAGACAAGCGCGTGCGTCGGGAATGATACAGCCGCAGGACGAGGCGAGAAGCGGTAGCAGCTCAAAACTCAACTCGCCAGCTGTATCGCCGCCGACCATTACAAGCGCGCTTCCAGCGACCTCAAGCCACCAATCCGCACAAAATCACGACCAGAATGGCGCGCGTACGCGGCTCGAATCAGCTTCGGAACCGTCGAGTCCACTCATGTCTCCGCGTCGCGAGCGAGCTGCTTATTGGCAAAGCGGTGAACATGACGAGCGAGCCGAGATCGAGGGCGACAAAGATGATGTCGATAATGCTTCGCTCGAGTCGGCACCATCTTCGCTCATCTCGCTACCCGTTTCGACCCTTACGTCTTCTTCGCGCTCACCGAGTCACCACAGCCTCGAACGTCGACGTAGCGGCGGCAGTTCCTTCTCACATAGGCGACGTCAGTCATCAGCCTCGATTCGCCACGGCTCTTCCGACGTCTTTGCGCGCGAAGTGCGCATCCGCGGATGGTCCGAAGTGGGCTCGCAAGCGCGCGGCTGGGTCGTTTTCGAACTGCGCATCATCACCAAACAAGGTACACCGATCGTTGCGCACAAACGCTTCTCGTCGTTCGTCAAGCTAAGAAGTACGCTGCTCAACGAGTGCAAGGATCAGGCAAAGTGGCTACCTCAACTGCCGACGAGAAGAACGGGGTTGTTGAGTAAGTACGACGCGAGGTATCTGGAGAAGAGAAGGAGGGCGTTGCAGAGGTGGTTGGAGGTTGTGGTGTTGGACCGCGTGTGGGGCGCGAGTGAGGGGTTGAGGGAGTGGGTGTTGGCGAGTAATTAGAGCCTGGCATGGAGTCGAAACGTGAACAGGATTCTGATTGTGCTTCGAAGGGGTGTGCTGCCCGTGTAATTGTGTGAGTCCTGTTGTGAGTGCGGGAGGGGCGGTCGGGATTCTGTGTCATAACGTGTGCAACCCGGCAAAATTTACCCTTTCCAGATTGAAAGCTCGTGCTGTGTCATGTCGGTGCAGCAATCTCAAGTGTAGCGTCCCGGTGTCGAGTCGACACGGCCTAAACGCGAAGCAATTCGGATCGAAACGGTATGTGTGATTTCTTGGACAATGTTACCATCGCAGTGTGTGCCTTACTCCTCGTCGGCCTCTGCCGCTGGGGCAGCGGGAGGGTTGCGGAGCAGCGAATCCTGACGAGTCTTTCCTCGCAGCTCCCATCGGTCGTCGGTGTACTGAGCGGCGTAGTAGGTGAGGATAGGGACGGTCAATCCCCAAAGAACGACATTTCGTGCCTTCGAAGGTGTCAGACGGAAGCGCTGGTACATGGTCGAGTGCATGTTTTGCCATCGGTCGAGCGCCGGATCGGCCTTGTATGGGTCTGTCATTGTCGTAGCGGGGCGTAGCGAGGCAATGGAGGGTCAGTCTAGCTATTGCAATGCTTACTACTGTACGACCACAGCATTGAGTTGTGCACTGTTGAGGTCGTCGTGGTGTACTTACGATATCCTCCGCCAGCCATCTTGATTGTATTTATATATCGTCGACTTGAATAGAGGCGTACGATTGTTGCTTCTTGTGATGCGCTTGGAATGGAATGCAAAGTGGATCGGTTCTGTGGTGATGATCAGGTGCGGATGATGATGAGTGGTGTTGAGAAGGTGTTGAACTGCATGAACCTCGAAATATCGCAGAATCGCGCTCGGTTCCGTTTCAGTTGGCCATCCCAGTTTTCTCGCGCGAAAGGAAGGGCCTCCACCTTGTGCAGCTGCAACGTGAGTTTGGACCCTGATTTCCCGCTCTTTTGAGTTCGCTCACCCTTCGTTGCCTCTTGTTGCCAACACGCTTACATCTTCATACGGTCCCCAGCATCCTCAGCTCTTCAGAATGAGTGGCAGACGCAGGTCTCCACCACCACCTCCACGGCCATACAACGATGCGCCAGCTCGTAGAGACTACAGGGACGATCGAGGTGCAGCTTCCTCTTCTCATGATTATCGAAGACGGCGCTCTCCGAGCCCGCAACATTCAAGATCATCGAGTTCGAGGTACGAGTCAGACAGACGTGATCGTAGGCGAGACGATAGGGACGATTGGAGAAGCGAACGCAGAGAAAGGGACAGAGATGACTATCGATCCAGAGACAGAGACAGGGAAGACCGACAGCGGGACCGTGCCCCGCCTCCTCCGCGAGACAGACCAGACGCGTATCAGCCGGACGCATCCTCTTCGCGCGACTACCGCTCTGCGCCATCAAGACCACGCTACAATGAGGAGACATCAGCAAGTCGAATGAGAAGTCGAAGCCGTTCGCCTCCCACGACTTCGAGTCGAAATGCAAATCAACATTCCGGACCACCCCCCACACACCCTTCATCGGCATCAGCGCCGAACGCAAAAGATACCCACAATGAATCCATCGAACAAGAGGTGAAAGAAGAAGGAGAGGCTGGAGAACAAGACGGCGATGAAGACGCAATGGCCGCCATGATGGGCTTTGGCGGGTTCGGCACCACAAAAGGCAAAAAGGTCGCCGGCAACGCAGCGGGCGCAGCAGAGGTGAAAAAGGAACGCACTTGGAGGCAATACATGAACCGAAAGGGTGGATTCAACAGACCGCTCGACAAGATCAAATAAGCCCTCCTCGAGCTCGTTGTCAACATGACCGTAATTGACAGCATCTTCGAATTCCACTTGGGTCAACCGCGATTCCCGAGGGTGACTGACTAATTTGACAATACAACTTTGAGCATCTCCGCGCCGACGGCTCCTGCCTCTTGAAACCTATGCTCGAAGAAGCCCCTGGTCTCTTCAAACCGTCTCTGATAGCTGTCAAAGTTGCCGAATTGCACTGCTTGTGCCCATCCGCGTGATGCGATGACGAACTCGGTGTCGTCTGCTCTGAAGCTGTGATCCCTTGCTGCGGCGTGGCATGCCTGACGGAGACGCTCGGGCGAGCGGAAAAGGTACTCGCAAACGCCGATCCATATCCTAAAGATGGGTGTCGCGGCGAGATCGAGATGATCGTAAGGGTTGATGCCGAGCGAACTCCAACAGTCGACGATGGCGAGTAGCGAGAGATGCGAATTGGGCGGTGATTGACTCAACGTTACACTTGCGCCATCACCGTCGCTGGTAGCATCTCCGTGCCCGGAAGTTGAGGTTGCTTTGCGAGCAGCCATGTGGAATCGGTCGAGCAGCTTGTCGCTCATGAGAATAGGTTTGCGCTCCTCCCTCGTGCCTGTGCGCGAGATGATGCTGTTGCTCTCCTCGTCCTTTTCCCATCCAAACACTTTCTTGCGCGCAGCAAAGACGCGCTCCATCAATTCGTCCTCTCGTTCTGCCACCATGAGCTTGAAAAGGTCGGTGCAGCTCTGAGCAAACTGGGTTACTTGTGTCTTGGCTGCAGGATTGAGCAGTGCCAGACCAGCGTAGACGTGCCATTTGGCAGAGTAGATGCGCAAGCAGATGTTGATCTTGACCGTCTCGATGCCTCCTGGGTATCGCTCCGACTCCCAAGGATACTGATTCGAGCAGCACCATGCGGTGCCCATTGACAAGAAGGCGGCATGAGTCACAGCTTGAGTATTTGCTGTGACCGTGTCGTGTTCTTCGTAGGTGAGGTAGACAAAGTTGGACTTGAAGCAGGCCATGATCCTTTCCACCAAGCGCATCTTCTCGTCGGGCGCGCGATGTTGAATAAGGATGAGCGGCTGGCCCGTCGGATCGATCTTGGGACCGTGCATGGAATGGCACGAGATGATGTAGGTATCTTGCGGGAGGTGTTTCTCGAACGCAGCCTTCTCCGGTGCTTTGACGGACGTCTGACCTGCAACAATGGAACCGATCTTGGTTGAAGAGCCATACTGCTCGACGACCTTGTCGATGAAAGCGGCCTCGACAGAATAGATGATGTAGTCGCTTCGCCGTGAGACGAGGTGACCGTCGCGTAAGACGTTGAGCCCTGACCCTTGAAGCTCTCTGCAGAGCTTGTCGTAGTTTTCGGGTCGGTCACAGACGTTGACCTTCTTCCAGCCTGCCTCTCTCATCTTTGTCGCGTAAAGGCGCCCCATGTCGCCCATGCCGATGATGCCGATCTCGACCGTCTCCATCTCTGTTGAGGATGCCATCTTGCACAACGACTCGTGGCGGTGATGAGGATGGTTGTGAGGAGCTGAGCAGCAGATGTGCGGCTGTCTTGATGGTTTCACGTCAACCTTGAATTCTCGGAAGAGCCCGATCGACGAGTCCGGGGTCCGTGTGACTCTTCGGGATCAAAGCCGAAAGCAAGGAATGCCGGAATGCAGCGGCGATTTTTTTTTTTGGTAGTGGAGGACTTTTTGCGCACGCACGGTCGCGGTCACGAGAGCGCAGACGGAGGAAACCAACACTTGGGAGCGTTTCTTCTTGAATTGGACCCTGACATGCTCTGCGCTTGGAGTGCACATGTAGCTTTCCTAGATTCAGTCATCCTTGTCCTCCTTCGCCGTCCAATCTGTGATCTCGCTTGACGCACTCCAGCTCATCGCAAGCTGACGATCTTGACGAAATACGAAGCTGTCCAGTCGGAAAGCTGGCCGCACGCTCATTGAGAGCTCGTCCCACGTCGACCTGGACACCGCCACGCTCCTTGTCTCCTGGCTCGTTTCATTCCACCTCAACGTTGGTCACCTTCGTCTGGCAGCGCAAATTCTCAAGTATCAGCCAAGAATGACAAAGCGTTAGGTTTGGTCACGTCTGTACCGCGGCAATATGGCCTTCTCTTTGCAGGAAGCGCTCGAACAGATCCGCAGCGACAGGATCAAGGACCGTCAGTCAGGCCTCGAGGCACTCGAACACATCTTCTCGGATTCCAATAATGTCGTCAACCTCGACCCCAAACAGGATGGAAAGGCGTGGCTCAAGGTGTTTCAGGCGCTCTTCGCATGCGTTCTCGCCGAGAAGGCTGCCTGCATCCGCAAGGGCTCCTTCCTCGATGCACAGCCCGTCTCCCTCGCCAGATTGCAGCGCGCAGCTCAGATGCTGCGTTCACTCGTAGACAAGGCTGCTCCCCTTTTGACTCGAAAGGTGGTCAAGGCTCTCATAACACACATCCTCCAAATGATCAACCATCGTGGCA
Organism: Pseudozyma sp. F8B2; assembly: GCA_003004685.1. Lineage (NCBI taxonomy): Eukaryota > Fungi > Basidiomycota > Ustilaginomycetes > Ustilaginales > Ustilaginaceae > Pseudozyma > Pseudozyma sp. F8B2. The sequence continues at coordinate 259,645 of NXFQ01000010.1, read as the reverse complement.
CCCTCCTTCGACCCGTCGCACCCGCATACATATCTGCGCTATGCGCTGTCTTGAGCCACCAGCATCACGTCGACCATCTCGATCCGGAAGACTGGCGAGCATCAGCTTGTTTATGCTTTGACATGCTTCTGGGACGAGACCTCGACAGTCCAGCTGGAGGCAGCGACCCTACCGCATGGCTGGCTTCGTTGCCGTCCTCTCCAACACTGACTGCACACCAACGCGGCCTCAGCCTCGAGGACACTGTCACTGCGGAATGTCTCCGCCACCTTCTCGCTTCGACTGTAGCGCCCTTGCTCGGTTCGAATGGCCATGGTCTCTCACTTCTTGCCGACTATACCCGATTCTTTCTCACCTTTCCAGGGGAGTCATCGGCTCACTTGCCAGCCATGACCGGATTGGTAGCCTTGGTGGAGCACCTCGAACTCAACCACCCGTACTCGGTGCTTCTTGCATCGCTCGCTCTACGATCCTCCATCATCGCACTTTGGAAGACCAAAAATCATCTGCTCAAAAAGCGAACGCTATTGTTCCTGCGCATCGTCAGCCCACTTCTGGCTTCTTTTGCAGGAGGGCAGTCCGAGATAGCGCCGTCACAGGATGGCGCTAGTGGTCAGGCAATCCGAGCCAATGCAACGATGTTTCTGCACGAAGTTCATGATCTCCTTCTTCACGATCCCGACACCCGCTGGGCGCTCGAACCCATCAAAATGGACGCACTTGTCTTCCATTGGCCAGCGCAACGGAAGTTGAACTCACGACAACATCAGCCAGTTCTCAGCAATGCGGCATTTGGTCTTGGGCCCATGTCGAAGGAACAAGACTCGCTCGCCTGGTGTCGGATTGGCCTGCAAGTAGGGATTTTGGATGCACTCATCACATCAGAGTCCGCGCGGCAAGGCAACGGCGCGTCTGCTCCCTTGAACGTTCGTCAAGATGAGCAAGAAGAACCGCCATCGAGCACTGCAGCAAGTCAGCGCTCCGTGCTACACCCCCGACCGTCCAATGCCAAACGCGGAGCGGATACAACGTCTTCTAGTCCACAAAAGCGAAGACGGAAGAGTCCGACCGACGCTCAACCGAACCAGCCAGAGCAAACACACATGGGACAGTTGCTCGATGCGGTGTGCAATGCTGCCTCGACACCCATCGTGGGTGCGGGTACAAGGCTCGGGGCTCTACAATTGCTTGTTTTTGTTCTCCTCACACGACCAAGTCTCATCGAGCCATTGGTGCTGCTCGAAGCACGCCAGCGCTTGCTGATGCTGGTCGCTGACCCAGATCCACTGCTGGTCTCATGGAGCTTGGTAGGCCTCGGCGCGGCGGTGCTCATATCCGACCGCAGCGGGGCCGAGGATGCAGAAATCGGTCATCCGTCAGCGCGCGCTAGCCTCCATCACTGGGGAATCGCCGCGCGCAAGCTGCAATTACCCGAAACTTGCCGCAGCGCTGCTTTTTTGCTCAACGTCATGCTGTCGAGGGCAGCGCTCCCTGATTCAGTGTTGCGGCCAGAGATCACTCGTCTGGTAGCAGAGGTCGATCTACAAGGTCCACCGTTCCTCTGCGATACCGTCTGCCATTTGATGACGTCGCTATTGCAACGCACCACCTCAGATCGCACCTTTCTCCATCTCGACGCCCGCAGAAAGATTGGAGCCTGGTTCGCAGACTCGTATACGCCGGCAGAGGCTCCACGGTCGTCGACGCACAGCGCTGCCAGTCGAAGCATGCAGCTGTTCAGCATGCTGTTCACGCCATATCATGACCTCCTTCGTCTCGTGGGCTGCGTCATTGCCGAGCGAGCGCTGGAATCTTCCGTTCCACAAGCCGTGGTAGCTCACGACGACGAGGTGGCGACACTACTCAGTCGGCTAGCACGATTGCAGTCGTTGCGTGAATTGACATTATGCAACAAGTGTACGCAACTCGAAGTCGACATCAATACTGTGGGAGAAAGGGTCACCCACGCCGGACCACCACTGCTTTCGATGGAGGATTTCGAGAGGATGGCGGCCATCCTCGAAAAGAAGGTCGGCACGTGTTTGGACCTGCTCGACTCTCAGAACTCCGAGGATATTCAAGTCGTGACGCACAACCGTGCTGTTTCCATGATCCACGCAGCCATGCTTGCAGTCGACGTGTGGTCCAAAGTGACAACAAGCAACAGCTCGCAAAAGCCGACACGCGTCAAACGCGCCTGCCAGGTCATTGTCAAGATTGTTGATCTTGCTTCATCGTCTGCAGGTACGCTCGCACGACCACTCGACCTTGCCCTGCAGCAGCTTCGTCTATTCGCGCCTTTTGAATCTGATGTCGCTGCCGATGACGCGGCGTCGAACAACTTGCTCGCCATTCCTGGCTCGGCGAGTGGGGTCGCTTCTGGACCTCAGCTCGCAAAGTCGCAAGATCACCCAGTATTTGTGGCGGATCCGGACGATTTCTCCAAGCGAATTTGGACAGCAATTCAAGAAGCGGGCATGCTGGAGACGGTCTTAACGAGCTGCAATGCGGTGCTGGAAAGGGTTGTGTTTGGCCACAAGGACGGCGACAATGGTCCAGCATCTCTTACCGCATCTAGCCTCCTCGATGCGTTCGACGACATGACCGAAAGCGCTTCCCCCAACGCTCTTCGCGAGAAAAATCCCAACTGCATCGGCTCGATTGAGTCGACTGACGCGATCGTGAGCACGTTTGTGCGTCTCTTGGTCGGCGTGCCTCGAATCCTTTCTACGAATGCAGACTCCCGGCGGGACGAAGTGGTCTTGTCTCTGTACTTCGACTGCCCGGTGGATTCGATGATCGCGTTGGCTCCAGTGCTTTTCGATTTGCTCCGCAAAGGCAAGTTTTGGATGAGCCAGCGGGATCTCGTCGATGCGCTTGATCGCATCGGATCAGAGCTGCTGGCATCCTATCAGTTCGCTCGGCAGCCCGCAGCCCGTCTTGCCGCCATCCGCGCAGTCAAAGCAGTCTTGCCTCTGCTATTGGAAGAGTTCGACGAGCAATCGGATCTGTTTGACAAGGTGCAGAAGCTGGCCGTCTTTTTCGCGGACCAGATTGGCCGAGTCAAGTGGCCAACGCCCTGGGCGGTGCAACTTGATTGCGCCAGCTTCTTAGCAGAGTGCCTACGACAGGATGGAGAGGGACGCCTCAGCCGATCAGGCAGCGCTCGTGCCAGCGGCTTTACGCCGCGGAAGTCTCTGTTGTGCATCAACGCAGACGCAGACATACGTGTGCGAGGTCTCGGGTCACCGATGGCGGCAAATGTGTTTGACACCGTAATATCTGAACAAGGCCAGACGTCCGACCTCTACAACGAATTTCGGGACAGTCTGCCTAGCGATTCCAGCATTCCTCAGCACATTCTGACACGAGCGCTCAGCCTCGCCAATGTCGCCATCGTCAACTCGGCGGTTCGCCAGTCGGCACTGTTCCATCTCCTCGAGATCGTCCTTGCAACCGATATGTTTCCAATCACCGTACAGCACCTGTTTGCGCAGATCGCGGCAAGACTTGGGTTCCCTGACGCTTCAAGTTGCTACCAAGCCTTTGCTGGTCAAATGACATGGGGGATGGCCACCAATAACTACGATCCGCTGCAGGTGCCTTGGAAGGTGGTTGGATTTACAAGCAAACGCGAGTGCCTCGATGCGACTTTTGCCGCTAGCGGGAGCATGTTGCTCGCGGCTCAAACGCAGCAGGGCAAGACGCAGTTCGACGCCATCGTCCAATTGACCAAAAGGACCCATCGGCAAGGTCTGCAGGAGTGCATGCCCTTCCTTACCGCCGCTTACTTGGGCTTTGCTGTTGAAGCGACACAGCAGCAGGAAAGGCCGGACCTGGCCTCCGTTGGCGCACGAGCGTTGCATGAACTGGCTCAGCTCGGGTTTTCCGACAGCGCTGAGCATGAGGAGCTGCGACGAATGATTTCTGGCGCAGACGATCTCGTCGTCACCACCTTGCTGACGCTGTATTTCGAGCCAGCGGCTACCCTGGCAGAAAGTCGTCGATCGTCTCTGGCTCGTTTGACGCAGCTAGACGCTAGAGCCGGAAAAGCCCTGTCGAGCTTGACGCCAACGACCGCATCTTCTGCTCTGGTCCTGCACGAGCCAAGCCGACCTTTCTTCGCGAGCGCCGTCGTTGCTGAAGCGCTTTTGGCTTTGCCAAACCTTGGCATCGAGCCTTTCAGTCAAAATGTCGTCTACAACGTGCTGCGTCACGTCGTCCACCGCATTGCAACATCAAGATTTCACAACGAGCAGCTTCGCTTGTGTGCGGCGCTGCGTATTTATCTTGCAATGTGTGGCGACAGCTTCTGGGCTGATCAGCTCAACGTGCGCATCTTGGTTCAGAGCGTGGAACTGCTGCTCAAGCAGCGACACCTTTACGACGACTTTCGGCCGATCCTAATGTACGCCTGCAGCCACTCGTCTCTGGCTCAGCACAAACCTGATATCTTGGTGTCATGCATCGCTACCTGGGCAGACAAAACAGTAAAACAGCTCGCTGAATCGCCAAAGGCTGGCGAATGGCTCTTCGAAGCTGCACGCGCAGTAGCCAAGGCGTCACCCATCGCGACCTCCTCCACTACACTCTTGTGGCCAGTCAAGAGCACGTCTACGGAGCATGCTGCAATCGAAGGACTCATCGATATCGATACTGTGGCTTTTGCAATGCAGGCTTGTCCACGACTATCGCTTCGCCTGCCGTCGATGTTACGTATTCGGCACGTCCTCAGAAAGACAAGTCGGTCCCGGCTCGAGACCTTTTGTCTCACATCAGGCTGGAAGCTGCTCGAGCGAATGGCTATCTGCCACGGCACGATAGCAAGTTGCACCGAAGGCGAATCGCCGAGCGATGTCGTCAGCGATATTTATGCTCGCATTTCGAGCGTCGACGACTCTGTCCCGATGCAGCGTGAACGTGCATCCACCGAGCATGGAGACAAGCAAGACCAGACGGCTTCCGAGACATATCTTGCTGCCGCCGACACAAGCCAGGCGTGCAGCCTATCGGCTGCAGCTGTTCTCAAAGTTCATGAGCTAGCACAAACACTGCCCCTCGAGCCGAGCTACCAAGCTTATGAGACGTTGCGCAGCATTGTTGCCGTCGTTCAGGACCCTTTCATGGACACCTTACCTACCGTCAGCCGGGGAGAGCTCGATCGCATTCGGCCGAGCATTAGCGCTCTCACGACTCGTGTCGCAGCTTTGCAGCCGGAGAGCCTGCTGGAGCAAGCACTGTTGGAATCCTCGACCTCATCGGAGCTGTGGATCCGCCGAATCACGGCAATCATGTGCAGCATTATCGCTTCCTTCCCGCGGAAAGACCTTTTCGGTCCCATCGGTCAATTTGTGTCGACGAACAAAGAAGCCGCCGAGGCTCTTTTCCACGTCTTGCTTCTCTGTTTCACGACCGTGGACATGGATACAAACGTCGCAACGTCGTCTGCTGGCGGAAGAAGAAGAACATCGGGAAGGCGGTCGGACTTTCAAGACCAAGCGTCTTCGCTACAGCAGTACCGTGCCGCGATGGCGACGCATTTCGACCACATACTCACCGCACAGACCGCTGATCCGAAATGTCATTCGATCATCGTCAACGCGCTTCTTGCCGTGAGGTCGTACAGACCCGTCCAAGAGGAGCCAGACAAAGTCTGCTTTTGGTTCCAGGTCGACACGGATCTGCTTGCGAAACGCTGCATCGCGTGCGGGCTCTACTCTGCCGCCATCTTCTTTGTGGAGCACGGCGACAGGGAGGCAGACGAGTCGCAGGTATCCTATGCTCCGCACATGAAAGGCAGGGCAGAGTTGCTTCACCAGGCATACATGAACATCGATGATCCTGACGCATTCTACGGCATCACGGACGGAGACGTGCGCGAGCTACTTCTAAAACGACTGCACCACGAAGGGCAGTGGCTGCGAGCCTTTCAATACCATGCAGCCGCGTACGAGGCTTCAACTTCTGATGGCGAGAGCGCCACCGCGCAGGCGGGTGCGCTCGGCGAAAGTCTATCGCAGCTGGGCTTTCAGCGTCTCGTCCACCGTGTCAGTACAGCATCGGCTTCTCCGAGCTCAGTTGGTGTGCATTTGGCCCCTGGTAATGGTGTCGTCTCTACTACATGGGACTTGCCTACAGACTCAAGCTTGTTGCTAGCCGGAGGCGATGGGGTCGATTCGATGCTGCGCACTTTGCGTCAGGTCAACAACGAGCAAGATGTCGACAAGCCTCTCTCGCTTGCGATTCAGTCGCAGCTGCAGAGACTGTGTTCCGTCCCTGCCGAGAGTATCGCCAACATGCGCAAAATTCAGGGTGAGCTGCTCTCGCTCGGACAAGTCAAAGAATGGCGCAAAGCGTCATCGTCGTTAGGATTAGAAGAAGCGGTGATGCACCTCAAGTCGGTATGGACGCGAGCCGACGTCGGAGACCAATTTGAGAGAGCAGAAGCAATCCTCAACACGCAGCAGTCGTTGTTGCAGATCGCACGTCAGCGCTTGCAATCAACTCAGATCGGTGACGTTCTGGACGGTCCAGCCGAAGAGATCGCTCGAGTCGAGAGGCTTCTGCTGGTAAGACTCAGCCAACAAGCTCGCGAACACAAAAAGTTGCAGAAAGCCATCAACGCGACGGCACGAGCAGAAAAGATCGAGCTTCTTCTGGGTGACGGTGCCAATCTAGCGCGAGAGGAGTTCGCGGCCGTGCTTTGGGATCAGAAGGAACATTCTCCAGCGATGCAGCTTCTTTCGCAGATCGTCGATGACCTGGCCATTACTACGCAAGCTTCAATGCAGCAACGACGTCGAGGCGCACGTCTCCTAGCGCTTCTGGCTCAGTGGAGAGCAACAGCTAGATCTCAGCACCCGCGAGAGATCGATCGAAAGCTCTTCGAACCGGCCCTCAAGATGGTCGCCACTTCCACGCCCTCTGATACTTCCAAAGGAGCCGAAACAACCATGGAGCAATCCGACATTTCCTACAGGTGGGCACGGTTTGCGGAAGAGCATCACCGCGGATCGGACATGGCCGAAGTCCGGCGTCTTCGACTCTACATCCAACGTCGTGCAGAAGAGATTGCTCTGAACCAGCGCAAGTACGAGAGGACGAGCTCGAAAACCGATCGCGGGAAGCTGCTTCAGTTCCAGCGTCAGGCCGAAAAGATTATTCGCCAAGATCAGACTCGCCTCACCGAGCTGGAAGCTTCAAGAACGCATTTCCTTCGCCGCAGCGTCGTCATGTATGCACGTGCGTTGAGCTCTTCAGACGCGCATGACGATGCTGTCGCTCGGCTCATCTCGCTGTGGTTCGAGAACGCGGAAGATGCGGAGCTGAATCGGCTGTTGACGAATTGCCTCGCCTCGGTCCCATCGCGGAAATTTGTTGCTCTCATGCATCAGCTTTCCGCTCGTCTGACCGAGGTGCAAGATCAGAGCGAGCCCGTGGCGCTGTTCCAGTCGAACCTCAATCAGTTGCTGCTACGGATGTGTCAGGACCATCCCTTCCACTGCCTGTACGCCATCTTTGCATTGATCAAGACGGGCGCCGATGCCAAGGCCGCTTCGCATCGCACTGGACCTAGAAGCTCCAGTAGTGCCTCCGAGAACACCGTGACATCCCTATCCCCTCCGGTCCTACGTTCGACCGCTGCGGAGAAGATCTGGAATCACGTCAAGCGACAGGCGTCGCACGGAAAAAGGATCCGATTATTCGAGGAGTTGTGTTTGGCGTACGTCGAATGGGCGGAATTCGACCTCGCCTCTCGTCCAGATCGCTACTTTCAAAGCAGCGGCGCCATCAAGAAAGGCGCTCTGCGTATGCCGCCGTCGGGCGAGCTGCGGCTGGTGCGGATGCGAGACCTCGACGTTCCTGTTGCGACTGCTCGTCTGGAGATCGACCCGACGTGCAAATACGAGAAGGTGATCTCCATTGTGCGGTACAGCGAGACTTTTACCACCGCAGGAGGAATACACTTGCCCAAGATCAGCGAATGCATCGGAAGCGATGGAAAGCGGTACAAGCAGCTCTTCAAGCGCGACGATGATCTACGCCAGGACGCGGTCATGCAGCAAGTGTTCCGCATGGTTAACGACCTGCTCAAGTCGGATCGCCGCACTCGCGAGCGCAAATTGGCGATCCGCACTTACACAGTCTTGCCGCTCGGTCCGCAATGCGGTATGCTCGATTTTGTTACCAACACGGTGCCGCTCGGAGAGTTGCTGATCGGGCTGCATGACAAATACCGTTCCAACGACATTACGCCAACGCAAGCAAGGACCAAGATGCGCGACGCCCAGTCTCTACCCGCCGAGGCTAAGCTCGAAGCGTTCCTGGACGTCTGCGAGCAGATGCGGCCAGCGTTCCGCTACTTTTTCAGCGATGCCCAGCGCATGCCGAGGGACTGGTACGAAACACGGTTGAGGTACACACGCAGTGTCAGCACAAACTCGATCGTCGGGCACGTCCTGGGACTCGGAGACCGACACGTTTCCAACATTCTTCTCGACAAGGAGAGCGGAGAATTGGTGCACATCGATTTTGGTGTGGCATTCGACCAAGGCAAGCTGCTGCCAATCCCGGAGCTGGTGCCTTTCCGTCTCACACGTGACCTTGTTGACGGAATGGGCATGCACGGCGTCGAAGGAACCTTTCGACGATGCTGCGAAGAAACGCTGAGGGTGCTGCGAGCGCACCAGGACGTGATCAAGACGGTGCTCGAGGTGTTCCGACACGACCCCTTGTTTGCATGGACCTCGAATCCGATCAAGGTGCTTAGGGCGCAGGAAGACGAAGAAAGCTCGATGCCTGCGTTGAGCCTCGAGCGATCCGGATCTACTTCAAGGACCAGCCGATCTACGCCGGCGCCCACGCCAGCAGCGGTACAGGGGCGAGGCGCGGTCTCGAGGTCAACAACTCCGTACGCGGCTGCGACCGATGCTGCGGAAGCGGTGGGTACAGACACGGCCGAGTTGAGTGCGGATAGAGCCGTGACCTCGGTGATGAGCAAGCTTTCGTCGTCGTTAAGCATCGAGTACACGGTCAACGATCTGATCCAGCAAGCGATGGACGCTGGCAATCTCTCGGCAATCTTTCATGGTTGGCAAGCTGCGCTGTGACACCTACCTTGCCACGCGACGGAGAATGTTGATACGGCGGAATGGCGAAACAACCGAAGATGTCGACCATTGTGCGTCTCTTGTGTACCGTAATCAATACTGTTTTCAACTTGCGCTAGTCACACTCAGTATAGCTCTGCGAGAGGACTCAAGCTTTGGGCCGGTGAGGGATGAAGGATGCGGGGAAAGACGGTGATTGGGCTTACGCAGGTGCTTGGCTAAGAAGATTTGGGAGTTAAAGTGAGCTAGCAGTGGACATGACGTTCTCTGGCATCAACTCGTATCAGACCAGGCGCATCCGACATCTCGTCACACCCACCAGCAATGGTAAAAATAGAGCTCGAAATGGGGAGAGACATCGTGTGGGACTGACACTCAGTGTGGGGCCAAGAAAGTCGTGACGGCGTTCAAGTGCTGTCCAAGTAAATTTTGAGACTTTGCTGTCTCAGGTGAGACTGGAATGAACTCGATGGACACAAGAGACGCCGACGTGTCGACCTGGGAAGCTCGAGGAGGTCTGGATCGCGAGTCATTTTGCTTGCCGCTCGCAAGGAAGATTGCGATGCAGGTACGCTTCGCGACACGGAAGCCAGTCGGATCGCGAGGCGGGTGACTTGGAGGCGATGGGGCAAGTCTTGAATTGTGACACCCAGTACGACGGTGAGTGGGATCAGTGAGAAGATGTCCAATTGCGCGCGTTCTATTTGGAGGATTTGGTAAGCAGAATTCTCGCCACACGCAGGCGATAGTTGGGGTACAGTCTGCGAAATTTCACGCTCCAGATGGCGATCGGATCTTGATGGTGTCGAGGATTCAATTCCATCGTGGCTGTTGTGGAGCCGACGCACGTACTCTGAAGCAGACAGCAAGCCTCGCCGCCTGCGGGCGGCGGATCTTCGTTTTGGTTTGGGCGTATGACGCAGCCGCATAATCGTACAGAATAGAGCTGAGATTGGGGCCTGTCCTCGCTTAGAGGAGGGATTTTCATCGTGATCATTATGCCATTTCAAAGATTTTGAAATCGGAGCCTCAACTTCTATTTGGCGAGAACACGCCCCGCTCTCCAACAACGTCACCGCGGTTCTTGACTTATTTGCGTGCGCCTCTTTCAAATGCTTGTTTGCAGGATCTGCGGATCCTCGACACACTGCCGCCGCGGTGTGCGGATTCGTTGTTGTACAGCGTAGTCGGCTCCCGCCCTGACAAAAATTTCCGTGCGTCAACGATCTGCCGTGAATCGTGGACACTACAGCCGTCACGGCTTTGCTCATCAATCGGACAATGCTAGTTCGCTGCAACAGACCATGTCGCTGTTCACGGGCGCAATCTCTGCGTCGCAAGGAGCTCGGAGCAACGATGTAATAAATTTCCGCGTCGCTTCAGCTGCTTCCTCTCCCTGACAAGCTGATGTGGTCGGGGTCTGGAGCGCTTATGCATTTGCTCATCGTTTGGCCGCCTGCCCTGACGATGCACATTTCTTGCATTTGAAACACGGACAAGCGGGCACGAAGGCGAATGTCCACAACTCGCTTGTCCGCTGCTGGTGCATGAAACCTGAGACATTGGCCTGCAGCCGCACCCTCCACCCCTCGCACAAACTTCCGGTGTCCACCCGCACACACACACAAGTATACTGGGCTCGAGCCGCCACTGGATCGAGAGCAGCACTGCGACCAGCCACACCTTGGGCACTGTGTACGAGATAGTATATACACCCCGCACTGTCAACCAGCTTCTTCCCTCTCCCCCACGACACATCCCCCCTCACATCACCAACCATGAGTGCCGCAGTTCAAGATTACCCAAAGGACGCTGGTCGCGCTCCTACTACACGCCCTTCCATGGGCAACCAAAAGCTGACCGATGCCAAGGGTCCTTCCATCGCACCCGACAATGCGTGCGACGAGCCATCGCCATTTGCACCAGGTGGTTTCGGCCACAAGGCCATCGGCAAGGACCCTGTCACTGGCGAAGGTTACGACAAGGTCTACGGTGTTCGACCCAAGACTACCTGGCACCTGAAGCCCAAAAACGAGCGAAACTTGTGGGAGTTTATCGCCGGAATGGACATCGCACCTGACGTCTGCTACGCCAAGCGTGGCACCGACGAGAAGCTTCGTGGTCCGCCTCCTACACAGCCCATCTGGAAGGAGAACGTCTTCATTCTGTCCACGGCTTCCCTCGCACCATTGCTCCACACCGGCTGGAACGCCGCCTTCCCCAACCACACCATGCACTGGGCTCCCGCCTGGGTCATGTACCACACCTGCTTCATCCTGTTCGCTGTCCGCATGATCAAGCGTCTTCATAAGTACATGGCTGAGTACGGCACCCTCGACGAGCAGAACCGTGGTCGTGACCTCGTCGACGACAAGCACGTCAACCACCTCGGCCAGTCCATCTTCATCTACACCATCTTCCGTACCCTCGGCCCCTTCCTGCTCGCCTGGCGCGGCGACATGAACAACATCTGGTCCGGACTTTCCTGGGCCACCCCCCTCAAGATCGGATGGTGGGAGATCGCTCTCGACTACTGGTTCTACCTCTACCACCGTTCTTGCCACGAATTCGATTCGCTGTGGTTCATTCACCGCCAACACCATGCTACGAAGCACCCGACGCCAATCCTGTCCATCTTGGCTGATGACTACCAGGAGGTGCTCGAAATCTTCATCGTTCCATTCCTTGCCACCGCGATTTCACCCAAGATGAGCTTCCTCGAGATGTGGCTCGTTGTTTGCTACACCTTGTACGTCGAGGCTCTTGGACACTCGGGTATCCGCGCTTACTGGGCTCACCCCATCCTCGGCCGTGTGCTGCAGCCCTTCGGCATGGAGTTGACCGTCGAGGACCACTCCAACCACCACTTGTACGGAAAGGCCGGTATGAACTACGGAAAGCAGACCCGTGTCTGGGACCGTATCTTCGGTACCGTCGACCCTAGGCGAGAGACCCAGGAGGCTGGTATCTTCGGCTCGTAAAAGACATCTTTGCCATCGGATTCCTCAAACCTTCCTAATTGTATACCTTCGTTAGCCTCTACAATTGCACAAACGTCTTTTGCTCCCTCTTCTTCTCCAGTGGATCACATTTGAAATCTCCATGTCGCTGTAACATGCTTCTTTGTGGGTAGTGTCCCTATGTGTTTGAGCACTCTGCGCGACCATCGTTTGCGTGGAACGTATGTATCGATAGCATGGCATGAACGATGTTACCGACACGAGGGGCCGATGAATGATTGCGGAAAAAGACAGCTCGGCGGCAGCCCTTTCCCGCCACTCGACGTTCCACCGAATTTAACACGAATCTCAAAAACGAACATAACACTCGCGCGGCGACTCTACTCACTTCACAAGAGGTGGCCACGGAGCTCGTTCCGCTTCCGCACCGGCTCATCACCTGCCCAACGAGGCTATCGACACACCTCTTTCTCCGCAGCGCAGCGGGAAAGCCACCTGCTTGATTCGGAGGAGACAAGTCAGAGGACCTCAATCGAGTTTGCTCGTAGTCACCGACTAGACTCAAGCCAGACAGACGATGCAACTAATGGATGACAGACGGTCAAGTGGTATATGATAGCATGAGGCGCGTGATTGACAAGTGCAAAGAATGTTCAACCTCGCGAGCGGGTCGCCGTACCTGGAGTCTTTCTTTTCGATGATGTCGGCTGACCCGCCGTCCTCTTCCGCTTCGGAGTCTTCGAGTCGTCTTCAGCCGCCAACGCCACGTCCTGCGCTGCCGCTTCCGCATCATTTCCACCGCCTAAAGCACCACTCCCACCCGTGGCTGATCCACCTGTAGCACCACCACGTTTGCTCTTGGCAATGATCTTATCCGCTGCCCAATTGAGATACCCTTCGCGCCCGCGCTCCCATGCTCGCTTGTCCGCTGCTTCCACGCCTTCCTCCTCCACTTCCCCATCTCCCGCCTCTCTGCTGCCAGCCGCTGCACCACTCGGGTACAAGGGTGCACCGAGCGGATCTGCTGCGCGTAATTCTTGCAGCGCCCTGAGGAGCGGTATTGTGTCGGCTTTGAGTTTGCGAGCGTGCTGGCCGAGTGTTTCGGTGAGCACTGGAGCCGTCGTCTTAATGTCGCTACCGGCCGAGGCAACCTTACGGTCGCCAGCATACAAGACGGATGAGAAGCGCTCGGCAAGGCGGAGCATGCGATCCAGGCTCTCCCTCGTAGCGTTCTGAGCTAGAAGCAGTTTGTGTTGTGTTGCTCTCGCAGCAGCAATCTGACGTTTGAGCGAGTCCTCGGTCTCTCCCAACTGGTAACTGCGTTCGTTGGCGCTGAGATTGGTCGAGGCGCCAACGACGCTCTTCCTCGCTGACTTGTTCTGACCCTTCGAAGATGCGGCAGCAGCGCTCGACTGCTGTGTGCGCAAGTCCAATCCTCGATGGTGGTCGAGCGTCATATACTTTGCCTGACGCGAGCGGATGCCGAACACGGATCGGAAACAGTAGAGCTCGAAGGTGTCGAGCGTGTGGTCGAGCGAGTTCTCCATCAACGTCAAGATTGCATGCATGCCCTGCTCCGCTTCCAATTCGCCCCCGTCGATATCTTTCAATAGGTCCAAGACCACGTTTTCAAACTCGGTGGCGATGCTGTACAGGTGCTCGTTGGAGAGATAGACGAGCGCGTCGATGAAGGACTTGGGGTTGTAGCCGAAATGCTCGGTGAGTAGCTCGAGATGCGCATCCGTAGAGGCCTCCTCTTTTTGCGCAGGCACTTGCTTTGCTGGATTTGATGGTCCAGCTTCCGCTGATGTCGGTGCTGGTGCCGATGCTGCTTCGGTTGATGATGTTGTTGCTGCTGCTGGTTCGGCGTCTGTTGCCCCGGTAGTGGTAGGAATCGCTTTTGGCGACGCTGCCGCTGCTGCAGCTTGTGATGATCGCCTCGCTGATGGCATCTTTGTTCGTTCGAGCGTCGCTGCTGCAAAGCTGCAGGTTGCGAGACCAGGGTATATGGAGATGTAGTGACAACACTATGATGATGAGGAGAAGATCAACACAAAGCGAGCTGCAGCCTCAACATGTTTGTGCAGCTCTAACTCGAAAAGTCGCGTCACGGACAACGCGTGCAGGAATTTCGCCAACTGTTGTTACATCGAGGACCAAACACTTGTTTGATTTTTGAGAATATGAGCGGAAGCTGAGACGCAGCGGAAGACGAGTCGATCACTCCACATGAGAGAGACCCGCACTTGCGCAAGTGCCACTTTTGAATTACGCAGCTGTCAAGCTTCCGCGTTGCAGAATCCAACAGTCATACTCTTGCTCCCCTTCTTCAACACCACTCTGTCGCATCACCACTTCGTCATTGCAGCTAGCCTCGCTCTCTACTTTTCAGGAGCTAGTGCTTCCTTGATTGCCCTCAGTTCCGAGCTTGCACTGACTCGCTTTTCTGCCCACGCGCGTCGGCAACAAGCAGACTCCTACTCCGCATCTTGCAATTCCAACACCTTTCCGACTTTCCAACATCCTTGTAGCCCAAGATGGAGTGCTCCTTCGGTATCACCGGCAAGGGATACACCATCATCGCATCTGATTCGAATGCAGCCCGTTCGATCGTCAAGATGAAGTCCGACGTGGACAAGCAAAAGGTGCTCAGCGATCATCTGGTCATGACATACTCTGGCGAACCAGGCGACACGCTGCAGTTCTCCGAGTGGATCGAACGCAACAGCAGACTCTACAGCATCAGGTAGGTTGTCCCTCGTCACAAAGAGGCCGCTCCTGTTTGAAGCGACTCAGCCTCGATGCGCATGTCCAGCGTCGAGCATCACTGACCTTAATCGCCCCGCACTCTCATTCTCTTCCTTTTCATCCTTTCCGCAGAAACCACGTCGAGCTCAGACCAAAGTCAGCAGCAGCATGGATCCGCAAGCAGCTTGCAGAATCGTTGCGCTCCAGAAACCCATACCAGGTCAACCTCCTCCTGGGTGGATTCGATTTGCCAAACTCGGAGCCTGCGCTGTACTGGATCGACTACCTCGGCACGCTGGCCACTGTACCATTCGCTGCGCACGGCTACGGTGCCTTCTTCGCCATGTCGACCCTCGACCGCTACCACAGGCCCGACATGTCGCTCGAAGAGGGCCTCGACTTGTTGCGACGATGCATCAACGAGCTAAAGCAACGCTTCATTGTCGACCTCGGCACTTTCACGGTTCGTGTTGTCGACCGTGAGGGCGCTCGTCTCGTACAGCTATAGATCCGCACATGGGAAGCGACAGCTCAGTCTCCGCGTGCCGCGTGACTCCCATCTCCATCATTCGACAATTGTAACACTAGTATCAACTGAATTCATCTTTCGCCTGCCTCTACGCTCGTGCTCGGCTCAGAGCAACTGTTTCCTTAGCCCTCTCTGTCTCGTCTGATGAGGATTTGCTCTCTTCTTGAGCACAAACTGGAATCGCTGTCGCGCCACTTCGCACATACGTCAACTGGCAGGTCTCTTACGGACACCATGATTGCAACGGGTAACGGGCAATAAGGGTTCGATTCCGGAGGGTGGATCCTGTATAGAACGACCATCGAGCATATCACCGATACCAAACCGTCAGCAACGGCATTCGCCATCACTAGGAAATACAGCTTCTGGAAAGACGAGACAGCGAGCCGGTGTGTTGCACTGTGCTTGTCAGTCATCGTCGTCATCCTCGTCGTCGTCATCGCCATCCTCATCGTCTTCGACATAGTCAAAGGACTCGGTTGGGACCAACTCTTCGTCGTCGTCGTCTTCGTTGTCGTGACGAGTACCGACACCATTATGACTTCTCGAGCGCCCGTTCTCCATGTCGCTGCCTTCATCGTCTTGTTCTTCATCGGACTCTGGCGGCGGAGGTGGATCTGGCGAGGTCATCGAGTTCAGGCTGCAGCGAGAAGCAGAGAAGGAAGGAGCGTTAGTATCGACTGCGTGAACGACTCTGCGTCGTTGTATGGACATTCGGCAAGGTTCGGGAGGCTCGACAGCGCCTCTCGGCACACCCGAAGATGCTCCAGAGCTGCTAGCTGCAATAGCCAGTCTAGCAGTGCTAGCCGTGCTCGGCAGCTGAGGGTACTCACATTCTTACCAATGGCTCTGACGCCTTGCCTGCTTCGACGAGTCGTTGTCGGAAGTCCTTACGAAGCACCTCTGCGTCAGCAAAACTTTGATATGGGAAACGCGAAGCGTGGGAAAAGGTGAGTAGGGTCGTCAGTAGGTTGCGTAATCTTGAGGAAGATTGGGCGTCACTCACTTGTGGATAACACAAAAGCTGCGGAGCTTGAGCCAGTCGATGTCTCTGTGGGTTTTGTCGACTCCTTCGATCTTGGGCGCTACTTTGAGTTCGTCGTCTCCGCCCCAAAGATTGCAGCGTTGTGGGTTGGTTGCTTGCGCTTTCCCCTTGGACTTGGACTTGGCCTTGAGTTGACCTTTCGGTTCGCCAAACCACTTTACGAAAGTAGGTTCGCTCACTGCGGCTTTGAGCGCTTGAGCTTCTTGGGTGTCTTCGAGAATGTGACGACGGATGGTGGCCAGATCCTCGCGCTCCGGCTGCCAACGGCCTGCAGCAAAGAAGCTACGGCCATCAGGCTTGACGAGAACATGATAGCCTGCGAAGGGGCCTTTTCTTCCTCCGCGCGAGAACGAAGCCATAAGATTCGTCTTGTAGGGGGTCTTGTCGTTGCTGAAGCGTACGTCCCTGTAAATGCGGTAAACGAGGTCCTTTGTCGGTAGCCACGGGACGGTGTCGTCTACCTTTTCCATAATGTCATTGAGCACAGCGTCGGCGAACTCGCCAAAGTTCTTCCAGCAGTACCGATAGACAGCATCATATCGAGCGAACCAGTCACGGTCGTTGTTGGCCTGCAGGTCTGCGAGGAACTTTAGCACGTTTGGACTGAGCTCTCCGCGAGCGACGTGACCGGATTGAGGTGGGCCCACCAACTTGGCGACGACGCGTGTCACACCTGGTGCCCAGTCATCGCCCGTCGACCCGCTTGCTGCGATCTTGGAAGGAGGCTTTGAAGCCGAGCTCGACGAGTGGAGTTTGCGGCGCTTGGAGCCATTTGCGCTGCGCTTGGTATCGAAGTTGTCCTGGCTCGCCTCGGACGAATCTGTTTGATCTGCAGGCTCGTCATCTGCGCTCGTTGATGCACGATCCTGCTGGTACTCGTCCTCGGTCAAGTCATCGACTGCGTCGCCCTCGTCAGAGTCTTCGCGATAAGAGAGACGCTTGCCCGTCGAAGCCCTTGCCGATCTTCGCGAAGACATGAAGTGCCATATGCGACGCCGAGGCAAAGCTTGATGTTGGCTTATGAAATGCCGGAAGCTCTCTGTTGTGGGCGGGTGTAATTCTTCTCAGTTCGGAAGGACACAAAGGATGAATTGCAAATGTCTCTGCGCTGCTTCTGTACCCCAGACAAGCTCAGGTAAGGCAGACGGACGATGATGTCGACCGCACACTAGTTTTGCTCTTTATTCCTCCACTTGGAATTCGTACTCTGTCCCCGCGGTTCCAAAATTATGGCCCGCTAAATAATTGACCCTTCTAATTCAGGCTGCAAAAGTCGCACAGTGAGCGGGGCATGCAGGGTCCAGCGACAAAAATCTGACGCACAGACATTCTTGGTGCGTGCGTCAAGAGGCTGATCATAGCCATAGAAGCACTCTTGCTCTTACAGTACACCTTGCCCTCGTACAAAGTCGACTTCTCTTCTACGCCATCCCGTCGAGCCCCAACAACAAGCGCTACTTCATTTCGCTCTAGCTGCTCTCTATCCACTCGGTTGCGCATCTCTGCCTCGAACCTTTTGCGCAGTTCAACACGGCCCGGTTGCGTCCGCACGTTCGAGACGAATGCCTCAGCCCACTTGCTTGAGCGTCGTCTGAGCGTCAGCAATTCTACTTTGACGGCTTGCGCCTCCGATTCAGCCGCTCTCTGCTCATCTATATATACCATGAGCTGTTCCTCGAATCATGCTCCATTCCTTCACCCGTTCCCTCCGTCCGATCCCTTCCTCGCAATACTTCCCCCTTCCCACGTCGCTTATACTCACACACTCACACATCATTCGTTACACTCTCACCAGCCATCTCCGCGTTCACAACATCCTAGATTCACCCACGCTAAGCGTGAAGACCTTCGACCGCCATGGTCACCGTTAAGAGCACTTCTTCCGAGGCTCTCACCCTTTACGGTGCTGTGCCTCGTCCCGACGCCGGCAACAAGGCCGGAAAAGCGATCCGCGTCACCACCAATCTCTTCGCTGCCACCCTTCGCGGTAAGGCTCTCCAGAGCGTCGATCTCCTCGCAGTCGAGATCAAGCCCGTCGACGATCCTGCCTCTTCCGGTCGTGATGATCGCTCCGCCGGCCGCGACTCTCTTCCTCCTCGCCTCCTTCGCGAGGTCTTCCAGCATGCCGTGCGCGTCGCCGCTCGCGACCAAGTCCAGGGCATCACTGATGCATTTGCGCACGCGCTCTGCTTCGATGGAAGGGCTCTCGCATACACCTGCGTGCCTGCTCCGGCCCAGGTCCTCGAGTGGGAGGTCAACCTGCCTCCCAGGACCGACCTACCCCCGGTCCCGGGTGCTCCCGGCGCGATTGCTCCCCCGCCTCCTCCCGCTGGTCGTGGCGGTAACGACCGTCGATTCGCCATCAAGCTTTTGCACGCTCGCAACATCGACTTTCAGCTCGTGCTCGACGCTTGCCGCGGCGAGCGTCGTGCGATCATGGCGCAGGCCGCCAACCCTGCCGAACTCATCCAAGACGGTCTGCAGGCTCTCGACATCGTCCTCCGCAGCGGTCTCCACGGTCGTTACATGTCCGGCACCACGCAAGCTGCCGCGCGCAAGTTCTTCGACGTTACGAAAGCTATCCCGATCGCTCAAGGCGCCGAGGTCGTACCCGGCTTCTTCCAGTCGGCTCGTCCTTGCGCAGCCGGTCTCGTCATCAATCTCGATCCTGCGTTCTCGCCCTTTGTGGCAAGAGGTCCTCTCATCGAGGTCGCCGCCAAGACTCTTGGTATGGGAGGCGGCGGCGGCGGCGGCGGCTTCAGTGGTCGTGGTGGTGGACGCGGTGGCCGTGGTGGACGCGGTGGTCGTGGTGGCCGTGGTGGCTATGGTGGCGACTTCGGTGGTGGCGCTTCTGGCGGACCGCCCAGTCTCCACAGCCTGTCGGAGATGGACAAGCGTGAGCTGCGAAAGCGCCTCAAAAATATCGAGATCCGTGTCACTCACCGCGCTACCAACAAGCTGGAATCGTTCCAGGGCTTCACGCCTCGCTCGGCTCAGGACACCGTCTTCAGCGACAAGAACGGCAGAGAGCTCACCATCGCCCAGTACTTTTTCGAAAGGTACAACCTCCGTCTCCGTCACCCGAACCTTCCCTGCGCTCAGCTTGGCGCCAAGAAGAACGCCGTTCCGATGGAGCTCTGCATCGTCGTGCCCAAAGGCCCGCTCCCCGCCACGAGCCTCACGCCGAACCAGTCGGCCGATCAGATCAGGTACTCGGCACTTCGTCCAGACGATCGCAAGCGCCGGGTCGACGAGATCCGCCACGAGGTCAACTATGACAACGACCCTATGCTGGCACGCTGGGGCGTCACGGTCAGTCGTACGCCTCTCGAGTCTGACGCTCGCGTCGTGAGTCCTCCTAGTGTCTCCTATGCACAGGGATCTCGAGGAGGTCCCGTGAGAGACGGCGCCTGGAACCTCGTGGGCGCCAAGTTTATCAAGCCCGGCACTGACCTCGTCACCTGGGGCGTCCTCAACTACTCTCGCGCCCCGCTCAGCGACGTTCAAAACTTTGTCGTAGCTCAGGTACAGTCGCTCAAGTCGCTCGGTGTTCGCGTCCTGAACGAAAGGCCCATCATTAAGAACCACGGCCCCGACCCGAACGCTGTCAAAGGGCACATGCAGGAGCTCGGTAAAGCTGCGTTCGGTGCTGCAAGGGAGCTCCTTCGAGGCGGGAAGCCGCCCGCTCCACAGCTCTTGATCGTGGTGCTCGAAGGGCAAGACCAGTCGTTCTACAACGCAATCAAGAAGGCCGCCGCTCTCGATCTCACCACTCCCGTCGCCACGCAGTGCATCAACACGCGCAAGGCTTTCAACCAAAAGGGACAGCAGCAATACGTTGCCAATGTATCGATGAAGATCAACGCCAAGCTCGGAGGAACCAACCACGTCGTCTCGAGCGAGCGCGACCTTCCGCAATTCGGCTCGCAGACTATGCTCGTTGGTGCTGATGTCACTCATCCCGGCGCTGGATCTGACCGCGCCTCGATCGCTGGCTCGGTCGCTACCATGGATGGCGGTGCTAGGCGCTACTCGTTCGAGCTTCGTACTCAGACGAACCCTCGTGGTGGCGCTGCGCAGGAGGTGATGCTTCACTTCAAGAGCATGATGCTCGGCCACCTCAAAAAATGGCAAGCAAACAACCAGGATCGTCTTCCAGATTCCATCGTCTTTTTCCGCGATGGAGTCTCCGAGGGACAATACCAATCCGCGCTCGACAACGAGCTCGCCGCTATGAAGGCTGCCGCCCGCGAAATCCGACCGGACGCAAAGATCAAGGTCTCGTTCATCATCTGCGCCAAAGGCCATCACGTGCGTTTCTTTGCAAAGAACCCCTCCGACACCGACCGCTCCGGAAATCTGCCTGCCGGCACTGTTGTCGACACCAACATTGTCTCGCCTTTTGGATTCGACTTCTACCTTCAGTCGCAAGCTGGCCTCGTGGGCACCGCTCGACCTTGCCACTACGTAGTGTTGCGCAACGAGATGAACTTCTCAAGCGAGAATCTGATCCGCTGCGTCAACTCGCTCTGCTACTCTTACTGCCGCGCCACCCGAGCTGTGTCTCTCGTTCCTCCCGCCTACTACGCCGACATTCTTTGCGAGAAGGCTCGCGCTTTCGTCTATGCCGATGATGATGCCTCGACGGTGGTATCTTCGGGCTCGGGAGGTGACCGAGCTATTCGAGAGATCACAGAAGAGGAGTCCAGAGCCATGATGGCCCACTTTCACAAGAACAAGGACTTTGCCGAATGTCTCTGGTACATGTAGGTTCTCCTCGTACATCTACGGTTGGCTCAGTCTTCGTCTCGGTTTCGTCTTGTTCGTGCCCGGTTCCGGTTCGTCTCAGCCCTGTCGCGCCTCTGCTTTCCTCGTCGTCAAAGGTTGTTGATCCGATCGCACAAAGGTCCAGTCTCTGGACATCTGTTCGCAGTTGCACTAACATCGCTCGATGGTGTCTCATGCTCGTCTCGTATGTGATCATCTCGATGTGCGATCACTTGAAGAAAAACAACAAAACACCAAAAAATTCGCAATCCAACCCCTCATCATCACAACGTGTGATTGTCTGTGAACCCAGCGGTCCGAGTTGGACAGTACGTAGCCGCTGTCTCGAACAAAGTGGAATTCCGAAGTGTGATGGATCCGGTATCACGATGCGAGTGGATTGGATGACTGCTGTGTGGAAAGGCGATGGCAAGGACAAGTTCTGCCATTACAATGACGGAGGATGTCGATCCTCGCAGTGAGAACAAACCGCAGCATCGAAATGGCGGATGGCCATGGCGCGGTGTTTGCTCACAGTTGCATGTACTGCACCTCTGTGCGCGAAGAGTCTCGGGTGTGGAGCGCCTTTCCGAAGCCTCGCTTATTTTTGGATTGACTCTGGTCTGCGCGAACCCCCTTGTATTCTCATTGTGCCACGGGCCTCGTCTTGTCTTTCATCCACGAACACGCACGCTCCTCTCTTCACCTCTCCCTCGCTGTCAGCTCAGACTTGGTTGATAATCATGCTCTGAGTACGGCATCATCGATCTCCCCCACCTAGCCTTCGTCTGCTCAACCCGAGAGCAACAGATAGACGGGCGCCGTCCGTGGACGAACTGCGGTCAGACGACACTGGCGGTGATCTCTCTCCTTGCATCCTAATCTGTACAGCAGAAGCGCGCATCGTCTTCAGCAGCAGGCACACAACACAATCATGACCACCTCGCCGACGACAGCCATGTCGCAAAAGGATGTGCGTGCCGCTTCGTTGCTCGATCAAGGACGCAGGCAAAAGGCAGAGCTCGAGCGCATGGTCAAAGCAAGCTTTGCGCACTCCTCGTCATCGTCTTCCGGCACCACGAACACATCCCGCGCAGGTCGCTTACATCCTAAAGACAGCACCGCAAAGATTCTCGATGCAGAGGTCGACTTTGCTCGCAAAAATGTTCGCAACACCTGGCTCAACCTGCTTTTCACCTGCACGTTTACACGCGAAGCGCAGTCGGTCGATGCCAACATCTGGAACGACACCAGCTACAACCTCATCGTCGCCTATCGCTCTTACATATCAACCGCACAGAAAGCCGTCGATCCCGCCGCTCAAGCGCCAGCGCGTCGTGGAAAGTCTGCTCAGGATGCAGCGCGTGCCAAGTCCGAGTATCGCAAGTTCCTGCTTGACGAGGAACTCTTCTGGCATGAGCTGGTAGGCAGGCTCGTCCGCCTCTTTTCGCTCGACGAAGCCCGCTCCAACCTCGAAGCGCTGGGCATCGATGCTGACAGCGACGCCAATTCGTCCGTCTCATCTTCCATACCCACCGATTCCTATGCATCACGAGCCACACGCCAGACCAACGAGCCGGACGAGAGCCTATCTCAAGCCGCCTTACTGCCAGCTAAGCGCATCCACCTCATCACTCTGCTGCACAAGTTCCTCATCTTTTGTGGTGATCTTGCCAGGTACCGCGAGATGTCGTCGCACGACAATGATGCTGGCACCTCCACCAACAAAGGCGCCAAGGCCAAACACGACTTCAGCCGTGCCTGCGCCTTCTACGAACAATCGCGCCTCATCCTGCCCGACCAGGGACAGCCATCCAACCAGCTTGCTGTTGTCTCGCTCTACAGCTCCGACACTTTCGCTGCCCTGTACTACTACTATCGAGCACTCTGCGTCAAGACGCCCTTCGCAAAAGCAAAGATCAACCTCGAGAAGCTGCTGTCGAAGCCCACCTCCGCCTATCTCGAAAGCGCTGCGCGATTTGCCGATGTTGAAGACAAGCAATGGGACGCGGCAAAGGATTACCGGGCGCGCGATCCGCAGCTGGTAGCGCGGCTTTCGAACGACTTGAACCAAGCCCAGCAGTTGAGCGAGGCCTGGATCGAACAGGTCGTCGTCTTGCACGGCTTGTTCTATCGACGCAGCCACCTCGATCACATCATGTTCCTCTCTCGGTCAGTGCTCGCCACCTTCTCCACATTGATCCGCGCACGAGCGCTGCGCGCCGATCAGATCGTACAGTTCCTCGTCATCGCCCTCTGCGCATCTTGGACAACACGACTTTGGCGCGGAGCACCCACCTCGTCGAGCAGGGAATCTCCGCGCCCCTCTTCCGACGGCTCCGAGGACCGACATCGTCCAAGGGCGGTCCGCGGTGAGCGCTCATCTAAGAAACGTGCAGCGTCGCCTGAAACAGCTCGCTGCGTCGAGTTTCTGGTCACTGCACATGTGCTCGGTGTCTTTCGCGAGCTGACTGCAGTCGATACAGCCGAGACTCGACAGGCGTTGGAGGCCAACCAGGAGCTCGCGGAAGCGTTGCAGCAGATGGATGAGGCGTCTGCTCCTGCCCGCAACCTGACCGCCGTTGTTCGAAGAACACTACCGGCGCTGCGCATCGTCACAAAGTGGACCAAGACACATCTCGAGTACATGCAGCGGATCCAAAAGCGAGCTCGCGATGCTATGCAGCAGTTTGGCGAAACCGATCCAGAAGTGGTGCGCTCGGACATGGAGGTGTTGCCAGATTCGGAGCGTCCGCATCCTCACCACGCCGCGTACGCAGATACGCTCGAGTCGATGGACAGATGCTGGTCGCAATACGTCGATCTGATCAACAGCCTGCGCTATGCGTTCCCGTTCGACTCTTTGCCCAACATTGGCAAGGTAGGCTCGGTGGGTGCCCCTGCGCTCTGCCTGGAGGAAGACTCGGACATGCGAGGCTTTGCGCCAACGCGCAAGGCTACCCAGTCAACCATCCCCGGCGGCACCACCATCAACGTTGGGATGGGAGAGGCATGCGCCAATGTTGAGGCGGTGCGACCAAGTCAGGTGCATCCGAACGAGGAGCAGCTCATGCGCATTGCGGATCTCATGATCGACGCAAAGGTGATCGCAGAATCGGATGCAAGCCCGATTCACTTTGACGACAACAACAACGTGTTTGTCTTTGACCGAGAGAGGGTCAGGGCGACCACAGAGGCTCGGCCTGATGCGACTGCCGCTGCTTCGGCGACACGGACGGTGCGACCAGCCTCGACAGGAGCTTCAGCGAACGTGGTGATGGGTGCGTCGATGAACAACGCCGCAGCATTGAGGCAAGGAGAAGGCGCCGACGTGAGCTCGGTGGAGGAATCGATGCGCAGCGTTCAGGTCCGCGATGCTGGCCACGGCGCGGCTGGTGATAGCCAAAGCTCTGCAGATCAGCTACTGGTGCCATCGCAGGTCAAGTCCAGATCGCGTCAGAACAAGGATGATCTGGCGCGTCAGCTGTTTGACGCTTACCCGCTGACGGCTCATTCGCATTCTGGCCCGAGCTCGAGCCAGATGGTAGCCTCAAGTTCCAATTCGTCCGCACCGGGGCACGGCAGTCCGGCACATCCACAGGATGGATTGCTTCACTCGATGCCATCTCAGACTGGTGCGGGACAATCAGGCATGGGGCAGGGAGGCAGCTATCTGGGTACAAGTACAAGCAGCCATCACGCCAACCCTTTGCTTCTTAATGGCGCTCCGATCAATTCCATCTGGGCGCCGCCCAGCGCTGCGGTTGTGGGTGGCGTCGCTTCTGGTCTGGCTCCTCAGCTGCAGCAGTATGGAGCTCGCAGCAACGGAGCAAGTTCCGAGCTGTATCAACATCAGATGCAACAGCAGCAGCCGTATGCGTACCAGCAACCACCACACTGGCAAAATGGACCGTACATGCAACAGCAGCACGGTGGCTTTGCAGAGACGTATGGCCACACGACGCCTGACCCCTTCAATCCACACGTCTATGGTGCTCGACAGCCGCAGCAGCAACATCAGAACTCGTATTCAGCGTCACCTGCGCAGCAGTCGCAGCAGCGCATGACGCCTCAACCTGGTCACGCGCACGGCGACCAATTCGGGTTCGAGGCCGAACGAGACATGTACTACCCTGGACCTTCTCGCTTCCAATGAATGTCCCAGACGGCTTTGCTTGACCAGCCGTGACGGGCTTGCATCATAATACGTTTGTCACAAGCAAAACAGGCAATCATGATCATTCAAAGTCCATTGCGTTCAACTTTGCAGAGTTGATATTTGACGAGGTGTGGTATCCTGTCGTACGATAAAAATGTGGTAGCGCCTGAGAAGATCCGAGAGCCATGAGAAGAAGCAAAGCTGAAAATCCAAAAGGAGAGTCACACCCACGCGCTGCTGCCGCTGCCACTTCCGCACTCTCTCAGAAAAGTCGGAAATCGCCAAAGCGCAAAGCCTGGAAACGGTCAAGCAACACTTTTGATCTTCTTGACCATATCCATATCAGTCCTCTCCGCGACAATCCTCGGGCCTGCTTCCGCTCATCACCCTCACAGACGATCGAAACGAGCCTCGCAGAGTAGGCGTGCTTCGTACTTGCAGCCATGCCTACCGTCGGAGTCGACAAGGAGCACTTTTACAAGGCGCTCGGGCGCACCTACACCACCCAGGAGTTCGACGAACTTTGCTTCCAGTTTGGTATCGAGCTCGACGATGACACCACCGAAGAAGTAGCGAAAGCCGGTCTCGGCGAGCGCGCTCAGCTCAAGATCGACATTCCCGCCAACCGATATGATCTTCTCTGCCATGAAGGCATCTCGCGTGCACTCAACGTCTTCTTGGGCAACATTCCGCAGCCCCAGCTCAAGTTGACCCAACCCGAAAAGATGATCGAAGTCAAGCTCAGCAAGGACGTTGCTCGTATCAGACCTTACTTTGCCGGTGCAGTGTTGAGAAACGTCACCTTCACTCCAGAAAGCTATGCCAACTTCATCGACCTGCAAGACAAGCTGCATCAGAACTTGGCTCGTCGTAGAACGCTCGTTGCCATCGGCACACACGATCTCGATACCATCCAGGCTCCCTTCACCTACGAAGCGCTCCCACCCAAGGACATCAAGTTCGCACCGCTCAACAAGGAGCAAGAATACGACGCGAGCCAGCTCATGTTGCTCTACGAATCCGACAAGCACCTCTCCCGCTACCTGCACATCATCCGAGATAGCCCTGTCTACCCCATTATCTACGACTCCAACCGAAAAGTACTCTCCATGCCACCCATCATCAACTCGAACCACAGCAAGATCACGCTCGACACTAAAAACGTCTTCATCGACACCACTGCCATCGACGAGACCAAACTCAGCATCGTTATCAACATCATCGTCGCCATGTTCTCCCAGTACTGCGCCGAACCTTTCACCATCGAGCCCGTCAAGGTCATCTACCCGGACGGCAAGGAGAAGATCACGCCCGATCTCAGCAGCGTCCGCTTCCCAGCCTCAGTCGACTACATCAACCGATGCACCGGCTTGAAGCTGTCACCGGCACAGATGATCGGATATCTGCAAAAGATGGGTCACACTGCCACGGTCGATCCTGCCGCACCAAACGACAAACTCATCGTCGATGTTCCACCTACGCGGCCCGACATTCTGCACGAGTGCGATCTGATGGAGGACGTAGCTGTCGCTTTCGGATTCGACAACCTGCCCAAGACGTTCCCTGCGACAAACACGGTGGCTGCTCCTCTGCCCATCAACAAGCTGGCGGACATTGTTCGACGTGAATGCGCGTACTCCGGGTGGATCGAAGTGCTGCCTCTCATCCTCTGCTCGCACGACGAGAACTTCGCCTGGCTGAACAGGAAGGACGACGGATCCAGCGCCATCGTTCTCGAAAATCCCAAGACGGCAGAGTACCAGGTGGTTCGAACCACGCTCCTGCCGGGAATCCTCAAGACGGTGCGCGAGAACCGAAAGCACGCGCTGCCGTTGCGAACGTTCGAAGTGTCAGATATCGCCTTCAAGGACGCTCAGGAGACCGAGCGATGTGCTAGGAATCAACGACACGTAGCTGCGGTCTACTGCGACAAGACGGCGAGCTTCGAGGTGGTTCACGGGTTGCTGGACAGGTTGATGTTGAGCTTGGCGATCCCACGAATCGAAGGCTCGAGTTCCCCCAGAGACAAAGGATACTGGATCGAGGAGGACGCTGCCAACGACACCTTCTTCCCTGGCCGGGCTGCGACGATCCACCTGCGTCTCCCGAAGGAGACGTACAACCCCGGCGCCGCAACCGACGCCAAGCAAGCCCCGCTGGACACTATCAAGTCCGCACTGGAAAAAGTCCTCCTCATCAGCAGCAAGGACGACCAGGTGATCGGCCACATCGGTGTCCTCCACCCAACCGTGTTGAAGAACTTCTCCATCGATTTCCCCTGCTCGGCGCTCGAGTTCAACCTCGAACCTCTCCTCTAGCCCGACTCCACATGGTCTGTACAAAAGTCATACTCTTCTTCGAAACACATTCGCAAACATCAACTGCTCATCATGTGCACAACGCTCGCACACCATCGCGATCCAAAAACACTGAGAGAAACAATTTGATTGATCATGGCGGAAACGATGCAGATGTTGAAACCCGTTGCAGGAGAGTGAGTGGCAGGGGGGAAACCGAGAGTCCGAGGAAGAGATTACAAAACCAAGCGAAAGCATTACAAAGGGGAAAGGGAAAGGGAAAGGATTTGCAGACCAGCACGGGCAGTACGGTTGAGGTACCTGCCCTTGTGCGTCTGCCATTGAACCGCTAGAGAGCGGCATTTCTGAGCATCTAGTTTACGTAGTCTTCGACACCACCGCATTCGCACACGAGCACCCTGTCGCCGAATGCGTCATCGATCCTCGCTACGGGAGGCCAGAACTTGTTCTGCCTCAACTCCTTGACCGGGTACACGGCCCTGTCCCTGCTGTACGGTCGGTCCCACTTCTCCTCCGTGACAGTCTGGATGGTGTGCGGGGCGTTCTTGAGCAAGTTGTTGTCCTTGGGCTGCTTGCCGGCGCGGATCTCCTCCACCTCTTGGCGGATCGAGATGAAAGCCTCGATCAGCCTGTCGATCTCTTGCAGGGACTCGGATTCGGTGATCTCGATGAGCAAACCAGTCGAGATGGGCCACGAACAAGTCGGTGGGTGGAAACCGTAGTCGATCAGACGCTTGGCAAAGTCCATGACCTTGAGTCCGACATCTTCAAATTCGGCAACATCGATGAGCAGCTCGTGAGCGACGCGGCCACGATCGCCGGTGTACTTGAGCTTGTAGTGGTCCTTAAGTCGGTGCGCCACATAGTTGGCGGCGAGCAGCGACGTCTCGGTCGACTTCTTGAGACCTCCCCACCCGAGCATCTTGATGTAGGCCCAGGCAATTGTGAGGATGGAAGCAGATCCCCAAGGAGCAGCAGAGATGGGGTCGATCGCCATCTCGCCACCCGTCGATGCGAGAGGGTGACCAGGCAAGAAGGGAGCGAGGTGCTCGGCAACGCAGATGGGACCAACACCGGGGCCTCCACCACCGTGGGGGATCGAGAAGGTCTTGTGCAGGTTCAAGTGGGTCACGTCGGCGCCCATGATGGCTGGGTTGGTGAGCGCCACTTGGGCTTGGAGATTGGCACCATCCAAGTAGACCTGACCACCGTTATCGTGCACGATCTGGAAGGCCTCCTGAATATCCTTGAAGTAGCATCCGGTGGTGGCAGGCTCGGTGATCATCGTAGCAGCCAGCTCATTCTTGTGCAGCTCTGCCTTAGATCGGAGGTCTTCAAGGTCGATGGAGCCGTCGGCCTTGGTCTTGACGGGCACGACACGCATGCCGGCCATGATGGCGGAGGCAGGGTTGGTTCCGTGAGCCGAGGTGGGAATCAAGCAGACATCGCGCTTGCCTTCGCCCTTGGACTCGAGGTAGGCGCGAATGACCGAGAGACCGGCAAACTCACCCTGAGCACCCGAGTTGGGCTGTAGCGAAACAGCAGGGAAGCCGGTGATCAAGCAAAGATCGCGCTCGAGCTCTCGAATGAGGACATCGTAGCCCTGCGCCTGCTCTTCGGGAGCGAAAGGATGAAGCTGCGAGAATTCGGGTTTGGAGATGAGCATCATGCTCGAAGTCGAGTTCAGCTTCATGGTGCACGATCCGAGAGGGATCATGGCGTGCACCAACGAAAGGTCCTTGGCCTGGAGCGAGTGGATGTAGCGGAGCATCTGGGTCTCGCTGCGGTGCGCCGAGAAGACGGGCTGCTGAAGGAATTTGGAGGTACGGGCAAAGTCGGGAACAGGAGGCAATTCGGAGGATTCGGCAGCAGCGTTGCTAGGGCGCACCTGAACCGGCGACGAAATGCTGAGCGTCTCGGTGGAAGCAGCGTCGAGACCGATGCGAGAGGCGATCTCGATCAGATCCTCGGGCTTGTAGGGTACCTCGCCGGACTTGACGGGCTTGAGCGCAAAGGCGAAGACATTGAGCAGATCGGTGAGCTCTTCGATGCTGACGGTTTCGTCGAGCGTGATTCCGATACGGGTGTCGCTGATCCTGCGCAGGTTCATCTCGGCCTTCTTGGCCTCTTCGTGGACGCGCACGGCACCGATGCCGGCCTTGCTGAGGTCGATGGTAAGCGTGTCAAAGAAGGCGCCGTCGCGGTTGACGACGCGAACGCCAAGCTCGGTGAGCTCGTGCTTGAGGAGACGCGTGAGCGCGTGCACCTTGGCAGCGATCTTGCGCAGACCGTCGGGGCCGTGGTAAACCGCGTACATGGCCGACATGTTGGCGAGAAGCGCTTGAGCAGTGCAGATGTTGGAGGTGGCCTTCTCACGGCGAATGTGCTGCTCTCGAGTCTGAAGGGCAAGTCGATAGGCAGGCTCGCCACGAGCATCCTTGCTGAGACCGACGAGACGACCTGGAATCTTGCGCTTGATCGAGTCGCGCACGGCAAAGAAGGCGGCGTGGGGACCACCGAAACCAGGAGGCACACCGAAGCGGGCAGCGTTACCGAGCGCGATATCAGCACCCCACTCGCCGGGTGGCTTGATCATGGTGAGCGCCAGAAGGTCGGTAGCAGCGATGACCATACCACCGAAACCCTTGACCTCCTTTGCGAGCGCCTCCCAGTCGGTGAGGCGTCCGTCGACGTCGGGGTACTGGACAAGCACACCGATGATGTCCTCACGCGGGATCTGGTCGGCCGGAGGCAAACGGTGACCTTCCGGAGTGCGGAGGTCGGTAGGGACCACCTTGATACCAAAGCCCTTTGCTCGCTGACGGAGCACGGCGAGAGTCTGAGGCAGCACACCGCGGTCCACGAGGAACGTCTTCCTCTTGCTCTTTGTCTGACCGTAGGCGAGGATCATGGCCTCGGCAGCGGCAGTGCCCTCATCGAGGAGCGAAGCGTTGGCGAGGTCGAGGCCGGTGAGCGACTTGACCATGGTCTGGAAGTTGATGAGCGACTCGAGACGGCCCTGCGAAATCTCGGGCTGGTAAGGGGTATAGCTGGTGTACCAAGCGGGGTTCTCGAGGACGTTGCGGAGGATTACGGGAGGCACGAGCGTGTTCTGATAGCCCATACCGATAAGGCTCTTGAAGGGACGGTTCATCTTTGCGATGGTCTCTGCACGCTGGGCCAGCTCGCTCTCGGAGAGAGGCTTGATCTGGTCGTAGAACGATGCGTCCTGAGCCAGTCGGACGTTGGGCGAGACAGTGTCGGCGACGAGCTGCTCCATCTCGGAGTAGCCGAGCGCCTCGAGCATTTTCAACGAGTCGCCATCGCGAGGGCCGACGTGACGAGCTTCAAAGGTATCGAGGGGAGCAAAGATGGATTTGGCGACGTGGCGTGCACCGAGCTCGGGGGCGTTCTCGGTGGAGCTGAGCGTGGCGAGACCGCGGCGATTGGCATGCAGAGCAGCGGGGGCAGCCGCAACCGTGTGAAGACGTGCATTGGAGCCAAGTGTGAGACGCGAGCTTGAGGCGAGTGGCGTGCTTCGGACGGACCGAGAAGCGGCGACGAATCGCGATCGGACAAGGAGCGAAGGAGCCATCATCGTTGCAGCCTTGGATCACACGAAGGATCCGAGTGGTTTTGCGATGCTGAGAGAGGCTATTTGTGCACGCACACTGATCGATGGGACCCTACCAAAGAAGCCTGCGTATGCGGATAGGAAGAGGACGGTGGCCGTGACTCGTGCTTGCCGCTAGTGTGCGAGAAGCAAGATCGAGCTGTCGCTTTTGCAGAGCAGCACGTCCGTAGCGATGGAGGTGGTGGTAGCGGAAGGTAGGAACGGAGGAGGTCGACCTCCAGCACACATCGACGGGCACAAAAGGCTCGCTTTGGCTATACGGTATCCACAATCTGCTTTGTTGCTCCCCACACGAACACACACCTCACGCAGCGGCGGTCCTCGTCAGCTGTGCAACATTTGTTCGGGACGATTAGGCGCGTAAGAGCTGCAGAAGGATAAGCAACAGCCGTCTATCTCACCCAGTGCCTTTTGCAAACTTAACCTAGCCGGCAAAGGGCAACTGAAAGCCAAGACGCGAGGACCCTTCTCATCGCACGCTGTGCTGTGGTGCATGATAAATGTGCATCCGAGCCGTGGCAAAATTCTCTTTTAGATTTAACTGACTTGCAGCCGCACCGGATTGCAGGTATCCGACAACCAAGCTCGCGTCAAAAATTTCTTCGAGTCTCGAAAAAAAAAAAAGGTTTGTTGCGCGTGCCTGACGCTGGCTCTGAGTCGTTTCACACCGAAGAGACAGTCCCACTTTTTCACACAACCAAGCTGGGGTACTTGACATAACAGCTCGTCTCTCATTCGCTGAATTCGATAGACATGCTCGATAGCCCTGTGCATTGTCGAGACACGATGCTATCAAAGAAGTGTGCTCTTCTCCGCCTCGCTCGTTGATTCGCCGATACCACCGCCAGCTTACAGCGGCCGGTCAAGTGATGCTGCATTTTTTTCATCTCGACCAGCGGAAGGGTCGAAAAGGTCGGACGTCCCTTTTGTCAAATACCCGAGCCCGCGTCTTGGATCCATCTTGCACCTCTTGCCTCTTTTAGTAATCGCAACTGCCTGTAATGGTAAGGAGTAAAAGATCTCTCTTATCACATGTCCGCTCTCGCGCCGTTTCTATCCGGTCCTGCGATGCCTGCCTTGGACTCCGCATTCCGTTGCCATGCAGTCGATTGATGATTTGCATCTCGAGGCAGCGTCATTCGTCGTCAGAGCATCAATCGCAAAAGCTTCTTATTGGTCTTGCGCGCCTCGAGCGGACGGGGTGGGGGGCTTCATGTGCGAAACATGCGAGGTCGGCAGCAGCAACGGCAGCAGCAGCAGCAGCAGCTCAGACCGGCAAATCCGAAAGTGTCGCTTCTCCCGCTTCGTCCCTGCCTTGTCTGAGCTCAGGGTCCTGCACCGATTTATTCGCCGACTCTGATATTGTTAGACCATTGAGCTCACGCTCAGGAGGAATGATGAATGGTCTCGGCATCACAAGAACCATCACGGAAAAGACAGGTTCTTCTGTTCGTAAGCTGTGGTCTCAAAGGAGATGCGATTGCATACGGCGCATCAAATGCCAAAGCTGGGATACTGGTTCGCCAGCTTCCTCAACTCGTTGTCGCAGTCGACGATGCTGATCTTCTTGCCTGCCAGCACCATGTACGTCTGATTTTGTGCACCCGCCGTCGTCCCCTTCGACGCACCCTGTCGACTGGCAGTCCAAGTCTTGCCGTTGCTCGATCGCGAAAAGGTCTCTACGACTCCGTGACGACGCATGAGCTCCATGGCAGATGTGCAATGTGCTTCTGCCACCACCCGCACATCTGGCTCCATCTTGTCGGCTTCATCCTCAAGCGACGATTGGAATGTCAGCGTCGGTCCGTCTAGGTGCAAGAATCGAACAGCCGAGTCACCATCTGGTCCTTTGGATTTTGCGATACGATCGTGGTCGTTGAGGATCCGTTGCGTTCGTCGGAGCACTTGCCAGGCATCTTCGAGTGCACCACTGTTATCCGCGCCCTCGGAGAGGAGTGTCGAGCCAGTTGTTGAGGGCACCTTTTCGATCAGCACTAGCGTCAGCAGACGTCGTGTCGTGAACGAGACTCGGTATTCGTCGCTTTGAAATGGACATTCCTGTAGCAGCCTCAGGCTCTCGTGTGATATAGTTTCGTCGCTTTCCCCGACGTAGCAGCGGATTGTCTGGAATGGCTGTGGCTGTTCGTGGCCCCAGCCGTCGAGCTCAAAATTGTGATGTTCCGATTGCACCGAGACGCCGCTCAGCGAAGTGTCCACCGGATCCGGTGTTTCCCTGCGTTCGACATTGGGATTGTTTTGAGGGCTGCTGAAAATGCTAGATGCAGTGGCATGCTTAGGTGAAGCCGCTGCAGGGTTCGAGCGAAGCGCTTTGGTGTTGTACCACGCTGCAGATGTCACCGAGATCGAAGGAAACGCTTTGGCGCTGGCGCTGGTCTTGATCGATGCAGCATCGGAGGCACGACTCTCATCCGGAGGCGAGATTGGATCGCTTCCAGAGGATTCGACTGGCACCGCTGCTGTGTCCAGCTTCAGTGATGGCTTTGTCGGCTGATCACGCTCGATTGCCATCTTGCTCTTGGCTAGGAGATCTGCTCCAGAGTCGTCCGGCAGCGGCGTCGCTTCGGGTACTGACAGATCCGCTGACCGATCTTCAACTGCGCCAAGCGCTTCAGCCAGCTCGCTGACATCCACCTCAGGCTCCAGGATCGACACTTTGGTCACGACACTAGCATCGAGATCGGCGCCATTCGTGTCGAAAGAGGCATCGGCGAAGCGGTCGCTTTCCGATACCTCTCCATCTTGTGCGGGTCTCGATGATAAAGCAGACGTGTTTCCCTCGTTTTCTTGCTTGTTGGGAGCGGGAAGATTGGCCAGCCCGAGCGAAGCGCCGATGCCACGGAACGCTAGTTCGGCGCCATTCCACATCTTGCCTCCAGCTTCTTGAATCGGAATCGCGTCTGCTAGTCTCTGCTGAAAGAACTGCAGTGGGCTCGAAGATTCTGCGCTATCGCCCTCCTTGGCGTCTTTGTTGCTGGCAGGAGCTTCTATCGGTGAGGACGAGGATGGCACTTCTTGCACCACAGCACTCGTGTTCATTGCACTGAGGTCGGAGGTGACCGTGGAGATATCCGCGGCCTCTGACTCGGTGTTCGAAGCGTCTACAGCCGTACTTGTATCCGTCGCCTCGCTCTGCGCTGAAGTATCAGCGTTGCCTCGAAATCCGAGTTTGCCGAGGCCACTGAGCACGCTGCTCCAATTGGACCATTTCGTCGAGTCCGCCGTGGTTGAAGAAGCGTAGCTCGAAGCGCTCGTCGACCGTTGCTGCATAGCAGGAGACGATACGACGCGCTTCTTGTTGGCTGTGCTGGCGGAGAGCAGTTCGTTGCGCATGTCTCGTTTGCTCATCTTGCTGCCGGCGGTGCCACGTTCGCGGATCGCGCCCGACGTGCCCCTTTTGCGACCATCGGAGGTGCTCGAGGCCGAAGCTGCTCGAATTAGGTCGCGTTCTCTTTCGAGACCGGTAAGGTGGCTGGCAACACGTCGAAGTAGATCCGCTTTGGTCTGCGGATCGACCACCTGGTGTGGTGACGGGCTCGACTTGCTGCGCTTGAGGATCGATCCTGACTCGTCCGCGTCTTCTCGTTCGTCCTCTGAGTCAAGACAGCCGGCGTCGGTAGGCGGCCACAGCACCAGCGTGTCTAACAGCACCACCACGTCTCGTTGGCCATGTTTGCCCTTCTTCAATCCTTGAGCCGCTTCCGTGTCCATCAGTTGTGCTAGCTTCGAACGAGGTGCTCTAGCGACCACTGGGAACCCATCGACGCAATCCGTGAAAAGCCCCCTTGACTGAACCACGTCTGCATTGGTCGCCAGCTCCAGATCCCAGCTCCAGGTCCAAACAGAAAAGTACTTTTCCAGCGACCTCTCTAGCCCTGCACGTCCCGCTTTCTGCGACAAGACGTGGGCAGGACATCCGTTGAGCAGGACCCAGTCCCTCCAAGCGCGTCGGATGCTTTCTTCCAACCACACGTCTGGCAGCAGTGCATCGTGGTGTTCTTTGGTCTGCTTTGCATTTGGTTCCGCAGTCGTTCGAACGGTGTATGGAAGGTCGATGCTCGCATGAACCCATATCCCTGGTTCTGCTTCGATGAGGACCATTCGACGTTTGCTCGAGTGAACGTTCCAGGAACGGCCCTTGCTCGGCGTGTCGGATCGACCGCCAAGGCTCGGATTGGAGACCATTTTGCAAAACTCGATCATTCCTTTGGCTACGCCGATCTGACGCAGCATTCGGTCTTTGAGCGCAGCGCGAGCTCGACTGGTGTAGAACAGAATCTGGGCGGCTTCCCTTGCTGTCTCTCGTGCGTCTTCATCCTCTGCTTCTTCTTGTGCGGTGGCAGCCGAGTGTGATGACCCCTCCTTGGGTAGATCTCCAGATCTCCTCTTTGGCGGCTTAAGTGCCGGACAAAAGATGGTAAAGTAGGAAAGTGATGCGGGTTTGAACGTGGCATGCGATGAGGACGTAGAGGG
This sequence comes from Pseudozyma sp. F8B2, assembly GCA_003004685.1. Lineage (NCBI taxonomy): Eukaryota > Fungi > Basidiomycota > Ustilaginomycetes > Ustilaginales > Ustilaginaceae > Pseudozyma > Pseudozyma sp. F8B2. The sequence continues at coordinate 223,884 of NXFQ01000010.1, read as the reverse complement.
GGAAACCGTCGATGCTCCCAGCGAGGAGAACGATGGCAGGAACGACATCTTGGCCAGCAAGCCGGAAACGGTCCGGATCGAGGCAATGCCCGCAGGAAGGCTCGATGCCGGTCCTGCTCTCGCGGTTGTGCTTCCGCAGATGGTACTGACGGATATCGAAGGTGATGGTTGGATCCGGGAAAGTCGCCGCTGCGGAATGCTCAGGTGTTGGAGTGGAGAGACGCGCTCGCACAACACGCATCGCACCGGCGTTCTGCGAAATCCTTCGGACCCTGAGACAGCTGCAGTCGAGAACCTCTCAAGCTTGCTCACAACAGTATATCCTCAAATTAACGGCACAGATGACCCTCAAACAATATTTGTGCTTTCACTGAATTCGACATGCTACACCGTATATCTACACACACGAACGACATGCTCGTCTCTTCTACGCGGCGAAGCTGCGCAATCCCGAAGCAAGCTTGCCGACTTCCGAGATCTGGGTGATCTTGCACAGCGTGCCCTTGAACTCGGGCAGGTAGCGTGCGCCTGTCAGTGGATCTGTTACCGAGCCGGCACCTGCAGCAGTGATCAGACGGAAGCTGCCAGCGCAAATCACGAAGTTCTGCTCGAGAGGGTCGTAGCCTGGCACGTCGACAGCATCGCGCGGGCTGCGCTCGGCCAACGAGATGATCTGCTGCGCCTTCTGAGCCACCGCTGGGGCAGGCGAGAGATCCATAAGCCGCTTGGCAAAGCTTGCCGCCATCGCATAGTTGTTCACCTTGCGAGCTTCGGTCATGGCGCTGCGAAGCGCCAACGTCTGGTGCTGCGGCTGTAGCTGAGTGCGTGTGAAGAGTGCCGCGAGCTCGAGGTTGCGTGCAACGTTGTCTGGCTCGGAGGCAGCAAGCTTACGACGGCTGAGCTCGATCGAGACACCGAGAATGTACTCTCGGCAAAGCACGATCAAGTCCTGAATCTCGGTTGCTTCCGCCTCCGTGGCCGCCGGCGTCAGCACTAGCTGATGCAAGAGACGACGGAAGATGGTCTCTGCCTCGGCAAGCTTGTTGGCGCTGACGGCGCGGTAGCCTTCCTGCAGATCGCCAGAAGCAAGCAGCTTGACGGAGCGAGGCAGAGCAGGGTGCGCCTTGGTCACCTTGCCGTCGCTCTCCTCGTTGTTGCGGCGCAGATGCACCTCGATGGGGCCAGCGCTCGGCGCGGCGGGAAGGTAGGTGCGTGAGGACAGGTACGAGGAGAGGAAGAGCGCTTTCAAAGGAGCAAAGTCGACGATACCGGCCTGTCTTGACAACAGCGTCATGGCCGTTTCGAACGATCCTGCCGCGGCGTGGTCGGCGGCTACTGGCGAGTTGCGCAGCCAGTGTTCCGCTTCAGAGCTTCCGGCGCCGAGTCCTTCCAAGGGCGTCTCTTGGAGCGGTGCTACGACGGCAGCCTCCTCTTCAGGCAACGCTACTTCCTCCTCGGCGAGATCCCATGCCTCTTCCGCCTCGCCGAAGTCTTCCGGTGCGGCGTCGAAGCCCTCGTCGTCCTCTTCCTCCGACTCTTCTAGAGCCTCTCCGTCAAGCCACGACTCGATGTCATGCGTCTTGGTGCCGTTGACGGCATTGTCCTTGAAGATGGGGCCACCATCGTTGCCAGCGACGAGAGCACGGTCAAAGTAGCTCTGCTCGCTGCTCAGGATGGGCCAGTTGTGCAGGTACGCTTGCGACACGGCGGCGGGAGGAACCAGCTTCGATGTGCCCTCACCCAGGTCGAGTTGGCGGTCGACTTCGGCAGCTTCCTCCTCCATACCAGCTTGCGATGCGATGGCAGCAGCGCGATCGTCGAGCCCGTTGGACTTGGCCGCAGCGTACGCCAGCGCTTCGAGACCGACGTCGGAAAGCACGTTGGCACGCGCTTCGGCGTTGCCGAGGTAGAGTGCGTTGTGGAAGCGGCTGAGATGGTCGCCACGCTTGTCGGCGATGACCGACATCTTGGCAAGCTTGTCCGTGTTTCCAGTGATGAGGTAGAGGAAGCTGAGCTTGTCGAAGCTCTTGGTGCGCTGGTAGGCGCGCTCGACAATTTTGTGGTTGCCCTGGCGGAGCGCTGCCGTCGCCAGTCGATCCCACACCTCATCTACGTTGAGCGATTCGGCGGTCTCCAAGGCGACATCGAGGTTGCCGCACTCGATGGCCAGGTCGAAGCGGGTGCTCTTGTCCTGGACAAAGTGCAGGGCAATCTCAGGGTAGCCCTTCTTCTGCAAGAAGGCGATGATGGCCTGACCGACCAAATTGCTGTTCTTGATGATGCTGAGGACATCGTCGTACTTGCCTTGGACGAGGGCGAGTTTGAAGCGGAACTCGGTGGGGTCGATGGTGATGTTTTGAGGACGGGCGAGACGGTCGAGGCACGACACTGTCTTGCCCTTGACACGGGTGAGGTAGACGGGCTGCTCCAGCGTCTTGATGATGCCATTGTCGCCCTGAGGAAGAGCATACTTAATGTGATTGAGGGTGCTGTAAAGAAGCACACCGCTTTCGTCCCAAGCAGCGCTCTTGATGCGGATGGTCTCGTGGATGAGGTTGCTGGATCCGAACGACTTGTCGGCGAGGGTGATGGTGTGCTTGCTGAGCAGCGCCACCATGCCACCATCAATGCTCCAGATGACGTACTTGACGGGCGGGCTGGTGAGCTCTGCAAGCGTCTTTTGTTGCTGGATATCGTAGAGGATGACGCCGGTGGCTGTGCTAAGGATGAGGCTGGCGGTGCCGCCAAAGAAGATCTCGTTGGTGGGCTGAGGAGGTGTGATGGTCTTTGTGACTGCGTTGTTGAGGTCGCGGATCTCGATGGTCTGTGCGGCCTTGTCAAGCACGGCGAAACGGTTGCGGGCGACGAAGATGGCGCTGGAGCCCTGACCGCGCTTGCCAACGCTCGAAGATTCGGCGAGGTCACCTCCAGCCTCGCGAGGAAGGGGAGCGACATCGAAAGTGCCCTGCTCACCGTTGACCGAGGTGACGATGACGGAGCGCTCCGCCGGATTGAAGCTGAGCGTGCGCGGAGGCACGTACTGGTTGCCGAGACGCTTTACGCTGAGAAGAGCATGGTCCGCGCCAGTGCCGTAGTCGAGGGAGCGGACCTGCTTGTCGCGGATGTAGTAAAGCGTGTTTTGGTGGACGGAAAAGGCGGGACGTTCGCGCTCGAGCTTGAAGACGATGAGACCATTGTCGTGACCAGCAGCAAAGAGGTTGAGTGTTGGGTGTGCGGTGAGCACCCAGAAGCGGTCACTCTCTCGACGGAAGGTCTGGACGGCGGTTCGCTTGCCCATGTCCCAGACACGGATCGTCTTGTCCTCGGCGTCCGAGATGATGAGCTCGTGTCGCGGGTGGAAGAGGGCGCACGAGACGTTGTTGAAATGGCCTCGGCAGGTATCGACCTCCCAAGCCTTTGTGTCCGACATTCTCCACAGCTTGATCTGGCGATCGTCACCTGCGGACACGATGAGGGGCAGCGTAGGATGGAACGAGGCCCAGTTGACGCCACGGTCGTGACCCTCGAGGACGTACTTGACCATGGCATCGGTGTTGCCAAAGAGATCGGCTTGGCCGCTGTTGGCTCGTGCAATCTGCTCCTCGATGCTCATGGGCTGGGCGGAGGTGTTCTTCTTGCGCAGGCCGCTGATGTCCCACACGCGCACAGTTTGGTCCATCGAGGCAGAGACGATGAGATCCTCCTTGGGATGGAACTGAGCACACATGACGTAGTGGTTGTGGCCGGTGAGGATGGCGATGCACGTGCGACTCTGCCAGTTCCAGATGCGGATGGTTTGGTCGTCAGAGGCACTGAGGATCCAAGGATGTTCATGGTGGAAGAAGACGGTGCGGACGTAGTCGAGATGGCCGTTGAGCGTGAAGAGGCACTTGCGCGTCTTGTGGTTCCACACCTTGATCTTGTAGTCGTCACCACCACTGACTAGGAGCGGTTGCGAAGGATGGAAGCAGATGCCTCGAACGGGGCCATCGTGCTCCTCGAGGCGGTCGTAGATGGTGCCGGTCTGGTAGTTCCAGAGCTGGATCGAGCCATTGTGGAGAGACGACGCTAAGAGGGGAAGGCGAGGGTGGAATGCGATACCCTTGACGCGATTCGACTTGGACTCGAACTTTGTGAGCATCTGCATGGTGAGTCAGACGCTTGCTCGAAAGAGTCGAGCCGCTCGATGACGATGGGAACCAAGTCAGGTAGAAGAGCGACGTGTCTGCTTTTCTAATCCCGGGATGTCTCGAAGATCGCGCTGAGGCGGTGTGTGAGTGCTGCAACAGCCGTCAGCGATCACCGAGCGAATAATTGTTCTGGCGCTCGCAGACGAACCAAGTAGATGGCGGTGATGAAGAGGAGGCGACAGAGGAGGATGATGTGCTGAAGGTTGAGATGCGAATGATGATGTTTCTCAGACAGACTTGCTCCTTGCTCCTGGCTCCAGTTGGCTCTCTGCTGTCTTCTGGGCTGCCACGTCCCGATGCACTGCAGACGTGGCTCGAAGCCGCCTCGAGAATGGCCTGTGCTTGGCGCCCTGAGAGAGCGGCTCGCGCTGTCTCTCTTCTGTGTTCTTCTTACCGTCCAGTTCTGTATTCGCGTCGAGTCCAAAGCCTTGAAACAATTTCAAGTGGGACCTGGAATCTGTATTCGCCAATTCAAGCCTTGGGTCAGAAAGTGTTACTTTTGCTTGAATGTTTCGTCGATGTGAGATCTTTGCAACTGTTGACTCGAATGTTTTTGGTCGCGCTTCACGTGATGGCTTCACTTCGCGCACAAAGTGTATCTTTTGTGTTGCTTTCTGACTTGGCTCTTGGCATGCTTCGGTGCCTGCCAACTCCACATGCATCGTCATACTCACGACTTTCTCTCAAAGACAGTCACTATTGTATATCCAAACGGTTTCGACGGTCAACGACGCTTGAGGATCATCCGCCCAGTCATACGGCGCCAGTTCCGATACGCACCTCCCTGGCCTTCTTCCTGTCCGCCATGAACTGTTCATAGCATTTGTGCGGACTACGCAAGTGGCATCGACCGACAACAGATGGGTGAGGCGATGGCGTCGCATCATTCACAGCCAGAGGCCGCTCGCGCTCGACACCGAGGGTCACGGCGTGGAGGAACACGATGCAGCCACTCGATCCCTATCAATGCGCCTTCGTTGGACTTAGGCTCCAATATGACCCTGCAGCTCGCCCACGAACACAATGGATCCATGCTTGCGCAAGCCAACGAAGGTAGCCCAAAACATCGCAGACGCATCTTGCGTGCGCTGCACGACCGCAACGTCGACCTCGCCAAGGCCCAGATGTGTGGACACTGCCACCAACTCACAGCAGGCCTTGCCGAGTCGCTCCTACACTACCTGCTCTTCGTCAAAGGTCAGCTTCCCGATCCTGTCAACGTTTTGCGCAAAAAGAAAAGTACCGCTTCGTCTGATGGCGCCAACGTTAAGCGTAGGCGCTCTTCCAGCAGCTCCAATCGCTCCAGGAAAGAAGACAAACTGCTACGCAAGCTGCAACAGCTTCGACAGTCGCTACAAGACGCTGTCAGCCATCTCGATTCACTATCCGACAATCACGGAGAGGGGCCATCCAGTCGTCCGCATGAACAATTGCCAAGCACAATCTCTCCGAAAGATGTGAGGCTGATCATAGCCATGGGTGCCAGCGCAACCATGCCCCGCGAGGTGTTCGTTTTGGATATGGTACAGTCCGTTGGCAGATGTCGCACCGCCGCAAGTGTTGTTCATGACACGGCTGGTCCTGACTCGGTGGGGGACGTCATGGTGGAAGACGTAGATACAGATCTGGCAAGCCTTTTGTCGGAAGCTTCGAATCGACAGCGCGACGCGGCCAGAGTCAAGACAGGCAGCAATTGGGAGCGCAAGCTTGTACGGTTGCTCGTCAGCGACGAGCGGCTCGAGGGGTTCATGGGTGCTCCACTCGCGCCCACCAAGACCCATGTTCTGCTCAGCGCGCCGTCGACTTTTCGCTGCCCGGGATGGTCGATACGCCACCACGTTGACTTTGATCTGGATCACCTCAACGGGCCCGACCCGACCGCGATGGACGAGGTTGATGCCGTGACTCCTGCCATGGACTCCAGTATGTCATCATCCACCCAAGAGAGTACTACTTGCGATCGCAAGAGAGCACCTCCGAGCCCTTCGGAGCTTCAAGGCGGAAGATGGCTCAAAAACAAGTTGGCACGCGATTCGTCCTCGTCCGTGGCAGAATCTTGGGTCGACGAGAGTGCGTCGGACCTTCTCGTCGAGTCGAGCATCAGCTCTGTCTCTGATGACGGTCGACCTCCATCGGCGGCGGATAAGCCATGGCCTGTGGGAAGCAGTCAAGCGGCCGCTGTCGCGCAAAGCTGGCTGGCAAGTTGCGACAGCCCGCGTTGCACTACGATGCACTCGCCGGATTGTGGTCCAAATAGCTCAAGATCCAGTCGCACCGGATCGTCGCTTGGTTCATCAACCATTCACGGTCACGACTCGAACGATTCAGCGGCAAGTCTTCCTGATCGACACGTTTCTAGCTGCGAAGATCTGTCGATGGTGGCAGGACAGGCCGAGACTCCAATGGACGACAAGGTCTGCAAGCTCCCAATTCCAGCAGTGACTACTCATGACTCCGCCCTGGAACCGCGACGCCGTTCGCGCGAGCCGAAAGAAGGAGGGCTGTTGAGCCGCAATCTGCTGCGCGCCAAGCAAAGCCGACAGAGCTCGTGTGCAGCATCCGACTCGAGTTCGGTACGATCTGCCGGCTCGTCCATGAAGCGAGCACCTCGCTGTGCTGGTCTACGCATTGACTTTACTGATCCGGAGCAAGCAGCGTCTATTGCCTCAATATCGCCATCGAGCTCCATTGGCACGGCCCTCAAACAGCCAAAGATCGACCGCTGCTGGTTCCAGTGCGAAGCAGTGCTCGAAGGTTTTCGTTGAAAGAGTCTAGGACGACATTCGCACCGGCCATCACCTACTTCAGTATCTCGATATCTCTGTATACCTGCTAAACGAGGGTCTCTGTGTACTTGCTCTTGGTCGCTTGGCCGGTATCTGATGTTCCCAAAGTTGTGAGCCGAATCGTAAGGTCGAGATCAGGGTTTGGCTGATGTGGACTCTTTGTCGTGACCTAACAACGCTTGCCATTTTTAGCGGACCTTGACATGAGGCTCGCTGTCACTGATGATGCCGGCCAACGGCAAAGTGCGAATCGATGGCAGCCTGCGGTCTGTCAGTCCTGACGAGGCTAGAGCGTGTCGATGTTAGACAAGAAATCATCTGAAATTCGCGGTGCTTTTGATTTTTTGTTTTGATGCGAATCGTAGGCGCGGGTTCAAAACAGACAATTCGAATGCCTCAATACGAATATTCTCGCTGCTGTGCACTCCAAAATCAAACCCTGCAGCACCACACCGCGGCTCGATTCGCAGCCTCGCCGCCGGGCTCGCTAGCGGTGGGCTGCTAAAAATCAAAACGGCGGTTTGCCCCTCTCGGCATGCGGTTTGCAAATCATCGCTGATGTGTGCAATACAAAAATCAACCTGTCTCGCTGTGTTGAATTCAACCACAACAATATTGAACACTGGGATTTCGCTCCGGGTCGTCAGCAGCAGCAGGCAGTGCAACAAAGTCGTGAATTGCGCATGATGAATTGCTTGTCTTCCTCTGTCCATCCTGCCAAACATACGACAGCGCGTGTTCGTTGTGTGCGGCGACGTCGGCTTGAGGGGCTGTATCGGCGGCACAAATTGTCGTACCACCTTGCTCGTTACCTCCATCATCATCATCGAGGAGCTTCAAATCGCGACCACCCAAGCACGAGCGCACACAGACACCCCCTCTCTGCTTTCGGCACCACCCACGCTTCTTTGTTTCCACCACTTGCGTCCCCTCTTTCTATCCTATTCTGCCCTAGCCCATCCGGACTCGACAGCGTCACACACACGGCTTCGTCTTGGTTGATACACATCTACGATCCTCCAGACGACCAGCTATTGGCATTCATTTGCTGAACAACGCGCATCCTCCGATCTCGATCGCGACCCTGCAGCACATCAGCAAAGCACTGTTTGGCACCTTTCTGCGACGATTCGGTTCGCCTCCTTTCACCACATAATAATGTTGAGATTGCTGTCATCAATACTTGTCGCTACGGGCTTGCTCGCAGGCGTTTCTGCACAGACCTACGGTATCGGCGACCCCAACAATGTGACGTCGTTGCAAGGCACGTGGACCACAGGTGCAGGTCACGTCCTCACCGGTCTCAACTTTTACGATCCAGTCAACAACTCGTTCATCTACCCTGCCACCGCAGGTCAGTCGTATAGCTTCACCAATGATGGCTATTGGGAGCAGGCGCTCTACCTCTACAACACCAACCCTGCCAAGCCAAACTGCGTCTCGGCACAACTCATCTGGCAGCACGGCACGTACACGCTCAACAGCAACAACACGCTCACGCTCAACCCTTTCAAGGGAGACGGTCGTCAGCAGGTGTCGGATCGCTGCGCGGAAAATTCCAACTACATCCAGTCATACAATCAAAAGGAGAACATGATGGGATTCGAAATCCACCTCGATACACACTACAACACTCCGACGTACATGCTCAAAATGTATCAGTTCGATGGATCTCCAAAGCCACTGTTCTACCAGGCTTTCAACCCTCCTCAGATGCTGCCGACGCAACCGTTGCACGAGGAGGTCATCGGAGAGCTCAACGGGTCATAGAAACGTAGGTCGCGAACCGCCGGGCCGCGTTGACGCTACCAGCCCAAACACGCTCCTTTTTACCACCCTCTTGCAATTCCTGGACAATACCTAGCTTTCTCTTCTCGCAATTCATCGCATCTCCACCGATCATTCTGCAGCGAACATTGAATATTGGATCGGACGTTCGCACGTTTATTTGAGATGAAAGAGCCAACGCGTATTGTATATGGCTGCTTGTGCGACTTGTTCGATCGGAACCCCTTTGACACTGGCGACGGTGGCGGCTACGAGGCCGATGACGCACGGCTCGTTGCGACCTTTGACCATGGCGTCGGGCTTCCACTTTTCCTTCTTCACCGAAGCCGGTTGATAGAGAGTATGCAGATCGGTGTGGGTCTGTTTGAAGGACTGGATGTGAGAATGTGAGGCGTGCGTCGAGCGAGGATCGCACCACGGTGCGTCGGTTTCGAGCATGAGGCGTGACAGCGGGATGTGTGGCAGCACATCTAGATTGTCCTGCGTCTTGAGAGAGCACCCGTTGATGCCGATGAAGAGTCCGAGATCGAGCAACTCTTTGACCTCGTCGATGGTCCCTGTGAAGCTGTGGACCACGCCAACTCGCTTTGCTTCTGGGTCGTCCTGGTGCGGTTCTGCGCTTTGTGATAACGCTGTATGAATCTCGTCGATACGTGGTTTAAGTATTTCGACAAGATCACGATGGGCTGCTCTGGAGTGCAAGAACAGTGGCAATTGGACGTCTATCGCCAACGACAACTGCGCAGCAAAGTGCTTCTTCTGCACATCGGCGGGCGAGAAATGCAGTCGATCATAGTCCAGGCCGCACTCTCCCACCGCCACCACCTTATGTGCGCCATCGCTACGCGAAGCGAGGATCAGCTCTTTGACTTTTCTTAGATACGCATCTGCTCCTTCGACGTACGACTCCATCCCTGACGTCCGTGTAGGATGACAGCCGGCAGTCGAGTAGAAGCCATCGTACGACCGAGCCAGTGACAAAGCTTCGTGTGACTCGGCGAGATTACCTCCTGTGAGAATTTGAGCGACGACACCAGCATTGAGGGCTCGAGATCGAACGGTGTCAAAATCATCCTCGTGTGCTTGCTTGCCGTGGTAGTTGCCTCTGAACACGGGGTCGGTCAGGTTGACGCCGATGTCTATGAATTGCGGCTTGGTTGTCATTGTGCGAGCCGCAAAGAAGGGTCTGGCGCTCAGTTTGAATGAGTGTGCGGCCCGTTGGAGGAGCATATACCTGCCTGGGCTGTTCTAGCGATGCTGCGTTAGAGTCGTGTGGTGTCGAGGCTGCAAAGGAAGCATCTTCTTCTCGAGCTGCATGTCGCCTCCACACCAACACCCGCAAGAATAGTTCCAATTGTTGTAGTCATATAGTCTGACACTCGTAATTTATTATAAAACCTTTCGGACGAAAGCCTTTCGGAGCACGTTCCGATTCGGTGTCGCCGTGGAGCACCGCAGATCACCAAACAGATTCGGACACCTGCCGCATCCGATCAACAACGTTGTCGCCCATTCGCCAAGCTCGTTCTGCTTCTATCACGCGCTTATGGTGCAAGTTGGATCACAACACAGCACAAATATACTCAGACGCTTCCGCCCGACGCCCTTTCTGTGCACCTGCTGCAGTCTCGGAGGGACAACAGAGTTGAAGCGGCAGCGGCCACCGGCAAGTTTCTTCTGGAATGATCAGTGGCTTCCGATTATTTTTTAATTTGAGAAATATTTTCTTCGCAAAGTCCGACGCCCTGATGGAAGCGAAGAAATGAATTGGGGTGCTTTCTCTTTTCCTCTAGGGTCGCTTTCGGATGTGCTCCGCCGCTCTTGCTGTCGTTCTCAAGAGCTGCGCTGCATTCGGCTGCTGTGTACCGATGCCAGCCGAGCAAACCATTCAGAGTACGGTGGCCCAAGACCGAAAGAAGAGAGGACCGAGCTCTGTTTCGAGGCGGTGCTGCCTGGCATGCGCTTCGTGCAGGCGTGTGCTTTTGTGTTGATGTGTTGGCTTTCGATGCTGCCCAAAAAAAATCTCCACCTGTCTGCCCTTGCGCCCTTGCGCCTGTCCGACTGCGCTTTGTTGCTCGGCTTTGAAAGCTTTCCTCGTTCTTCCGGCTGCGCACACTCATTCCGGCAGCGTTCCCCTGAACCCTTTGCTCACCCACCTTCCGGACACCTTCTTCTTCCACTCCTCCACTTCTACCCCTCCTTCCCGCTGTCATCTCTTTGTTCCATTTCAACTTCCCACCACGATTTCTTCTGTTGGTATCTGCTGAAGGCATCCGCCACATCAGCGCGCTCGCACGTCAAGCACAGGGTCGCATTCTCTTGACGAGCCTTGCGAACTCGCGCGCACCCAGCTTCACAAGGCGTTCGACTTTCGCCTCCCGAGTCCGATACACAAGGCCCTGCACGCAGCGCAAGTACCTCGACATGGCTTCCGCAAGCTCCTCGTATCTCGCTGCAAAGAGCCTGGCCTGGGCCAGCGGCTCTCTGGCTGCCGCCGGCCGAGCCAGACCCTCGTTGCGTCCTGGCAGCCAAGTCGATGTTCTCCAGATCTTTGTGCCCGGTCTCAGACCCCCCGCCTCAAGCTTCTCGACCGCTGTCACGAAGCACTACCACCAGAGACGCAAGGTCGAAGAGACGCAGGCCCTCCTCCACCGCAGATTCGTCCGCCATCAGTCGACGGAAACGCAGCAGCGCTCTTCCACCTCGTCGCAATCCGGCAATCACAACTATCCTCCTCCAGGTACATTGTCCAAAGATGCCAAAGCTGCACCTTCTACAAGCTACGAGGGTCAGTCCGCCGGCGCTCCTCCCAAGGCACCCCAGACCATCAGCCCGCTCCCTGCCTCAACAAACACGGCCGCCGAACTCGGCTCTGCTGCCAATCAGACCGCCGCATCACAGACCATGCTTGCAGAGCAAAAAGAAAAGGAAAAGGAGCTCGAGGCACAAAAGCCCAAGGGTCCTCTGGGCGCACGCATCTGGGCCAAGGTCAAGGAGGAGGCGACTCACTACTGGCACGGCTCCAAATTGCTCGCCAAGGAAGTCAGGATCTCCTGGCGTCTCCTTCGTAGACTCATGCTAGGCTACAGCTTGACGCGCAGAGAAAGGCGTCAGCTCAAGCGTACCTTTGCCGATCTTCTGCGTCTCATCCCCTTTGTGCCCTTCATCATCATCCCTGCCGGTGAGCTCTTGCTGCCCGTAGCCATCAAAATCTTCCCCAACATGCTTCCCAGCACCTTTGAGAGCAAGTTCTCGGTCGAAGAGAAGCGCAGAGGTCTCATCAAGGTTCGTCTCGAGATGGCCAAGTTCCTCCAAGAGACCATCAAGGAAGGCGGTCTGCAGGCTACCGACAAGGTAAAGACATCCGAAGAATTCAAGGAGTTCTTCCGCAAAGTGCGCTCGACCGGCGAGTCGCCCAGTAACGACGACATCATCAAGGTGGCACAGCTCTTCGAAGACGACCTCACGCTCGACAATCTCACACGTCCCCAGCTCGTCAGCGTCTGCAGATACATGCAGATCAACGCCTTCGGCACCGACAACTACCTCCGCTACCAGATCCGACACAAGCTCAACCGTATCCGTCAAGACGACATCGTCATTGGCCACGAGGGGGTCGATAACCTTTCGCAGCCAGAGCTTGTCAGTGCTTGCCAGAACCGAGGTATCCAGACAATCAACCTCTCCGAGGACCGTCTGCGTCAGGAATTGCAGCAATGGATCGATCTGCACGTCCGCAACAAGATCAGCGGTACCTTGCTAGTGCTCAGCAAGGCCTTCAATTATGTTGCCGCCGGCAACAACGACAGCAACGCCCAGTCGCATCTCCGCAGTCTTGAGCTGACCCTTAGCAGCTTGCCTGACAACCTCGTCAACGAAGCTGAGCTCAGCGTCAACAGCGAAGGCGCCACCAACAAGCAGCGTCTCGAGGTGCTCCAGCAGCAAGAGGAGCTCATCGAAGACGAAGCCGAGCAGGAGCAGGAGGAGGCTGCTGCACGTGAGGCCGACAAGGAACGCCGCAACGCTGAAAAGGCACGACTCGCGCGGGAGGAGGAAGAGGCTCGATCCTTGCTGCCCAAGAAGGAGACCGACCCTGCTACGGAGGATGCCCGCATGACCAACGAGCAGCTCACCGAGCTTGGCGAGGCGCTCAGCATCCTCAGCGCAAAATCGTCCGTGCTCAAAGAGCGAGAGGAGCTTCGACAGCTCATCCAGGAGGTCAGCGGCTCCGAGGCGTCAGCAACCGCTTCCGCAGAGGAGAAAGCCGCCACCACCACCGCAGCCTCTTCGAGCTCCAGCGCAGAGGCTTCCTCTTCGTCTACCTCCGACGCCGAGAAGTCCGAGCCCGCTCCATCGTCGACCAGCAGCTCTTCTTCGACACGCAGCATGACCAAGCGAATCAAGTCGATGCTCGAAAAGATCGACAGCCAGCTCGAAGAGTACGACCGAGACGTCGGCTCGCGCATGAACCTCATCGAAGCCTCGCACACGGGCAAGATCTCCGTCGACGACCTCGAACAGGCGCTGCGGCTGATCAAGCACAAACCTGAGGACGAGGTCATCGAAAAGATCGTCGACAAGCTCGATGTTGATCACGACGGTCTGGTGCCGCTCGACGATGTCCTTGAGTTGGCCAGGGCAGAGACCGGGCTGGGGATCTTGAGAGATGAAGGTGTCAAGGAGATTCAGGCGCAGGGCAAGGAGATCCGAAAAGGTGACGGACGAAAGCCCAAGAAGAGCGACATTGTCGAGGAGTGAAGGGCGTCCTCGCACTGTCAACACAAACCGCATCCACCACTTATTTGATTTGTCGACTATCGCACGCACACTTGTAATCACCTCATTGCATTCTTCTTGCTCAAGCTCAATCACTAACTCTCAATGTGTTTGCCAACATTGTGACATTCAAAGCTATTCGTGACGACGTAGCGCTCCGCTTAGCGCTCCGCTTAGCGCACAAGCTGCTGCGCAGTGCGGAGGCAGGTGCGGATCTGAACGCTGGCCACAAGCATATAAACAGCTCGAGATTCGCGGAACCCGCTTGCCCCTCCTCCTCCATCACCATCACCACATCTCCGTCACTTATTTGCCGCCGCTATAGCCAGCATCATCGAAATCGTTTCTTCATCGCATAGCCTCCTCTGCTATAGAAAAATTTCCTGATCCGCAACTCGAGTCGACCTACAAGAATGAGTGACGATTGCATCTGGATAGCAGCAAACTTCCTGGTCCCGCGCACCAAGGGAGATCTGGCAATGACGACTACGATGCTCCGGCGCATGCCGTGCTTCAGCCGCCTGAATCGATTCAGCGACTTGGAGGAATGCAAGCATACCATCGAAGATGAAGACCAGGTCTGGGTCCAAGCGGTCTTCGAGGTGCCCGTACACCGTGCTGGAACGATGCTCCAGATGCTCGGAGGATTGCCGCACTTCGGGACGATCTCTCTGCCGGAAGAATGGGAGGTGTTGGACGAGAAGCTGTCCCTGAAGTTGCACCCCAAGCTTAACGGAACGAGCAAGGGTAAAGAGAGAGAGATGGATACTGAAGGCGATTGTACGGTCAAGACTGCTCAGAGCGACACTACTGCGGTCAGCGCGCCTTGTGGAACCGGAGAAGCGGGCACGAGCAGCACTAGCAACGATTGCGACAATCGAAACAAAGGTGAGTCCATAGACGTCATCGTGATCGATGCATAGGTGGGGCAACATAAAGCTGAGATGATCATCCGCTGACAAGAACTCTCCTTTTGAACAGGCATCGCAGACGAGACCACGGCCATTCGAATCGAGTCCGAGCAGTCCGATCGAATCAAAGCAGACATTGCCATCGAGAATGACTTTGTTGCTCTGATTCGTGCTGCTAAGCGGCAGCTCGAGAACCGCAGCCTCCGCCAGCCCGACACACTTCCTACTCAGTCTAAGATTGACTGGTACAACCGAAGGTTGATCAAGCGCAATATCGAAATGGCTCTACGTAGGATGCATCGGATGCGTCGAAACAGAGACATGATGAAGACCGAAAGGGCTCCAGGCCCATAGAAAGCACGCTCAGCACTCTTTCAGCTGTTATGAGCGTGTAGCAAATGTCCGCAAGCGAACCCACTGTGCTTTTGCTCACGAAAATCAATTGCATCGCCACGATCTCATCGCTACGTGATGGCCTTGATATCATGGATGATCACCGCCTCGGTGCTCGACCCCATCCAACCTCTATCGCCGCTCGCCGAGATCAAGAACTTGCAACTGGCGTCCACCACCACATGCGACAGACTTGCACCATGGTGTCCCGCAACAATCTTGAACGGCACCCTCAGATCTCCTCCCTCTCCCGAGCCGGGCACAAACTCGGTATCCCAGAGTCGCAAGTTGTCGTAGCTCCCGCAGATGATATGACGACGATTCGGCATGGCAGCCAACGAGTAGACTGGACCTGATCCAGTCGGCAGACGTAGCGCCCGAGTGAATTTTGCGGTAGGCATGCGAAGATCCCACTCATCGACGGATTCGTTTCTTCGACCGACAAAGACTTTATCGCCGGTCGAGTTGAAGATGGCCGACTGACACCATGGTGGAACCTTGTTTGGTAATGCTAGAGAGTGGACACCGCGGGCGGGTCCATCCGGAGGTGTGTAGTTGGGACAGCGCAAGTCCCACAGGATCACTTGACCGGACAGCGAGGTGGAGAGCATCACGTCAGGGCTGAAAGTCGAGAGGGGCGCGTCGAAGGACGAGGCGATACTGAACCCGCCAAACGCTGGTTTGGGAAGGGCTTTCTTGGGTGGGCTGCCGGCTTTTGTTGGAGAAGACTTGTCGTCGGACGCGTCGGGCTTGGAAGCAGTCGTCGTCGAGCCAGTTGCGGTCGCTGCTGAAGACGAGGGCAACATTGGGACGGAAGAAAGCGCAGGCGACGCCGTCCCTGGCACGACAAGATTGCTCTGCGTGGAGGAACCCTTCATCATCGGTCGACCTGCCAACGGCATATCCTCGTCCGACGATCCGTCATCTCCATCCTCATCCGCATCCTCATCTGCATCTGCATCAGCGTCACCGTCCGCATCCATTTCCGCATCGCCATCCGCATCCGCATCGCCGTCGGCGTCTTCGTCTCCATCGCCGAACAACGAGTCGTCTCCATCACTGTCGTTGCCTGCAGCACCGTTGGGTTCGCTCTTGACCGTGACCGCAGCGTCCCGATCCTTGGGTGCAGACGCAGGCGGCGTATCGCCACCGAACAGATCGTCATCACCACCGTCGTTGTCGAAATCCTGATCGGCACCCGCGACCATCAAACCTCCGGCGGTGGTGCCGCTCAGGCCTCCAGAGATGTTGTCCGGCCGGGAACCGTCGGCTTTGGTTGCTCCGCTGCTGCCGTCCAGAGCCATACCGAGGCTGGCGTTGAGTTCGGCTTCGAAAGCCAGCTCTTCCTCTGTTGGGTCATCGCCAGCAACGGTGGATGGTTTGGCAGGATCGGATGTGCTTGCTGTTGGTTTGATGTCGGAATTCTTGTCGTTCGATGATGAGGATACTGCAGTGGTGTCACTGCTGTCTGCTAGCACGGCGTCCTGTTTTGGAGTGCCGTTGGAGTCTTTTGGAAGCGAGGTTGGTGCAGGATCTGCTGCGTCGTCCGAGGCCACTTTGTCTTGTAAAGATGTCGGCACCGCTTCCGCTTGAGGCTTGTCATCTGGCTGATCTGCTTCTGCTGCTGCTGCTTGATCTTGCGGCGGGCCGGAATCGCCTTCTGCTGTAGATATTGCCGGTGGATCCGTTTCTTTTTGCTGTGTTGACTCCTCTTTCGACGCTGCACCGTCACCATTCGCCATAACTTTGTCGTCACCTCCCTCGTCTCCATTCTCTCCAGCAATCGAACCTTCATTCCTTACCTTGTCTTCCTCGTCCTCATCCACATGCTCAACACCATTCCCGATCGCCTCGGGATGTATCGCAACATTCACGCCACCGTTCTCCTGCCCTTGACCTCCCACCCCTCCACCTAGCGGCTTGAAACTCAAGCTCGATATCTGCCCAGCATGACCGTCCAACTCCCTCACCACTCGACCTGTGTTCAGATCCCACTGGACAACGCTTCTATCCCACCCGCCGGACAGCATGCTCTTCTCGTCCCTCATGACTGCCAATGCCGAAACGGCACCCTTGTGCTTCCTGAAGACATGCCGTGTGACACCAGGTTCGTGCCTGACACCAAAGAGGTGAATGTTGCCGGATTCGGAGCCGCTGAGACCCCAGAGGGAATCTTGTTGGATGGCGAGGCTGTGGACTACACCTATCAAACGGTCCTTTTCGGAACCTGTAGGTGGGTTGAGCGAAGAAGAGGTGGAGCTGGTGGGGAGGTGTTCTTCGTGAGGCCAGAAGGCGGTTAGAGTCCCGCCTCGAGTGATGCCTTCGACGAAGCCGTGGCGGACGTTTTGAGTGAGCATGGTGCGACCGTTCATGGTAGCGTACAGGTCGTACTTGCGGACGTAGCCGTCGGAACCGCCTGTCAGCAGAGTCTGACCGTCGAGCGAAAGAGCGAGAGCGTGGATCTGGGAAGAGTGGGGAGCAGCGGCCATGGGTTCGATCTGGTAGCCGAGAGTGGTGCTGATGCAGGAGGGGGGTGGGTGGAATAAGGAACGACGAGACTGGACTTTGGAGAGGTAGGTGGTGGAGGAGAGGGATTCATCGACGGTGGAGAGGCGACGTTGAGCGGCGCGAGAGGAGGTAGATGCGTCGTCTCGATCGTCATCGTCGGCGTCCGAGTTATCGTCGTCGTCGTCGACATCGGCATCCGGGTCAGAGTTGTCCATGTCATCGTCGGCGTCGTCTTCCTGGTCGAGATCGTCGTCGTCGTAGTCGGGTTCGTCGATGGGCTCGTCGATCTGCTCCTGTTCATCGTCCAATTCCATATCGTCATCCATGATGTTGTTGTGATCAAGAGCCTGCTCTTACGCGGCTGTGAATGGAAGGCTGAAAAGGCAGGAATTCTGCGATAGTGTTATTTATAATGGCTGCATTCGTGCTGGCGTGACGGGGGTATGTAGGGTGAGCCTGTCGGTGGGTACCGAAACTTGAGTGAACCAGTGTGCTCGGATGTTCGGCCCTGCCGCTGACAGTCGGAAGTGCCTCCGAGAGCGAAAGCGACGTTGGGAAAGCGAGGGTGAGTTATAGGATGATGGATTGTCAACCGGAAGAAACACTAAGAGCGGGCGCATTGGCAGTCTTTCTCGAGCCCCGTCAACGCGTCTCTGACCCGCGAAGTACTTTATCGGGTGCCAATCTGCTATCGGGGCCCACCAAATTCCAGATTGCGTGCATGGTCCAAGCTCGGCCAAAATCGCAGCTATCGTCACGCACACAATTCGCACCAAAAGGGGCGCTCTCTCACACTCGTCTGTCGACTCTATCTAATCTCCTCCACCCCTTCCCATCGTCCGTCGACTCACACCTTCTTCTCGCACTTTGATCATCGCATCCCTGCGCAGGAGTCCCTTTCCACCATGTCGTCCGGCAAAGGTCAACGCGAGTCCGTCTTCCCCACACGTCAAGCCCTCGGTTCCGCCAAAACCCGCCTCAAGGGCGCACAGACCGGTCACTCTCTCCTCAAGAAGAAAGCAGATGCGCTCACCAAACGTTTCCGCACCATCACGCACAAGATCGACGAAGCCAAACGCAAGATGGGCAAAGTCATGCAGCAGGCCTCCTTCAGCCTCGCCGAGGTGCAGTACGCTACGGGTGACATCGGGTACATCGTGCAGGAGTCGGTCAAGTCGGCCAGCTTCAAAGTGAGGGCCAAGCAGGAGAACGTTTCCGGTGTCATCCTGCCCGCGTTCGAAGCCGACATCAAGGGAAAGTCGAACGGAGGGCAGGGAAGCGGTGGCGAGTTTGCGCTCACCGGTCTCAGTAGAGGTGGTCAGCAGGTCAACAAGGCGAGGGAGGTGTATACGCAGGCCTTGAAGGTGTTGGTCGAGTTGGCGAGTTTGCAGACCGCTTTCGTGATCTTGGATGAGGTGATCAGGATGACAAACAGGAGAGTCAACGCCATCGAACACGTCATCATCCCAAAGCTCGAGAACACCATCAGCTACATCGTCAGCGAGTTGGACGAGGCAGATAGGGAGGAGTTCTTCAGGTTGAAAAAGGTGCAGGCCAAGAAGAAGGAGAAGGCTGAAGCTGGAAACAAGCAAAGGAAGAAGATGGTGGATGAAGAGGAGGACGACGAAGAGGAAGATCAGGAAGACGCCGAGGCTGGTGGCGATGGCGGCGATCAGGAGGAGGCGGATGCACCGTCCAACGAAAACAAGGATGCCGGGGCGCAAACGGCCAGCAAGAAGAAGAACAAGAAGAAGAAGAAAAAGGCCAGCAGCCCGCCCGAAACACCCGCAGCAGAGCAGGAGCAGGAGCAATCCCACAAAGATATGCTCTCTGGCGGCAAGGACGAAGACGTCATCTTCTGAGAGCACAGCATTGCTCCTTCACTCTCTTGATCCGGTCATCATTCTTCACGGCCCCTACGTCTGCATATCTGTTCATCTTATCTGTTCATTCATTCATGCATATTTTTTGTTTTGCATTTTTTGGGTCTTGTTGCATGATGGTGTTGACTGAATTGTGCGATGTATACGTGTGGGTGCGAGGTGTTTCAAGACCAACACGCGCTGATGAGGAGGGACAGTGCGGCGCCCATCACGACGCCTACGGTGGAAGCAAACACCAGCCTTTCTTCCTGCTCGCGCTCGTATCGCTGCTTTGTAGGTGGTGTCGTTGCATCTTCCGGCTCGACGACGGGTAACGTTTCCAACTCGTCTGTTGGCGGTGGAAGCAACGGCGGAGAATCCATTTCCGCACCTTCCTCCGTATGCCCTGAATCTATCCCGCTCGTCAAACCCCTCAGCTCGCCTCTAAACCCCTCGACACTATCCAATATCAACCTCCTCGACTGCTCCTCCGCCGCAACCAACCTCTGCTCAAACGTCTCTGCCAACCTCCTCCTCTTATACGGTTCCACCAACAAAATCGCCAGTACGAACAGCACCGCATTCAACCCTGCCACGACCAAACTGCCGTACGTGCTCATACCTCTCATCCTATCCGACCAGATCTGCTCTTCATGGTACCTCACCATGACGGCCTTCATCAACTCGTCGAAACACGCCTGCACCTCGGCCTCGCTCCTCTCCAGCTCCTTTTCCGCTTCCGTCTCCTGACGACTCAGTGCATGTTCTTTGCGGAGCAACTCGGTGTAGCGCGAGAGATCGGATTCCGTCCAGGAGTTTTTGCGAGAGAGAAGGTCGTTGGTCTCGCGTTGGGAGGTGCTGCGAGACTGGACGGATTGGAGGTAGGTTCTTTTGGCGGCGGACGCGAGCGTGCGGGCGGATTCGAGAGAGGTCTCGAGGAGTGTGATGCGCGATTTGAGCGTTTCGATGGCCGTGTAGCCTGTGTGCGTGTTGTATTGGGTCGAGAGGTTGGAGAGTTTGGATCGGAGTCGGGAGATGAGGGTTCGTGTGTGATCGGTGAGGGTGGAGAGGGTTGCCGACAGCGAAGAAGAGGACGTGAGACCGTCGAACGAGGGGAGAGAGGTTTTGCGAAGACGCTCGAACATGGCTGATGGAGTATTGGGGGTTGTATCTGTTGATGCTGAAGATTTCGACGAGGGGGTGGAGCTTGATGATGCTGATGACTCTGATGCTTTCGACTGCTCTATCGCTTGATCTCTTGTATCTGAGCTGACGTCCTGCTTGTCCGATGCTTCCACCTGCTTGTTGTGTTCATCGTGCTGGATTCGGGTGCTATCAGAAGCATTCTTGCCTTTGACGTCGTCCGCATATCGAGATATGGAATGAGCTGAAAAGGCACGATTGCCGAAAGCTATACATTGCACGACCCTTTGTGATCCTGATTCCTGTGCAGGAGCTCGTGCTATTGAACCATATGATCTGCACGCCCATTCATCCTCTCTGCCAATGCGAGTGTGCCATCGAGATGCACTCGAGATGATCGGTACCGCGGTGGTGCTAGTGCTCGGGCCAGCTCGTGCCGCCAACGCCGGTACTCTTGCTGCGAGTCTCCGCGCGTTTGTTGCGAGGATCGGTCCCATGACGTGCTACGATGGTCGACGCTGGGAAAAGTGCGGGACAAGTGTTGGTTTGGTGTGTTGGACCAAACCTTAAAGCTTCTCGACAGCGCCCGATTTCGTGTCAATTAAATCGGGGCTCAGCTCAATTAACGCGTCCGACGCCTCAAAAAGACGCGCGCCGCTGCTTCTGAGCGCAAACCAACACTTTCCGCCCAACGAACTCAGCCATTCATTCATCCTTCCCGCGCATCCTCCCTTCCATCCTCCTCCCCACCAACCACATCACTCAACCTCAACCGCAATCAACCTCGTCAGTCAAGATGGAGAAGCCAACACCGCTCATCAACTCGTCCATGCTCTCCCAATACTCCGGTCAAACCGTCCGCATCGTAGGCAAAGTCCAGAAGATCACAGGCAACACCCTTCTCATCCAAACCTCCGATCAGGGCAACGTAGAGGTCGCGCTCAATCCGGATTCCGACATCACGGGCAGCACCTACGTTGAGATCACCGGAAAAGTCAGCGAAGGTGGAAGCGATATGGATGGCCATCTGATTCGAGAGTTTGCGATCGTCGATTGTGGAGATGGTGTCGGTAAGTTTCATGCAGCAGTAAGACGGCGATGGCAAACAGGCAGAGAGTTTGCTGACACAATATCACATTTGCGGGATGAAACAGATATGACACTTGTGGAGAACGTCGTGCAGATCTCGTCGTCTTTCCCGAATCTCTTCACCGATTCCACTTGAGGTGGATCCGACAGCATAGTCTCCTTTGTTCTCTGCATTTTTGGCCCTTCGAATGAACTCTTGCATAGCTGACTCTACACGGCATGGCAGTCACGACCGTGCTATCGTCGCAGGCTGAGCATCTCTATCGAGATCTCCCGAGGCATCTCAGCAAGTCCCCGACGACAAACACGAAAGATCACACTCTCGAATAGTCTCTCCACTCCGCAGCAAACGTCGTATTGAACATCAACTCGATGCTATCCACTGTACACGCTCCCCAACTTCTCGTCCCAGCCTGCGTCGCCCTTCTTTGGCTTAGGTTCTCCGCCTGTTGTCCGCTCGATGTACTCCAGCCCCCTATGCAACTCCAACCAAGGCTCTGTGCCCTTGACATACCTGGCACCCAACCATCCAAACACCCTCTTCTCCGTCACAGCAGCCACGTACCCCATCCACAAAGCCACGTTGACCTTCCATCCACCTCCCACCTCCCCATCCTTTCCCCCCTCCAGAGCTGGTCCTGCACCCCAAGCTTCTAAAAGTCGCGCTGCCCGACCCCTATCCGCTTCCTCCGCAAGCAAAAATTCGAAAAATCGCCTCCTCACCCCGCTTCTCGACACTCCTCGATCAGTTCCGGCGAAAAACTCGTCAAACAGCTCGACAGAGTTGACGCCCCACCGTCTGGCGACGATGCTTCCGAGAAGTAGCGCGAGTCGAGGCGGAGCGTACGTCATCAGGTCCACATAGACGCTGTGTGATCGAGTGAAGAGGATCAACTTTTTCTCCTTCGAATCGGCTGTCGTGGATGAGCTTGTGATGTTCAACCCGGGATCAGCTGGATCCGTCGACCTCACTTCTACCGTCCATCTCTCGCCTCTTTCCGCTTGCAACTCTTGCACCCGCTTCTGCAGTACTTGAGCCACGTACTCCTTGGCCACGCCTTCGGCCCACCCGGCAGGTGGGTAGAGCAGCCCCCCAGCGCGTGAATCTGCACCCGCAGCGGCAGATCGATGCGCCTGAATCCGGTTGACAGCAGGTGGAAGTCCCACGCCATCGTACCCCGCCGCCACCTGCGCCGAAACCTCTTCGGTGGCTTGAACCATGTCCGGTCTGCCGAAAGCGTCCAGTCTCTTGGCAAAGTGCAGTTTGGCAGCTTCGTAGAGGATGCGTGCGAAGGTGAGGAAGAGGTCGAAGGGTTGTCGGAGGATCGCTGCGTAGAGTGTTGCTGGGGAGAGCGGACGCGTGTGTCTGCCCGTCGAGCGATGCGGTTTGCTGGAAGCTGGTGGTATGGAGACCGAGTCGAGCGTGGCCATGAGTTTCTTGACCAGCTTTGTGGGCGAGGATGCGTCCTCTGATTCGACGAGAAGCAACAGTCGGATGCCGAGATTGAACGTGTATCCGTCGGCGAAAGGCTGTTTGAGGAAGAGGCGGTAGTATCCACCACGGTCGTTGAAGGGCGATACGTGGAACGAGCGTGGGAACGTCCATTGGTGGTCGTAGCCTCCCCTTTTGCGCTTGGTTTCGGAGCGTGGTGATGGAGTGTCTGGATCCAGCTGCTGCGTGGTTTCGTCGGCATCTTCATCCTTCCCTGCTTCCAGGACGTAAACATGTCGTTCTCCGAACGTGTTGTGCACCTCCAAGACGACCAGCCAGAAGTCACCTCTCGTCTCCTCGTTCTTTCGCATCGCCTTGTGTTCGCTCTCACCGTACCCAGCGGGACGGAAACAGTAATGCACGGTCAACGGGTTGATCCCCGTCAAGCCCACAATCGATGGCATCGTGACCGTCCACACCTGTCCCAATTCACTCCTCCAATCCTTGTCTCCCACCACATCCTCATCCTGAGGACCTGCCCTCAAGAATCCTCGATCTCTCAACTCGTACGCCAGCTTCAGCAGTATCGATCCGCGAATCCACTCTCCCCTCCCCTCATCCTCCACCGGAAAGTGGTTTCTCAAATACCCGTCGGGGTGGATCCCCGTCCAACTCCACGTGTACCGATCATTCCTGGCCCTCTTCTCCTCCAGCTTCTTCCTCTCGATCCTCTCCGCCGCACGCATTTTCCGCTTCCAATCATCCCCATCCTCGTTGCTCGCGACGGTTCGACCAGCTGGAGTGACGTTCTTCCTCCCGGCTAATGCGGATTCGTCGACGAACTCGGGTTGAAGCACGCCACCTTTCCAGGCGAAGGCGTGGCCGGTGTCGAGGAGGCGGGTTTCGAGCTTGTCGAGGCGGAGGGCGAGGTAGAGCGTGTTGTAGCGAAAGGCGTGGCGCGAAGGGGTGGGGAGGAAGCGCGCGTGGCGGGTGATGGCGGGTACGACGAATGCGTTGGTGGCGGAGGAAGGGGAGGGGGGAGCGAAGAGGAGTTCGAGGAGGGAGGGGAGCTGTTGAAGGGAGAAGAGGAGGAGCAGGAGGTAGAGAGGGATGAGGTAGGGGTTGCGGAATGAGATCGAGTCGATGTTGGTTGGGAGCGACCAGCTCGTTGTCGGAGAGGAGGACGCGTTGAACGACATGATTGTCGGTCGAGGCGAGGCGACGATGATGCGGGTCGTCTGCGAATGGATTCTATGGTGGGGTTGAGTTCATTGTGCTTATGATGTGGATGATGGCGAGGAAGAACATCCAAGTCGGATGGTTTTGGCTGAGCACAGACGTTGCAGAAACACCGAAAGCCTCCACACTGCCAAACACCGCGTTCTTCTCAGGGTCCATCTTTGTTCGTCCCAACACAACCACCATCCATCTGTCACCCTCTGCACTCTCCATCCAGTCGCTCAACCATGTCACGCAAAGGCAACCTCTCCTCCCGCTCCCTGCAATACACCGCGCCATCCACCCCCAACTTTCTCAAAGCGCTCAAAGCCCAAGTCGCCACTAGCGAACGCTACAACACCACCACCGACCGTCCCCGCGATGAACTCGACAGCCTTGTCACCTCCACTTCCTCATCGTCCTCGATCGGAAAGAGGCGGAAGCGCGACAACGATCAACAAGACGAAGGACTCGATAGCGAGGACGAGATGAACGGTGCGCAGGTCGTCGTCCTCAAAGAAGGCAAGCATCTATCCCACGACGAAGCGTTGATGCTCAAACAATCAGCCACCGCCACAACACAGTCGAGTAAAGAGGAGGCAAAGAGGCCAACGCAGAACATCGCATCCTCGAACAGTGTCGATCCGAAGACGAAACGGCGCAAACCCATCGGCCTCGGAGACCAAGCGCCAACGGACGCTTCTCTGAATTCCATCCTCGACAAAACCGACTCAAAGAAACGCACCGCCGATCCACTAGACGACGTCAAACAGCTCATCCGTCAGTCTCGTCCCCACCCAAACCACAAGCAACAAGACAACCCCCGCGCCGCCAAACAAGCACAGACCAAGAAACTCAAAGCTCAATCTGGCAAAGGTCTCAGCTTCAACTTCGACGACGAGTAAATCCCTCCTCCCTCGAATCACACTCCATCCTACGTCTACGAGGTATCATAGTTGCATTTTGAATCAAAAATTCTCTAATCTATGCTATGCACCGGGTTGTAGTCTATAGTCCATACTCGTCGCTCAACCGCTCCAACTTGTTATACATCAAAAAGATGATCGCACTCGACGGCGCACTCCTCAAACAGGTCACGCCGCAACCGGCGTACAACCCCCTGACGCCCCTGGTCCTGTAGATGTTCTTGAACGTCTCGAAGAAGCCTGTTCCCTTCCACTTCTCGCCCTGAACGCGGTTGACTGCGCGCATCTCCTGTTCCGTCTGCATGGTCGACTTGACCGAATCGGCGGGGAAGAGCACCACGTTGTAGCTGATTCCGGCCAGCGCACCTGCTCCGACGAGCTCGAGCGAGGAGAGGTCCTTCTTGGTGATGTCGTCTCGCTTCTGCAGGAGCTTCTTGCGCGAGATGAGGTAGCGAGAGCACGATTCGAATGCGAGGAACCACGCTACTCCGCCGCCTGTTTCGCGAAGCAGCGTTCCCGTCTGTCCGAGCCACAGTCCGCGGATTCCGTCGGTGGCGACAGTTCGACGCAGCAGCGCGAGCGGTCCATCGAGCGTCTTGATCGCTTGGGATCGCGAGCTTGTCGAAGCAGCAGCATTTCGCAACGCGCTCGTGTGGATCGATCGTGACTGCTGCAGCGCTGCCTGAACAGGACCCCCCCTCTCCGCCGCCGCGGCTACCGACGGCGCCTGCTGCTCCCTCGTGATCATCTGCACCTGCATCTTGCACTTGATCAACTCGATCGGCGTCAACACCACACTCGTCACCATCCCAGCCCCCGCCGCCGCGATCGCCAGCTGCGGAATCGACAACGGCTTCTCCGCATCCTCTTTGGCCGCCGACCTGCCGCTCCTCTCCTCCCCATTCACCCATCGAATCGCCGACTGAATCTGGTTGTACGTGAAGAACAGACACGCGTTCTCCATCGTCGCTCCGATCACGGGCATGCTCAGACCCCGGTACAGCCCACGAACCCCTTCCTGCAGATACGTCTGCTTGAAGCAATCGAACGCACCCGCGTAGCGTCTAGGTCGATCGGCGGATTGCGTCTGCAATCGAACCTTGACGAGATCGAAGGGGTGTTCGAACACCTTGCTCACCATCCCTGCGATCGAGCCAAAGGCGATGTCTTTGGATGCTTGGCTGAGGCGACCCGAGGCCGAGACGGCGGAAGCGTTGGCGAGTGCAGGCCCTTCCTCTTCATTGGGAGAGTGGATCATGTATCGTCGCGACGTGTCGTCCAATACGTCTGCAGGCCGTTCACCGTGCATCGGCTCAGAGCCCTCGGTGACGCGACTCCAACTTTCCTCCAAATGCTGTCGTGGAGAGTCGCCTTCGTCCATGGGCACCGACACCTCATGGCGGTGATTCGAGGTGGAGTCCCTGAAAGAAACAGCGGCCATGGCGTCTTGCAGCGCTGGTACTGACGCCGAAAGCGGATCCGTCACGCTATAGCGCTGCTTGTTCGAACTGCCTTCCAAGAGCGTCTCGATTTCTACGCCGTTCTCGTGGTCAAAGTGATGGCTCGATGAGAGCGTAGCTGCAGAAACGCGGGCCGAGTCGGGCGGACTAGTACCTGACGAGCTGCCGGAAGGTGTGGTTCGAGCAGCTGATGCCGAAGAGGAAGAGAAGGGTCGTGGGTGAGATACGCCTTCTGGAAGCGCCGACGAGACGCGATGAGTGCGAAGCAGCGGGCTCGGGATGCTGTCGAAGGCCGAGTGGGCGGCGGGTTCGATGGCAAGACCGAAGGAAGGACGCTTGCGTCGCGAAACCGAAGAGCCCGAGACAGTGAGCCGATGACCTGCACCCGACGGACGGGAAGCAGTTGCAAAGCCAAGAGCCGTTGCTGAGGAATGCGGCTGCGCGGCAGTGAAACGCCCTTCTTGGAGGTTCTCGAGCGATGACGACTGGATCAGCGGCGAAGAGATGGAAGGTGCACTGAGCCCAATCGACTGGAAACTGCCGCTGCTGGCGAGGTGAGGCGAGGTGGAGCCGTCACCGGTTGCAGGGCGTCGAAGGGAGCGCGAGCTGTTCTGGCGAGCGGCAGATTTTGGTGGACGATGTGGACCCGAAAGGACGGGAGGTGCAGGGCCCGAGACGAGGTGCTTGTCGGAGACCGATGCAGACGGAGGCGCGGTGGTGGTGGATGCGACCGAATTGGTGAAGGAATGGTACGACTGATGCGAGTGTTGCGAGTGTGACTGTGGCTGCGAGTGCGGATTGGACTGGTGAGAGTGGTGTGACGAGCCAGACGACGTCGAGACGACTGGTGGTGGAGAAAGGGCAAGGTGATGTGCAAGTGGGCCCGAGGGTGGACGTGGAAAAAGCCACGAAGAGCGCCCGTGCGTGGAATTTTTGGTGAAATTTGTCGCTCCGACTGCCGCCGCATGAGATGCCGGTTCCGAAGAATCGGAGTCGAGCCGAAGACGCGGTGCGCCCTGGTGGCGATCCAGATGGTCAGCTTGTGCTCGTGCTGCTGCAGCCATGCGATGATATTCCGAAGCACGCAACGTCACATCGGCAGCATCGGCTTGCTCGTTGTCGTTGAATACACCGTCCTGAAAGTGACCCGAAAACGTGGAGGATGTGACCGACAAGGGCCGCGAGATGACCGCACCCGATACTCGCTTGCCGGAATGCGACTGTGAGCTGTTGCTGCCGCTGAGCACGGGCGAGCCCAAAAAGCTCGACCAGGGCCTGTTGCCCACCAGGCTGTTGAGCGACCGACGGCTCGCATGACCGCGCCTGCTGCTCGCTCCTCCCGCGGGCGGGGGCATGTGGATCGAAAGGCTGTTGGAAGACGCGTCGGACGTTTGACCGTCGTGGATGCTGCCGAGCGTTGTTTGCGAGCCCAAAGACAGAGCGGGACGATGCGAAGTCGGAAACGACACAGCAGCATCGCCCGAAGCTGAACGTTCAAACGAAGCTGAGCTGGAGTGAGGTGTTGACCGATGCGATTCGCGCGAATAGGGCCGATACGTCTGCGACTGGAACCCGAACGGCGCTCGCGATGTCGCGGCGGCGTCGTTCGCTGCGGACTCGCCAGAAGCCACGCCGGCGACACTGCTGCTGTTGCTCAAAGTGGCGAGCATCTCGACGCCCTCTGCATCATCAGCCTGGTCGTGTTCACCGCGACGCAAATGCGGATGAACCGGGATCGAGGGTGTTGCCTTGTCCGAAGACGAAGCATCGTCGAACATGTCAAACTCGGAGCGGTTCGGGAGCCCGACCGGAGCAGGTGCATTGGCATACAGCGCGCGGTGCTCCTTGATGGCTTGCTCGGTGGACAGAAACAGGGGACCTGCGTTGCCAGTGAGCCTGCGAGCTTGTTCGTGCGAAATGTGCTCGATGACGCTGTTGCGATTGCGCTGGCTGGAGGCAGAGCGCAAAGCCAGTACATCGCGCAGCGGCCGCCTGCCACCATCAATGCTCTTGGCTCGCGAGCGCGGCGATGGAGGCGCGATGGGCGCGATGGGACGTGCCCGATCCGAGGCGGAGGCCACAATCCTTGAATTCCTACTGGGAGAGGCAAAGCCTCGCAATAGGTCAAGAGACGGGGATTTGCGTGCCATCCTGGGCGACGCGGCCAAAGGCGCTTCTGAAGCAATATGCGAGCTTTGGGCAGTGGTGTCCGACTCGACCGCGCCAGCAGCCAGGCCTGGAAGGTGCGACTCGATATCCGCGGACGGGAATGGCAAAAGCGGGGGGAGTGAGGCATCATTGGCACCAACATGAATCTTGGAATCCCTTTCGCGCTTGTTCATGAGCTTGCGCAGACCCGAGACCAGACTGCTCCTGTTCTTGGCGTGTTTGCGAGGAACCGAGCCGGACGCGGTCGATGAGACCTCCGTGTTGATGACAGGCGATGCAGCTGTGCCTGCGGCGCTTTGAACGCCTTGGCGATGAGGTTGCTGTGCAGAGCTGGATGTAGATTGCGCGGCATGAGCGGTAGAAGAAGCAATCATGGGCGAGTCGAGCACACGGGCGATCGAGTGCCGATTCCGATCGCTTGTTGCAATGCCGTTCTCGGCTGTCATCTGTGCCAGGATGGGAGACGCGGTTCCAAATTGGTTTTCTCCGAACATCTCTGGGCTTGAAATGCGCGAAGAA
Organism: Pseudozyma sp. F8B2; assembly: GCA_003004685.1. Taxonomy (NCBI): domain Eukaryota; kingdom Fungi; phylum Basidiomycota; class Ustilaginomycetes; order Ustilaginales; family Ustilaginaceae; genus Pseudozyma; species Pseudozyma sp. F8B2. The sequence goes on along the minus strand of NXFQ01000010.1, from coordinate 194,714 downwards.
GGGAACGAGATTGCAGGGGCGAGCGGGCTGCCAGCCTGTGCGCGGCTGGTGCGACGATCGAACGTCGACAAGGAGGGAGTCCGAGCTGAGCCGGTTGCAGCGTTGAAGCCGGCGGCAGAGTTGGAAGAGCTGGTTCGTTGACGAGCACGGGGGCTCGTAGTACGATCGTCGAATGAGCGAAAGACAAAGCCAGAAGCTGGAAAGGAAGAAGAGCTGTGAAGCGAGGGCGAGCGTGGGTATTGGTCCTGGATTCCGGCAGATCGAGGCGAGTCGCTTCCGGCGTGGAAATTGGGAGTGAGCATGGGACTTGAGCCTACGCTCGAGTGCGCACTGTAGCTGCCACCAGTAGATTGGCGCACGTGTGCATTGCCGAATCCATTGGCGCCAACCAAGGACGTCGAAGATGCCCTGGACGAGACAAGAGGAGGCGCCGGCGAAGCGAACGTGGAGGAGGAGGTGGAGGGGCGCGGATAGACGAGGGCATCATCGATACGTCTCTGCTCGGGAAGGTCGGGGAGCACGGTAGTCGAGGGCGTTTTGCGCATAGAGCGTGTCCATGGTCGAGCAGAGCTGGAGGAGAAAGCCGACTGAGGTGGCAGCGGTTCGTGCGAGGCGAGCGGTGTGGAATAGGCAGACGCAGCATCGATCGTGTGCATGAAGCTGTCGGGACGCGGCGAGGAGAGCGAGGTGCGAGATGCTGAGCCGTCGATGTTGGAGATGACGGGTGACTCGAGAAGAAGAGGTGAATCGCGAGCGACGTCTTGGAGGAAAGCGGCATCGTTCCTATCCCACATGCCATGGTCGATGCTGTCCTCGGGATGAGAGGCGGTGTCGCGCGATTGGATGCTGCTGAAGCGTTGGCGTATGGTACCCCATCGTGGCGTCTTTGTGGTGCCGATGGGAGGCGAAGCCAAGGCTGACGTCGAAGGGCCAAAGTCGAGATTGAGGCCGGCGACACCGAGGCCTGCCGCAGCGACAGGCGAAGGATCGAGCTCGGACGACTTGATCATGGCTCGAATGCGCGATGGCTTGGCTGAGGCGGAATCATGTGTGCATGCTCGGGACGCGGTGTCGACGTACGATGATCGGAGGTGGTGCGGGATCGAGAGTGATGGAGAGGGAGAGAGTTGCCACTGGTTGGAGGAGCAGCAGTGGTATATACGTTGGAGACTGTATCAAAGTGTAGATCGGAAAGTGCACGATTGCGGATGCGTGTGCGTGTGCGGATCGGATTCCGAGCGATCTAGACTCGGAAGGAGCTTGAAATGGGTGCGATGAGACCTAGATTCGATGCGCAGTTGTGTGAGATGGTGTCGTAGTCGGAGGATTGCTTTGTGAGGACAGAGTAAGCTACGCAAGCGGATCATGCTCCGACATGTATTTTGCTGTGGGCCGTTCGAGGTTGGGTGCGGATAAAATAAAGAACAACACTTTCTGTTGTACAGTCAATTGTACAGCTGTCTTTGGGTGGAAGCGCAGTTTCGCGAGACGGGGCTGAATCAGGGCAGCGGCAGCTAAGGCAGCAGCGCAGCAGCAAGCAGCCAACGCGCATCTCTCCATTTTTAATCTCGAAATATCAAAACCTGCCTGACTTAGCCAGGAAAGCCCCTTTTTCTCTTTCGGTGTTTGCTGCAGGTGATGACTGGGCGAGAATCCTCTGCGCGCCCCGGCCTTCGGGATCACGAGCGGGAGCGCGAGCGGGAAGAGCGCATTGCAGATCCCACCATCCAAGCACACCTCTACTGTACACCTCTCAGCCGCGTCGCCCAGCCGCGGAACGGATTCGGCAAGCAATCCTTTTTCTCACGCCGCACGTCGATCCGGCATCAATCAAGTCTTTTTGCATGATCGTCACCCTGCACTTGCCTGCATCCGATGCGGGCCACATTGAGCGGATCAAGCTTTCTCTCCATTGTTTCGCGCTGCTCTTCAGGAATCAGCACACAGTCTCCTTCCCTCACAACAAACGTCGACCGCTCTTGGCAGTGATGCGTGGGAACGCATCGCCTATTGTCAAAAGCTTTGATCGTCATCAGCTGAAACTACTTTTGCCGGATTTGACCGACAGTGTTTGTTTGTGTGTCTTCGACGAGCCAAGTTCGGAAAGACGCCAATGGCTTTTTTTCTCTTCTGTTTCATATTTGAAAAGGAGGCGACAAAAAGGAGGCGAAAATCACGATTGCATGCGGACGTGCAGCAAGCAAAAGGGGTCTGGACCGAATCCACGGTTCCACTCACACACCTTCTATCAGCCCTGGAAGCACATGGTCAGACACATGGGCATCCTTACTGTGATCATGGCTTGCTTGGCATGTGTCCAAGGTCTCTCTGCGGACAGCAAAGCCGACCCGCGCAGCTGAAGCACGGTCTGCCTTCTGATTCGCTGGTTTCCGCATTCGCTCGTCCATCCTGTCCGCACAACAATCTGTTTTCTGTCCGTCACTCGTCAGCTCGAACCTTGGAGCAGGAGCAGCGCGGTACGGTCGAACGGTCTAAAATGAGATGTAACAAGATGATTTGTTCTAAAAGAAGATGTAACATTCTACATCTTGTTACAGAGTGGAGGATTTTTCCGCACTTTTTCCACGTCGGTGCGTCATCTGTTTCCGCGTTTCACAGGCTTTCCCCGCAATCGTTACCTTGACGTCGTCCTCCTTTCAACCATTCTGGCTTCCATCTCATAGAAACCTCTCATAGAGGGAAACATGATGGCCACGCGAGACTCGGTTGACGTGCTGCTGCTGGGCTCCGGGTGGACCGGGTCCTTCCTGATACCTCTTCTCAAACATAAACGCCTCACCTACGCCTACACATCGCGCTCTCCACCGGACGAGAAGCAGCCCCACGACGACCACAGGATCCAATTCGAGCTCACCGATCCCGTCACCAAGCAGTCCCTCGAGCCACTTCCTCGAGCATCCACCGTCGTCATCATCTTTCCCATCAAGAACCTCCAGCAGGTAGATGACCTCGTCAACGAATACCAAGACTTGCACGGTCCCACCAGATGGGTGCAGCTCGGAAGCACAGGCATCTGGGGTCCAGGAAGGAGCTCCTCCTCTTCTCCCTTCGACACCACCAATGCCAGAGCTGCAGCAGAACAGCGTCTGCTCGATATCACCTCGCTCTCTGCATCGAAGCAGGCAGGTGCAGCCGCCGTGCTGAACCTCGCTGGTCTATATGGTGATCAGCGACAACCTAGAAATTTTGCTTCACGCGTAGGCGCATCCAAGGAGCTGCTTTCCATGAAGGGCAGCGTTCACTTTGTCCACGGTCAAGATGTAGCAAGAGCCATTCTGCTGCTCCATAATAGCAACCGTGCAGGCTGGGGTCGTCGTTGGATCGTCTCGGATACAAAGGTGTATGATTGGTGGCAGCTTTTCCGCTTTCTTCGACCTGCACTGCCGGAACACCCGGACGACAGTCCAGAGACGGCTCAGAGGTGGGTCAGAGAGCTGATGAGCGAAAACAGGGTCGATACGTTGCCCCGTCCCATCGCCGAGTCCCCGGGTCAGAATCTGCCTCGCTACCTCGAGCGTGCGTTGGAAGGACACGAGTTCTGGGACCTCTTCGGCAAAAGACCCGCCGTCGGTTCCGTCTATCAAGGCGGCGAGCATGGGCTAAGGCCCCATCTGTCTCAAGCAAGCGGTGTCAGCAACATGCTCGATGCGTTCGAAGACATTCAGCGCAAATGCGATTCGATCCATCTGCCCAGAACGGTCTCGGACGTCGCCAAGCAGGCGTACCGCCGAGTGGAAGAGGAACAGCTTCTTCGCGGAAAGAAACCGGATGCCATCGTCGCCGCTGCCATCTACCTGGCCTGCAAGGTGAACCACGTTCCGAGGACGTTCCCGGAAATCTGCTCGCTGACGAGCGTCTCCAAGAAGCACATTGGCCAATGTTTCAAAGAGATGCAGCAGGCATTCGGTCTCGATGCGACGGGCGCTGGATCATCTCGAGATCGACTCAACGACAAGCTCGTCGGATCCAGCACTCAGTCCTTCGTCATCCGAGAGTTCGATCCTACCATCCCCCCCGAACGTATTCAAAACCTCATAGACCGAATCGAACAGGACTGCCGGCGTCCTCTACCAGCTAAAGCCACGTTCGAAGGTGACCACCCTCACCTCGGACTCACCCACGACCGCTTCGTCTCCCTCAGAGACGCCTGGGTCCCCTTCCTCCACTCCCACCCTTCCACACCCGCCACCGAACTCGACGAATCCATCTCCATCCGATACCCGACCCGCTCCGGACCCGACCACGACACCTGGCTCGCCGAACAAGCGCGCATCTCCTCCTTCGACCACTACAAAGTGCTCATCGAAGACGTCGACCTTCACTTCATCCACGAGCGTGCCAACCCGCCCGCCGCCGGGTTCAACACCAAGGTGATCCCGCTCCTGCTGCTGCACGGATGGCCGGGATCGTTCCACGAGTTTCTGGATGTCATCAAGCCGCTGGCGCATCCGGGCAACTTGACGCCGGTGCACTTTGATGTCGTGGTACCTTCGCATCCTGGGTACATTTTTTCGGGCGGTGCAAACGGTTTGGCGAGGGATTCGAGAAGTGGCAAGTTGGTGGGCAGCCATTCCGGTCCGGATGGAGATTTGCTGGTGAAGGACGTTGCGAGGATGATGCACAAGTTGATGTTGACGCTGGGATGTAGGAACTACGCGGTGCAGGCGGGCGACTGGGGTGCCGCCGTGTTGAGGAGCATGGCGATCCAGTTTCCACAGAACGTCAGGGCGGTACATTTGAACTTTTGCCCTAGTCAAGGTCCAAATCTGGTTCTACCGGTGCTGGGTCGGGAGTTGACGCCAAAGTGGGTCTTGAGACTGCCTCACTCGGTGACGAAGCAGCGATATTCAAAACGAGCTTTGGGTATGTTCGAGGAGTACACTTCTGGCAAGAAGTCAAGGTCGTTCTGCGGGATGGGCTGGTTGATCGGTCAAGCAGCGGAAGCGGCTACAGAGATCGGGTGGAAGTCCCTCTCGAAGCTATCGCTCGGATCGATCCCGCCACCACTCTCGACCGACGAACGAGAATCCCTACTCCGTGGCATCGAATTCGCATCCACGGGAAGCGCCTACGCCGCGATGCATGCGACCAAACCATCCACCCTCGGCCTCGTGCTCTCCCGATCACCCCTCTCCACCCTCGCCTGGATCGCCGAAAAGATGTACGCCTGGACCGACCAACCCCCCACCCACTCGGCGATCCTCACCAACCTCACGCTGTACGAGCTCACCGACACCATCGCAGGCTCCTTCTACCCGTACAGAAACCGCGATCCCCGAGGTCCATCGGAGATCGCCAGCGATCCAAACAACTACATCCACCAACCGACCGGGTTCTCCAGCTTCCCGGAGGAAATCATCCAGGCCCCGAGAAGCTTTGTTCAGGCCAGCGTCAATCTCAAGTGGTACAGGCGACACAGCGAGGGTGGTCACTTTGCTGCGTTGGAGGTGCCGGCGAGGTTTGTGGAAGATGTGGTGGATTGTTTTGCGGAGATCTGGCCTTGTTAATCGACATACGTGCTGACGAAGCGTGGTGGCTTAATTTACATCGTCGTAAAGGGATGCCGATCGAGCGTTGGGCAAGGATTGTGATTACGAGCAAGAGAGTGAAACTGTTACACATGGAAAACATATGGATGAAGATAGGAGCGGCGGAAAGAGTGTTGTAAAAGACGGATTCGGTTCCCAGTGCCAACAGGAGGTCCGTCACAGCAATCCATTCTGTTCCTTGAGGGTGAAGCCCAAGCTTCGACCACGTTCGAAACAGTCCACCGTCGAAGAACCATCTTTGCTCGAACATACCTCCGAGTCCTTATCGATCTCTACTCGCAACGCAGAGCTCCCAAGAGAACTACGATATGATTTCCTCTTCGTCCCATTCCCTTCATCCTCCGCCTCCAAATCGACGTCTTCGACGACGATCATGCACGGTGGAGCAACGCCATTTTTCCTGCCACCATCGCGGTATGTCTCGCGCTCGACACGCTTGATTTCGATCGGAACCTGACTGCGAATCAGGTTGACGCCGATAGCCGACCGGAAGAGGGGCTCTATGGAGATGATCCTGCAAAAGAAGATGTAGAAGACGCACGTCATGAAGATGATGCAGCTGACGATGATGATCGAGTCACGAAGCGTTGAGCTGATGTTTCCACGCTTGACCTGCTTGGGAAAGGAATTGGCGACGATGTAGATCGGAACCATACCGAATCCAGGAGCAGCAACGGCGATCAACCAGATGTAGCCCTGAGCGAACAGCGTCATCTTCCAAATGTTCAAGGTGAGATCGTTGGTGCTGTTGTTGGTATCTTCGGTGGGCCGACCCTTGGTGATCAACCACCAGGATTTGCGGAAGTAGCCGTACGTAGAAGGAGGTCGAGTCGGACAGCGGGAGCATGCGTAGTTGACCAGACTGGAGCTGTTGGGGAGGCCGTAGATGCAGCAAGGCACCCAGATGCCGAACGCGGCGATGGTGGATACGATCAGATTGATGCAGACGTATCGATGCGATTCAAAGTAAGCGGCTGCTACTCGACGCGAGGCCCAGATGAGTTGATCCGACGCCTGGGTTGCTCTAAAAGCTGGGTCGTCGAGACGATGATGACTCGCTGCCACGATGGCGCTGACAATGTCGGCAGGGAGGATTTCTCTCGCCAGATGTTTGGCGTGAAAATAGGCACGACCGGCAAAGCCAGAGAGGACGCATGTGGTGACAACAAAGACGACCGGTGTTACAAAGAGCGCCGAGTTGGCGATCAAGGCATTCTTGATCACCGGAAGATAATTCCACTTGTTGCGGTGCGCAGCGCTAAACGGAGACAGCGGCGATCTAGGGCTGCAACCCAAGATGAAGCCGTGCAGTCCCAGCTCGGCACCAAGGATGAGAGGTGCAAACGGCAGTGGAATGGTCCACCACCACGCATACGAGGGGATCTTGACGAACGAAAATGTAGCGATCACGATCGCCGTCACAACCCACGCGAACAGATAGCCCGCCACACCGAGCACCAAACAGAAAACTGCGTTGGTCACGTAGAACGAGCCAAAAGGCGAGTCCCTCCTGTTCAAGAGCCAAAGGTTGCCGAACGCCTTCTTCCTGATGAGCAGGATGAAACTAATGCCGATAGCCAAGAGACACTCGAATTGACTGATGAGCAGCCACACGCGATGTCCAGTCGTCTCGGGTACGTAGATGACCCTGAAAAGGATGTCGATGACCTGCGCTTCGGTCTGACCGCGATGCAGGAATTGCATGCTGCGAGGGCTGATGGGATGCGCCAGGCTCAAAGTAGCACTCGGCATGTCCAGACTTGCGGTTGAGTTGGACTCCATTGTGTCCAAGATGTGTCGAAGCTAAAGGAACGGGGCGAAAAGGTGCGGAGAAGGACAGGAACGGGACGAAAGGGCGAAGGTTGTTGACGAGGCCTCGCCTATGTTCAACGATGCCTTTATACTGCTTTGAGATGGCTCGAAGGAGATCGAAAGCCGACTCGTACAAGGACCCGAGCTTCAATGCTTCACTCTTCTCGCAGAGAGTCAGAGCAGATAGTAGTCGGGCGGTGAGCCTTGGAACTTACTTCGATCCAAAGTAGGCGTAGCCGAACCGGTTCTGAAAACAAGAATTCCAAAGATGCCGCACATGTTCATCACAAGGAAAGCTGTGATCTCCCGAGATGGCCGGGACCATGTGCACGTATGCATCACAAGCGCAACCTCCGAGAAATGGAGGCCCAAGCCCAAGGCCAAGCTCAAAAGTTCCAACACATGGGAACGCACTGTCGGACAGCACAAGACAGGCATGAGCCCTGGGAGGTACCTTTGAAGGGTCCGACCACCTTTTAGCACCAGCGACGTGCGTCGACGCTATTGTTGCCGTGCGAGATCCTGCATAGGTGCCTTGCTGAGCCGCATCATGATTTTGGTTGGAGCATTGTGCGCCGATGTGATTGGCAGTGTGCAATGGTCACATGTTCAGCTGTCCTGATGTGGCTTGATTGTAATCGCACGGTGCAGGGATGGTTAGACTCGCACGTTCTCGCGCCAATCGTGGACTGTGTGCTTCGGAAGGACGCCCCGAGATGGATAATGCGACGAGTGACACGTCGCTGTTGGCGGCGACGTTGACGACGGACGCGGAAAGCTTCAAGCACCACTTTACGAGGATCAAAGCCGCGCCTTGGTCGCCATCGAGAATTCTCCGAGAATGGTCATGTTTCGACAGGCGGAGGTCCGGATCGCATTGGTGCCTCGCTGTCTATCATCGCTGGCTATCATGATGATGAATTTGGTGGGCGGAACAAACACTATTGGCATACAATGTGGATTTAGACTCAAAATTGTGCAGCTCATGCCGTCGCGGGAGGCTTAGTGACATCAAAGTTAACGCCCTCTTGCACCTTGCCGTCGGCGGTCTTGATGGTGATGGTGCCGTCTTCGTTGCCAAAGTAGGCGGACCTGCAGATGTTGCAAAAGAGGCCGACCTCGAGGACACCTGTGAGCAGCTTGATGCGCATGAGCAAGTCGGAGGGATCCTTCATCTGTGCTTCAGGGAAAGGGGCGTCGATGCAGAAGTTGCCATTGTCGGTAACGACGGGACCAGCTTTGGCCTTGCCCATTCGCAACACGGGCTTTTGCGCACCCATCTTGTTCAAGTTTTGCAACACCTTGGCGTAGGCAAAGGGAGCGACCTCGATGGGGACACCTTGCAACCATTTGGTGCCGAGCTGAGAGCCATTCTTGCGGTAGTCGGCCACGACGACGAATTCGTTGGCGGCTTCTGCGAGCACCTTTTCGCGAAGGTGGCAAGCTCCACCGCCCTTGATGCAGTTGAGAGCGTTGTCGACCTCGTCGGCGCCGTCGATGGTGACGTCGATGCTAGGGAAGCTGTCGACATCGCCGAGACGGAGGCCTGCGTTGATGATGAGCTCGCGCGACTGGAAACCGGTAGGTACGAACCAGCGCTTCGCGTTGACGTCGGCACCCTGCTGTGCGATGCGCTCGACGACGTAAGGGACGGTGGAACCGGAGCCGATACCGATGATCTCGTGCTGTGGCTTGACGTGGTTGTCGACGGCAGCGCAGGCAGCTGCGCGCTTAGCGGCCTCGACGCCGGACAAGTGAGGAAGCTCTGTGCTCTTGAAGGCGGACGAGTTGGAATTGGCAGCGTGAGCGGCGCTGGCAGAGGTGGTGGAAGCCATGGTGCGAGGATTGGAACTTAGGACTGAAGAGGTGGGGTGGGCGCAAAGACGTTGGGTGCGGATGCAAGACTGTGCGGCTAGCGTCGAGCCACGAGCGATGAGACAGCGATGGGAGATGGGAGTATGAAGGGCTAGCGAGAGGAACCTAGATCGCATGGATGGTGAGGGTGGAAAGAAAAGGTCAAGATGCAGAGATGAGCCGACGTCGAAGAATGAAGCGCTGAGCACGGTAACGAGCTGGACAAAGCACGTTGACGTCGATCCGCTCCCAACTCGACAGCGGCTATCTTTTGATCTTCTCAAGCTCAGCTCTTACATAAGCGTCTGTCAGCTCACAACTCAAGGGTCCGCCTCGGAATTTTTTTGCGAAGAAATGCTGGGAAAAGCTCCACCCACGCTTGCCAAATTTATGCTTTCCACCGTAGAAGACTGGCAGGGAGCTGGCAAAAAAAAAGTGCAGCAGCAAAGCACCGTCTGCTCAGCTATCCAGCTTTCCTTCTATTCTGGCGACCTCCTTCTCCTGTTTCTCTCCTCTCTCATCCTCTGCACACCTCTCCGAACTGTAACGGACCACCCGACACTGTCAAAGAGAGTGCTATTGGCCCTGAAGGCGATAAGGACCAACACAGCCCGTGCTTGTCGAGCACAGTCTGCTCCACCAGAGCGGTCCCTTTCTCCCGCGCCTGTCACCCTCTGATCGGTCACGGTCCGCGCCATCGATACCATCACCGCAGGTCACGGCATCACTTGCTGACTCAGAATGGCCTCCCTCGATATGGATGCTTCGGCAGGTGCCGCTGCCGCTAGCCTCGACAGCCTGCAGAGCGCGCTTTCCAAGATCCGCCATCACACCAACTCGAAACTCGAGAATCAAAAGGGCCCTGCTCAGCTTCTCGTCGCCGTAGAAGCGACGCTCAGCGAGCAAGATGCGAACAAAGGCTCGACGTCCACATCGGGCGCAGCCACATCTCAGCATGCTTTCGTACAGCGTGCACCAGCAGAGTACTTTCTCGCTCTAGAGTCGATGCTCGAACTCGCTAGATCGCCCTCGTCGCCTCCCTCGCTCCTCAACAACGTTCTCTACCTCTTGTCCATCGTCGCGCCCAACGTATCTTCAGGTATCATCCGTGCAAAGCTGAGCACCATCGTACCCGCCGTCGGCAAGCTGCTCAGCTCGCCGCACCCGTCCACCTTCAACGTCAACGACACCTCGGCCGCGGAAAACTACGCTTCGGCGCTCAAGTCGGCGCTCGCCATCCTTCAGGCCATCTACACTGCCTTCGAGGCAGACGTATCCATGCTCGAAAAGGATGGTCCGTTGCGCTCATGCTGGGCAGCTGCCCTCAACCTCTGCGCCGATTCCCGCCCCAAAGTTCGAAGACGTGCACAGCTCCTCGTCACCACCATCCTTCCCACCACAGCAGCCGCATCCGTCAAGCCGTACCACCCTTACCTCAAGATCACCTTTGACTGGGTCATCTCCACCTTGACCCACGTCGCCGATGCTGGCTCCGTCTCTGCCTCGACCACCTTCAAGGACAAGCACAAGAAGAAGAAGGATGACCCGCTTCACCCCAAATACGACAAGAAGTCCGGCACTGCCAAGCAGGCCCAGGCCGCCGCCGCGCTCCGACAGAACCAGGGCGACACCGCTTCCGTCGGCATCTGGGTGTGCGGCTTTGCCAAGCAAACCATTAACATCCTCCCCATCGCCCAGGTCGACGACCTCGTCGCTGCGTTGCTCCGCTTGCCAGGCATCCAGAATCCCTTCTTAACCGTAGCCGCGTTCGATGTCTTCGAGGCTTTCCTCAAGACTTGCCGACCCAGCATCTCGTCCGGCGCCGCGCAGGCGGATGCTCTCTTGATCCAGTCGCATGTCACCTCAACTCCCAGCAGCATCGGAGAAAAGACGCTCGCCAGCCTGCTGGAGTCGCTTCGTTCGCCTGCCTTTGTGCCATCCAGCGCCGACGTTCAGCTTTTGCCTGCCTATCTTCGCGCACTCGAGCACGCCATGTCGGCCTACTCTCGTTTCGAACAAGGCGCGCCTGCTTGGCGTCTCGCTCCGCAGGTGTGGAACGACGTCTTTGCACTCTCCCTGTCGGCCAAGTCGGACGCTTCGCGCACCGCCCCTGCTGTGCGCTCCGCGGGTCGAGACACTCTGATCGCGCTCCTGCGCTACTGCGTGCCCGACGCTGCTGTCGCCGATGCGCTCAAGGCGTCGTTTGCCAAGAAGAAGGCCGCCAGCGCTCCCCTCCTCGACATGATCCAGTCGATCGAAGACGCGCTTGGTAAGGACTCGCTCCAATACATGCACTCGCGCGCCGAGATCCTCTCTGTGCTCGCCTCGCTCATCGCACGCTTGCGATACCACACCGTGCCCAAGACGCAGCCTCCTCACCCCGCCGCCGCTTCGCTCACCATGCACATCGTGCAGACCATTGCACAGCTGCGCCAGGAGCCTACTTTTGAGCATCGCGAGTACGCCGACACGGTCATCGCCACCGCCGTCGAGGTCTGCGGCCCGCGCCTGCTCCTCGAAGCGCTGCCGCTCAACCTCTTTGGCGAGGCCGACGGCCCCGGCCGAGCTTGGCTTCTGCCGCTCATCCGTACCAAGATCAACAACACCGAGCTCAGCCACTTTACCGGCGATCTCGTCGCGCTCTCGGAAAAGATCTTCTATAAACGACAAGAGGCGGAAACCGATGGACGTCCCGTCGAGGCAAAGATGTACGAGGCGCTCACCGAGCAGATCTGGGCGCTGTTCCCCGCGTATTGCGCCATGCCTCGCGACCTCATCTCCGCCTTCACCCGACAATTCGCCGAGCTGCTCACCAATGTGCTGTATACGCAATCCAACCTGCGTCCCTCGATCTGCCGCGGTCTCCAGGCTCTCGTCTACCGCAACGAGGCGCTCGTCTCGTCCGGCGCACCTTCCGACTCGCTCAAGCACGCCTTCGGCCTCGACCAGGCCGACGGCAAAGCCAACATCGCCCACCTCTCGGCCATCGCCCCCAACCTGCTCGCCGTGCTCTTCAACGTCTTTTCGCAATCGCCAGGAGAAGGCCGTGGATTTGTGTACGACACGATCGCCGCGTACCTGCGCGTCATGTCGCCACAGGATGTGCAAAACACCTACGTCAAAGTCAAGACGACGCTCGAGCAGGCGCTGCCCACCCTCTCCACCAAGCAGAAGCGCAACCAGAAGGAGAGCCTCAACGCACCACCGCCCGTGCCCTACACCATGCTCGACCTGCTCTCGGCGCTCATACCGCACCTCGACAAGAGTGCCCAGGGCTCGGCCTCCGACCTGTTTGCGCTCGTCTGCCAGGACAATGTGCTGCGCTCGCACGATTCGACCGTGCAGAAGAAGAGCTACCGTATCCTCAGTCGCTTGCTGGAAGGCGACGCTGGCAAGCAAATTTTGCTCGTGTCTGGCGACGGCAAGGCCGCCAATCGTGTCGGCGAGTTGCTCGAGAAGCTGCGCGACTCGACGGCCAGCGTCGCCCTCGGCGCCAAGCGCGACCGCGTCCTGCTCCTTGCCACGCTCGTGCCGAACATCCCCTCGGACGAGCTTCACCACTTGCCCAGCATCATCCCCGAAGCCGTGCTCGCCACCAAGGAGGTCAACGCGCTCACGCGACAGAACGCGTACGAGCTGCTCGTCCAGATGGGCAACAAGATGGAGCAGGGTGGCGTCATCAACCGTCAACTCGTCGACGGACACGCTGCTGCTGCTGCTGCTGCCGCCGCCGCCGATGGCGAAGACGAAGACGACAGCGAGATGGCCGACGCCGGAGTCGTTTCGGCTTCGATTGGCGAGTACCTCACCATGGTCGCTGCCGGTCTCGCCGGCACTACGCCGCACATGATCAGCGCCACCATCACCGCTCTCTCGAGGCTGGTGTACGAGTTCAAGGAGACGCTGGAACGCGAAGTGCTCGACGAGCTGCTCAGCACCATCGAGGTGTATCTTCAGTCGGCCAACCGCGAGATCGTCAAGTCGGCCATCGGCTTTGTCAAGGTGGCCATCGTCGATTTCAACACGGCGCTGATCGACGCGCACCTGCCCAAGCTCATCCCTGCGCTGCTGGGATGGTCTACCGAGCACAAGCAGCATTTCAAGGTCAAGGTTCGTCACATCTTTGAGCGTCTGCTGCGTCGCTTCGGATTCGAGCGCATCTACCAACTCACGGATGAGGACAACCGCAAGCTGATCAACAACATCCGCAAGCGCAAGGAGCGAGCCAAGCGCAAGAGGGCCGATGCTGCTGCCGAGCGCGAGGCTGGCGTTCCGGAGGACGATGACGAGCCAGGACTTGCGCCTCGCGTTCTCAAGACCAAGGGCGGCAACGATGCGTTTGAGGAGGTGGTGTACGGATCCGAGTCAGACATCTCGGACTCGGACGAGGATGGTGACGACGACGACGATGGCGCCGCCGCCGACGGACGCAAGGGAGGCACAGCAGCTGCTCTGGCTCGCAACCGCAACCGAAAGAACGGCGGCGATGCTGAAGAGAAAGGCGGCCGAGGCAACCGTCGTCGCGCCAAGCAGCAAGACGAGGCCTACATCGAGATGGACGACGACGATGACGTACCCATGGATCTGCTGGATCGCAGCGCCACAGCACGCATCTCTTTGACCAACCCGAACGCCAAGAACGGCGCCAACGGCCGCAACAAGAAGCGACAACCTGGACAAGAGGCGAGCAAGTTTGCGCTGGACGAGGAGACTGGACGCATGCTCATCGACGACGACGACGCACCCTCTGGCAAGTCATCCGCCGCCAATTCGAAGCGCGTCTCGTTCGCCACGAATGGAGCCGACTCTGAGCCCGTCGACGTGGACGGCGCGGGCACAGCGTACATCAACCAAGCGCGCGGCGTCGACGGCATGGCGCAGGTACGCGGAGGAGCGGTCAAGTTCAACAAGAACAACAAGCGAACGCGCGAAGCGGAACGCGAGATGGAGCTGGAGCAGATGGCGGTGGAAGAGGCGCAGGATCGAGCGCGACAGGTGCAGAGCGGCAAACAGGCGGCCGCACCGTCGGACCGAAAGAAGCGCGTCAAGGAGACGATCGGTAAAGAGTTCCGTGCGAAGCGCGGTGGCGGTGATGTGATTCGCAACGGAAAGAGTCCGTATGCGTACGTGCCGTTGAGCGAGGTTGCGGGTAAGAAGGCAAAGAACAGCGAGAATGTGTCGTACACTGGCAAGGGAGATAAGAGTCGCAAGCAGCGTCGTTGAAGGGGTGTTGGTGAGGTTGTAAATACAGATCAATGCTAGTGGTACATGTTGAGTCTGGGAGTGCAAATCTATGAGCGCGTGTGGGGTTGATGAGGTGGTCGTGGATTGGAGGGAGCTGTCTTGGAGACACGCAGTCGACTTCGTTGCAACATGGCCTGAATGGGATCGAGCGGTTTTGCCTTCGCTGCAGATTGCTTGACTGGTACTGAAGCAGACACTTCCTTGGTCGCCTTTTCAGCCTGGAGTTGGTCGTGGTGAATCCAAAAGCTCTTGCCGTAGTTGATGAGCAGTTCTTGGCCCTTTCGAACCAATCTGGTGGTAAACAGACCCATTTGAAATCGCTCGACACCGTCTTGCAGTTGGATGAAAGATCGGAACTCGACGTTGGGTTTGAGGGAGATTCCACGGTAGTCGTTGACGAAGCGTGATTCGTTGCCCCAGTAGCGGCTGTCGAGGTAGAGGGCGGTTGAATCGTGCTCGTCTGCTTGCGTTTGCTCTAGAGACAGAGCCTGAATCTGCTTGGCCACATCTTCGGAGCCATCTGACGGTGAAGCAGCAAGCCTGGGATCGTGACAAAGGCTCAAGTCGTAGGTTGAGTGGAAATCTGCATCCGCCTTTGTGTGAAGTACGCCGAGGTAGGGTCTGATGAAGGTGTCGGGTGGAATCTCTTGTGCGGCAAAGAGACCGTGCGATCCTGCCGCAGGATGACACGTCAAGTTGCGACTGGTGGAGTGATAAGAATCTGCACACCAAGGAGTGAGCTCATCGATGGGACGTATGGCAAGTGGTATTTGCTGCTGTATCGATGTTGTATAGAGTGTGTCGGGTCGTCCGTCGTTGTGCGTTGCCGGTGGGAGGGAAGGCCGCGGGCTCGAGCCTGCGGTGCTTTCGCTGTCCGAGGAAAAACAAGGTGGCAGAACGTATCGCTGAGCTATCGAGTCGGGCACCGAGGGAGCGACCAGGTTCTGCGTGATGTAGACTACATCGTTCGGCCAATCCGATGGCACTTGGAGGCTAGCTTTGTCGCTGGGCTTCGGCGGTTGCGACGATGAAGCGTTTCGGCCACGAGCTTCTGCGTTGATCGGCGACTGTGGACAAGGTTGCGGTGTATGTGAGGAGGCGAGAGATGTATTTCGCAGCGAGTTGATGCTCTCAGCCGAGCTGATCTGTGCAGATGTTGCGCCTACCATCGTTGGTGTCGAGTGACATGGTTGAGAGCCAAGCTAAGAAGGAAGTAAGGTTTTGGCGGTCGCTTCTTCCATTGGACCCTGAACGACAAAAGCGAGACATGTTAGACCATAAGAATTGCACAGCTCGAAATTTTCCGGGTCAATCTTTCCTACGTTGCATCGCAAAGACAAATTAGCGCTCTTTCTTCTCGAAGGATTGCAGAATTGCAGCATCGAGTCACGGACCAAGTGAACCAGTTTTTAATTTAACGAAAAATTGTTTTCGTTGCTTGTTCACATGACAGGCGAGCCATTGCTGAGCGTGCGTTGTTACCGCAGGGGACCGCAGCGAACCGGCTCGATTGGTCTTGTTTCAAGCGGACACTTCATGACGTTTGTCAGGCAGTTCTTCTTGCCTTTCTTCTTGCCTTCATCAACAATCTTTCGCTTCGCTCCGCGCCCACCGCTACACCAAGCCAAGCACCACTCGACTCTCGACTCAGCATCTTCCTATACCATCGTCCTGGCACTCGGCATCGCTGCCACATTTTCTCCTTCACCATGGCGCCCATGATCCCAGGCGACAAGTACAAACCCTACAAGCCTATCGACCTCCCCAATCGAACATGGCCCACAAAGACCCAGCACAAGTCTCCCATCTGGACCTCGGTCGATCTCCGAGATGGCAACCAGGCTCTCATCAACCCCATGTCCGGTGAACAGAAACTCAAGTTCTATCAGAAGCTCGTCCAAGTCGGTTTCAAGGAGATCGAGGTCGCCTTCCCCTCGGCTTCCGACACCGACTTTGGCTTCGTGCGTCACATCATCGAGAACAACATGATCCCCGACGACGTATACATCCAAGTCCTCACCCCTGCTCGCGAAGAGCTCATCCGACGCACGTTCGAGTCCATCAAGGGCGCCAAGAACGTCATCCTCCACATGTACAACGCCTCCTCGCCCCTCTTCCGCAACGTCGTCTTCAACAACTCTCGCGAACAGACCA
The DNA here is from genome assembly GCA_003004685.1 of Pseudozyma sp. F8B2. NCBI lineage: Eukaryota > Fungi > Basidiomycota > Ustilaginomycetes > Ustilaginales > Ustilaginaceae > Pseudozyma > Pseudozyma sp. F8B2. The sequence continues at coordinate 178,080 of NXFQ01000010.1, read as the reverse complement.
TCGATCTCGCCGTCAGGCACACGAAGATCGTCCGCGAGCTCGTCGACGAATACTCAAAACCCGAGAACGGAGGCACCAACTTCAAGTACGAGTACTCGCCCGAAACCTTCACCCAGACCGAGATGGATTTCGCCGTCGAGATCTGCGAGGCAGTACGCACCGCTTGGGGCAAAGCATCCCACGCCAACCCCATCATTTTCAACCTCCCTGCAACCGTTGAGGTGGGTCCTCCCAACCACTATGCGGATCAGATCGAGTACTTTTGCACCAACATCACCGACCGCAGCTCGGTCATCGTCTCGCTCCACCCGCACAACGACCGTGGATGTGCGGTAGCCGCCACCGAGCTCGGCATGCTCGCCGGCGGTGACCGTGTCGAAGGCTGTCTGTTTGGAAACGGCGAGCGTACGGGTAATGTGGATATCGTCACCCTGGCGCTCAACCTGTTTTCGCAGGGCATCCAGCCAGGCGAGCTGGATCTTTCCGATATTCAGTCTGTCGTCGACGTCGTCAGCGGATGCAACGATATCCCCGTCCACCCACGTCACCCTTACGCCGGCGACCTCGTCTTCACCGCCTTCTCCGGTTCGCACCAGGACGCCATCAAGAAAGGTTTCGCAGCGCAGGCGAAACGCATCGCCGAAGGCGACAACACGTGGGAGATCCCCTACCTTCCCATCGACCCGATCGACCTCGGATGCACGTACGAAGCCGTCATCCGCGTCAACTCGCAGTCGGGCAAGGGCGGTGTTGCGTACCTCGTGGCGCAGAGCCTGGGGCTCGATCTGCCGAGGAGGATGCAGGTCGCCTTCTACCAGGTCGTCCAGGAGGTGGCCGATCGCACGGGCAAGGAGATGACTACGGAGGACATCACTAGGATCTTCACGCAGACGTATCACTTGTCGAGTCTGGCTTCGCTGCAAGCTGGCGCGGGGGCGGCGAGCAAGTCCGAGGCCAGATTCACCCTCCGCGGCTACTCGCTCTCTGACGACCTCAGCAGCAGCATCACCAGCGACGACGGTGGCGAACAGACTCCCAGGCATCGAAGGTTCACCGGCAAAGTGCTCTACCAGGGCAAGACGCACGAGCTCACAGGTACCGGCAACGGCGCCCTCTCGGCGTTCCTCGATGCGATCGAGTCGACCTTCGGCATCAAGGCTGAGATCCGCGAGTACAGCGAACACTCGATCGCCTCGGCCAAGCAGGTCGGCTCCGCAGGCGCCAGTGGAAGCAAGGCCCAGGCAGCGAGTTACGTCGAGCTCATCGATCCCGTGGCCAAAGAGAGTGTGGGCGAGAAAAAGGTGCAGGGCTTCTGGGGTGTAGGTATCGACGTGGATATCACGACTGCCGGTTTGAAGGCCGTGCTCTCGAGCTTGAGTAATGTCGTCAAGCCCGAGGGGGTGATTGAGGATGCGGTGGATGTTGCTGCCAACGGTGGAAAGTAGGTGAGGCGAGCGAGGTTCACAGACGAGCAGACTTTTGTTCAAAATGCACAAAACAATACCGATGAATGCGAAATTTCCTTTCTCCTTGACCGTCAACCATTGCGATGCCCGTCTCTTTTCCCGCCTCGACTCAGCACACAACGCAGTCCTCGCTCAACTTGAACCCGAAAATCTCGTGATCGACCTGCTTCTCGATCGCCCTGAAATCCTGCCTACTCTTGAGAAACTCGTACAGCTCCTCCTGCCCAAACACGAATCCGTCCTCCCTCTGCTGTCTCGCCACACCACCGCTGCTGCCCGCATCCTTCTTCAGTAGCGAGATGAGCTCCTTCCCATCGACGATATAGTAGTTGGCGAGCGTTTTGAGCGAGTTGTACAGCTTCGAGAGGTCTTGGTCTTTGATCTTGAGGCCAGCGATGAAGCTGGCGATGTGGTTGAGATCCGAGATCAACTGGAACCCACCGACCTGGCTGATCGTCAGCGACTTGAGGTGTTTCGTCAGGATGTGGAATAGGCGAGATGCGACTTCGGTGTAGAACAGATCCAGGATCTCGCGGTCCGTGGCTCCGACGAGCAGAGAGCAGTGGTAGGCGAGCACCGAGAGTGTCGATCGGGTCGCCAGCGTCGCCGAACCGAGATCGACGACGCTCGAACCAGCATAGTCCATCGGATCGCGTTGCGAGAACAACACCCACTCGGCCCGCTTCATCAACAAGTCCACCGACACCGAAAGACCCGATGCGACCGATTCGTCCAGGTTCGCCTCGAACGACTTCTTGGCTCGAACTACCGCGTTGAGGAAATCGTCGACGTCCAACCGTACAACGGGCACGAGCGTTTGCGAAAAGTACACCGAACACAGCTGCGAGATGGTATCGGCAACGTGCGTCAGTTCGAAGAATTGCACCAGCGGCAAGACCTGTGCTGAAGTTGGCTGGGTTTTCTCGGCGCTGGTGTCGTCGTCGCTGTCGGAGAGCGGGTTCCACTGCTTTATCTCCTGCGTGGCTTGGTCGAACCCAGGTGCGATGTGCTGCTCCCCGAGCACTTGGAAGAGGGAGAGGCACACTTCTTCCATTTCATCCTTGACTCTTCGTCCGTGCAGCGTGGTGGGCGGATACACCATAAATGCTTCCATCCTCTTGAGCGATTCGCGATGAACTTGGATCAGCGACAGAGCCGTATCGAGTGAGAGCAACAGTTGAAGTCGTTCGAAACCGTTACTGGTTGGAGCTGTCTTCGATTTTTCTGTCGAAGCCGCCGCAGACTCGTTTGTCGTTGTTGCTGTTGTTGCTGCTGCTGCTTCAGGTTTGGAACCGATCGTGCTGGCATTCGTCTTCACGCTCGCATCCCACGCTCCGGCCTCCACGCTTGTATCGGTACTCGAGCCGTTCCAGGTGGGTTTGGTGTCGAGGCTGGCGCTCTTTTCGTTCCATTCGTTCTGAATGCTCGTGTCAGCGAAGCCGCCAAAGTCGTCCATTTTCTCGGTAGCCAAGCCAACCCCTCTTTGCCCTTCGTCGTCGCTGTCGTCGTCACTACCGATGACATGACCTTCAGGACCGCCGAGTACCTCTTTGCTGAAGTCGACGTACCCATTATTCGCTGCTGAGACGGCCCCCCCGACTGCTGGAGTGCTGGACCGTTGAGGTGTGGCGATGGCCGAATTGGAACCGCTGGCATTGCGTGCCCCCGTCGCCGAGCTCTGCTGCCACTTGAGGGGGTTGAGCTGGCTCAAGCCCGTGCCTGCCGTTCGAATGACAGCGCCTCCCACTGCCCCTGCTGCACGCGGGACCACAGTGACCGGCATCAACAGCACATCCTTGAACCCGCTGAGGACGTTGCGCTTGACCTGTGCTGGATTACTGCTGGCCAAGAAAGCCGTGTCCATGGTCTTGCCCTGCTTGACGCCGCCACCAGCCCTACCCGCCGATCCACTTGCGCCTTGACTCTCGTTGCAGATCTCCACCATGACGTTGCGCACCCAATCTCGCTCTTCCTGAAGATACTCGTCGAGATGCGCTTCGAACATGGACAATACGATAGCGCGGCAGCGTGCCGGCGTGACAGAGTCCGGATGCCGCGGTTCGATCTTTTCCACCGTGTCGGCCACCTTGAGCGCCTGCGAGAACGTCGCCGCTGCTGCTTGCAGATAAACATGAAGATCGATCGATCTCGCTTTTGTGAGCACACCATTAATGTATTCTCCTACGACCTCGCTGGTGACGCGACTTGCGAATGCGAGCAGGACCTGCTGCTCTGGGGGAAAGACGCGCGCAACTAGCGAGCCGTCGGTTTGCAGGTTGGCGAGCACTTCTGCCATGAAAGCATCCATGGCGGTAAAGTCGAGTGCAGGACGTGTGTTGGTCGAGGTGGAAGCAAAGTTGGCTTCGGGTCGATGCGTGGTGCTCTTGAAGAGCGAATCGCGTTTCTCGAGAAAGCTGAGGGCGGCGGCATGGCCGGGACGGTCAAGCAGAGCCAGAAAGTTGGTGGTCTCACCATCAGCTGCCACCGAGTTCGCAAGAGGGAATTCCGTCTGGGCTGAAGGCGCTGCTGTGGATCTGGCGAGGTTCCATATCAAGGCAGCATGCTCGTGCATGTCGCTCTCGGCGCGCTCGACGGCTTTGGCGACGTCCATGCCTCTTTGGCCAGCACGCAACGCATCGGCGCGTCTCGCATCGGCTCCTTCGAAAGCCGACAAGAGGACACCTTCGAGGTAGTCGGCTGCTTGGCTGATGGACATGCGCAGGCGCCACTGGTCTTGGTCAAAATCATCCGAAGAAGAGTCTCGTTGTGCGGACGCTGTCGGAGCGGCCCTGGCAAAGGAACCGAGGACGAGCGGGCCTGTGAAGCGGGCTACATTGCAGATCAATTGTGCTTGGGATGAGAGCGATGACATACTCGGATCTGTAAAAACGAGCGAGGCGGTGGGCGACGTCTCGAAGAGGAGGCTTTGAACGAAGGGTTTGAGGAAGATGGCTATGCGCTTGAAGGTCTGGTATGCTGAGTCGGCGTCGGTGCTCGGCATAGGAAGCTTCGACTCGGCACGATATGAAAAGACGGGAGCGGAAGAGAAGCTGTGGCCAGACGAGCTGGGCTTTGTGGAGACGAAGCTGCCAAAGTTGTCGTCATCTGGAGAAGTGATGGTGGCCGCTTCGAAATCGCCAAAGTCGTCGTCGTTGGTGGCCAAGGTGGAATCGGCGTCCAGAGATTTAGGCAGCTTGCCCGCATCTGGTCTGGCTGAGGACGAGCTAGCACTGCTTTTGCGATTCGAGCGGGACTCATCTTTGCTTGCCCGTGATGTGGCTGGGACTGTTGAGAGATCCGGATTGTAGCGAAGGTGCCGTCCAGGGACTTGCTTGTACTGGAGGAGAGCGAGTTTTTGTGCCCATAGCCTTTCGTCGGCTACAAAGCGAGCCAGCGGTCTAGCAGCTAGCGCGCAGCTGGGAAGGTAGGCCACCGGAACGAAGCTGAGGATGCGCTGGACGACTGTGGACGGCAAAGATCCTATTGAGAAGGGATCTAGCGAGACATCGTTGACATGGTTCGAAGCTGATGCTGTTGTGGTGGCGGCAGTGTCTGCAGAGGTGCTGATCCTCCCTGAGCCCTTTGATGTTGGGACGAGTGGGGCCCAGGTGGTCTCCATGGTGAAGCGGACGTTGTAGGAAGGTGGTCAGAAGTCAAGAAGGAGGAGTGACAGGCGAGTGCAATGCGGTGCAGCTGCTCCTCCACCTTCAAAACGCCAATTAAGCTCAGAAACGCGCACAGACGGCCACACCGCGGAATTTTCCTACTCGCGAAAGGACAGAGTGTGATAGTACAAGGAAGAGCTGTAGTGAGATGCGAGAGTGAAGCTAACGCTGGCTACTGTGATGGAGTGGCGTGAATGCTATGATGGCTCATGGCCTGACATGGAAACACCTTCTTCGCTGAGACCACCGTCACTAAGACCGTCACTCAAGACCTCGCTCAAGCCGTCGCTGGGCGCGTCGCTCAAATCATCGAGCTGTCCACCGGCGTGCGCAGGTGAAGCGGTCACGCTGGCTGCTTCTGTACGAGCGGAAGCCCTCGTGGTGCGCGCACTCCTTGCTTTCGAGGTGCGCGCTGCTGACCTTGGCCGCGAGTCGAGGGAATGGCGTGTGACGGAAGATGCAGACTTGGTAGCTGCATCGCTCGACTTGCCCAACGCAAAGTCGAACCAACGCTTCCACGACTGCGCCCTTTTTGCTGCAATCTTTTCTGCTCGACGTCGTTCGAAGGCGGCTCTATACTTTTCGTAGCCCTCTCGAAAATCTGGGCTGACTCTGCTGCTGAAGATGAGCTCGCCTCTGGTGTTTTGCGCAGGTGGTATGGACGACGTCGAGGTGCCAGTCGACACGGTGCGATTGGCACGAGTGTTGAGATACATGTTGAAGTTGCGCAAGCTCCGATTCGCTTGCGGGACAAACTTGTTGGCCGAGCGGATGCGTTCGGCGTGCATGCCACTTGCAAAGAACAGAAACAGCGTGGTGAGGCAGATCATGAGCACAGCTGCGAGGCTGTACTGCAGAAACACCGACGTGCGTGGAGAGATGACGACGAGGTGCGACAAGCACAGGATGAAGCAGACGAAGCCGAACAGCAGCATCTCGTACTTGCGCTTTCGCGCCTGGAGTCGCGCCGCATTCTGCTTGAGGCGCTCCTCGAAGATGAGCAGGTCGCGAAAGGTGGCGGCATCGGCGGCGGGATGGAACGGTGTTTCTGGCTCCTTGTCAGCGTCGCGTTGCTGCGTGCGGCCTCGGGCCGATCCCTTGGGTGGCATGTTATGCCATGGCTTTGGAGGTCGTAGTTGGCGTGGTAGGGACGGGAACGATGATCGACGTCGACATTCCGCCAAAATGTGGAGAAGCGTCTCCCATTCTGCTCTAACATTCGCACCATGGCGGAAACAAGATCTCAACAGCGAAGCATTGGCGGTCTAACGTACCCATCTCAAAAAACCCAACAACAAGTCTCGCTCACCCTTGCCTCCTCCCTTCCATCGGTGGACCGACCGGCTATTGCACCTCGGTGTTTTGCTTCTCGTGGATGCTTGCACGTCCACACCTGCTCGAAGCCGTCGATTGTCTTTTGTTGAACTGCACCATTCGGCCATCGTGCGCGGGTGGAGCGGCTCGAGGTTGACCCTTATGCGAGCTGCACGGGTAAACGTGGACCACGGAGCAAGCGAGCGTGTGAGGAGGTCGAGGTGGGCACAAGGGTACGCCTGGCGAAAAGATGCGCTCCCCACGTCTTTGCGTGAGAAGAGGCTTGTGACCCAGTCGGCTAATCTTTCCGCAGTGCTCGCCTAAGATCGCATCGCATATCGGATCATGTTGGACACAGTCACTTCTGGCTCTCGCCTGTGCACACAATTAGAAGAGGCAACTTTTGAAGCGGTGTGCGGTCGACACCAATCTGGTGTTGCTGGCTGTCTCGATATGAACAGTAGGAGTGGCAACAATCAGCGGTCGCCTGGACTTTTTCACGTCCGACTAGGAACGTCGACGGAAAAATTCGACGTTTGCGGACACAACAAATTGCCACTCTATCGTGACGGGCGGAGTTTGTCGGTACAATGAACACTGTACTCCCGCTCCTCGGTCACATCGGCTTATTGTTGCATCCCATGTTCTGACCGATCGAAGCTAGGCATGCATGTTGCTGCAATTCAGTCGATCATGATGCGCAAGATGATGCGACCTTGTGAGCTGATGGTGCTTCGGCTTGGATGCGAACCAATATATGGGTACGCCAAGCGCGCACTGAAAGGAAAAGGCGGCATACTGTAGATGTCAAGTGATATGAAAGCTGCAAAGGAACGATGGAAGCATGCAGACCAGTGCCTTGACCTCGCTTACATGGAAACGTGCCGATCAGGCTAATGTACGGGAGAGCCGTTTCCGTTGCGAGCCTGATGACAGGCGACGATGCTGCCCAACCTGGCTGTGCACTCGAGGAGGCCAGGGCGACGGGTGTGGTACGATTGTTGCCGGTCAAGACCCGAAGGGAAGAAAAGAATTCTCATGCTGATTGGCGGCCCTTGCAGCTCGTCTTGTTTGTCAGACAGACAGGCGCAGCAACCGAACACCTGTGGGCGGGCGGATCCGAATGCGAGAAGCTCTTTTGAGGCGAATCGCTTATGCGACGCTAATGCACGCGTTCCAAGCGTGTCTCTGACTGCCGGATTTCCGCTTCTCTCTTTTTTTTTTTGTGTGTTGCACTGGACGAGAACCAAAGTGTTGGTCTCGCTTGTTGCGGCTCAGTACGTGTGCCTCGCTTCTGTAGCCGCTTTGTCGTTCTTCTTTTGTCTCTGGAGCCGACCTTGTTTCATTTACACTTCCATACAAGCTCCCTGCTACTGTAAGGCAGCGATCTATTCGAGCTGACCCAATTGCCGCCTGTCTCAGATCGCAATCTACATTCAGCCTGAGTCGACTTGGCAGCGAGCGAGCAGAGTGTCAGGCATCGAAGAACAAAATCAGTTCGTCCCAATTTGGCAGCTGTTCAACCTGTCTTTCCAGGTTGAGCCATCCATCATCAACCTCGTTCCTTTTCTGTACGAGGCGGAGTAACGCAAAGCCTTGCGGGAAGAAGCGGGAAAACGTCACCGAGACGGACAAATACAGGCGTGGGACGATGGTTGCATGATTCCCAAGCTCTCGGAGCCTGCTGTACCATTTGGCGTTCCGATGGAAAAATCCTCTGCAGGTGTCACGACCACTTTTGCTTTCATTTGCTTGTATTATAAAACGCTTTTGTTCCGATGAGATTTTTTCCGCGCAGGGCGAGGAGACCCTTGATCAGCAATACATCTGCCGAGCCGACTCCCGCTTTGGCTGCGTGTCGCCTTGCAGGATCTGCGCGGCTGCAGCTGTCGTCTCCCGCCCCGGCTGCCCGTACAGTGTATCTCGGATGGTGTGCCTAATCGGATGTTGCTATGCTGCGCCCTCTCGACTGCGCCAAGCCGGTGGGGCTGGCTGGCTGCTGCTTGCCTGCTTGCCTCCAACAGAGCGACCTGCATCGCCATGCTTGCTTTGCCTGCTTCTGATCCGCGCGCATTAGAGTCTAGACTTGGCTATCCACCAGAGTGACATCTATACTGTACACTCTCCTTGCATGCTCATCTCGATCCGCTCCCTTCCCGCCTGTCAAGCGTCGGCGCCACTCTGCACGAGCTCATTTTGTGCCTGTCGATACGCCCATTGTTTGACCCTGAACTTGTCCTTGGCTTTCCACCTCCGTGGACCCTCCCCAGCCCCACTACAACAACCACTCTGTCCAGCAGAGACTGAGCGGAGCAACTCAGCCCGGGTCGAAGTCCTACCCCTCTATAAGACCGCTTCTCCATCTTCTGTTCGTCAACGTCATCGCCCACAACCCTTGTCCACCACCATCACCACCTCCTTCGTCATTACTGTCATCTCTGCTTCGATTATCCTGATCTCACATCACCACCCGCAGCCATGACGGCCTTCACCAATTCGTTTGGTCGGTTCGGCTCGATACGCAAGCGCGACACCTCCAAGAAGGCCGTGCAGCCCATCGACGTCGCAGCAGCAAAGCAATACGATCAACCTGGGCCCTCCTCTGCCGCTTCCTCGGGTCTCTTGACGCCGCGGCCTCATCACTACCGCAGCACCACGCCTTCGCCCGCGACACCAGCTGCTTCCACTTTTGCATCCGCCTCCTCCGCCCCATCGAGCTCACGCATCGTCTCTTCGCCCACCTTTGTATCCTCCTCCGCTTTTCGCGCCGATCTCGAGGCCATCACGCCGCCCCTCAGCCCCGTACAGCCTCACAGCGCCGCCGCGGCGAGAGCTACAAAGTCGCCCATCCGTCGCGCCCTGTCCCGCTCGTTCTTCTTTGGCAGCACCCACAGCAGCGGCGCCACGACAAGTGCTCAGCCTGCGCCTGCTGTTCACATCTCTTCCCCGATACCAGTAGCCGCATGGGATGTCGCAACAGCTCGCGCTCCTCGTCCCCAGCGCCCTGCTCGTCCAGTCACTTCTCCAGCGACAGAACTCTCACCAGAGCCCAATGCTTTTGGATTCGCCTCGTCGGAAATGTCACGGTCCCGAACCGCGGGTGCCATCATGATCAGCACACCCGCCGATGTCAACGCACGGAGGCGGAGCAGTACGCTCATGGCGCCCCTCGAGCTTACAGGGAGCTGCGAGGACAAGCAGCGTTCGCTCTCCTCGTCCTGGTCGATACGATTCTCCCGCACCCCTTCGCCCGTCCCCGACGCGCAATCAGGGACCAGTGCGCTCTCTGCTGGCGCCGCCCGCGCATCTCTTCGCTCCATCCGACAAAGGCACACGCGCAAGTCGATCCACTCCATCCTCGGCTTGTCCCCTCCGACCACCTCGAGCGTCCCGCCTTCGACGACCGCCTCGCCTCTACGACGTCGGCTCACCCGATGCGCCTCGGAAGAATCCTTCCACTGCCGCGGCCCAGGTTTCGACGCTCCCCCTGCCGCCGACACCCGACCGAGCGTCGACGAGGATTCCTTGGACATGTCTTGCTTGCGGCCTCGCCCTGCTGCTGCTGTGCCGCGCTGCGTGTCGCTGTATTCGAGCTCGTACCCGGCGGATCTGCCGTCGAGCGGTGCGAGACGCATGAGCGAGTTCACCATCGATGCGTATGACGAGGCCACTGAAGCCAGCGACGAGGAAGCACTCGGTCGTCTCGGCGAGCTCGATCTCGAAGCCGAACGTGACTCTGACTATCCGCTTGCCGGGCTGGGATTGACCGACTCTTTGCCCGCCACACCCCGAGTCGCACCCAAACGACTTTCAGCTACGTCCCAGATCTCGCTCGCCGAAAGCATCCCTTCTTCCATCGCGTCTAGCTCCACCTCGTCGCTCTCGCTCTCGTCGGTGGAGAACCAACTTGGCAACTCCCTACCGTCCATGCAGAACTGGTACTCCACCTGTCCACCGACGCCTCCTTCCTCGATCCGACTTCGCTTGGCATTCCGATCTCTACCATCTCCCTCCCCAGCGGTGCTGAACGATACTGCGGGTGAAAAAGGTAGACCAATATCAAGCGTATTCATCTCGTCCAACTCGTCCGTGTTGGACCTCAAGGAGACCATCTCGGCTCGAATGCGCGAGGTCGGCTATAGGATCTCACCGCGCAACCTCACATTGACGCTGCATTTGAGCGACGACGTCGCCAAGGGTAAAGCCAAGACTGCCTTGGGAGTGATGCTCGAAGGAGACGAGCGCAAGGTGTTGGATGACTCAGGCAGGATGCTGTTCGAGGAGGGTGTGCAGGAGGACGATCTGGTCGTGGTCGAGTGTGATCCGGCGAAGGTGCTTTGGTGTATTTAGACGCGAGAATGTGGTTAATAAGTCACTTGTTGAATGGGTCGAGTGGTGCGAGTGTCGATGAAAGGAGCAGATCGCTATCGACGTGAGAAATGTGGCGTCGATGCTATGTGCGATATCCCAGCGATCATTGAGTTCAAGCTTGCACAGAGAATCTTGGCAGAAGGCAAGACCGCTGTCAAGGCTGTTCAAACTGATAGCGTCGACACGAGTAGGAGGCGTACCATCCGCTCCTGCCCGCGGAAGGCGGGGATAGATTGAGTTCTGAGCGCACTGTATGGGTTTGCTCCAATCGGATTACGATTAAGAAGTGTTTACAGGATTAACGAGGGAAATAGCAGCCACTGACATGCAAAGGAAAGGATGGGCTTAGCTGACGGTGGTTTCTTTGACGATGGTGACTCTGATGCCGGCATGGTCGGGCGAGTGGTCGCCTGCGCTGGAGTGCTTTTCGTCGGTCAGTGTTGCCGACGAACTGGAGAAGCTTGGTTCCTGCCGAACACCCAACTTGTCGCCCAGGAACGAGATAGTTCTTCTCGAATCGCCCATGGCCCTTCCTACACCACCAGCAGCGTTGTTCGACCCTGAAGACACGAGTCGCACGTGCGATGTGACCTGGCTGATCTGCGACTGGACGGCTGTCTCCTGGTCGTTTGCTGCTCTCGATTCCGTCTTGACTTCGCCCATTCCCGAGACAGCTCTGAAGATATCATCCAACGTCATCGTCGCTGAGAGTGCTGTGATCCAAAAAGCCGTGATGAACGCCACCGTTATGACCCAACCAAACGCCAAATCGATCGTGCTGCGCAGCGACTTTCCCTGCATCAATTTACCCCACGGCGAGGTGGCCAAGTATGCCGGAATGAACAAGAAAAGTGCAGCACCGTTCATCAACCATACAGCCTGTGAATGTCCTACCATCGTCACCATCCACATTTTCTTGAACGCATGGTACTTTGAGCCGTGCAGGTTGCGTGGTAGGCCGAGACGGTAGAGCAGACGAAGGTTCGAAAAAAAGCCACCGTCCTTGACGCAGTTGGCAGGTAGAGGACCGGGATAGATGTCGCAGACGTGATTGATGAGGAAGATCTGATTTGGTACGGCGTAGAGCAACAGGATGAGAACGATCAAGCTGATCATGGCGGTAAAGGAGAGGTACGCCATGCTGCAGAATCGATACACGTTGAGCAGGTCACTCCATCCGACTCGTGCAAGGGCAAGCATGGCCGTGGTGGGTACTTGATCTCGCCATTCTAAGGTGTGGTGTTGCTGCAAGACTTCGCCGCTGAAGTCGTGGCCTGGTTTGTGGGCACGATTCCGCATGACGAGATTGATACAATGAACGGTGGTGTTCAAGACAAACGCGATGAGCGTGACGCCGATGAAGAAGGTGTTCATCAGCCAGGCCGAGTGTGGGATGGGCAGGTGTATCCAGCTGAGTTTCGTGGAGGGTTGGACACTACCGCTGAAGTTTGATATGGGAGAGCGCGGGCTGCAGGTGAGTGCAAAGCCGTATGCACAAAGGAAAGTGCCGATTGCCAACGGTAGCCTTTCGTCGACATACGGTAGTAGCGCAAAAAGAAGCATGGGTACGCAGCATGTCAGTCCAAATTCCAGGTGATCCGTGTTGACGACACTTACCAAGGATAAGGAATCAACCACACAATATCCGCATATGTCCTTCCCATCATGTCCATCGCCACAATATAGGCACAGTACCCAGCCCATAACAAGAGATACACACATACACCGAACAGCAAGATGCAGACCGCATTGGGTACGATGAACGTCCCGTACTGACTCCGTCGCAAAGAAAACAGCGTCATCTTGCGCGCTCTACCTTTGCGAAACACGACGTAGGAGCATACACTGAAAGTGACGATGCACTGAACCACATCGCTGAGCATAAAGACTTTGACGCCGGTGCTGATGCCAGGACGGAGGAGAGGATTCATGAAGTCGTACAGTGCTCCGTTGGTGAGAGTGGCATCGTGTGGGAGGTGTAAATCGTCTGGATGAATCGTCCGGAAGAGGTTTGGTACATGCGACATGTCGTGTGTCGAGGGAATGTGAGATTTAAGTGTACAGTCTGGGCAAACGATCGAAATGACGGATAGGATAGGAGCTGTGAAGGGGGAGAGCAAGTTTGCACGTTGATCACAGCAGTATATATCTGACAGCAGAGCAGCGGCTTCGAGCTAGCCCTTTGTCTATGCCGGCACGTTTGTGAACAGCATCTCGCTTCGTGTCTGTTTCCATACTAAAATGCTGCAGGCCCTGGATGTGACGAGGGGAAGTCGGCGTAATGACGCCTGGGGCGCCGCTTCTCGACTTTGCTATGCATATCTGCACCCTCCTCATGGAGGCCAAAGCTTCAGCACGACCAGCTCCCATGCGACAACAGAATCAAGCTAGAATTTTCCATTGAGCCAAGACCTCTTCCTCCGCTGCGTCCAGAGACAAGTAGCTACGGCGCAACGTTGCCCATTTCTGTATGCTGGACCTTGAAAGCGATGTTGCCAGCACAGGCACTGCGCAAAACACCTATTTTCCAATATTGGCCCAACTTGACAGGTATCGCCAACACAATTATGCGCGTGAATTGGTGATATCCGCTCAAGCCCATTCGGCTTCGGTGGCGAGTGCTGCATTTCCTACTAGGACCGAGCGTGGGAAAAGCATTGATCAGATTGCAGAGGCCAAAGAGTGCCTCGGTATTTGGGCATCGAAGAGTACCGTGCCAACAATTGAGCACAAGTGCCCACATCTTGCCGAAAGAACCGAGGCGTAACTGCAATTCACGAAGCAGTTGGCTCAAATTTCTCAGTGGCACTGCGAGGAAAATCACACTCAAAGCAAAATGGGAGAACAGATGCGTATTTCGAATTACCGACGGCAAAAATGACATCGGAAAAGGGAAAAATGATTTTGGAACAATTACGGAGAAGAAAAAAAAAGGACCGGTCCCGAGAAAACCCGCGCGACCGAAACCATCATCTCGTTTAGAGATCCTCGAGCTCGTCGGCGGAATCATACGTTCCAGCCTTCTTCTTTGCCATGCGCTCTTTCTTCTTTTTCCTGAGTTCTGAGGCACTCTCTTTCTTGGCCTTCTTGACGGCAGCGATCTTGTTGCCTAGAGCGTCGAATTTGTCTTCGTCGTCGTCCTTGGACTCGATCTTGGTACCCTTGGAGTTGCTCTCAGTCCAGTCGTGACCACTTGCATGCAAGACACCGTCGGCCATGGCCCAGATCTCCTTGCAGGTACCTTCGGAGAACTCTCGCGAGTGGGTGATGATGCCGACACCTCCCTGGAATGATTCGATGGCCTTGATGAGGGCGGCGAGCGACTCGCGGTCCAAGAAGTTGGTGGGCTCGTCGAGGATGATGATGTGGGGACGGCGCCAGGTGGCGGCGGCAAGAACGACCTTGACCTTCTGTCCACCAGAGAGACCACGCATGGTGTTGTGCGAGGTGAACTCGCGCTCGAGGCCGAAGTCCTCGAAGTGGTTCTCGATCTCCTTTCGGACCAGGGGTCGGTTCATGCCGAGACGCTGGGCCTCCTTGGAGTCGAAAGCGAGCACGGCACGCTCGAGACCGCGGTTGATGAGGTCGTCACGGGGGATCCACTGGTTGTCGGCGGACGACATGTTCTTGAACGAGATCTCGTACTGGAACGAGTTCTTCAACTTCTTACGACCGACAATCTCGTCAAAGAGGCGCTTGACGCCCTCGACGACGAAGACCTCACCCTGCTTCTTGGCAGCCTCCTCTTCGGCGGTGAGGGCACGGTTGGACTTCATGTGCTCCTCGAGATCCTCACCGGTCTGGTAACGCCAGAGCATGTAGTCGAGAGGAGTCTTGTCGAGGTGCTGGTCGATGTGGTGGAAGGCGTGCTGAGCGACGTAGCCGATGACCAAGTTGGGGTGCTTCCACATCTCACCGGAGCCAGGCTCGGTGTCACCGACGATGAGCTTGACGAGCGTCGACTTGCCCGAACCGTTGGGGCCGAGAATGGCGACACGCGAGGCGAGCGAGAGCTGGATGCTGACACCCTTGAGCTGGGGAGCGGGGGTGCCGGGGTACTGGAAGATGACGTTCTTCATCTTGACAAGCGACTTCTCCTTGGTCTTGACACCGTCGAGCAGGGGCGGGTCGGGGAGCTTGAACGAGTAGTCCTCGCCAGTGTTGAGCTCGGCGTAGGCACGGGCCTCGGGAACACGCTTGACGAAGGCGTCGAGGTTACCCGGGTATCGCTTGATCTTGAATCGGTTGAGGTGGAGGATGTCCGTGCAGACGTTGTTCAAGAAGCCAGAGTCGTGCGAGACAATGATGGCGGTGGTGGTCTTGAGGTTGGTGAGGTAGTCGGTGATCCACTTGACATTGACGACGTCCAAGTGGTTGGTGGGCTCGTCGAGCAAGAGAATGTCGGCCTTGAACAGGATGGCACGGGCAAGGGCGACCTTCATCTTCCAACCACCAGAGAGACCGGCGATGGGCGAGTTCTGGCGGGCTTCGTCGAAACCGACCTCGTGGAGGGTCTTGATAGCCTCGTCCCTGGTCATGCTGAGACGCTCATCGGCGACAATGTAGTCGAGAACGGTCATGAGACCCTCGGAACCGTCCAGGTCGTGCTCGACGTACCAGGTTCGGACCTCTTCGGGCGAAGGGAAACCCTCGACCTGACCGTTGGTGATGGCACGCATGAGGGTCGATTTTCCGGAACCGTTACGACCGCAAAGACCGTACCTGTGACCACGCTTGAGACGGAGGGTGGCGGTGTTAAGCAGGATCTTGGCACCGTAGGCGAGCGAGAACTGACAGTTGCAGAGGTCCTCTCCCTCCTCCTCGTCCTCGAAGATCTCGACAGAGTCACCGGTCGACTTGGCGAGCGCAGTGAGGAGCGTCTTGGAGATAGCCTTGGCCTGCTCGGGCTTGGCGGCCTTGATGAGGGTGATGAAGGGGATGAGGGTAGACTCCCACTCGGTGAGCTCGAAGTTGCGGGCGTTGGCAAGGTTGGCGACGAGGACAGCAAGGTAGGACGACAGGTTGGCCTGAGCCTGGAGGCTGTGCTCGCCGAGGGCCTTGTTGACCTGCTCCTGAGTGGCCTTGACATCGACGTCCTCGAGCGGCTTGACGTCGGAGCCGTCGCCTTCGACCTGGCCGACGTCGCGGAGGGTCTTGATGGCACGCTGAACGACGGAACGGGCCTCGGGGTCAGCGAGGGTAGACTCGATCTTGATCAAGCCGGGGAGGAGCTTGCCGAGGAAAGGACGAACGGTGCGCTCGTTGTCGACGAGCTTGGCCATGTTGTCGATGATGACGGCGACCTTACGCTTGGTGGCGGTGGGGCGCTCGTTGAGACCACGGGAGAGAAGGGGCACCATGAGGGCAAGGGTGGGGCTGTCGACCTCCTGAACGAAGGTGGTGGCGGCAAGGAGCTGGATGGTCTTGGGTACCTCCTCGACGGGGTGGATGAGCGAGTTGATGAGGGCGGGGATGAAGCGCTCGATATCCTTGTTGGAGATGAGGGCGCAAAGCTTGGTGAGAGCAGCGCGCGAAGCCTTCTGAACGTCGGTCTTGGTGTCCCAGATGACCTCGGTCATGACGGGAATGATCTCGGGCATGAGGGCAGCCATGCGCTCAGGGCACGAGGTGACGAGCTCCTCGAGGATGGCAATGCAGCCGGTCTTTACCTGCCACTTACCAGCGGTGCGGGCCTGGTCGAGGACGACCTTGAGCACCTGCTGGGTAGCCCAGGGGGACATGACCTTGACGAAAGCCTTGAGCGCCTCGAGGGAAGCCTTCTGGACAGCCTTCTCCTTGTCGCCCATGGCCTCGACGAGAGGGGTGAAGAGCTTTTCAAAGATGAAGGGCTCGACCTCGTGACCAACACCCTGCTCGCAGAGGTTGGAGAGGAGAGTGCAGGCGCCCTCACGAGCGGCGGCGTTCTTCTTGTCGCCGAGACCCTTGAGGATAACGGCCTCGATGCCGAGGTTGGCGAGAGCGGCAGGGCCCTCAATCTTGACGAGGTTGGTGAGCTCCTGTGCGGCGTCCTTGTCGCCGGAAAGGAGAGCATCGTTCTCGGCGCTGGCCTCCTTCTTCTCGGCGGCGGCACCGCTCTTGGCGGCAGCGCCGGCGGCGCCCTTGACGGCCTTGGCGGGGACGGTGGCGGGGACACCGGCAGCGGATGGTGCGGGAGCCATGTTGATGGTGTGTTGTGGTGAGGGAAAGATACAAAGAGGTGGCAAAAGTGGCTACAGAGGATCACTGATCGCAAGTAGCAAGCACCAACACCGAATGTGTGTGGGAGTCTGTCGATGCGAGACCGACTTTTAGCTTCTTCTGACGAAGAAAGAATGAGCGTGCGATGCGCTCAATAAAAGGAGTTGATGAACAGCGCTATACGTAGCTCTGTGAAATGAAAGCGGATCGCCAGAGATGGGGCGAGAGGGAGGGATATAAAGGTGGTGGTGATGAGAAGAAGGAGGAATGGTATCGTTCGCACAGGATCGCACAAGCTTGATCTGCAAGAAAATTTTTGCAGGCACAGCAACACAGTGTCCGACGCTGCCAGCCGTGAAAGGAAAAAGGCGCTGAGCTCTGTTGAATTTCATCGGGGCACGCTCAGCATCAGCTTCAGCTTGACGAACAGCATCTACGCTATCACCACTGCGGTGCGGTGCGCTGTGCAACGCTTCGTCTTTTTCTTCCGAGTGGCGAGCAGCGAGCCGTTCGACGGCACTCGAGCCCCAATCAGAAAGTGCGTTCGTTCTTTGCGAGCGCCAACCAACACCATCTCGAAATTTTTGGCAGTGACACTGGAAAAGTGCCTTCACCACGACGTGGCGGAGAGAAAATTCGAATTTTTCGACTCCTTGCCACTTCTTCCAATTTTCCCAAATTTTGATTTCAAGGGAGGCGCGCGCTGATTAGAAATTCGTTGGCTAGGTTCAAGTGGCAACACGGATTTTGAATTCGAGGATTGAGGCTCGCGCTTTCATCCAGCCAGCTCACAGTGTCAACGTGTCTTGCCAGAGATTGGACCCGAAGATTGGAATCGTGCGTAAAAGTTCAGATCACCCGATGAATCTGGTGAAAGTGCCTCCCGATCTAAATCACCCTCCACATGCGCGCGACTCAGCACGCCGGCTGCTTTGAAATGTCAGAGTGTCAAATGGTGCTGCCAGGGTCCAACAGACTCAGCATCAACCAGGCTCCTGCAGCAACCATCATCTCGCCCATCTACGCAGCCCTCGCCGCCGATCAAGAGTGTTGCGTCTCCGCCGAGGCACACCTCTGCCTGTCGCGGCTGAAACGCCATCATGAAGTTCTACATCGATGAGCTACCCGTGCTCTTCCCCTACCCCAAGATCTATCCCGAGCAATATGCCTACATGACCGATCTCAAGCGCACCCTCGATGCCAACGGTCACTGCGTCCTCGAAATGCCTTCAGGAACCGGCAAGACTGTCTCGCTTCTCAGCCTCATCGTCTCCTACCAGCTCTTCCATCCCGCCAAGCGCAAACTCATCTACTGCTCGCGTACCGTTCCCGAGATCGAAAAGGCCCTGGCAGAGTTGAAGCGTCTCATGGAGTATCGCGCAAGGTACAACGTCAAGGAAGGCGAAGACTCGGAGGTGCTCAAGAACGAAGCAGAAGGCAGCAATGGACCGGGAGAACAGAATCCTGAGATGAAAGGCAGAGGCAAAGCGGGTGCACAAATGGAAGACATTCTCGCGCTCGGTCTCAGTTCACGCAAGAACCTCTGCATCCACCCCGACGTGAGTCGCGAGCGCAAAGGCAAGGTCGTCGACGCACGATGCAGAGATATGACCAGCAGCTGGGCCTGCGAAAAGGGCCGTCAAGATCCCGGCAGCGTCGAGCTCTGCGACTTTCACGAAGAGCTCGGCAAGATGGAACCGGGCCAACTCATCCCACAAGGTGTCTGGACACTCGAAGAAGTCAAGGAGTATGCACGCGACAAAGGCATATGCCCTTACTTTGCCATCCGACGCATGATGCCCTTCGTCGACATCGTCATCTACAGCTTCCACTACCTCCTCGATCCAAAAGTCGCAGAGCAGGTGAGTAAGGAGATGAGCAAGGATGCCATCGTGGTCTTCGACGAGGCCCACAACATCGACAATGTGTGCATCGAGTCGCTCTCCATCGACTTGACCAGGCCGATGCTCGACAGCGCATATCGGAGTATCAATCAGCTCTCGGATCGCGTCGACGAGATCAAAAAGACAGATGCGTCCAAGCTGCAGGATGAGTATGCGCGGTTAGTCGAAGGTCTGCAGGAGCAAGGTGAGCAGAGGGAGGCCGAATCGTTCATGGCGAATCCAGTACTTCCTGACGATCTGCTGTCAGAAGCGGTGCCGGGTAACATCCGTCGTGCCGAACACTTTGTCGCCTTCTTGAAACGGTTCGTCGAATACCTCAAGACGCGCATGCGTGTTCTTCACGTCGTGGCCGAAACTCCGGCGAGCTTCTTGCAACACTTGAAGGACATCACATACATCGAGCGCAAGCCACTGCGCTTCTGTGCCGAACGACTCCGCATGCTCGTCGGCACGCTCGAGCTCACCCGCCTCGACGAGTTTTCGGCATTGCAAAAGGTGGCATCGTTCGCGACCCTCGTCGCCACCTACGACAAAGGTTTCCTGCTCATCCTCGAACCCTTTGAAACCGAGAACGCCACTGTGCCCAATCCCATCTTCCACTTTACCTGCCTCGATGCGAGTCTCGCCATCGCACCCGTCTTTGAACGCTTCTCGAGCGTCATCATCACGAGCGGAACCATCAGCCCTCTCGACATGTACCCCAAGATGCTCAAGTTTGATGCGATAGTGCAGGAGTCGTATGCTATGACGCTCACTCGTCAATGTTTCCTGCCGCTCGTCATCACAAGAGGCAGCGATCAGGTCGCAATCAGTTCTCGCTTCGAGGTGCGAAACGATCCCGCCGTGGTCCGCAACTACGGCAGCATCTTGATCGAGTACGCCAAATGTGTTCCGGACGGCATCGTCGCCTTCTTCCCCTCGTACCTCTACATGGAGAGCATCGTAGCCGCTTGGCACGATATGGGCATCCTCGACGAGGTGTGGAAGTACAAGCTCATCTTTATCGAGACGCCAGATGCTCCCGAGACCAGCATCGCGCTCGAGAACTATCGACGAGCGTGCGACAACGGTCGGGGAGCCATCTTGCTATCCGTCGCGAGAGGAAAAGTGTCCGAGGGCATCGATTTCGATCACAACTACGGGCGCGCCGTCATCATGTTTGGCGTGCCTTACCAGTACACCGAGTCGCGAATCCTCAAAGCTCGACTGGAGTTCCTGCGCGACAACTTCCGCATCCGAGAGAACGACTTTTTGACTTTCGACGCCATGCGCCATGCTGCCCAGTGCGTGGGACGCGTACTACGAGGTAAGACCGACTACGGTCTCATGGTGTTCGCCGACAAGCGATTCGCGCGTGCCGACAAACGCAACAAGCTACCCAAGTGGATCGCGCAGTACATCAAGGAGACGCATTCGAATCTGTCGACAGATATGGCCATCGTCGAGTCAAAGCTCTTCATCCGATCCATGGCGCAGCCGTATCCGGAGGGGAAGAACGGCGTCAGTCTCTGGGAGCTCGCCGACATCGAGTCACGCCAGGCAAAGGAACGCGAGACATTCGCCAAACTCATGGGAGGTCAGCTCAAAGTGGATGCCAACGGAGAAGTTGTCGACAAGGATGACAGCGATTCGGACATGGAGGGTGCCGACGTCGGCAAGCAAGAGGACGATTTCGACAAGGAGTTTGGTGGAGGCGATGACCTGGCCCAGATCAACGAGCTCGACGAAGTCATGCAGGATGCGTGACAACAGTCCAAGCACTGTGTTGTAGCACATCATTTGAGGAGCAGCACATGCTCGAGCAATGTCGATTTCGTTGCTTTTGACGCTGATATCATTGCCTGGAACGATCACTCCGAATTTCATTGGGGAATGCTACGTGTGACCACCACGACGCCCCCTGTTGACGACTGTCGTAACATCGTGAGTTGCGTACATGCCCCAATTTTCCAGGCCGCTGACCAAAGGGAGTCGGTGATCTTGAACCTCGCGATACCTGTCTCGCCAGTGTGGATGGGTGACTGGCAGTGCGAAGAGCGATACGACAGCGCCAAACTCGCCATCCTCCAGACCGGGCAGAGTCCAATCTCCCACCCCCCAGCCGCCTTCCTGGCTGATGATGCAGCATGAGGAGATCCTCGGCGGACCACGCGTGTGTCTCGGGATGAGGAGCACCGCCTCGTACGGGTGCTGTCCGTCAAAGTCGCGGATCATGATCAGCGCGACGCCCGTCATGTTGACCATGAACAGTGCGATGTCTTCCGGCATTTCTCCTTCGATCACTTCGTCAAAGCTGGGAAATGCGGCGTTGAGCGCCCTTCGATCTTCCTCGGGATACATGTACCTGTACACTCTGCGCATGTTGTCGGCAAGCGGCAGATCCGGATCGAGATGCTCTTCCAGCTGATGCCTCGCATCGGCGAGAAACGCCAGCGACAAGGCAGCATAGCCATGTATGGCCTGCGCCCATCTCGTCACAACAATGGAGCCAGGGAACTCGGTGCGACGCCCAATGTCAACCTCGCGGAAAAAGACAAAGTCATCTTCCATTTCTGCGAGGTCGACCTGGTTTTCACCTCGAACAAGTTCCGCATGGGTGAGACGGAGTTGCCGGTGGATCCATTCGGCGTTCGACACCCGATGCCTGGTGATTTGAGGCCTCTCGCCCACAACATGGCCTCTGTTTGAAAGAGAGAGAAAAAGAGATCGGTAGAGATGGTCAGCTCATTTCAAACAATTGCAGACAAGAACAGCGACTTACTGGTGCTCGAGATGGTCGGGCTCAATGTGCCACAGATTATCGTCGAGGAGCCGAACAGAGATCCTGAAAGGGCAGGTGCGAAACACACAGCCCAGGACGGTTCTGCGAGCTGTACGCTGCGCACTCCGAGTCCTCACATTCTCGTCGGCAGCAACGCTGCGTACGAACGCCAGAGCGAGTTGACATGTTCCGAAAGTTTGCTGCACGAGGTATTCGTGAGTGAGACCTCTTTGAGCAGCAGCCATTTTGTCGGATTTGGTAGAGAGTGATGGTGATGGTGAAGACACAGCGAAACCGCTGGTGACGAACCTTGCAGCGAAAGAACTTGTTCAAAATCGATCGAAGAACACAAGACAGCGCAGCGCACGCACTGCTTGCTGCCGCGCCCCTCAGCTCTCAGACGCGGTCAGTATCGTCGCTTCTTTTCGAAATCGGCACTTCAAGACTTGTTCGAAAAATAAAGTTCAGATCATCACACACAGAGGAAACATGAGGGAAAGACACAATGTACAGTTCAGTACATTTCAATCTCGAGTCAGACGGTCCCTCAGCGTCTGTTCAGTGTGCTCGAAGGACAGGTACAAGGGAGAGCTCAAATGAGTGCGGAGTGTTTTGAACCAATTCGATCAGGCCATTGCTTTCCTCGATAGTCAGGCCGAGGTCCCTGAAACTGGTGCGGTCGGAAGGATACAGGCTTGAATATCGACGAGCGTAAAAGTGCGATACACAACACATCTTTCAGGAGGGCCCTTGAGCCGCTCTCAAGCTGGAAGATCCAGCTCAGGCAGAGTTGTCATCGTACTCTGCTGCGAACAACAGCACTCTCACGATGCTGATCGTGTCTATGCAGTCGTATCTGAATGGCACGATCCGACGATGCCACGGTACAGGGCTCAAGATGGTCAGTTCTCTCGGCCATTATCTTCATCCTCTGTGCTACTCGTTCGCTCACGCCATACACGGCCTGCAAGCGAATCACGGCTCCCGTACTCTGGATCCCGAAACGCTTGGCGACGAGTTCAATAAATACAGTAGGCTCAACAATTTGTGTTTGATTCAAAATTTTTCATTTTTCTGAGAAGGGCTGACCGGCGCATCATTGCAACGCTGGACGGATGTAGGTATTCGCAGGTGCAGTAGGTGGATCCCAGGCTGTCACTGGAGGCGGAGGAACTGAGTGCGATCTGAAAGGTGCCCAACAGACCTGATTGATCAAAACGAAAGTGTATATTCCTCAAAAAGGTGAACATTTCTAGTGACATACGAAACACCCTTGTACCATGGCCACTGTCCGCTGCGTCCATTCTGTACCTCTATGCAATCGAATCGTCGCTCTTCGCAGCAGAACCTGACCACTGACGCTTCATCTCGTACTGATCGTTCGCCTGAGCATCTCTCCCCCACTCTCCCTCATCTATCCTCGAGACCACGCCATGGGTAACCACGATCCCCGTGAGGTCAGCACGTCCGTGATCAAAAGTCCGCCGCCCATCCCAGTACTGTCTCGTGATAGTCTGCGTACCCACACCATCTTCGTCTCGCATGGGTGCGGCCGAAGTGACCACCATAGCTGGTGCTGCAGGCCTCGACGCTGCTCCGATCTTGGTTGGACGGGTGCCGCTGGCCGAATCGGTGACGATCTCGTTGATCTGCCTGGCGTTGTGGATGCCGATCTCGTGGGCCTTCTTTCCAATCTCTCTGAACGCCTTCGATGCAACAATCGGTGGGATGCAAAAGCCCAAGATAGTTCCCAGATCTTTGTACGCTTCGTTCGGAAAACTAAAGTAGGCGGTGATGAGGAACACATCGGTTCCAAATTGAAGGGCGTAGAAGTGGAAACCTTGACGGATCAAGAATCCGGAAAGGCTGAGGTTGTTCGCTCCGAAGCGTTGACGCTTGGGTTTGAAGATCGAAGCAAGTCCACCTTCGAGCAGCCGATGAAGGGTGAGCAGGAGTAGAGTGAGATCCAGCGTCATGGACAGCGCCTTGTACGTAATGTTGATGATCTTGGTCCTTGTAAGGCGTTTGTGCGAGACAAACATGCAAAACCCAGTACCCTCGATCCTCACCCCCTCTCCATAGTCTGGAATGCAAAGCCCAGCAGCTACCAACACGATGCCGTAAAAAATCCCCAACGGAATGCAAACCTTCCTCTTGAAGGAATACAACGCCATGGTCCTCGACACGAAGACGTACGCGACCGAGTCGAGCAAGAACATGGCCAGAATGTCGTACACCAGGGGAATCGGTGTACAGTTGCCGAGTTTGAGCAAAGGAAAGCAGAGGATCAGGGTCATGACGACGACCGAGAGGTAGCGACAGCAGAGGTAGGCAGAGCGAGAGGCGAGGATGGCGGGTTTGGACCAGCCTGGTTTGGTGACGAGACGGTAGTCGAACCGGAGGTGGTTGAACAGGACCATGGTTAGAGCGCCGAGGCAGAGGGACATGATGATAAGGAGGATGAGGTAGGCTTTGCCGTCGGAGGGGGAGAGGACGTTGAAGACCGTCTCTGCTGATGCGACTGGGGCATCCATCGTGAAGGATCGAATCGAACAGGCCTAAAAAGGAGACAAGATGGCGACTTGACCGGCGAAATGCTCTTGACTTCGAGCACAGTGAATGTATCGAAGGGAGTGCAATGAGATGGAGAGTGGTGATTCGTACGGTCTTGCTCACGATTCGGTCTATCTATATAGATTTCAGCAAATGCCGACCCCGGTATTTCGGGCTGTCCAAGCTCGAGCTCACCAGCACAGAGGTTCGCGTGGTCAGTCTAAGCGCTAGCTTGGCCCTACAGCAGCAACCACATGGCGGCTCGACCGTCTGTCACGACGGAGTACCAGAGACCCGGACAACGCTGCACCCTCTGCAGCGGACGGTCCCCACCCGCCATGCCTGTCTCTCTGCCGACCGTGTCTATCAAATCCCTCATCACAGACCATCAACCTGACAATCAGCTTGACAGGTCTTTTCCGCGCTAGAACATGACGCAAGCACAATCCCGGTTGACCGGATTGCCGGCTTCCTAAATCGTAAGAGCATGCACACCTGCATCCGTTGGCTATTCTTCTCATTGCACAGCGTGCGACATTTCATAGCGTGTGTCAAACGTCCAATCATAGATGCACTGTACAGTACCTGACGACATCGGCTGAAACAATGGTCGATGTATATGTGTGTGTCTGCAGCCTACTCTCTCTTGGCTTTTACGCGATCGACAGGTTTCCGGTAGCGAGCGGAAAAAAATCCCAGAAGCGAAATTTCAAACACGCAGGAAGACAATAAAGACAATAGGCATGCGTGTCAATACTGTAATTCCCTCGTTCGTCCCGCCTATTGGATCGACAGCAATGAAGAACAAAAGAGAAGCTTGGAAGAAAAAAGCCATACGACGGTGACCGGCAGACAAAGGTTGATGGGAGGAACACCGAAAATCCCGGTTTCGGCTTTTGTAGCCTGCTTGCACTCCCACAGGAAGCGAGATGGATGCAGTGGACGGGGATGCAGTATGCTTCATGTGTGTCCGCAGTAGCGAACGGATTTCTTTCCCTCGGGGAAGCGGTGTCACAGTCTGATCGATCGCTTTTCCCGACCACAATGATCCCGCCGTTCACCGGGTCAACCTCTGGAACATATGTCAGCACCCGAGATTTTTGATATTGTGGAAAAGAGTTTCCTGGCGTCTATGCTCGACGTTGTCAAGAAATCCTTCCGCATGCAGCCAGGACAATAGTCGGATGGACTTCTTTCCCTCACAGTCCCTCACATCACTGATCACCTTCGCTACGAGCGATCGGACATGCAGCCTTTCAAGGTCTCCACAAATCCACCTCCTGTCAATTACCATGAACGACTCAATGATGTTGTCGAATGGCACTGAGGTCTGCATTTCAGGAAAGCATGCTCTGACATAGCGAACGTCGGTCGTCATCCACTCTTGAGCTGCGCCGTCGAACCATCCCCCGCCTCTCCCTCATTTCCATCGCTATCAAACATGTCACCCAACAAACACGCATCGACATCCGTCCGATCCACCTCTTCGTCCCTATAGTTCGCCTCAAACGCATTCTGACTGACGCCCATCAGGAACGGAATCAACTCGGCTACGCTTTCCACGCTCCTGAGCCTGCCGATCTGCAGCCTCCTCTTGCCTCCCGCCTGCGCACCATTCCCACTGTCCACCACCCCGCTCGCCGCGTCCTTCCCACTGCTCGCAAACCGCACCGCCAACGCATCCAACAGCGTCGCCGCCACCCAATCGTCCGCCGGATACACCGCATCCACTGTATCCGTGACAAACAGCCACTCGTTGACCATAAACTCTTCCGGCCTGACCAACACGAGCAAATCCAACAACTTCAACGTGCTCACCAACAGCCCCCTCCCATCCACACTCGCCATCAACTTGCCCTCTTCCTCGTCCATCACGATAGAATCGTACAACCGCATCAGCTCGGTCATCAACACGGGCCAGAGGTTCGTCAAGTTCCTCGCCGAAAAGCGCACCAGCACGACCCTCAAGCAGAGGTACACTTCGGCTTGAAGCAGTTCCGATACGGACGAGCGAAGTAGATCCACCAGCTTCTCCTGGATTAGAGGCAGTTGCGTTAGGAATGCATCCCTTTCGCCCGAGAAGAGCGTGAACGAGAGTCGACGAAGGTTGAGCGCGCGCGAGAGCATCTCAAGTTCTCTGTTGGCAAAGATGTTGGCGGCACCGGCAGTGGCACTGACCTTGGCTAGCAGGTCGGCTACGCGCTCCTTGTCCTGCGTCATCAACGCCAGCACGATCGGCTTCCAGCTCTCCGCCTTGCCCACGTGCATTGAAAAGAACCTGCCATCGCCAAAGATCTCGGCCACCGTACTCCTCCACGCCTTGACGGTCCCCGGCATCCTGACCAGCTCGCCGACGACATCGATCACGCTGGCATCCACCTCCAACGTCCTCGACCTCGTCCTCGCCGCGGGCGCCACAATGTAGTACACGGCATTCGACACGATCGCCTGAATACGATCGGCATCCATCTGCACTTTGCGCAGCACCGCCAGTCCACGGCTGGCGAGGAAATGGTTGATCGCATCGACCACATTGCTGCCCGGAATTGCCTCGGCATCCAGCGCAGACATCTCCGCTGCAAACTCGGCAGCTTCCCTGTCCAGATCCTCTGCGTTATCCCTCCCCGACCGCCTCATCCACGTCGACTGGTCAAACGATCTACCCGCGATCAAAATGCACGAATCGACCAACTTGCCCAAATTGTCCTGCAATTCCCTCCTCGTCCTGCGATCCTCCAACCCTGCCGTCAAGCAAATCTTCTCACCCACGCCCGTCAAGATCCTCAGCATCGGATAGACATGCACCTTCCTCGCCATGCCGTTCGCCACAAACTCCTTGACAAACACAAGCATGACCGGCCACACCTGCATCGCCTCCTGCGGCTCGATCCTCGCCAGCACCGCGTCGAAAAAGAGGAAAAGCGTTGCGTCCGACACGCTCGATGCAGCAGCGTCTTTCTTGCGAGTACGGTCGTCCTTGGCGATGCGCGCTGCGAGTACGTCGCAGAGAAAAGTGACGAGAATCTGCGCGCTAGGCGTGACAACGTCGAGGATGTTTACGACGGCGTCCGTAGCCGCCTTGTCCGTGCGTGCGTGCTTGACGCTCGTCTGCCAGCAGTGGAGAAGTGATTCGACCGTTGCGGCAGGGTGGGCGCGATAGATGCGCTCAAAGCCGCGACGACATCGCAGCTGCAGCTTGGACGTCATGGCATCGAGCGAGAGCGACTTTGCGTCAAAGGGTGGCAGCTCCATGCTGCACATGGTCCACACACGATGCAGCGTCTGGACCGTTTGTAGAATACACCCGTCGCCAGAATTGCCCGACTTTTCCGCGCCGACCGAGTCGGACGAAAACACATTGGCTACATAGCCTAGCAGACCTTGGTCCTGTGACGACCTGTCGGTAGACTCGTCTCCTCGCACTGCCGACGTCGTGCCTTCGTGGGTGGTCCCGCCGGCGAGCATCAATGTGCGCTCTGCAAGGTTGATGAGCAGCAAAAGGTCTGATTCGAGAAAAGAGCACGTCGCGTCGCGCGTCTGGACGATGGCTTCAGCGCCAAAGGTGGGTCTGCTGGCGCCTGGTGCGTACGATACGCCGAGCTCGATCACCGCTCTGGCGATCAGGTCGCATACGGTGCGGTTGAGCGGCAATAGGAGCGCAGACGGACTGGCGCGATACAGAGAGGCGGTCATGAGGATGAAATCGGACCAGTGCTGGAGGATGGGGCGGTTGGAGGGCGTGATGAGCGCGCGTTGCAGCAGCCTTAACAAAAGACGGTGCGGTTTGGGCGTCGGCATCGGCGTCGGCATCAAGCTGGTCGGCTTTTGCGTTTCAACGGTCGGTGCGGCATCCATCTCACTGCGGCCGTCGCTGCGGCCCGTAGAGTCGGCGCGCTGATGGAGGCTCGCTGGCTGTGATGTGCTAGACATTCGTCTTTGCGCAAAATCCGGGCGGCTCGCGGGGCTGGTCTTGGCGACGAGAAGCGTATGTAACGTATGGAGCATCTTGTTCTGGATGGTGATAGAGCTCTGATGGACTGCAACGAGGAGCGACTCGATGAGCAGAGTCTCGAGCTGATCGGCTCGCTTGCGTGAGGCCGCGCCTCGCTGGACGAGGCAGTGGACAAGCTCGACGGCAGCAGCCCGCGTTGCCGTCAAAGCCGTTGCGTCAAATTGAGCGCCGATCCAAAAGCTGGCTTCGTCGAGCAAGGCGTCGAGGTAGGTGGCAGAGCCGGTGAGGGTCTCGGCTCGGACGAGCTGCTTGGTGGTGGTGCTGAGCGAAGCCGAGAGCGGAGTCGCCGCAAGAGACTTGGCGAAGCCGGGTCCGCCAAAGCGCGCCAGCGCCGATAACGTAATGAGGGCGTACTGGATCAGCTGCTGGTTGAAGGGTTCGTCAATCCGGGAAAAAGAGATGCGGATGCCATCGATGTCTGCGTCTGTCTCCGTCAGCGATGTGGGTCGATTGCGCAAGAGCATGTGCATCAGAGGATCGACGACTTTGAGATAGGAGCGGACGTTGGCTCTGAGCCAGATCTCGGCCTGCTGCCGATCTCGTGCGTCGTGCGACTGAAGCTTATCGAGCACGATGAGGAGGGGCGTGCGGAGCTCGTCCGTCGATACATCCTCGGAAAGCCGCCAAAATGTGCCGAACGCGGTGAGAGCGGCGGTGCGGGCGGCTGCGTCGCCGCGCGTGAGCTGCTGAGCCACGGCGGTTTCGATCCGAGATCGTTGAGTGACTTTGCACGTGGCCCAGAGCAGCTCGACGGCGCGAACGTGGAAGGGCGCCATCTCTGGTGCGAGATACCTGAAAAGGCAAGCGACGATGCGGTCGAGCGCGTGCGGCGGATCGAGGCGCACAGGCTTTTCAAGCGCTCGGCAGATGCAGCACGAGATGAGCACCTCGACGATGCGCTCGACTTGCGCAAAGGTGGTGATGCGGTCGAGATGCGGCAAAAGCGAGTTGGCCCAGGCACCTGCATCCCAAGACAATTTGTGCGTAGCCACTGCTTGTGCACTGGCGGACGACGTGACGAGGGCGATCTCGTGAGACGCTTCGGAACCGTCGATGACGCGCATGGCGTCGGCAAACACGTCGAGTGCGCGGACGCAGGCCTCGTTGCCAGATGGAATCGTGGAGAGGCACAATTCAGCCAAGAGCTCGACGAGAGCGGTGGCGGAAGCGCAGTCTTGAAAGCTAAGAAAGTTGCGTGCTGCTTGCTGGCTGTCGGTGTCGCTGGAAGCGTAAAAGTGGCGCGCTCGTTCGAGGAAGTCGGTGTGCGTAGAGGCGGTGTTGGCTGTCGAAGCGATGCGGACAAACACACGGGACGGCATGACGGTGACGAGCAGTTTGAGGAGCTCTAGCGCATCGAGCGCTCTTGCTGTTGCGACGTCGTCTTGGGACTGTTTCTGTTGGAGCTGCTCGAGTAGCAGCTGCGAGACAGCCGCGAAAAGAAGAGGCACGTGGATCTGCTTTGTCTCTTCGTCGTGGATGTGGAAGGCCTTGAAGATGAAGCAGAGGAGTGCCAGCGGATTTCCTTGCGGCGTCTCACGGAACGAGCGGACGATGGCGTCGAGGAAGCGACCAAAAAGCAAAAAGGGGTCGACGACCTCAAAGAGCATCTTTGCGGTGGTCATGAGTTCTTCCTGGTGTCCTCTGACGACCTGAACGCTGATGGCGTGAAAGGCATCGATGGCAAGGACGCGCGTCAGGGACTGGCCGATCTCCCACTTGTCGAGGAGCGAGATAAAGATGCGGTATGGGTTCTGTCGTTCGGCAGCTTCGGCGGTGGCGTCGTCAAAGTCTTGTTTGAGCGCGCTGCGTACGAGGTCGAGGCCGTGCTGCTGCAAAAAGGCAATCTGGGTCTCGGGAGATTCGTCAGGGCCGAGAAGCCAGGTGTAGAGGCGACGATTGAGAGAAAGATCCTTGCGAAGGACGACGTTCAGCGCAGAGCGGACGAGGAGGATCTGATCTGGTTTTTTGGCAGCAATGAAGGTGGGCTTGTCGATCTGGAGGTGGGTGACGAGGATCTCGAGCGCGTTGCGGCGAACGAGGAGGAGGTGGTCGTCGAGAGCATGCGCAAGGCCACGCACCATGAGGCCAAGGTCTTTGCCGACAAGCGTGGTGGGGTCGGCAACATCTTGGAGCGGAGGCATCCTGCGGTTGAGAAAGTTGAGCGCCGCCAATCGCACGGAAGGGGTGGTGATGAGGGTGAGCCACAAGTTTTGGAGGAAGAAGGGCTGTGTGACGGCGTCCGAGATGCCATCGAGGAGGCGCAAAGTGCGTTCGTAGTACTCGCTGGTCTCTTCCTCGAGACCGGGAAGCAGCGCCATCTGGAGCGCCTTGGTGAGTGGGCGCAGATCATCCTGCAGAGGGAGGTAGAAGGATTCGTAGATGGCGATGAGCGATGGCTTGACCGAGGTGGAGGCATACTGGAAGAAGGGGAGGAGGCCGCTTGTCCAGACCTGCAGATCGCGCCGAAGACCATCGGGGCCGATTGTGCTGAGAATATGGTGGTAGACGTCGAGTGCACGCTGATGAACGCCTGACGGGAGGGCAGGGTTGAGGCATTGTGCGAGTCGTTTTGCCACGATGAGCTTGCGAGGGATGGCGTTGTAGGTGGGGTAGGCCTGGATAGCCTTGTGGAGCCTAGCGAGGAACGAGATGAAGTCGGCCCATTCGCTGACGTTGTCGAAAGAGGCGAGGGTGCGTTCTACGAGGGCAAGGTACTTTTTGAACTTGGCGTCCGAGTAGAGGGCACGTTCTGTTTGGAGAGCCCAGTTGATTTCGGCACGTTTTGCGGCTGTGGTCTTCCAGAGGTGGTTGGAGTCGGTGATGCTGGTTCTTGGGCGTGCCTTGGGGGATACGGTGGATGGTGGTGCAGGCAGCACCGACTTGGGCCTGCTGGCCGATGAAGAGGCGTGCGGCTCGGACGACGCCGAGCTCAAGTCGAGTTGGACCTCTGCGGAGGAGGGTTTGAGGGTGGGGGGAGGAGCGAGGCGCGAAGGCAAGGAGCTGAGCGAGGTGGAGCTTCCTTTTGCCTTTATGCGGGATGCGCGCAGAGATGCGGTGTCGTTGCTGGACACCCTCTGTACTGGGCTGGACATGATGTCTAGATGGTGATCATGGTGATGGTGCTCAGTCAAGGAACCAAAAGTGTTGGTCTCTATCGCTAAACGTGTTGGCTCGAGAGCGCGTGTCGGTCGAATTTAACAAGCCATAGGCTCGAGTTCGGCTCTTCCGCGGCGACCTTTTCGCTTGCATCACAGCTGCGTGCCCTTTCGACACGACCAACACTCGAGTATGGCATCCCATGCGCCATCGCCCGGCTCGTCGTCGGCCAATCCGTACCTCTCTCGGCCTGCTTCTGCTTCTGATAACTCATCCGCGGCTGGGCCGAGCGTCTCGTCTGCGAACGAGACCAAGCACGAAAGCCGTCTGTATATCGGCAACCTGCATCCGGCGGTAGACGAGTACACGTTAATCCAGACATTCGCCAAGTTTGGCAAGATCTCAAAGCTCGACTTTCTCTTCCACAAGAGCGGACCGCAGCGAGGACAACCACGCGGATATGCGTTCGTCGAGTACGCTTCACCACAGGAGGCGATGCAGGCGGTCGCAGGCGCGCACCAAAAGACGTTGAAAGGCCGAAGCATTTCCGTCACGTTTGCGAGCAAGAACGCGGATGCGGGTGCAGGTGTTGATCACGGCGGCATCGGTCCACATCGGCGAGATCGCAGAGCAGCGACCACCGAGACGGATGCGCTCAAGACGACGCAGTTGAGCTTGAGCAAGAACGCCAAACAGCCGCACGGCACCAATGCAAAGATCGCAGCCATGGAGGCAAAGTTGGCCAAGCTGCGACAGGTCAAGGCGCCTGCACCATCATCACCCAACGGCATCGGACTCGGCTCATTACCCGCCAAGCCAAGTTTCACTGCAGCCAAACAGGACTCGCGAAGAGCGCCATCGCAGCAGCAACGGCGGCAGTAGCGCTTGTGCTAAACTCAACTCATGTACTTTCCATTCAATGATACCCTGCGACAGAGACACCAACAACAGCCGTGTGTGATCGCAAGCGTGTCTTTCTGAAATGTTGTTTTTGCAATTGCAGGAGTCGCTTCGACGCCGATTTGCGGCCTTTCGGAAGACGGATACTGGGGACGAAAAGAGATAGTGTGTGTGGATCAGGAAGGGGTAGGAGAGAAGGGTCGGGAGAGGCAAAGGGAAGAGGCGGAACAAATGTCCCAGAACAATTTGGCTCCATCGTTCCATCTGTTGCACGAAACGATAGATTCCTATAGCGTTCTGGGATATCACAACATTCTCGTCCACCACGGCTGTGTCCTCCGAAGAAGAGCGCAGCCCTGGCACCCGAAAGCAACCTCGCCAAGCGCCATGTTTTACCAAGGCAGTCGCGAGTGGGTGTGGCTGGCAGCTGTTGTTTGATGGAGGGCATCGAAAGGAAAGGGTCAGTGGATGTGTTGTAGACCAAAGCGGGCATGGTATGGGGTGTGCTACCTACACTTGTTTTTGATCGAAGAGAAGAGAGACAAAGTTGCTCGAGCCTGTCAGCTTCTTATACCAGACCAACGGCGCGTTGCCCTTCGCACTTTTTTTTTCCTTTTCGAAATGGCGACTTTTCTTCCAATCACAGCGGCGGCTGTGGAGCGCCAGTGTGTTTTATCGCGCGATAAGAATTTCACACTCGGACAGAAGCGAGAAAAATGCGCTTTTGTACGAGAGTGACTTTTGAAGGTCTTTCTCGTCGTCATTGTGGTCCTGCTCATCATCACCACCACCACCCTCATCTCTGCCGTCTCTGCTGCTCCGGCGACAGCTGTGCACCGCCCAACATGGTCCCCGGCATCACAGCCTCCTGCTCGAGATGCGTCTCGTCCGCACTCAATCTCTCCTCCCTTTCGGCCGCTCTCCCTTCGACCTCGTACGGCCTCTCCCACATGCAGACGCTCTCCGCGATCCAATCCCAGCAAAAGTCCTCCTTCTCCACCTCTTCCATCCTCTCCGAATCACGCAAGAAGCGAACAGCCCGTCTCAAGCGTAAATCAAACCTCGACCAACGCAATCTCAAAGTACGCATGCTCGAGTCCTCCAAACCAGACGCCGTCCTTGGCCATCAATCTACCCCTGCCGGCCAGAGGGTGTGGACCGACAGCGAGCTCGCCCAGATCGTCCTCAACAAGCAGATCGTATGGGGTGTTCAGGAAGATCGACGTGGCAACCTCGTGCCCATCTCCCCCGAACAGCAATCCGCCTCGACTCGAAACGTGTTTGATTCGGTCGCTGCCAAAGACGCGGCTGCTGCAGGAGGTCCGCTGCGACTCAACTTTGGTCTCGACGGAAGCGACCGTCAGCTGCTCTTCCAGGATCTTCCGCAGGTCATGGTCAAAGATCGGATCCTCGATTCGTGGAATTTGGGCACTCTCGTTCGAGGCACGGCCAACCAAGCCGACGTCTCCGCCTTCGAATCCGAATACGCCAAGGTCCAATCCGAAGAAGACACCAACAAGCACAGCCTCGCACGTATCCTCGATCTGCGCAATGCAAGTGGAAAGGGCATCCAGGTGGAGAACATCCGTCGCATCATCGCTCACTTTGGCGACCAGAAGGATACGGGTAGTCCCGAAGTGCAAGCCGCCGTCTTGACTTACCGCATCCGAAACCTGCACGAGCATCTGCAGGCCAACAGGCACGACAACTCCAATCGAAGGAGCATGTCTCTGCTGACCCATCAGAGGGCAAAAATCCTCAAGTACCTCAAGACAAAGAGCCCGCAGAGGTATCACGCCATCCTGCCCAGGATCGGTATCGAGGCGAGGGCCGTCGAGGGCGAAGTGGTGGTGCCGGGAAAGCCCAAGATCGCTCGTGGTTGATTGGCAATGTGCGTCGAAATACCAGTCGAATCACAACGATTACATGATATGCCGTGTGCCAGCTTCGCACCTAATTGAGATGAAGCATGCTCTGTCTGCGCAACTCCTGAGCCAACGTCGTATCCCCCGTCCCCGTCGGTTTTTGTCTTTCCTCCTTCACCTGCTCTGCCTCCATTCCGATCCTACTCGATCTGGTCAACACCAATTTCGGAATCTTCGCTCTCATCTCCTCGCCCGTCACCGCCCTCGCTTCTGGCTGCAACAACCCCTCCAACAAGAACCCGAAATCCAGCCCGACCTCGTTCAACTGCGCCGCCAACCTCAAACTGATCTCCCTCATCTCGCCCACCACCTCCTGCTCCTGCTGTACACCAAACACCTGCCTCCGGAACAACACCGCGTACTCCTCCACCCGCTCCCACGCCCACTCGACAAACCCGCTCGCCATACTTCCATCCTTGAACGCCGCCATGTACCACTCGGACGTGTTCTTGATCAGCGTAAAGTGCACCATGGCCAACTCGCTGATGTACAACCCGGTATCTCCTTCGAACTTGATCTGTCTCGTTCGCTTCTTGAGCAGTTCGGTTCGTGCATCCAGGAACAGCTGTCGCGCTTTCTCGCCCTGATCCAAGCGTAGTAGGAAGGAAGCGTTTCGAACCACCATCGACTTTTTGAGGTTCTGACGCGTGAAATCCGCCGAGATGGCAGCGACGAGTTCCGAGGTGAGGGAGGTGAGTTTGGCGGAAAGATGCATCCACGAGACATCCGAGGTGGACGTGTAGGTCGATAGAACGGCACGACCTTTTTCGATGAGGGTTGTAGCTTGGTCGAATTCTCGTAGGGCGATGCAGACCGAGAGTTGGTCGGCGAAATCGTTGTTCCATCGACCTGGATCTTTGCGTTCGGACGCAGCCGATGCCGCTGCTGCCGCCATCATCCCTCCTTCGTTTGCGTCGTGCATAGCATCGCCCATCTCACCGATCGGCGTCAACAGTTCGCTATGTATCCCCCTCGCCGCTTCTGCAAACTGCTTGCCCGCAGGCGAACTCAACAACGTCGACTCCCTCTTGCTTCCATCCACCACCTCGCCACCTCCATTCCTCCTCTTCTTGGCCAACTCCTCCGCCACCCTCCTGAATGCGTTCAACAGTGCCCTCTTATCCTCCCCCCTCTCTGTCCTGTACACGTACGTCTCCCTCCCGCGCTTGATCTTGATCGCATTCGTCAGATCCCCTCCGTCCTTCAAATCGATCACCACGATCTCCGCCAGACTGAAACACCTCTCGGCGACCAATCTGACTTTGCTGCTCATCTGTCTCTTCCTCCTGGTCGCTATGAGCAGCAGATCGTCCAACAGGAAGAGTGCTATGCTCTGTTGGGGTTTGTACGTGGCGGCGTTGAGTTCGGTGAAACTGCTGGCTTCGGCGATCAGGTGTCGTCCCGGTGTATACGGCAAAAACTTTTGCGAGCCCTCGATCCCTTCCCACAGAGAGGTGATTTGTGCGCGGTAGATCTGTTGCAGATCGACGGTGCTGTTCCGATTCGCTTTCCCGCCGCCACCGTTGGCTTTCCTATGGAAAGAATCGGAAAAGCCGCCGGTGGTGGAAGAAGAGTCGTCCAGCTCAAGCGCTTGCGGCAGCTGCTTCCACTCGGAGAGCAACTCCTTCAACTCCAACATATCGTTTTCCAACGTCGCGATCTCCTTGCTGATAGTGATAAACTCGGAGTAGTTCTTGAACACCTGTCGCTTGAGATCGTCGTTGGCAGCCTGTTTGGCAGCGGAAAGCGACTGCTTGAAGTTGCGCAGGCTGGATTCGGAATGATGCGATAGTTTCGCACGAAGGTAGGCCTGTGGATCAAAGTCGGATTGGCTGAGAAGGTGAAGATCGACAGCGGGATCGTTGCTGAAAATGTCGGTGCGAGAGCGTTGCGTATCGGAGGATTTGCGAATGGCGTCGAGCTGGTCGTCGTTCGGATCGTACCCGACCTCGCCGGAAGCTTCACCGATGGCATGCCGCAAGGCATCATCTTCGATGTCGCGATGCGGGCGATCATCGATGTGGATCTCGGGCATCGGCGGGAGGGACGGAACGGAAGGGATGGCGCTGAACCCTCCAGGACCGAGTTGGGTAGGTTCGGCATAGCGCATCGAAAGACGCTTCTTGAGATTGCTGCCGACCTCGGACGCCTTCTTCTTGGACTTTTTGAGCAGCGCTCCACCACCGGACCCGCTCGCAGCTGCAGAGGAGGTGGCGACATCGTATCGAGAATGGCGCAAAGATGCCTGCTGTTGCGAGTATGAAGACGTGGAAGCGGCGTCGTGAGCGTATGCAGCGGTGGAGGGGACGGGCGGTATGAGTGGCTGTTGACCTTCCTGTGCATACAGCGTCATAGGACGCGTACGCAGTGATCTAGACATGGCGATGCGCGGTGTGGCTCCGCGAGCTGTGATGGTGTCGTTGAAGAAGGATGATGGTGTTGGTCTTTCTCCACACACACGCACACTCGCTGTTTGGAATCAGGAGAGAAACGCACAGATCAGCGCGTAGGCTGAGCGGCCAAAAAAAAAGAACTGCAGCACCTAGGATTCCCGCGTGGTCCCCCACCGCAGTACTGACTAGGCGGTAAGTTGCTTAACTTCGCAGATCGGACGGGATGCGGTGTTTTCAACTTCCTGTGGCCGCAGATGCAGGCGAGGGCGCAGTGCTGCAATATATAGTTTACCTGCAATGTGTTGGAATTGGATTTCAGGGTCTGATTTTTATGCTCGATTTTCTCACCAAAAAAGCCGAAAGTAAAATCGCATCGGACCGAACAATTTATTGCATCGCCGTCGATTTGTGCAACATCATCCATCGACCACAACCACATCAAAGCTAGCCTAACCAGCAGCACACTCGGGCCGAGCGCAACGACAGTCTTACGCCAGCTCTCTCCTGCTCGAAGAAACCCCCTCAACTCTACCATCGCCCCAACAACCTTTACATCGCAAACCCACTTCGACATGGTTGATCCCACCCACCCATGACCCTTCTGCATAGGATTCTAAACTCGACAAGATGAAGTTCGCACGCTACCTCGACGAAAATACCGTCCCAGAGTGGAGAAAAGTCTACATCCAGTATCGTGGTCTCAAGAAGCTCATCAAGCGCGTCGCAGAGCATCGCGAGGCAAGATTACGCTTGCAAGCTGAGCTGGATGTTCCTCACGCCCATTCCAGCTCGACAGCGGTAGCTGGGTCTGCGTCATCACCAGATCCATACATTCGTCGAAGAATCCCTGCTGGTGCCTCTTCTTCCAACTCGGACCGGGAAGCACAGTCGACGCTCGCCTCCAGCTCCGGATACAAGCAGCGTACAGATTATGGAGGCACCAATGGCCCCGCTCCTTCGCTCCCACAGCTGCCTCCTGTCACGCTTCAGGGAACGGGCCTTCGACTCTCCTCCGACAGCCCTTCCTACGATGGCTCCACTCCTCCACGCGATCCGGACTCGGATCTCGAGGCTCAAGCCGTGACCCGGCCATCGCCTCCGGCAGCACATACATCCTCGCAGCTTCGAACACACCCATCCATAGACACAGCAGCCAGCGCAGACACGTCCGTCTCGCTTCACCGAGATGCACCTACTTCAGCCGCCGCCGACACCACCACCAACGTGCGCTACAAAGACGACGCCTCCCCGCCTTCACGATCCGCAGCCTCCCGCAGGGCCGACAGCTCGAGCGGCTCCAGCAAGCAACGGCTCCTTGATCGATCCGGTTCTTCTGCTCGCACGTCCAATCGCTCCCTCAAAGACGACCCTCCACAAACGCTCCAGGACCTCATCGCCGCCAACTTTGACGACCAGGAAGCCAAGCTCTTTTTCGCTTGCGACGCCGAGCTCGAACGCATCGTCGACTTCTACGAAGCCCAAGAACATTCCGCCGCCAAAAAGTACTCGCAGCTGGCACGACAGCTCCAGGAACTCGCAGAGCACCGACGCGAGTACCGCGCAAAGTACAACATCAGCGATTCCGATCGTACCGGTGCTGGTTCGCGTCGTCATCGTATGTCGCAGCTGCTCTCCAACCTGCCCGGATCCAGGCTGATTGCGGCAGACGAAGTCGTCAATCGCGTCAAGTCGATCCCTGCGCTCTCCATTTCGAAAACGCGCGATGCGCAGGGATCGACGCCGCAACCGCCGTCGCGCTTCTCCACCGATCTGTCGACCAACAACAACGGCAAGGGCCGCAGCGACAGTAGCGGCGAGGACGACGATGCAGGTGGAAAACGTAGAGCCCAGGCGTTGGCTAAGATGCAGGCCAGCTTGCGCGGCTGGGACGACGAGACGGACAAGGCCATCCGTCAGGCCAACAAGGCCGCCGCCATGAGTCACGATCCCGAAGCCTACGCCGCTGCACGCAAGAAGCTCAAAGCAGCCGTGCTCGAGTACTACAAGTTCCTCGACACGCTCACCAACTACAAGATCCTCAACCGCACCGGCTTTGCCAAAGTCATGAAGAAGTTCACCAAAACGGTGGGAGTGCCGTGCACCGATCTGTACTACAAGGACCGGGTGGCGCCCACGATTTTGGTCACGTCGGATCGGGTGGAGAAGCTGCGCAAGGCTACCGAGGACATCTACACGGCCTACTTTGAGCACGGCAATCGAAAGCAGGCGCTCAACAGGTTGCGAGCGAGGGAGGATCACACCACGCACCACTACAGCGTGTTTCGGAGCGGGTTTTATCTGGGCATCTCGCTGTGTGCTGTGGTGGCCGGGTTGATAGAGGCGATGAAACCGGGCACTCAACGTGCCATTCCGCAGTGGCAGGCTCTGTTGCGCGTCTATGGAGCCGAGTTTATCCCGACGCTCTTCGCGCTTCTCTTCGGCCTCAACCTCGCTTGGTGGCACGCCGTGCGCATCAACACCGTCTTCATCTTCGAATGGGACGTACGCACCACCATGGACCATCGACAGTTCTTCGAGATCCCCGCCCTGCTCATGCTTTTCCTATCGTGCTGCTTCTGGGTGTCGTTCGTCAACCCGTTCCCGGGAGCCATCGAACCGACCGTGTGGCCTACGGTGTGGTTGGTCATCGTGGCGGTGGTGCTGCTGAACCCGTTGCCGATCTGGATGCCTGCGAGCCGGGCTTGGTTCGCCAAGAGTTGGGCGAGAGTGTTCACCGCCGGTTGGAAGAGGGTCGAGTTCCGAGATTTCTTTTTGGGCGATGAGTTGAACTCGGCGGCTTGGTCGATGAGCAACTTCTGGTACATCGGGTGCGAGTGGAGGCACGACTGGGAGTTTCCCGATAGGTGTAGTCCCAACAGCACGTACTGGACGGCGGTGCTGTTGTCGGTTCCGGCGTGGTTGAGGCTGGGTCAGTGTATCCGACGTTGGATCGATAGCGACTGCCGCACCCACCTGCATCTCGTCAACGCCGGCAAGTACTCCAGTGCGGTGCTCAACAACTTCATGTACATCCACTACCGACGCAACGGCTCGCACGCCGGGGTGGATCGAGCGCTGTGGATTCTGTTCGCGACGATCTACTCGCTCTGGCACATCGCATGGGATCTGCTCATGGATTGGTCGCTGCTCAAACCCAGAGCCAAGTACTTTCTCCTCCGAAACGAAATCTCCTTCCCACAACCCATCTACTACATTTTTATGCTCGTCGATGTTATCGGTAGATCCGTCTGGATCATCTACCTTCTTCCGGGGAGCGCCACGGTGACCCTGCGATCGTTCCTGGCCGCCTTGGTCGAGATGATCCGCAGGGTGTGCTGGAACAACCTTCGAGTAGAAAACGAGCAGATCGGAAACACGGATTCGTTCAAGATCATGCGAGATCTTCCCTTGCCCTATCGGCAGAAGCTGATGGACGAAGGGGAGCTCTTGGGGGAGTCGGGGAACGAGGGAGTGCACAAGACGGGCATTTTTTCCACCGTCAAGCTGGCCAGTCTGAGGAAGAAATCGCTCGCCACCACCGCCTCTCACCAAAACCACGACCTCCCCCAACAAGAACGCACGCAGACTTCACAAGCGCTAGACGTCAGAGGAGACAACACGCACGCCCAAAAACGAGCCTCTCTCATCGAAGGCCTACGCAGCAAATTGGTTCCCGATGCCAAGGGAGAGCATTACGGAAAGCAACTCGACGAGAGAGCTGCGACAAAGGGCGATACGGGGCGAGACTATGCTCCTAGACGACAGGAGAGTATGCGCGGCTATGTCGATGTGGACAGCGACGATGAAGAGGACGAAAGCGAGACGACGGCGGACGAGGCGGCGAGGGAGAGACCGTCGGTGGAGCAGCGAGGGTCGATGGCTGACCTGCCGAGATCGCCACCCAGAGCGAGATCCAGAGGTTGAACAAGGCCGGTATGCGTGCCTTTGATAGCATCACGAAAGTCAGCGAGGAACCGCTTGTGCATCCGCATAATAGAAACTCGCTCACATCAACGTCGTACAAAGTGTGAAAGCCGGTATGGCCAGGCTGGAACGCGGATCGCTCACGAGGTCGCGCATCTCAGAATCGATCGTGTTAGATCGAGGACAAACTGAAGAATCAGAGGGGAAAAAAAGCCAAGCCGGGGATTCGGTGTCGGAATCGGCGTATTTTCGATCCCGACGGGCGGCATTTGGACTTGACGAGCGCAGCAAGCTACGTCCAAGCTTTGCTGCTAACTGTGACGGTCGTTGGTCTCGTCTCTTTCTGAAACATGAACATCAAGAAACGGGGGGGCTCTATCTTGTCCCTCTCGACGAGCGAGTGACGTTAGTTGGGGGAGAAGCGAACTTTTCTTTTCATGCTCCGTCGGAGGTGTCGCAAACAATGGCGATCTGCGTCCAGCAAACGTTTGTTCTCGGGCGTGGAGAAGTTCAAGTGCGAGACCAATCAGGAGAGCGAAAAACCAAAAAACACAGAACGTGTGCAGTCGACCATTCGGAGAAGGTGCTTCGATGCGATCGAAGCAGTATTCATCCTTCGCATTTTAGCGAGCTAGACAGATCCAAGCTTTTTTTCTTCGGAAGCGAGGCATGTGGATAGTGCGCGAACGGCGCTTATCTAGGCGTAGCCGCGCCACCTGAAGTGGTTAGTCTTGTCATGAACGGCAAAGGTCGAGATGTGGTCTCGCGTGTGGCTCCTAAGGCCGAGATCCCGGCAGAGGGGCAGAAGAGATGAAAGCAGGAGGGTCGAGAATAGTGTCTCGCATCCGTTCACTGGCGAGACGTGCCAAGTGATGCTATTCTCGCCGAAATGACTGCCTGCCCTTGGAGGTCGCCTCGTCTCGCGTAGATTGGGGTTCCCCGATCCTCGGACGCTTCGCTGTTTGGCCTGTACCTTGCAAAGCTGCTTCAAGTTTGTGTTCCACCGATGGATCTATCTGCCGAACTTTTGATTTTGTGGGGGTCGACTTGGCAGACGGCTCTTCGGTACCGATCGTTTTCGCTCGACCGACGGAAGGGTGAGCATTAGTGGGAAAAAGAGGGCTGGGGATGACATGCAACGGCATCTCCTTTGACACAGCAAAGACCAAAAGCCATTGTGAGTGCTTATCGTCGTTGTCGTTCCAACTCAATTATCTCTTGGCACAGCTTCGTACCATTGCTGCTGTAGAACG
This sequence comes from Pseudozyma sp. F8B2, assembly GCA_003004685.1. Taxonomy (NCBI): domain Eukaryota; kingdom Fungi; phylum Basidiomycota; class Ustilaginomycetes; order Ustilaginales; family Ustilaginaceae; genus Pseudozyma; species Pseudozyma sp. F8B2. Next base: position 136,345 of record NXFQ01000010.1, on the reverse strand, counting down.
CGAGATGGTAGGCTAGCATACATGTCCGCAATGCCGGCCGGCACGGCAATCGCTACGAACGGCACGGCATTTGATGACGAACCCGGACGATTCTCTCACGACAAGAGACACTCTGGGCGTCGTCGTCGTCAACAAAGTCGAAGCCACAAAGCTGGGCGTTGGCATCTTCCGCCTCCATCGGAGATGGCCGTATGACGGGGCGTGAGAATGGCAACGCCGCGTGTCGACGGACTCCGTTGCTCAGCAACCAAGACCGAATTGCAGGAACGATTGAATCACCATCACGAGCTTTCGTGTCTTGCTGAGCTTGCGATTCACCGTGTCACCCCGAAACTTTTGACGCTGCTCACCACAGTGTACGGACCAATGATAGGACGAGGCACGGTTCCGGCGCTGCTCATCCTACTCAGACGCCGGGATGATGATGACGAGCAGGAATCGAGGCGCTTGAATGCGCATGCGGAAGGCAGAGTGTAGCGACTCTACGATGCGCAAAATCTAACCCCGCCACCGATTTCAGCTTCCGCTCGACATTTGAAATTTTGCTGAGTGCAACAAGACACGCTCTGCTGCCACCTTTTTTGTCCCTTTTCCTCTGTTGAATCTGAGATCTGAAACGCGCGAAAAAATCCGCTTGCGGTCAAAGGAGATTGGACCCTGAGATTTGGTCTTTGATCGCATTGGGACAAGCTCGGCGAAAAACAAAAACGTCGGCGGCTGTGAAGCCCTCTTGTCACCGTGTCCCAAGACATTTACCAAGTTGACCGATAGAATGTCTGATACTGACTCGGTTGTGAAGTACGGTCTAGATTACATTCTGTACCACGATTTGTCACCATTTTCGATAGCCATCGACGCCTCTTTTCTCTTTGGCTTGGCTTGGCTTGGGACAGCAAGGTAAGTCGCATTAAGATGTCCCGCGTTACACGAGTGGTGTCAGCCACGATCTGGCACCGACTACACACTCGATCAGACACTGGTGACGCGCTACGCTGCCGGTCCTTGTCTGACTCGGAAATACGGCATGTGTCGATCAAAAAACCCCTCATGTCCAGCCTAAGAGCGCAACAAAAACCGCACGAGGTTTCGAACCCATCAAGGATCCCTAGACTCCAATTCGCAATGTGCTTGTCGATCTTCGATGTCCGTTCTTCACAGTTCCTCGATGGTGAATCGATCATGAGGATGAGTGCAGTTGATGGGTTTGATCTGGTCGTTGAACTGGAGTGTCGAGCTGCAGTGTAGATGATCGTCTCGGTTCAAGCTAGTTGCAGATGTCAATCCTGACCTGACTTTTACGCATTTTATCTAGCTAAATTCGACTCTGTCTCATCCGTCAACTTAGACTCTCTAGCTTGGTGGTGGCGCTTGGGAGGTGTCACATTTCTTTTTTTAAGGAAAACTCTCTGGCCGCGAAAGCTCTGTTGAGCGCTTCCTGGCAGTGTTGCCGAGAAGGGTTCAAAGAAACCTAGCGATGTGATGACACACTGCTTCCAACGCGCCCTTTCCTGCCGCTGGTGTGTGCCGCTCCAACTTTAATTTGCATTTTTTCTTTTTCGCTAAGTTTAAAGGCGCTGAGCCGAACTGCCGTCAAAAGTCAAGTCTAGGCGAGCCGACCGCTTTGTCCCCGCGTTTTCTTTTTCTTTTTTTGGCATTGCAGGACACCATGGCTGGTCGTGCCGTGCCGCTCGTTCCCTTTGTCCTCCTTGTCCTTGATCGCCATGTCAACTTCGGAGGCCAAACTCAAAAAAAAAGGCTTCACAGTCTATTGTGTGGCTTGCTCGTCCTCGTTGCTGGTGCTGGTGCTGGAGCTGCCGCTTCTCTGGTTCCGCATTGTCGCATCGCACGCGCGCACGCTCGTCCGTCCGCATCGTCTCCAATCTCTCAGTCTCCTTAATCCACCGAATGCGACATCGCAAAGACGTCTCTGCTGTGTTCTTCTCTGGATCGCCGCACCCTCGGCGTCGATCTTTGTTCATCTCCATCAACACTTGCGCCGCGCACCCACCTTGACGCCCAGCTCCTTGTGGAAACACCGCCCGCCGTGTGCTCTGCCAGACTCGGCCTGGTACGCACATCACTTGTCTCTTTGGACCCGTCCTCTGAACACCGTTTAGCCCAATCTTCTGCATTCAGCTAAGCGCCTGCGCTCTTGACGCTAGCCTCTTCTGCCGCCCACCAACGTCGAACATTCTCCTCGACTCCGAATCCATCTCCGGCGCAAAAGTGGCTTGTCCCGTTATCGCTGCGACATCATAGCTGCCTCCTCTTGCTACCGCCTCTTGAAGCCGCTTTGGGGCTCGGCAGCAAGCGAGGCGTCTTCTTCTTTTGCTGCTTCTCTCCGATACCTCGTTCCACGAACGCCACCACTTTCCTGCACTCCTAGATCCAATATATACCTCGAACGGTAAATCCCTTCACCTTCCATCGCTCCGCCTTTTCTCAGTCCCCTTCATCGCTTCATCGGTGGACCCCCTGTTTCCGTCCTTCCCTCCAACGTCTACGCGTCCACTCTGGCAGCGTCCACTCTGGCAGTGACATCTCTCATCGGCCCTTATCCCTCATAAAGCTTCCTGGCCAGCCCTTGTCCACATCCCATCTCGCATCTCGAAATGGCTACGCTCGAGCTGCAAAGGCCCAAGCGCCTTTCGGCAGCACCGCTGCGTCGCTCGCCTGACCTCTCGGGTACTCGAACACCAGCTTCTCCCACCATCATCCGCACCAACGACTTTATTCTCCTCCCCTCGGTACCCACGCATGAACCCGAGGACAACCTGCCGAGTCCCATGGCGTTGCAGCAGCAGTTTGCCATCGCGGCACACAACGATGCGCAGGCCAGACGCAGCCGCCAAAATTCCATGGCGGACGACGCAATCATGACGTGTGGCCCGCGCAGAGCCTCGTCCTACCATCTCGCTGGCAGCAACTCTAGCCACGACATGGACGAGCTCGAGGAGATCGCCGAGCCCGAATTCGACCACGAATCTGACCTAGCATCGACGCACGACGCGCTGCGCGACGTTCGCAACCAGCAGCTTGAGCAGCTCCAGTCCATTCTCAACTCGTTCGCCGAGTTGCACTTCGAGTCGGCCTCATCGAGCCACGCGCCTGACGCCGGCATCACTCAGATCCTCGACGACATGTTTGCTTCGCTCCGCCTCATCGCCGGACACAATGCTCCGCTGTCTCCCACCTTTGCTCGATCTCCGGCCAACAGCAAGATGTCGGACGCCGATCGTCTCGTCTTGCTCGTGGACAGGCTCGCGCTCGTGCTCGGCGATGTGCACGACGCTCACCAGGCCGGGTTGCTGGCCAACCTCACCAGCCTCATCCACTCGCTCTTCACGACGCAACGGCGGCTGTCGCAAGTTGTCCTCGAGAGTCCTCCACGCACACCGCTTATGCTTGCTGCTGCGTCGCGCCGTCGCTCCATGCACCCTCCCTCTCAGCACTCGCCCCAGGCGAGCTCGCGCCGATCGCTCTCGCGCACCTCTTCTGGATCGACCCGGTCGCACATCACGCCTTCTACGTCGTCGGACGAAGCTACGCCCACGGCTAGTCGCGATGTTCTGAAGCAGCACAAGGTCGAAGCAAACAGTCGTCAAGCCGTCACTCCAGCAGCGCCGTCGCAGGCTGAACAGCACCACGTCGATGGCTCCGTGTTTGATATGGCCACGGTACGACAACCATCGAGCGCCACGACTACCGGTTTTTCGCTCGAGAGTCTGTATGCCCATCGACCGTCGGCTCTCGGCTTGGTGACCGCTCCGCAGTCGCCTCGTTCCGATCAGGCTTCGCGGGCGGCTTCCGTCGCCGGCAAGTCCGACTCGACGGCGCAGCCCAACCGCAAGCGCTTTTCGGTGCTCACCGACAGCGCTGCCAGCACCGCTCTGCCCGGCTACGCTTCGGATGGTCCCGGTTACGAGCTCGGCAAGAGAGCAGCTCGTTCGCAGAGCACCTCGGAAGCCGATGACCTGCCTCGGTACGATGAGGATTCTGCCAGCGGTGTCACGGCCACCGATGTCAAGAAGCCTGTCGAGCCTCTCACTTTGCTGGAGCGCCGCCGCGCCAAGTTGGCGGCGCAGCACAGCGCCTACGCCGCGCGCACTCCGGAGGATCTTGCCGTGGTGCAGAGCTCGATCGACCGTCTGTCGACCGTCATGCCGCAGCTCAACGACCAGCGTGCGCTTTCGCCAGAGGAGCAGCGCCAGGTGCAGCTGCAAGACATGATCGGTCGCCTGTCCGAGTCGAGTTCGAAGCGCATGAACGATCAGCGCAGCGAGCCCCCGACGCTGCGTGCGTCGAGACCGGCTCCTCCGGCGCCGACTGCGGATGCTCAGGCTGTTGCGCAACAGGCACGCAAGCCGGATGTCGCTAGGTTGGATGCCGATGTGCCGAGGACGCCAAACACGCCGAGCTCGATGCACAGCGGTTCGGCTACGTCGTCGCGCCGAAGCTCGCTGATTCCTCAGACGTTTGCACGCAAGCTTTCGTTGGCGAGCATTGGCAACGCCATTCGTCGTGCGTCTATCTACGACACGACCAAGGTCAAGCCCAAGGAGGATACGGATGTGGCTGCATTCGCTGGTGCAGCTACGCAGGACGCGACGGTCCGTCGTCGTCGTGCAGCCACTACGCAGGATTCGCGTGCCAAGTCGGACATTGCCGACACGCTTGCCAGCATGTTCAACGAGGGCAAGCCGCGAGCCGAAGACAAGCGTGCATCGCGTTTGATGGTGGCGCAGACCGGGTTCCGAGCGATCGACTTTGCCGACGATACGCCGAGAGGACGCGAGGAGAGTTTGGTGCCGAGAGCTAGTACGGAGGAGGAAGAGGACGATAGCATGCTGGACGACTACACGTTCGCCTCGATCGACACGACCACTTCGAACCACAGGATGTCGATGATCTCGGCTGCCGAGTCGCCGCGCAGTCCTATCAGTTGGTCCAGCGGCACGAGCAAGGTTTCGTCCAGGAGGAGTTCGCAGCTCACGTCGAATCCGGCTACGCCCACGTGGCCCAAATCGCCCTTGACGCCCGATCCAATTTTCAAAGCGCAGCTCGAGGAAATTTCGACCAAACGCGTCTCGAAATCCCCTACGGTCACTTTTGCCGATCTTGTCGTCACACCACCATCATCCAGGTTTGCGAACCGTCAGTGTAAGTTCGAACCAAGCGAATTGTAGGATTGCTGTGATGACGGTTAACTGACAAAGCTTCTTTCTTTCTGGAATACAGATTGAGATGCATTTTTTTGCAGAGGCTCACAGCGGGTTGGGGTGTGTTTCGGTCATGTTGTGGGATGGGGTAGGGGTGGAGTGTGCTTGGGAGGCGAGCGAGGGGGAGGGGAAATTGTTGTGCCTGACGAAGAAAATGCCAATTGCAAACATCAATGAGCCGCGAGAGCAGAGAGATGATGCGAGTGAGAGAGTTTGGATCAAGTTGCCTGCGAGAGCGAAGGCGGCAAAGGGATGTGTGAGGGTGGGGAGAGAGGTGGTAAGGGTCAAGGTGGATATGGTGGAGGAGGAGAGGGGCGTGGCGAGGGAGGAGAGTCGGTCGCATGGGATGGTGGAGTTTCCGCTGGGGGCGGGGGTGATGCGCGAGGGAGGGGTGGGGCTAGGCTGCGCGGTGTGCGTTCGAGGCGGGGGAGAGAGGGGGAGGAGGTTGCTGAGGCGGGCGGAGGGCGAGCTGAAGTGGACAGCGTTACCCTCAGAAGGGTGGGAAGAGCTGGTCGACGCGTGGATGTGCCATGCGGATCAAGAGCTGAACAAGAGCTTGACCGAGACTGCGGTCAAGTTTGCCGGCAAGGTTGCGGAGGATGATGGCAAGGAGACGGTCTGGGTAGGGGATACGTACTTTCTCGTACCCAAGGATGTCTTCAACGATGAAGCGGTAGAGGTGGATGACGAGGTAAGTTCGAACCTTTTCCCTCCAGAACGGACCGGATAGAAAGTCGACGATTTCCAAGTGCGCGCAGACCATCTTTCCCTACTGTGGAAGGGTGCGAGCAGCAGCGCAACTCGATGGATCGTGCGACTGATACACCGACTTTTGTCCAAGATCAAACTCTCTGGATTCCGATCCGCTGCTTTCTGGTTCGCTGCTTTTCTTGTGTCCGCCGGTGTTGGTGCTTTGGTTGACGAGTCGCTGTTGGTTGGGAGTCCCTGGCTCTGACTTTGTTATGCTGTCGAGGTCTCGCACGCGCGTGTCAATATGCATCGCAGGGTAGGGGATCGCACCGCCGTCGGGTCGACGTTGTTTCGGAGCGATCTTCTGGCCTGTGTGCTGGTGTGCGTGGCGGGGAAACGATGCGAGCAGGGTGGAAGCGTTAAGAGGGATTTCGACGAATGGCGATGGTGGTCAAAGAGCTGACTGACTGGTTGGATCGAGCGAGATGGTGACGGTAGAGGGAGCATCGCGGGACAGAGGGCATGTAGGCCGGACCGAACAGAACACCTGCTCACTGTCAAGGCTCACAGTTGCGCATCTACCCGGCTCTACACACATTCCCCCCCTTCACCATTCCCCCCTTCTCTTCGCGTCTGATGTACGAAACGCCGACTAACACTGTCTCTTGGTTTCCACCTCCGCGACAGATGCTCCGCTGCACAACGTGTCGCACCACCCTCGGCTCAACATCCCAAGCCTCGTCGATCAAACTGAACAAGTTCACCGTGGAATCCCTCGCAACTCCCCTTTCCAATACATGGCTGTCAACGCTGCTATCGACACTTCAATACGCAGCGGCATCGCACGGCTCGCGACGCTTCCTGGTCAAGTCGCCATCTCGCCAGGTCGAACTGTGGCTGTTCTCACGTGCCACATTCACCACATCTCTGTCCAAACATTGGACCACACTCGGCGGGGAGATGGGAGAAGGAGCGATATGGAAGGGCAGCAAGGTGTTCTTCCGTCAGCCATCGGCGGGAGAGACGGATGGTATAGAGACGGTGGAGCTGCCAGAGGTGGTGTTTGGCTGGCTGACGGACGCGCTGGAGCAATGTCATGAGAGCTTGCCGAGCGAGTTGGGCAAGGTGCTGCCAGAGTGGAAGGCTGCGTACTTAGCTAGTGTCGTTGATGGAAAGCGGTGACGACGCATTGCAATTGAAAAATATTCTCTCTAGCCGCAGATCCCACATCACTCCAAGAGCTTGCCTGGTACTGAAATGGAGAGGCGTGCACCAGGCGATCCGTCTCGAGAGTCTGTTGTGAAGAGGAAGACGTACGAGACCCGATGAGATGGTGGCAGTTCAGTTTTGTGGCATGTTAGGGTTTGATGGACAACATTCGGCAGAGTTGTGGCGATCCCGACCCAACGCGTTAATTGCCGGCCGCTTGCGGCGAAGGGCAAGAGCCAAGAGACTTCTGGGCGCGTCCATCGCCTTTCGTCGGGGTTGCGCGTCTCGGCCAGAGACTTCTTGGTTCCCTTTGTGGGTTGGTGTCACGTTTCGAGGTTGGCTGCCCTTCCGATGTCAGCTTTCGTGTCGTTAGAAACTCAGGGGAACGGCGAATGCAACTGTAGCCTTCTTTGCAAGACATGGTATGATTTCTGATTGACTCGCAACGGACAGCGGCAAACCCAAGGACGGCGGCTGCACTGCAAGTCTGTCGATATTTGTGTTAGAAAAAGAAAAAGAGATTAAGAAAGAAGAAAGCTCGGTTTTCCATGCAAGAGTGATATCTGACAGGCGGCAGCAGCAGCAGCAGCGTCTCACGGATCTAAAATTGGCAATTTTGTGCCGCGTGAGAAGAGAGCGCGTGGGCCATGCAGCGTCCAATTTCCTTCGAGGCCCACACACGCACAGGCACACACATACAGGCAGGCGACTGGAAAGGTCAGAGACGCGTGTTGCCAGCAAAAGTCGGAAAAGCGAGAGAGAGAGAGGGGAGAGACCAACAGGCACCGACGACCAAAGTCACACGCAACACTTTTCAACCACTCGCCAGGCAACCACGGCCACACGGGCAGAGACAGGCGAAGCCGAAGGCTCGAGCGACCCTTGCATGATCCCTTTGAGACGCTACCTTGCTATACTGTCACACCCGTATCGCGGTATCGCAGACTCGCCTACGATCACGATCGCCATTCGAGATACCTTAGCAACCACCATCTCTGTATACCCTGGCCCCCTCAAGTGCGACAGTCGAAACAGCTGCTGTCGACTCGGCGACTTTCTACCTACACGTACATCTCTGGGACACAGCTTGGCGGTGACGGTCGGGGCCTCATCGAACAGGACGACGACAACCGTCGTGACGAGCAAGCAGGGCTCACATTATTTCAGGGCTCCGCTCCTTACGCCAAGCGATCGCATCATTGCAGCGTTGCTATGCCCTCGATGGCTGCGTAAGCAACTGTTCGGCAGGACATCTGCATTCCCATCCCATCGGCATCTTCCGACCTTGTCTCCTCGTCTCCCTCTCGCCAGGTGAGACTGTCGGCTCCCACCCGCCGCCATGGACTCGATCTTCGGACGCAAGAAGCGCTCGCGCCAATTCAATTTGGAAGCAGCCGACAAGGCGATCCCCTATGAACGCACCGCCACCGGACGCACTCCCGTCCAAGTCGACAATGGCCTCGCCAGCTCGTCGTATCATTCCAACGCCAGCCCCACCAGCTCCAAGCTCTCCATCGGCAACCCTTCTGGCAACCCCTCCCTCGGCCATGGCATCCATCGCTCGAGCGCCTACTCGGACGTCCAGTACGACGCACCCAGATCTCGGCTCGTCAGCAATGCCAACGATTATGCTGCCTATCCGTCCACCTCGGCTTCCATCATCTCGCACAACGGCGGCTCCACCATCTCGTCCAGCGCCGGTCTCTCGTCGCATCGTCGCAATCCGTCCGCCGCCTCCTCGTCTCGTCAAGGAATCAGCACGCACGATTCCATGCAGTCCACCGCAAGCTCGTTTGCTCCCAACGGCGGCGCGCGCTCCTCTCGCTACACGTCCAACACCAGCTCGGGGTTCGCCAATGGCGGCGCCAACATGCCGCACGATGTCATGAGCAGGATGTCGGTCGCTTCGGGCGTGTATGGGTATCCAGACGATGGCCGAACTGCGCCGAGCGCTAGCAACAGCCACACCAGCTTGGCGCGCGAGTCGTACCAACAGTCAGGCAAAGCGCCCGACTTTGCGCTCACACGTCCTCCCGATGACCAAGTCGAGCGCCTCTTCGCTGAACTCATGGACAAACGCGACTTTCTCAACGTGCCCGGCGGCAACCTCTCCGACGAGTTGAAAGAGACCGCGCGGCGAAACATGCTCAACTTTAGCGTCGACAAAAAGTGGACCCTCGTATACAACGACAAGCTTACCGAATGGCACGCCGAAAAGGAGCGCGATCGCAACCGCCGTCAGCACGCGTCTCAGCCAGGTGGGCCACCGGGTGCCGGCTCCAGCATGGTCATCACGCGCAACTCCCCCGAATGGTTCATCAAAAAGTTCATGGACGGCACCGTCACCACCAAGCACATCGAATCGCTCGCCGTGACGCTGCGCACCTGTGCCATCGGGTGGATTCAGAGCTTCGTCGAAGCCAAGGGTACGCCTGTGCTCGCCAGCTTCCTCAGTGGACTGCACGCCAAGGGCATCAAGAACGACAACGACCTGGCGCTCGAGTACGAAGTCCTCAAAGCCTTCCGTTCGCTCTTCAATTCGAAGCCTGGCGCGAACGATGCGCTCGCCCAGCCCAAATGCATCAGCGGCATCACACATTCCATGATCTCGCTCCAACTCACCACACGCAAGCAGGCCGCCGACATTCTGCTCTTCTTGTGTCATTGGGACAAGCCTACAGGACACCGTCTCGTACTCAAGGCGTTCGACGACCTCAAGACCAGCCAGGGCGATCACGGCCGCTTCGATGCGTGGTTCCGCATCCTCGAGCAAACCATCGATGGTCGAGGCAAGATGGGTTCCATGGTGGGAGCCTCGGACGAAGTCAAGAAGCTCAGCGTCGTCGGTCCTCATGAGTCGAGCCTCAACGAGTATGCCATCAACAACATGTTCCTCATCAACGCCATCCTCAACTCGGACATCGTGCCCGAATTCGAAGTGCGTGTCCACCTTCGCAACCAGATGGAGGCGAGCGGTCTGCAGCGTATCCTCATCAAGATGCACGCATTCAAGAACCCGGACCTCGATGCACAGATCGGTGTTTTCGAAAAAGGCTCAGAGGCCGATCACGAGGACGTCGTCGAGACCTTCAACAAGGAGGTGCTGACAGACCTGAGCGATCCCGTCGATGTTTTTCGCGCCATCGTCGGCAAGGTCGAAGGATCGCGTGCCTACGACTTCTTCCTGTCGGCTCTGCAGCACCTCTTGCTCATTCGAAGAGACGGCGACGACCTCGTACACTACTATCAGCTCATCGATTCCATGGTCACCTCGGTGGTCATGGACCGCAAGGGTGCCGTCGAGGGTAACGATCTGTCGTCTCTGCTCGGTGTCTCGGTCAACAATGTCCTCTCGCGCTTCGCGGACCAGGATCACATCAACTCGATGCAGTCCGAGCTGCAAAAGGCCAAAGCCAAGGCGGCTGCCCTAGAACAAGAAAAGGTTGAGCTCGAATCCAAGCTCAAAGCAGGCTCGGATGGGCTTATCGGCAAGCTTCAGGAGCAGATCGAAAAGCTCGAAGACGATCTGTCCTTGGCGCGAGGCAACGCTGGTGCAGCCAGGGACGAGATGGACGAGATGGAAAAGGCGTACATCGACCGCGTCGTTGCTCTGGAGATCCAGCTTCGAGAGCTCTACGATATGCTCCGCGAGGCGCAGATGGATGTCAGCGATGTAGCCGCCCCCGGGAAAGGCAGCCTGGACCGCAAACAGCTCGTCGATACCTTGGAAAAGCAGCTCGAGCGGAACAAGACGATCCGCAAGCTGGAGGCCAACGCACGCAAGAACAAGGCAGGCGACAAAGGTGGCGATGTGCCGCCTGTGCCGGGAGTGCCCACCGAAGACGACCGCAAGCGCATCTCTGCATCCGTACGGCGTCAGTCTATGTTGGCACGGCAAGCGGAGATCGACGAAGAGGATGGCGCCGACGAGGAGGCAGAGCATGAGCAACAAGGACACGACGAAGAGCCGCTGGATCCCGAAGCAGCCAAGTGGAAGATCCAGGCAACACTGGCGGCTGGAATGGCGCAGAACACCGACCTGGCCTCCAGGATGGTGGATGCGCGCGAATCGCGACGCCGCAAAGCTCAGGCACCGACGCCGGGAGGCGCCGGCAAGCGCACGTCCCATCCTGCTGTGCGTACTCTGCTCGACGAGATCCGCCGGCAGCGCGAGGATGAGTCCGACTCGGATGACGACTTGATTGCGGGTCGAGGAAAGAAGAAGCCGAGCGGATTGCAGAGCGTCGCAGAGGCGCAGGCTGTCCCTGCACCTGCAGGACTGGCACCGCCACCACCTCCACCGCCTCCTCCCCCGCCGCCGCCGCCGCCGCCGTTTGCTGGAGGCATGGCGGCGAGTCAAAAGGCGATGCTTGACGCTGCAGCGATGCCGCCTCCGCCACCACCACCTCCGCCTCCTCCCGCCCCAGGGATGCTGCCTGGTCTTTCGCAGACCAGCAGCGGGGCCGCCAGCGGCGACATGCGCTCCGCCTTCTCCACACCCAACTCGTCTCGTCCCGGCTCGGTGATGATCCCTTCGATCACCAGCACGCCTGCTCCGCCTGCTCCTCCGCCGCCCGGTTCAGTGACCGAGTCGCCCATGCAAGACACCTACCGCAACTCGATGATGAACGTGCGCGCATCGTACGCGCCCACGAATCTCGGACCGGCCGGTCCCACCGCTGCTCCTCCCGCGCCCGGCGTTGCCGGTCTCTTCGCAAATCATGCGCTCAGCCGCAAAGAGGTGCTGGCCATGGCGAGCTCCAAGATGAAGCAGCTGCAGTGGGACAAGCTTTCGCCGCAACATGCCGCCGAAACCATCTTTGGAAAGCACGAGCTCACCGCGGATGAGGAGGCGGTCGTCAAGACGCTGCAGCAGGAAGGACTGTTCGAGGAGATGGAGGAAGACTTCAAAGCCAAGCAGCCGGTCAAGAAGTCGGCCTCGACCGCCAAGAAGGACAAGATCGAGCTCAAGACGCATCTGAGCCTGCAGACGCGCCAGGGAATCGAGATGGTGCTCAAGCGCGTCAAGTCGAGCTTGACGGAGAGCAAGCAGGCGTCGCCGGAAGAGGTGGCGCATCACATCATCAACTGCAACGAGGCGGTGCTGGATCAGAGCTTCCTCACGGAATTGCTAAGGCACTATCCGGAGAGCGAGACCAAAGGCCAGTTGGGAGAGTACAGGAATGCGTCGGATGAAGAGCTTCGCCTGCTGCATCCCGCCGATCGACTGGTGGTGCTGCTGATGACGGTGCCGCACCTCAAGGAAAAGGTCAAGGGTTTGCTGTACATGACCAAGTACAAGGAGACGTTCGATCTCATCAAGTCGGGCACGGTCAAGGTTCGCGACGCTTCCGAGGGATTGATGAAGGCCAAGGCGTTTGCGCGGTTGCTCAGCTTGATCCTCATGATGGGCAACTACCTCAACTCGACGGGTGTGCAAGGCGGTGCGTTTGGATTCAAGATCACGTCGATCAACAAGCTCGTCGATACCAAGGCGTCGGATGGCACCACGCTGCTGCACTTCATCGAACGCACCATCTCCAAGTGCTTCCCCGAAGTCGAGACGTTCATGGACGAGCTCGAGCTGCCGGCCGAAGCATGTCGGGTACAGCTGTGGGACTTGCGCCGCGATCTGGCCGAACTCAAGTCCGGCAGCTTCCAACATCGCAAGGAACTCGATCGACTGCTCGACGAGAACGACGAGAATCTGCAGGATCCGTACGTCAAGATCATGCTTCCGTTCCTCAACGACGCGGCGTCGGAGCTGCAGAGGCTCAACGACCAGGTGCAATTCGCCGAACGCGTGTACAACGAAGCGCTCAAGTACTTTGGCGAAGGACCTGATCCCAAGAAGCGTGGACTGGGCCAGCTGGCCAACCAGACGATGCGCACCGAGGACTTTTTCGGCATCTTCAAGGAGTTCCTGGCAGCATATAAGAAGGTCAAGGTGGACAATGTGAGGATCGGCGAGCAGAGGGCGATGGAGGCCAAGAGGAGGGCGGCGGCGGAAGAGAGGGAGAAGGAGAGGCAGGAGGCGCTGGCGAGGAAGGAGGCAGGCGTGGACGACAGTGCGGTGCTCGAGACGCTGTTGGGATCGTTGCGAAGTGGCGGGGGCGGGCCGAACAAGCAGAGGAGGAAGGCGAGGGAGAGGAGACAGACGAATGCGTCAGCAGCTGCGGCGGCGGCGGCAGCAGGATCGACAGCGGGAAGCGCAGGGGCAGGCGGGTCGGAGGACTCGGGTGCTGCAGCTGGCAGCGTGTTGATGGGTGCGCAAGGAAGTCCGTCAGACGTAGCGGCGGCGATGCTGGCCAAGCTGCAAGGTGGACAAGAGGGAGGAGCTGCAGGCGAGCAGCCGGCCTCAGCCGGTGCGAGTGCATTCAGAACCACGCGCAGGAGGGATCGTCGTTCGGGGCGAGATGCACCGCAGCCACCTGGTTCGACACTCGCCAGAGACGCGTCCGGAGAGGTGGCGAGCCCGACGATGACGATCGATTCATCTCCGGCTCTGTCGCAGCAGGCTTCGTCGACGACGCACACGCCCTCCGCGTCGATCTCGGTCTCGTCCTCGGGTATGAGGGTGTTGGGCGATACCACGGTGGGCGATGCCACGCTCATGCCGTCTTCGTCGAGTCGAAGCAACCACATCGAGGCGGGTCAGTCGGTTCTTGGACAATCACAGGCAGGGGCCGGCAAAGACACACATGCAGCACATGAAACGGTGGAAGAAGAGGGTGCCGAGGATGAGGAGGACGACGAGGGGTCTGAATTTGAAGATGCTCTGGCTGCGCCTCGTAGATCCGATGTCGGGGCGGGAGGCGGGGGAGCAAGCTCGGATCTGGAGTGGTTTGATCCGGATCTATCTGGTTTCTCGGCTGCTGGGCAGAGCATCAAGTCGAAAAAGGAATAGGCTGCTGTCGATGTTGTTGCCGTGTAATAGTATTCGTCGTCGAACGAGTCTTTGCGTGACTGTGCATGAGTGTCCGTGTTGGTCTTGGCAGCGCATGCACCGTCGTATCGATTGAGGTCTACGAGGGTTTCGGGTTGTCTGCTGTCGGTCAAAGTGGAGGACGGGCGAGAAATGGCCGAGTTCCGATTCGAAGATTTTCGGATGACGATTGGATTCGTGAATCATGAGCGAGCCCCCTTTGCTTCTGCCACTATCACACACATTGTCGTCGATTCCGTTCGCACGATCAGTATCGCTAGCAAACGTGGGCATGCGCACATCAGCGAGGTCGCTCGCGCGACTGATCGGCCGCGACAGTTTTACGAGTCGATGCAGAGCGAGTGCGACCGCGACGGTGGCGAAAACTGCCAATGTACAACGCGGATGCTCTGCAACGGTAGCGGCGCAAGGAGCCGACTCGAAGGGCAAGGCAAAGCAAGAGCCGCAGGAGCGTAGTTATGCTGTGTCGCATGCGAGGCGAGGCGTGTCGTCGGCGGTGGCGTGGCGTCGAATTGGTCTTCAGCAGCAAACATTATCGTGGGCTCAACGCAGCGGAACGACAGTCGAGACATCTGCGAGGCTCTACCATGTTCACACGTTGCACACATCTGCAACAACCCACAACGCATCTCGCTCTGCAGGCATAGGCACCCCATCACCGTCCTCCTCATCGACACTACCGCCTCCACCACCTACCGCTTCTTCAAATACACCAGCCTCGCTCGCGGGCCTAGGCACCACCCAACTCTCCCCGGACATCATGCTCCGCTGCACCATCTTTGACTCGACCGGTTCAGCCACTTCTACATCCGGCGTATTCAAAAAGTCCCGCCTCTGCTCCGATCACGGTCTCGAACCACGCGATCTCCGCAAGATCGATTCTCGCGTCCCCAACTTGGTCCCCACCATCCTCGCGCGAAGAGGCGGCATCCTCGTCAACATCCTCCACATTCGAGCCATGATCAAGAGGGACAAAGTCTTGCTCTTCGACAGCTATGGGAGTACCGACAGTCAGCTACACTCGGCATTCGTGTACAACCTCCAGCACAACTTGCGACCACTTCACAGCAGCTCTTCTGCGGCTGGATCGGGTGGCTTGGCGTATGAGTTCAGAGCGCTGGAGAGCATCCTGGTTTCCGTCCTGGATGCTTTGCGGATCGAGCTGGGTGTGGTGAGGGGGTGGACGAGTGGAGTGTTGGAACAACTGGATGACGATGTGGATCGGGAAAAGTTGAGGACGCTGTTGCAGGTGTCGAGGAAGTTGAACGCGTTCTTGAGCAGAAGTAAAGCGGTCAAGAATGCGGTGGTGGAAGTGTTGGAGAACGAAGAGGATATGCAGTTGATGTACCTTTCCACCGCTCCGCCCAGCAACAACGCCAACAACTCGTCAACAACGTCATCCACTTCAACGACTTCAGCTTCAAATGCCTCATCTTCGACCAGCAACGACAACGCTGCAGAGACGAACGAATCTCAACCCATGGATGAACTCGAGCTCTTGCTGGAATCCTTCGACAAGCAGGTAGAAGAAGTCGTCGCTGAAACCACCCAGCTGCACTCGGACATCACCAACACGCAGGAAGTCGTGGAGCTCATCCTCGACAACAACCGAAACAAGCTGCTCGCACTCGACCTGAAAACCAGCATCGCCACCATGGGCATCTCGGCGGGCACGCTGTGGGCCGGACTGTTCGGGATGAACCTGAAGAGTCATATGGAGGAGCTGGATTGGGCGTTTGCGGTGGTGAGCGGGGTGGCGTTTGGAGCGGTGGTGTTGACGGCCGGGGTGGGGTTGAGGAGGTTGGAGAGGTTGAGGAAGGTTGGATTGGGAATGAGGGGCAAGATCGAGGAGAGGAATAAAGGAGGGTGGTTGGAGAAGTTGGGTGCGAGGAGGAGGAAGAAGCTGGAGGGGTCGGCGGGAGGAGGTGTGATGAATGTTGGTGGCGTGCATGCACCGATGGGTTATCAGCCTGCGTTTGCGGGCGTGTATGGTGGATACCCGATGCAACCGCATTTCGCACCAGGGCCGGCTGGTAATGGTTTCGGTGCTCAACCCAGCTTTTCGCCGCATGGAGAACCCCAGCAGCAGCATGCTTCGTCGTGGTTGCCGCACGGCGTACACCCTTTCCATCCAGAACCTGTCGCCGACACAGCGTCGAACACCAGCTCGAGCCGTCAACCCGTGTCGTCCACAGCGACGGCGAAAGGTTCGCAGCAAGCAGCAGAAGAGGTGGCCGAGGCATCGGCTGCATCGGCAGCGGGGGGATCGCTGGGTATGGGCTTGGGATCCAAGTGGGATTCTGCTGGAGGTAGTGGGGCGGGTAAGAAGCGACGTGGCAAGACGTAGTCTCAAGGAGACCGTGGTCTTTTGTGACGAGAAACACTCTGTAGAACATTCACACCTCTCATGCCATTGCTTTGAAAGCATCGCTATATGATTTCGTGAAAGTGTGACTGAGGCACGAAGTAAGAATTCGACTCGCTTTTGCGACAGCGAGGTATACCTCGACGCCAATCAGAACTTGACCGGACCATCGTTGGGGCAACTGATATAATCCACCTTTGTGATTCCGTCCTTACCGGCCACCAGCACATCCGGACATCCCGGATGGCCCTGCTGATACCCCGCCCACACCGTAATCGTATCTCCGCCGCGGGTCACCACCTGTGCTCGGGTGGTGCTGTCCCACACGACGACTGCGAACTGCGAATCGTTGTCCTTGTTGGGAAACACAGAGTAGGTCCCCTGTGCGGGGAGCTGTTGCGTGACGGGTCCGCTGGAGGAGTCGAAGCATTGGTGGACCGAGTTGGCAGGGTACGGCGTCGAGGACGGAGGGGAGGTGCAGAAGAGAGAGTAGGAGTAGAAGAGGTTCATGCCGGGAGGTGTGGGTCCGGCGTTGGTGACGGGCAGAAGGTGGAGGAGCAGCGGGATATAGAGGAGTTGAATGGAGAGCATGGTTGATGACGTGCTGCGGAGGCGCTGGAACAGAGTCGGAAGTTGCAGCGAAAATAGAGTAGCTTGGGAGGATGGAGAGAGGACAGGTTCTTGAATGCTTATATGTTTGTCAAGAAGCGAGTACCGCAATGGTGTACAGTGAGGCGGAAGTACACGACCCGGACCGCAGTGGAAAGTGTGGGTCCACTGCCCACATTGGTGGTCATCATAAGCGATGGCGTCGCTGAGCAAAAATAAACCCATCGCAGTTCGCCATCATCGAGCCCCTTTTGCACAAGCGGTGGCGAGAGTGGGCAAGTGAAGTTGGGTCCCGCCCGCAATTATCGACGGGCGTTGCATCCGGCGTTGAATGGACGGATAGCCAGCGTTTCATGCCCACCGAACGGGACCATTGCGAAGAAATCTCGTCGGCCAACGGGAACGCTGCTTCATTCGCCCCACAGCTCCGCCCGTTCCGTCTTCTAGCTAGCAAATTGAGCGCAAGCAAGTCCCACCAGCGGAGCGTCTCACACAGAGGATCTATCGGAAGCAACCTGATCGAATTCAATATGAATGGGAAGTGACATGTATAGCGACGATAACAAGGATGATTTAGGTACACAGCAGAAGAGGTGCGCAGACCTACATCACCAACGGATACTTGACGAGAAGCTGTGCCTTGTGGGAACGTTTGAGTCACGCATAGCGCATCTCAATCGATCCATCGGATTCCACCTCTCACCGCTTCCGCCTCGTTCGTCAAACACTCTCCCCGCACTGCGTCGCTTACGCATGAGGGTTCCAGGGAAGCTGCATAGGTCCGTTATCGGGGTAACTGACGGCATCATACAGCACGTAGCCAGTCTGATCCATCACGTAGACATAAGCAGCTGCTGGGTTCGAGTCCAGCTTTCCCCACGATTGCGTGATGGTGTATCCCTTCTCGGTCTTGACCTTGGCGACGGTGTCTCTGCTCCAGAGCGCCACCGCGAATTGGGATGGGTTCTTGTTGGCGAAAACCGAGTAAGATCCGGGACCGGAAAATTGCTGGGTGACGCCTCCGGCGCCGGAGTCGTAGCACTGGTAGATGGTTCCATCGGGGAAGCCACCGAGGCCGCCGCAGAAGGTGGTGTAGTTCATGAAGAGGTGTAGGCCATCGGGGGCTGGATCGGCGTGAACCGAGTTGATCGAGTTAACGAGGAAGAGAGAGAGGGAGATGAGGGTAGTGAGAATGAAGTACATGGCTGGCAGATTCAACACTGTGCGTGTGGACGAGATGGAGAGATTGTTCTTTGGAAAGCGATTGGCCATGTCGAAAGGAAGAAGGACGCACGGTTGGACTTGAGGGTTGATATATGTGCTCAGAACCGCGAGTCCCTTCAAAGAACATCCGGTGGTTTTGGGCACTGCAAGTATCTGCCAGTGATAGCGCAGTGACGGTGTGCCTCGGTGGCACTCTCGTCGCTTCATCACGCGATGGGCGTTTCCGTTTCGACACTGCGAGTATATGCACTGGCGGTGCGTGTCGGTGGCACTCTTCCCACTTCATCAGGCGATGGGCGTTGCTTCGACGTGAAACCCGATCCGATGACAGCGTCACAATACCCACTTAGTTGCATTTACGCCGTCCCACCCGACGCCCCTCACAACTGAGGTCGCCCGCCAACGAGCACCTCCCCACAAAGTTTTCATAACGACACCCACCATGCCTCATCAACTGTGATCCAATCGCGCCGATCTGAGCGGACATATTCATGTCGTCCATCGCGGCGAGCGATGTCGATTTAGAAATGACGCGCACCGGCCAACACGGGCAGATGAAACGCTTGTCATTGCATTTGGATTCACATCCACCAGCGGAGCCACTCACTCCCATCGATTCGGTGAGACACTCGGGAGACAGCTCGACACGCCTACGCACAACGATCTTCTGTCATCGCCAAAGAACCCATCCACATCCCTACCCACTAACATCAGCAAAATCCACCTCACCATCCGGCTGACAATTCAGCCCGACATTCAGAATCTGACCCGTAGCATCCTCAACGTGAAACTCGACACAATCCTTGTGCTGCTGCTGATCTCCCGAAAGCACGTTGACCGTATGACCTTTTGTTTCTACCTTTGCCGTCGAGTAATCGCTCCAGAGTACAATGACGAATTGGGATTCGTTTGTGGGGTTCTCGAACACCGAATAAGTACCGAGGGCAGGGTCGATTTTGGTGACAGGTCCATCGGAGGAAGCCACGCAGAGGTGAAGGATGGGTGTGTGGAGCGAAGAGGAAGGGTGGGGGCAAAAGGTGGAGTAGTTGTAGAACAGGTTTAGACCGGGAGGTGCGAGATCGGCGTGAGAGGTGGGAATGAGGAGAGTCAGGATAGCGAGGAGGATGGTTAGGCGAAGCATATTGGAAATGTCAAAGGAGGATGATAGAGGGAGAGTGTAAATCAGAGAAACGGATGGGATGCGGGAAAGGAGATGTGCAAATCGTAGTTTTATGCGTTCCGGAGAGAATGTTGCCCCTCCTCCAAGACTTTGTCCCGCAGGAAGATTGCTTGCCCTTTCATTTCGTGATCGCCAGTGCCACAATGAGGTACCAACAAATGCTCGATTTGCAAGTCACCATGAGTCTAGCCCACATAGCTTCCTCGGTCGACACGAGTCACACAATTATCTCTTTCTTCGCACAAAACAGCTCTGCACTTGATACTGTATGGAGCCATACAGTCAAGCCAAAGAAACCACCTTTGTCACCACACCAAAATCGTCTTTTCGTAAAAGGTCTGTTTGGCAGCAAGAGCATGTGGACATATTGGATTGCATGGGATGGAAATCGTATGCACAAATTTAAGACTCATCATCATACACAATCGACCTTCTACCAGATCCGTACCGTGCATGTTTTGACTCCTCCACCTTGAGTTTCGAAGAAGGAACTTGTCCCCCACTCCTAGTGCGGGCCGCCATCACAGCCTTTGCAGGATGGGCCGTCATCGGGGGCCCCATCCTGACCCGGTCCAGGAATCACGACCATACCCTGGGTCGGACAAACATCGCCCATCGAAAGACCGGCATCCCCTTCAATGTCGTACCAAACGCAGCCATCCCCAGCGCCACCGTCTGGCTGCACATCGACCTTAGCGTGCGCCGTCTGAACGGTCGCCTTGGAATCCTTGTTCCAGAGAACGATGGCA
The DNA here is from genome assembly GCA_003004685.1 of Pseudozyma sp. F8B2. Lineage (NCBI taxonomy): Eukaryota > Fungi > Basidiomycota > Ustilaginomycetes > Ustilaginales > Ustilaginaceae > Pseudozyma > Pseudozyma sp. F8B2. The sequence goes on along the minus strand of NXFQ01000010.1, from coordinate 116,154 downwards.
AACTGCGTCCTATCAGCGTCGTTGATGTAGACAGAGACGGAGCCGGTGGAATCGACCACGTCGGCTTTGCTTCCGGTGTTGGCGCCAACGCAGAGATGGTACGTATGGTCGGGGAACTTGGCGTGAGGGTCGGAGCAGAAGGTCTTCCAGCCGTAGAAGAGGTCGAGACCGGGAGGTGCCATGGCGGGTCGAGCGATGGAAGGCGCTACGGAAAGCGCTGCGAAGAGGAGCGAGGAGAAACGCATCGTTTCGAGTGTAGGACGAATGTATGGAAGGAGGGCCGAGAGAGCGACTAATACGTGATGGTGCTGAGCGGTGTGTGTGTGAGGGAGATCGACGGTCTTATATCCAAAATCGAAACCAAAGGACCCCGACGTTGAACCGGAAGGAACGTCAATGCAGGTGGGACGTGACGGTGGTGCCTGAGCATGCGCTTGTTGTTCCTGCTCAATGTGTCATGTCCTCAATAGTAACAGGCTGAGAAGTCCCACACACGGGTCGCCACCGATCGCTCGACCGTCGGTGCCACTGCAAAGCGCATCGTATCAACCTCCCACCCGGTCCCGCACGGAGGAATCGCTTTTTCGCACTCCCTCTCAGCCGCTCAATGAAAAGGGGTTGATCAAACAAACATGGGTTCACAATCATCGCTTTTCTTTCATCGTGGTCATTGGTGTCGAACAAAGTACGCGACAACGAGTTGCGTCAATCGTAACAGGGTTCAGCTTGAAGCGCATGGGCTCAGCCCACTGGACACGATCTGTTCGCCAACATGCGGTTTTCACAGCGCAACTTGATCCCTCACCTGATCTCATGTCTGCTGATGCCACTCCCTGCACTTCAGCTTATGAACACACTGACCGAAGCGGGAAAATTCATTGATGGTAATGGCGACGGATGTGTCTACCCGTCCATGGAAGATCGGACACGCTGGGTCAGAGTGAGTCGAAGACATCGAAAGTGTTTTGCAACCCCTGCTACCTTGCTTCGTCGATCAGTTGTACAGTCCCAGCGCAGACCAGCCCGATCTCCCCTCACACCATATACCCCATCTCCGTACCTTATCTCCGCTACTCCGTCTTCACGGAAACTTGACCCTCCCTTGCGCACTGCAAGTGACATGCGTCCCTTTGCCCACCCACTTGCCGTCCTTGACACTGGTGACGTACCAATCCGCACAATCGGTTTGTGCAATACCACTTGCCGCCTTCATCGTGATCATGTAATTGCTCGTCTGAACCTGGCTGTTCTGCGTCCTATCCCACAGAACGATGACGAATTGCGAATTGTTGGAGGGGCTGGTAAAGACAGAGTAGAGGCCAGGAGCGTCGAGCTGTTCTACGACGGGTCCGTCGCTGGAATCGACGCAGAGATGGACGTATTGGCTTGGAGGACCGCTTGTGGGAGGCGATTCGCAGAAAGCGTCGTAGTTGAAGAAGAGGTTGAGGCCGGGTGGTGCGGATGAGGCAGAAACGGAGTCGAGCAGGAAGAGGAGGAGGGAGATGCTGGGTAGGAGAGCAGCGAGGAGATTCATCATTTCAAGAGGATGACAATAGCGATGGACGGAGCTTTCTCGAGAAGGTATGGTGCGGAATGGAAAGGACGAGTGAGAGACGACCGGTTTATATCTGTTCCAAAGTCCAGGCGGTGCCATGCTCGAAGGAAACGAGCGACCCCTAAAGTCGGGCAGTACCCTCTGGATGGCTCAATCGCTGATGTGCTTGCTGGCGGAACCACCCACGAGGTGCCGAAATGCAACCTCTGCCGGTGGGAGGAAGCAATGTCGAGCTGCGTTGCGGAGCGGTGCATCCAAAGATCAAGTGTGCCCCAGATGCGGTATTTTGGCGTCGACCCACTTCAATCAGCCTTTCACCAGACGCCCGCCCTAGCGCCGGATCGGATTTTTGTAGCTAAGCGTGTCGACTCGCTGCCGACAATCACAAGTTGCACGAAACATCCCCGAGACTCGAGCAAGAATCGTATTACCGACAGCTGTCAATTCTCATTTGCAAGCCACGACCAACTACGAACCCAGCGCTTGACGATACAGATCCCTGCCCACAACCCTCTCCAACCCACCGAGCCTGTCCCTCAACCACCGCCTCACCGTCTCCACATCCCTGCCCGCCACCCTCACCACCCTCACCCCCTCCTCCACACTGCTCAAGCTCCACAACACCTCCTCTTCCTTCAGCGTCGTCGTCGGTCTCTGCTGGATCTTTTCAAACTCGCTTTCCAACCGCACGCCCACCTCCTCCGCATCAATCCCGGCGAGGATCAGCGTAGCGTAGCAACCGAATGGATGGTTCCTTCGCGCCAACTCTGTGAATTTTTGCCCGTTGATCGGATCCACGAAGAACTCGTTCTCCGATTGCGACAGCAAGATCGTATCTCGAGCGACGACGGTGCCCGCGATGCGCAGTTCGTTCCTCGAGCGGTAGGAGGCGAACTCCCATAGCTCGGCGGATCGCGGTGGTATGCTGTAGTCTTTGGCTGTTGCGTGCTGCCGGGTTGATGAGGAGGAGTGGGAATCGAGATGATCCAGTCGTTTGGTCTGGGATGGTGGTGGGGGTACGGCGGTTCGTCCCGGTGTGATCCAGTCGAGAACGATGCAGGACGAGGTGGAAGGGTGTCGTAGATCGAACCGTTGGATTTGGTCGTAACGTGCGTTCGCAAAGCAGGTGACAGGATCGGGGAGAAGCACCAACGTCGAATTGGGTCGGATGAGGAATCGAAAGTTCTGCCTTGTCGCAACCTTCACCTCCTCCTCTTCAGCGATTCGACGGTTGGAAGTGAAGCTCGCCGTACTCACTCCGCGCGTAGGCCTACTAACCCTCGTCTTGAACACCTTGGTACTCCCCTGCGTCAACACCACCAAACAGCATCCCATCCCCACATCCACATCCAGCTCTACACTGTCGCCCGACACCAACCCCCCACCGTACCCCACCACATACATCGCATTCACCACCTTTCCCTCACCTTTACCCCGGTGTTCCTGCTCCGAGGCAGCGTCGCTTGAGGGAGATGGGATCAAGGTTGCGGTTTGACGCGTAGCGTTCCTGGAACTGACCACGGGCGACATGAGTTTCAACGGAAAAGTAAAAGAGAGATGTGTAAACACTCCTCGTCCCGACTTTGCACAACGCAGAACGGCCAGACCCTCACCGTTGAAGTTGCTGTCATCCCCCCCGTCGTCCTCTACGCTCTGTGTGGCGTCTTGCTGTACGTTCTTGTAGATCTTCTTGAGCGTCGGTTTGCTTTTAAACTCTTCCAACTGGACACCTCCACCACTGGGCTCGATACCGGAAGTGATCGAGCTGGTAGCGTCGGAGGAAGTGGTGGAGGAGCGGATTCGTTGTTGACGTTTTTCCAGATCGTGCGCCCACATAGCCGCACCGATGCGGTTCGAGATGGAAAAGATGAGTCCGATGAGTGGGATGCGTTCCATGAGCGCAGCTACGAACCCGAACGATCGGTAGGCGTGCTGTCGTTCGGTGATCCACAGTTCGATCTGAAACGGCGACATTCGTTTGGCTTCGAAGAAGCTCTGGTGGAGCAACCGACCGTAGGTGAGCGAACGAAGCGCCGCACCCAACGCCATTCCGAATAGCGGAACGAAGTCCATCGGCAACAAAAACACTTTTTTCCCCGCGCAAAGTTTTCCCCCGAGAGTCAGCGCAGTTCCCTCTCAAAGAGATGTACGGAGATGAAGGGACTCACCCTTGAGAATGACGAACCGGACCAGAGGGGAAGCTAGCTTGAGGTACCAAGCTTGCTTCTTGGCGTCTTTGATCGCCTTTTCCGTCGGAGGGTTCTTGAACTCCTCGACGTATTCTGTCCACCAATCCGCCGCTTTCCCCCTCGACCTAACCGTCTGGAAGTACGCCGTATTCCTGCATTCCCTCAGCTTCCTCCTCAACCAAAACTCCATGATCGCATGTACCTGACCGATCACGAACATGAATGTCGCGAAAGCTGTCATCCCCCCACAAAACCAATAAATCAGTACTTTCTTCTTCTTCATCGAGGGTGAGGGAAGGGACTTACTCTGTAAACTCGGCACCGGAATCCTAAACGGCAGCCTATCATCCGTCACATCTGCCGTCTCTACCACTCTTCCATACACCGCGTTGAACCCCGTCACGGAAGCAGACGCCGACATGAAGTAGTACACGAACAGTCGCTGGAAGGGCCACGTGAGGACGCCCCAGAGACCAGCGACGACGAGAGCCTGTTTAGCAGCGTGCGAGCATTTCTCCCACATGGGCTTCCATAGCGCCGGATCGTGCGCTAAGCGGTACGCCCCAACGATGCAGTACAGCGGTGGAAAGGTGAGCGTCTCTTGCGGCATCGTTAGCAGCCCCGCCGGCGGAGAGGGAAGAGAGTGCAATCCGAGGTGTGTGGTCAAGAGAAAGGATTCAGTTGGAAGAAAGTGACACAGGTTGTGGAGGAGAAATGAAAAGGAAAATAAATGAGTGGTCTAAGCGCACACACACACACAAGCTTCGAAATCCACAACAGCTGCCCGTCGGCGACACCCGAGCCCTTCTCATCTCGTCGCAATCGCCTCTCTCTCCCTCTCTCTCTGCCAGAAGAACCTATCCCTGCATCATTCATGAACGTTGGTCGACTCCAACATCCGAATCCACCATCCAAGCCGAATCGGACCCGCATGCCGAATCCGAGCACTCACCTCTCACTCAAACCTCACACACACTGTGTCGTCGCATGAAAGAATAATTGCGTAGCTATATTACATATCGGGATTTGTTTTCTTGCATCAGCAAAACTTAGAGCTTCTCGGCGATCATCTGCTCCATAGTAGCGCCGTCCTTGGCGAAACCAGCGATACCCTCGGCGAGCTTGGTGTTGGCCATGGGGTCCTTGGCCAGGTCGAGCAGGAAGGCGGCCTGGTCGTTGATGTACGACACCTTGGGGATGGCCTCTGCGCTCTTTGCGTTGTCGACGGAAAGCTTCTGCTCGACGGGGCCCTCCTTGTTCTTGAGCTCCTCGAGCAGCTTGGGCGAGATGGTGAGGAAGTCGCAACCGGCGAGCTCGAGGATCTCGCCGATGTTGCGGAACGAGGCGCCCATGACGATGGTCTTGTAGCCGTGCTGGCGGTAGTAGGTGTAGATGCGCTGAACGGAAAGAACACCGGGGTCCTCGTGCGAGGCGTACTCCTTGCCCTCGGCCTTCTTGTAGTAGTCGAGGATACGGCCGACGAAGGGCGAGATGAGGGTGACGTTGGCCTCGGCACAGGCGACGGCCTGGTTGAAACCGAAGAGGAGCGTCAAGTTGCAGTGGATGTTGTGCTGCGACTCGAGCTCGCGGGCGGCCTGGATACCCTCCCAGGTAGAAGCGATCTTGATGAGGACGCGCTCGCGCTTGACGCCGAGCGACTCGTAGAGGGCGATGAGGTGCTTGGCCTTCTCGATGGTGGCCTCCTTGTTGAACGAGAGACGAGCGTCAACCTCGGTCGAGACACGGCCGGGGATGATCTTGAGGATCTCAACACCGAAGGCGACCAGGAGACGGTCGGTGGCAAGGTCGAGCTGCTTGGCCTTGTCCGAGGTCTGCTCCTTGGCGTACTTGACGGCAACGTCGATCAGACGAGCGTACTTCTCCTGCTTGACGGCAGCAAGGATGAGCGACTGTTGTGGCGGGGAGAGCAGAGCAAGAGCAAGGAGCAAACGGTCAGTATCGCTGTTCGGCTTTCGGCGATCGCTTTCTCGGTGCAGATACAATTGCCTGGCACAAGATGCAGAGAGGCAAGATTCCTGGAATGGAAGGAATTCCTCGACAACCGCGACCTGGCCTCGACTGCGCCTACATTGCGTCGTGTGGCAGAGAGTGAAAACTTACAGGGTTGGTGGTAGCATCCTGGGGCTTGTAAGCGTCGATGGACTCGAAGTCACCCGAGTCGGAGACGACGGCAGTGTACTGCTTAAGGGAGTCGAGAGCGGAAGACATTTTGTGTAGACGATGGGATAGAGACACGCTGAGGGAAGTGTGTGCAAGTGGCGTTTTTTTTGGTGGTGAGAAGGAAAGATGATAGAATCCGAGCCGAGTCGGATATCTTATACGATGGCTCAGTTTGCCAGGGTTTTGCGGTTTGGGTGTGGATGTCGATGTTGCGTTGCCTCGAAGCGCGCAATGAGGCGGATCCAAGCGCACCCTGGCAGTCAAGCGAGTGAGCACAAGAAGAAAGCACCCGCCGATGCGCTGGACAATGTGCCGCTGATCTGGCAAAGATTAACAACGTTGATTGCGAGCGGCACCTGCGCCCGGGCCACGGTCCGAAGCTTGGAATTTTTGAACCTGGCCCAGAGAGAGAGCAGCAGCAGCATCAGCAGCTGAAGCAGCAGCGCGTCATCGGAAATTCCAACACTTTCGGAGATCATCCGTCAACTGGGGACACACTACTACTACCTGGCAGCAAGGATCAGCATCGGGATCAGAAGAAGTTCGAAACGGCAGGAAAACCTCACATCGTCATCTTGACCTTCAAGTTTTGAATTTCAGCCTAAAACCCGCCACCGCCCTTGACTCTCAGTCACACACTGTTCCGAATTGTGTACTGATCGGTTGGCGGGTGGAAGAGCCTGCCGATCCTGACACAGTGCAACACAGTCAGCTTGCAAACAGGGCCGAGAGAGCGGCGCCACAGCAAAATGGGAGGAGAGCGATTGATGTCGATCTTGCGGCGGCTAGCTAGTAGCTTGCCTGGAGTGGTACAGCAATCCGCTTTGTCCCTTCTCTGTCGATCGGCTGCTGTATCGCTCCGCAGCGAAAAGACTGCGACATAATGCACCTCGAGAGCACAGCGCCAAGCTTGTTCTGTCTCTGATGTCTGACTTGCATCGGTGCCATGTCGGTCTTTGCAAGCCGCAGCCATCACAGCATTTACCGACGGGTGGACAGGACCAATGACAGCAAAGTCTGCTGCACAACGTGTTGCACGATATCGTCACAATTGCTGCTCGATGGTCCGGAAACCAGACCCGATTGCGAGCCCTGTTCTTGGTGACAGGAGGTTTTTTTTCACGCAGCGAGTTTTGCGGGCACATCACACGCGAGGCAGATCGATCACGACATCATCTTGCATGTTCCCACTTTTCCTTCTTGAACGCTCGTGGGCAAGGTGCGCCTCTCTGATGATTTGAGATTTCGAGAGTTGAGCTGCGAGCGGTCTTCTCAGGAACCTTGGCGAAACACGATAGCAAGCTTTGTCGGGTCTTGCCGAAGCGGTACCGTACAACGCTGGCGGCTGGCAGTCCTGCTGTACACACCGGCAACGTGATCTCATTCCCGATGTAATCTTGCCAATCTGTCCCGATCATACGCCCTGCGTCTCATGGTGTCGATCCCACAGTTTACCGATGTTGCTCTCTTCCGCGACCGCGACACCGGACGCATCGATTATGCAGGACATCCTTACCGGCAAGTATCGAAGTGGGCGCACCGACCAAGGCGAAAGGGGGAATGTGCCGTTGTCCAGATCACCGATCCCGTCGAGGCCAGATGGCCGGTGGCGTGTTGTTCTCTGGTGGACCCTTGCCGCAAATCCCATGACTTTGCCGGTGCGCCTTTGCACAGTCTCGTTGGTCAATGAGGACCGCTTACCGGCATGTCCAAGGACGTCCACGTTCGGCAATCTCAGCACACGATCAGCTTTGCAGGACGAAGATCATGGATACAATTACACGTGGCTAGTCGAAAGTAGAAGCAATGGATGGTATACAGATGCAAGTGAGCGCGACAAGTGACAATGACAAGATGCAGTGGTTGAGGTCGTGATCTACATTTCGCCGCATTCTGTGTTCAACAAGCAAAGCAAAGGAAAGGCTGTCAGTAAACTAGCCAACGAGTGGGTATAAACTTTGGCAACACTTACGAGTCACTCTAACCGCCATCTTCGGACGGTTATTCGCTCCCGTAGGAACGTTCTCCATCTTTCTCAACGTCAACAGACCATCCACCACCTTGCCAAACACTACGTGCTTTCCATCCAAGAACGGACACGGTTGAGCCGTGATGAAGAACTGACATCCGTTCGTTCCCGGTCCCGAATTCGCCATGCTCAGAAGTCCTGCCTGGTCGTGTTTCAACGTGAAGTTCTCGTCTTCAAACTTGTCGCCGTAGATGGAGCGAGATCCGGTTCCGTCGGCGTGGAGGAAATCGCCTCCTTGACACATGAAGTCCTTGATGATGCGGTGGAAGATCGAGTTCTTGTAGCCTTCGGGGACGTGGTTGGGTCGGAACTCTCCGGTGCATAGCTGGCGGAAGTTCTCGGAGGTGCGAGGGACGATGTCGGAGAAGAGCTCGAATTTGAGTCGGCCTGCAGGGGTGTCGCCGATCGAGATGTCCATGAAGACGATGGGTCGACCGTTGGTGCCTGCGCCGGGCACGGCAGCCGTTGTAGAAGCTGATGCTGTGTTTGAAGACGACGACATTTCTGCGGTTTCGAACGGTCTCAACTGCCTCTTCGCAGCGGCAACAGACTGGACAGCAGGAGGATGCTTGTCACGATGTCGCAAGAAGAAGGCTTCTCGAGAGGATGCGGTGGAGGACAGCTTTGCGATTTCTTCGGACTTCGGCCATCGCACAAATCGGCAGATCTTGCAACACTTATCGGTGATTGATTTTTTTTAACGCGACACTCCTTGGGCGAAAACCCCTCGGCTCGCACCGAAGAGTCTGGCAACCGAAGCTTCACCCTGGACCCTCGCGGCGAAAAATCGTCTAGGCGAGCGTCAAAGTAAGTTATGCTTCGAACATGGTGTTACACGACAGCAAGCATTCCTTTAGGTTGTTATCCCCTGAACGAGGTCATGCCACGTTCTTGTGCCTAATGCTGTGGCGTGGGTGTTTCGTCTGCCAGCAAGCAGACTTGTCTCGGACCTGATTCTCATTGGCGCCTCGAAAAGAATGCGCGAAAGTGTCGTAGGAGGAGCGCTGGTGCTGTCAAACGCCTCCTTGCTCCGGAGACCGACACGGAGAGAATATCTTGTGGGCATCCATCCGCACATGCGCATTTCAACAGCAGCTGGCGGCGTCGATCTTGGCCTCTTTTCTCAATTGTTGGAGCCAAGCGACCCGAGCCTTGCCGTTGCCGTTGCTGCTGCCGCTGTCGACTCGAGCCGCCTGGTGGCAGGCCAAAGCACCTCGGATGCTTCAGTCTACACCCTCCATGAGTCGACAGACGATCTCGAGCGGGATTGCAACGAACCTTCGAGTCGGCCTGTGAGCCGCAAACGATATGGATCCCAATCAGCCGCGCGTAACGCCGGGCTTTGAGGAGCCAGAGCGGCAGAGAAAGACAAATCTTTTTCCACATCGATCTGCTCGAGATACTTTTTGGACCCTGACCGACCGCACCCTCTTCGATCCTTGTGAATGGAAAGCACTGCCTTTGAACGCCAAGATTGACTTGACTCGCTGTGCAAGACACGGAGCATAGCCGCCGAGATAGATTGGCGCACGCCATGCGACAGTATGACTTCATTTGGCTCTACATCGCCACACACGATGGACAGACGGGAAGCGTCAAGGCTGCTTGGCAGAGAGAAGCTGTGTTCGGTTGTGCGTTGGGCTTGAGCTTAGCCCCGGAGCGGGTTGCATCTGATGTCGAGAGTTCCGTCGTCTCTTGCTGCTGCCTGTACTTGGGGTCGAATCGAAACCCACCCGTTGCAAATTCGCTCAAAATCCTAGGAATCGTTGCCACGAAAGTTGCGTCAGTTTGGCCGTCGTTTGGACAGACGACACCGACACCCTTGACCCTTGCTTTGACCCTGGTTGGCCGCTGAATTTTTTTTTATCGGTTGTGAACTGATGGGGCTCAGCTCGGCCTCGCCGCGATGGCTGCCTGCCTGCTTGCCTGCTTGCTTGCTGCACTTCGAATGGCGAGAAAAGGGAAAAAGAAAAATTTATCGAGTTGCAATTCCAGTGTGCCGCGCCTTGCCTCCGGTGAATGAGTGCGTGTGCGTGTGTGGGTCGGTAGGTAGATGAGTGGGACGGCGATTCCGAGCTTGCGGCGCAGCAGCTGACAGAGGCGACCATCGCTTCAAGTGAAAAAGTGTTTTCCCTCGACAACGCAGTGTGCTGCCCCACTTTTTTTTTCTCTTGCCGCTGCCTCGAGAGACGTTGCTTGCACCCTTGCCTCGCCTCGCCTCGCCGCGCCTGGCCTGCTTGGTCTGCGTGTGGGTCTTGTCCATTTCTGCCTGTCTGCTGCCTTGCACCACTGTCCTGCCCCGCCTCCTCGTCGTGCCCTCGGCCTCCCCCCTCCCCTCCCTCCTCAGCTTCGGACAGCCCGCCGCCATCGTCCCTCCTCTCATCCTCACCATCACCATCATCATCGCCTTTGTCGGCTTGTCTGTCCGTAGCGGGTGTCACAGCGGTATCGGACCATCCTTCGTGTCTCCTGCGCAAGACCTCCATCTCGAAACGCTCAGCCGCTCAGCCTCAACTCCTTTCGCCGTCTCTTCTCTTTTCGCTGCAACGTGCCTGGCGTCATCCACAGCCACTTTGGCACTCCAGACGTAACGGTCTCAAGCTCAGCCCTGAGTCCTTTCATTACTTGTGTTCCCAGACCGACTCTGAGGTTGCCACCTCATAGACGCACGACACGCATACACCGCCTCGATTGTCATCTCCCACGACATCCATTCCCTAGGCTGCAGACACGCTAGCAACCAGATCACAGCTCCCATCGCCTTCTCATTCCTCCCTCGACCATAAACACAACCACCATGGCCGAAAACGTCTCACATACCGAAGATGCCACATTAGAAGGCGGCAATCCTCCCAAGGAGCCAGGCGAAACACGCCCTGCTGCCGCTGCCACCGCCACCAAGCCCAACGGTGCCGCTGCTGCCCCTGCCACCAAGTCATCTGCCATCCTCGCCAACTGCGAACCCAAGCCCCTCATGGCGACCCCTTACTCGGATCGCATTCAGGCCGCCATTCGCGATGGTAGCGTGCGCATCCCCACCGAGGAGCGCGAGATTCGCGCACGCGAACTCCTCGTATTCTCCGACAGCGAGACCGAATCCAACCTCTCGCGTCCTCCATCGCCCGACCGCGACCGCTACCCCAAGCACCGTCTCAGCGGTCTCCAGAGCAAGGACCAGACCATCGTCAAGCATGGCCTCGAGGCCGAAGGTCCCGAGGGTCTCGCCGCGCGTCTCGAGCTGACGCGCGAGAACAGCCCCTACGACTTTCGCGCGCAGCTGGCTCCTCCCAGCTTTGCCCAGGCAGGTGGTCAGCTTGACGGTTCGGCCGTCAGCACCTCTCCGCCCTCGCTTGTCTCGTCGAGGCGTCCATCAGCCGGCACCGCAGCGCAGGCCAATGCCGCTGGTGCCGCTGCCGCGGCTGCAGGCGCCTCGCGCCCCTCGTCGCCTCCGCCGCGCGCTATGTCGCCCAGCAAGGCTCCTGCTTCCACCAAGATCAGCCACAGTACGCTCTCTGGTGGCACGAGTGCCACCTTCGCCACTTCGCCACGACCCCAGCCTCCCGTCGAGCCCACCCGCGTCCCTTCCAGCAGCGGCGAGCAAAAGGAAAAGCCCAAGGAGAAGGAGCCCAAGGGAATGTTCCGTCGCATGCTCTCCGGTGCCGGCGGCGGCCACTCAGACAAGGACAAGTCCAACGCCGACACGGCTGCTGCTGCCAGCAGCCCTAGCCGCGAGCGCCCATCGCCTCGCACCGCAGCGAGCCAGCAGGGCAGCGGCTACATTTCCCCCATGCGTTCGCCCTCGCTCAGCCGAGGCTCGACGCCTCCCCTGAGCCCGCGCAACGAGACGGACGAGGCAGCGCTCGCTTCGGGCTACCAGGCTATGAACCTCACCAGCCCTCCGAGCAGTCAGCCTCCCAGCCGCAACGTGTCGATCAAGCGCAAGGACGGCAAGTCGGACAAGGATGCCAAGGACGGCGGTGCCAGCGAAGGAAGTCGCCTCACCGTAGCAGCGCTGCGCGACTGGGATGCCAAGGGCAAGCCCGAAAAGTCGAGCAAGAAGTCCGACAAGGGCAAGGACGGCGACGCCAAGTCGACCGCCAGCTCGACGCTGCGCGACATGATCATGGGCAGTGCACCCAAGCTTTCGCGACGTGGCTCCAACACCAGCCACGGCAACAAGTCGGACGGAGGCAGCAAAAAGGGCGGAAGCACTGCCGGCGGCGAGACCGCCAGCCTGCTCAAGAAGTACGGTGTCTGCGAGAAGGCCGCCATCGGCAAGGGCGCCACTGCGGTGGTTCGCCTAGCACACAAGTGGGATCGATCCACCGAGAAGCTGTACGCGGTCAAGGAGTTCCGTAAGCGTCGCAAGAACGAGACGGAGAAGGAGTACGTCAAGAAGCTCACGTCCGAGTTTTGCATCTCTTCGACGCTGCACCACATCAACATTGTCGAGACGGTGGATCTGGTGCAGGACGAGAACCGACACTGGTGCGAGGTGATGGAGTACTGTCCCGGCGGCGACCTGTACGCGGCGATCAAGCGCGGTGGCATGTCGCAGGCCGAAGTCGAGTGTTCCTTCAAGCAGATCCTCAACGGCATTTTCTATCTGCATTCGATGGGTGTTGCGCACCGCGACATCAAGCCCGAGAATCTGCTGCTGGACGGACACGGCCACATCAAGATCACCGACTTTGGCGTCTCGGACGTGTTCCGCATGTGCTGGGAAAAGTCGACGCACTACTCCAAGGGTCTCTGCGGGTCCGAGCCGTACATTGCGCCGGAGCAGTTTGAGAAGAAGGAGTACGACGCGCGGCTGGTCGACGTGTGGGCGGCGGCGATCGTGTTCTACTGCATGCAGTTCCAGGAGCTTCCGTGGCGCGTGGCCAAGATGTCGGATCCGACGTTCAAGGAGTACGTGCAGTCGTACGCGACGAGCGCGGCGCCGTCGCCGCTGTCGAATCTGAGCCCGAGGGAGTGCAGGCCGCTGCTCAAGAAGATGCTGTGTCCGGATCCGAAGGCGAGGTGGACGATGGACGACGTGTTGAAGGATCCGTGGTTGATGTCGGTGCCCGTGTGTGAGGAGGGCAAGCAGAACGATCATACCCATTCGAGTGCTCCGAGCAATTCGTCCTGAGGTAAACTTGGGGACGAAGCGGGAGGTGGTGGGGGGGGGGAGGCTCGAATCTTATCGTTGTGCCACGAAAATGGAACGAGGTTTGCATTGATGATAAAGTGGAGAGCGGGAGTGAGTGAGTGAGTGAGTGAGTGAGTGAGTGAGTGAGTGACAAGCTGACGAGGGTAGAGAGTCAGACGGAGGGAGAGAACATGATGCTAGAGTTGCTTTGATTGAGGGGAGATTACATGGTGTTGAACTAATGCTTTTGATTGCTTCTGAGTGTTGAACCCTGTCTTTTTATGCAGTTTATACAGCGTCGTCCCATACGCTGAGCGCGACATCCCTGCACAAACCCAGCTTTTTGAACTGGTCCTCGACGGTGATTTCGTTTCCATGGACAGTCGAGCTGAAGCCGCACTGTGGGCTGATCCCCAACTGCTTCTTCCCCCCCTTAACCTGTTCAGCTGCTTCTTGGATTTTCTGGATGAGCAGCTGTTTGTCTTCGAGCTTGGCGAATTTGCTGCTGACCAAACCCAAAACGACGATCTTGTTCTCGGGGAGGTGTTGGAGAGCGGTGAAGTCTTTGCCGGAACGGTGGTCTTCCCATTCGAGGAAGAAGGCGTTGACGTTGAGGTCTTGGAAGAGGACTTTGGCGATAGGGTTGTAACCGTCTTCAGATCCTTGGGCGAAGAACTGGGAGCGGAAGTTTCCCTTGCAGAGGTGGATGGCAGCGACCATGTCGGCGGGTTTGGAGGCGAGAGAGGCGTTGATGAGACGGGCGTAGTGGTGCGGGAGGGTGGAGAGGTCTTCACCGCGGGATTCGGCTTGCGAACGCATCGTGGCATCCGTCAGGTAGGCCAGGTTGGTATCGTCCAACTGGATATACCTACAACCTGCTGCGTACAGTGCGTCGATCTCCGTTCGGTATACCGCCGCGAGATCGCTGAAGAACTCTTCTAGATCGGGATAGGCTTCCTTGCTGATGGCAGCACGTCCACCTCGGAAGTGACACATGGTCGGCGAAGGAATCGTAATCTTGATCCGCTTCACCGCATCCTCCGGCACCAAACTCCTCAAGTACGTGAAATTGTCCACCTCGATATCGTGCGTATGCTTCAACTTCCCCGTGACACTCAGCGTGGGAGGTACACGACCTTCCTTCTGCTCGAGCGTGTTCTTGCTGATAGTAATGCCGTCGATGTGCTTGAGGAAGTCGAGGTGGAAGTACTCGCGACGGAATTCTCCATCGGTGATCTCCTGGATGTTGTGTGCGAGCAGGGATTGGACGTGAGCGGCGATCTCGCGGTCCTCGATCTGACGCAAGTCGGAGGCGGAGATGGCGCCGGAAGCGTGGTCGGCGCGGGCGGTGTGGATCGAGGTGGGGCGGAGGAAGGATCCAACGTGCGCGTGTCGGAAGGGTGGGTTGACGTGCAGCGAAGACGGCGCTGAGCCGGTGGGCAGAGTGGTCGACGACATTTTGTTGCGCCAAGAGCGTGTTGATGATGGTGGGAGTTGAGCAGGAAGAAGAAGTTTGTGTCTACGAGTAACCTGTACGAGGGGCGCACAGATGTCCGTTGGGTTTGCCTTTTGTGGCGTTGTCGCAAACACTCATGCAGCACACACACACGACACCACATCTTCCCAACGCAGTGGAGCTGACTGTCTCCTACATTTTGTGGAGACACAACCCGGAACAGACGGCAACTCGAAGAGAATTACGCACGACAGCCTCCCTTTTCCCCGTCCCAACTACGATCTTTGCCCCTTCGCCGCCCGATGGTGAATCGATTGTCCGATTTCTTCTTGGCGCAAATTCCAATTGTGGGAGAGAGAGACAAGATTGCCGGTGCGACGCAAAGTTGTCGAATTGTGCAATTCGCCGCCGCACAGTTTTATCATAGTTTGCTGGTGTGCTGCATCGGCAATCTCCTTTGCCCCTACATCGGACTAAGCGGTTGGTGTCGTCGTCATCAAAGTCTTACCAAGTTTGCTTCTTTACCGGCGATCTTGTTCAACATGGGATCCTGAGGTGTGGATAGGATCAAAACCCGATTATAGAGGTGTGTGTTGGAGATGTGGGAGCGAACGAGCGAGCGCGGGAAGGAGCTGGCAAATCGTCGGTGGAATTTCACACCGATCCGCGAGGCGCGTTGGCGATATGTGGGGGGAGAGAGGCGGAGGCTGACAAGAGCAGGAGAGAAACGCACAGTCCATGCTCGACCCCCCCCCCGTCCTCTGTCTTCTCGGTGATCTCTCTCCCCCTGCCATTCTTCACTTTCTTGATATAAGACCATAACATCAGAATCTCTTCCCACCCATTCTTTTTCCCTTCATCACTTTGTTCGCAAAACATGTCCTCTCTCTCGGCATCCAAGCTCTTCGACCTCACCGGAAAAGTGGCGCTTGTCACCGGCGGCGGTACGGGCTTGGGACTCACCGCCGCCCTCGCGCTCGCCTCCAACGGTGCCACCGTGTACATCTCCGGACGACGCAAGGAAAAGCTCGACGAGGCGGTCAGCGAGTACTCTAACCAGGTTGGATCTGGAAAGCTCATCGCGTACGTTCCCCCCGCTGTTCCCCTCAGCATTGCTTTGAGAAAAATCCGCTAATCCCTCTCTTTTTCCTGCTACAGTGTTCAGGGAGACGTCTCTTCCAAAGAAGATCTCGCTTCCATCGCATCCACGATCGAAAAGGGATCTGGTCAGCTGAACATCCTCGTCAACAACGCCGGCGTCGAAGGTCCCATGACCAAGTTCGACTCCTCCACCATCTCCACCGTCTCCGCTTCCACGCTCTCCTCCTCCCACCTCTCCTCGGAATCCTTCTCCGACTGGGACACCCTCTTCCGCATCAACACTTCTTCCATTTTCTTCTCCACCTTCACCTTCCTCCCTCTCCTCTCCTCCTCCTCTTCTCCCACATTCCCTTCTTCGATTATCAACATCACTTCCATCTCGGGTATCGTCAAAGTTTCCCAGAACCACTATGCGTACAATGCTTCCAAAGCAGCTGCTAACCATCTTACGCAGATGTTGGCTCACGAGCTGAGGTTCAGAGCAGATGTCGGCGTGAGGGTGAATGCTATCGCTCCCGGATTGTTCAGCAGCGAAATGACAAGTGGAGGGAAGAGCGAAAAGGGTAAGACGAGCAGTGAGGATGTTAAGGGTCATGAGAATCCGGCGGGTAGGGTGGGAAGTGAGGAGGAGTACGCTCAGGTCGTGTTGGTGTTGGCGAGCAACGGGTTTATGACGGGACAGGTGGTGGCAGTCGATGGCGGGTTTGTGACGGCGGTTGCCGCCAACCGTTAGTTGCAGTAGAACCTCTAGAATGGACGGGAATCGTAGAACGGAATGCACAGCTTTTCTTCACAATTTGACCTGACAAACCTCCAACGACCGTGCGATTTCTCTGTAGCGACTCTCCAAACACCTGATTCTTTGTGTGCAACAACATCACATTGAACACCCAGCCCTCCCCCATCACGCACGTCCACGCAACACCCTCTCAACCTCAATCCTCCCACTCCGCAGCTGCTTCTCCAGCTCCACCAACTGCGCCTCGCCCTCGGCCCTCATCTCCCGTGCAGCCTCCTCCGCTTTCGCCTGCAACCACTCGCCCACCGTCATCGTCCTCTGCGCAGCGTCCAGATTCAGCGAGCTCAGCTGAGTAATGTTGGCGAGGGGATTTCGGCCTGCAGCAGTCGACGAAATCATCGCGATGGACGACGATCGGGGTGCACCGCGAATGGTCGCTTGTGATCCGGCATTCGGGAGATCAGAGGGCACGTCCGAGTCCGCGTCGATGGCGTCTTCGGCGGATGCGGCCGAGCTGGACTTGGTCGAGCCTCGCTTGGATGCAGATCTGGCGCTGGGACCCTTCGATGCGATCGATTCCAGCGCGTTGGACACCGATCGGGAAGAGCGATTGAGTGCTGGCTCCACGTCCGCTTCCGAGCTCATGGATGGGAACGCAACCGGACCATCTGGTGCGTCAACCTGATCGTTCGCTATCTTTGCGGAAGCCTTGCGCGACTTTGATCCAGATGAGGATGCTTTGGTGGACGAGAGGCTTGCCGAGCTGCTCTTGGCTCCACGACCGCCGCGCCTCTTTGGCTCTTCCTCGGGCTCCACGGGCTCCTCTTGGACTGCCATCGTCACCTTCTCCTCCTCGTCTTCTTGATGTTCGATGATGGTGTTGTTCACCGGATCCTCCTCCATGGCAACTTCCGCCTCGGACTCTGGCTCTGGAGATGCCTGTTTTGGGGTCGAAGCCTCCTGATCGAGCTTCTTCGACCTGGATCGACTCTTCTTTGGCTTGGCCGGTTGAATCGGGTCCGTCGCGGGCTCGAGGTGATCCTCGCTCGGTGCACTGGGCAAAGTGACGGGATCAGACAGCGCCAATTCGCGCCGTTCGAGGTCCTCCTCGTCCGGCCTTCTCAGCTTGCGGTTGAGACCCTCGTCCGAGAGCAGATTGATGGCTTTGGTGGCTCTTCTGCTCGCGGCTCGTGTCGGACGCGCTGATGATGATGATGACGTTGATGACGACACCTGGGCGGCCATACCGTTCCCCAACCCTGTTGCGCTCTTCTTCTTGCTGAGCACTTTGACCGGCACTTCCACCGCCTCGTCCTCGTCCGCTGGCACAGGTGCGGGCTCTTGCTCCTCCTCTTCTGCGGCTTCGGACTCTTCTTCCGCCTGCGCTTTTGCTGCGAGCTTTTTGGTGGATACACTGCGAGTCTTGCGACCTCCCTTCTTGACCGGCTCTGGTGCTTCCTCGATTGCCCCTTCATCCGTCGTCGCGGCTGCGTCCGTTGCTGCTTCCGTCGGTGCCTCTTCCTCTTCTTCCTCATGCTGTTTTGAAGCTGCGGCGGACTTCTTGCCTTTTGTCACTTTCGCCGATGCTTTGCGATTCATTGCAGACACGGCGCGCTTGCCTCCCTTCTTCGCAGCTGTGACTTCCGGAACGGCATCTGCAGCGACATCTTCCGCCGTGCCTTCATCCGCAGCTGCTGGCTCGGCAGCAGCCTCGCGAAGCTCACAATTGAAGAACGCACAACCCGGAACGCGTCGTTGATGCTCGTGTACGGGGTCGTCCGACTTTTCCCAGCCGCCCAGCGATTTGTTGCAGTAGACGCACTTTGCATTGTCAGATTCCTCCTCGGTCGGGGTAAAGTAGAAGCCGGCTTCGGCGAGCTTCTTGCTGGTAGGCTTCCAGCCCTTCTTGCCGTCGTAGGGCCATTGCGAACCGAAGGACTCCTTTCGAGCCTGGATCATCTCTTTGCTGGTTGGCAGAAGTTGTGCTGTTTGCCAAATCCAGACGTTGCCTTCCTCATCGAACACGGCGGTCTGTTGACTTCGAAAGATGCGCGACCAGCCGTTGTCCGGGAGAGCTTGCTCGAGACGTGACAGTGGATCGTCGTTGGCCTGCCAATCTGAGATCTGTATGCTGGGATAGAGGAAATGCGAGACGGCGTCTGGCGTGTCTGATGTGGGCGAGTGGTAGAAGCCGTATTTGGCGAGCGTCTCCGGAGTGGGGATGCCCGATGTTTTGGCGCTTCGGCCCGTGACGGGATGTGGCCATTGGAGCGGTGATGTCGCCTTGGTGGACTGTCGCTTCTTGGCCGCAGACGTGGACGAGGAGGCGACGGCAAACGATGCCAGGCGCTCGTCTGTCGAAAACATGGCGGTTTGTTGCTGCTCGAGAAGGCCGGTGTCGGGCGTGGTGCGCTGGAGTCGCGATCAAGCCGAATGGTCGGGGAAGCCGAAGTCGATGGTCGGAAGAGCGGCAACTCCGCGACAATCGCTAGTCCTGCAAAGGTGCTTGTTCCGAAAGGTACCGACGATAGAACAGCTAACGAATGAGCCGAGCTGTTCGGATTGGTGAGATAGAAGCGGTGGTGGTGAGATATGACTGAGCGTGTGGACTGAACCGCGTCTCGATACGATATTGAAAGACGAGAGTGTTACTTTCTCTCAGCTGAGACGCCATTTCACACTTGACTTGGCAAAATGCGTATGCATCTTGAAGGGTTTAGACCCAAAAGTAACACTTCGCTGACCCCCGCTCAGTCACCAAACCACGCAGAGTGAGAGGCCCCAGTCCGGATGCACAGAGTGGACCTGCTGCGTCGGAATTTGGCTGTTTTTGGAGCGTGGGGCTGCTGCCACTTTCAGCACCCATACGCGTCAGTCACGCACGTGATGCTTTGCAGTCGGAAGCCAAAAGGCAGGAAAAGTGATGTTTTAGCCAGGAGCGAATTCCTTCTGCATGTAAGATTGGAAAACATCATGACGCTAAGCAGAGCGCAGGCTGCTTCCTTTGGCTGCGTGGGGGAGCGTCAAGAAGACCCTGAATTTTGTTCCTACGCTTTGACCCGAGCTAGAGTCGGGGACATGGCAGAAGCTGCAGGTTGGTCCGCATGCTTTGTTGTTCACATTGTGTTCCGCTATCATCATCGCTCGACCGCTTCTTGGCAAGCTAGCAGACCGCACCGAGGAAAAGCGCTCCTGCGTGTGACAGAGCACGAGGGCGTGGGAAAGGCAAGAGCATTTCGGCGACGGGCCGACGTGCGATTCCCAACTCGGCGCATCCGACACTCACAGGCGGCTCGACTCCTGCTCCGCTCCACCAGCATCGCTCACGGACATCTCTTTGAACCCTCAAGGGACAGCACAGAAGGGCATTGACAGCACGGTCGGCCCACTGCTGCTGCGGCAATGGATCTCTCTCCGTCGGTGCGGCGCAAAACGGGCACAGTCACGTACGCAAAGCGCAATCGAACACCCGCAAGCAGCACTCCCTCATCGCCAGCCGTCGCCGACAGATCCTTCCCTGCCAAGATCACGTCTCCTTCCAGCACATCGTCAGATGACGAAGCCGGTCCATCGAATCAGCAGCTCAGGCGTAAAGATGCTCGCGGTAGCTCGCCGTCAGCGCAGACCATCAGAGCAAAGGATCTCAGCCCGAAAGATCGCAACGTGCTTCCTCCCACACCGAGCGTCAGTGTCTCGCCGCTAGCTCGATCTGGCTCTACCAAGGGAGGCGCTCGATTGTCTGGCAAGACACTGTCCGCAGCCACTCCGACAGGTAGCGCTTCGGCATCCAGGGCAGCGTTGACCTCAAAGTCTGCCTCTGCAGCGACGCCGGGCTTCTTTCCCAAACCGGGCTCCTCTTCAGCAGACCTCAGCTCTACCAAGTCGCTGCCGCAGCGACCGGCGAGAGCCACCTCTCCCACCGCTAGCAGGTCACAGCGCTTACCCGTGAAAAGGAGCGCAAGCACTTCGCCTCGAAAGCTTGCATCGTCGGTATCTCCCTCCAAAAGGCTCGCTCGTTCACGCACCCCCTCGCGTCCAGCGCAAGACCTCGCAAGCCTCTTTGACGCCATCGAGCCTACGCTGCCTCAGCCTCGCAACCCATTCGCTCGCAGCGAGAGCCAGCCGATCGTCCGCCTTCACCGTGATGATGCGGATGTCTCGCTGGCCGCAGAGGCCGTCTTTGCACCCAGTCCTCTCGCATCCCCTACCTTGCCAGCATTGGAATTCGACCGTGCCGACGACCAGCTCGAGCGCAACGGCTCCGTCAGTCCTTCGAAAAGGCCAAGGATGGCGGATAGGATGGGCGTCAGAGCTGCTCGACCCACCAGATCCAAGGCGGATGAGATCGCAGAAGCCTTAACCAACTCTAGACGAGGATCGTTGCGCAGGATCGAAACGGCGCCGTCCGCACCGTCAGAGGCTGGCCACCCACCAGCGCTGCTCTCGGATGCAGCTCAGCGTCTCAGGGAGGAGGAGTCCAGAAGCGCGCGTCGCTCTGAAGCTGGCTCCACTCTCGCCGACGACGCTTCGCAAATTGACACTCAGTCTCAGGATGGCGCTCGCTCGGCGTCCGGCGCTCGGCGACTCGCTGGCATCAAGCAAGCTTCGTCTGGCAATGCCAAGCGTACGTACGGCCTACAGCGCAGCTTTCTGGCAGACCAGACCGAGGACAATCTCCTCAACGAAGCTGCGGTGCCATCGCACTCCAACACAGAGTCTCGCAACATCGAAGACGAGATCGAAGCAGAACTCAAGGGAAAGGGCCCAAGCAACGGATACGGCACTGCATCAAGCAAGGCATCAGGGTCCAGCCTTGTAACTCCCAACGGGACAGCAGACCCGGCACACGCAGCGCCACGCGAGAGCTATGCCGAGCTGCTGAAAAAGTGGGGCGAGGGCGCCGACGACATTGAGTGGGACGAATCACAAGATCCTACGCTCAATCTCAAGTCCATCACGTCGCTCCGGTCTCAGGGCGAACTTCGGCGATTCAACGACGACCTCGAGTACCTCTTTTCCGGTCTCGACGCTTCTCAGAGCATTTCGATCCGTCGAAGCTCGGCTGTCGAATTGATCAACCTTCTTTGCGGCAAACCTGACCTTGGCAGTCTTGCAGAGCGGGATGCAGGCGATGTCGACGAGGACCCAAATGACGACGTCGAAGACCCCCTCGCAATGGCTCGATCCGCCGACTTTCTCCGCAAGCTCAAGGCTTCCGATTTGATCGTACGTCTATATGATCTCTTTCAAGGCGCAGAAGCGGGCGAGGGCGTCGACGACGTCTTGGATGCCGCCATGGCCATCTATACGGCCAAGCTGCTTCGATCAGTCTCGACGGCGGAGCCTCTCATCCGCGAGCGCAGGTCGCAGCTTTACTCTGCCCTGCGCAACCTTCTGACAAGATCAGATCGAACCCCACGCCAGGAAAGAAAGGACGGTTTCGCCTTGCTGCGCTTGCACGAGCTCAAGCAGCTCAAGATCGCCTCCAAATCCGATCGCAAGACGCTGACTGAGCTTCGGGATATTGCCCGCGTTTCGAAGCTTTTCGTCGCTGACTCGAAAAGCTGGACGGTGCGCAACCTGGTGCTGGCTGCTTGTTGCTCGCTCGTCAGCCTGCCTCGACGCCTTTTGACCGAGGTCGCGATCGGCGAGCTGCTCGTCGATGCGCATAGTGCAGAGGATGGCTCGGGCACTTCTCTCTTGAGCACAGTGCTCAGCATTGTGACCTCAGAGGGCGTCAAAGCCAGACAGCGGCTGAGCGACTTTGCGAAAGGGCTTGAACTCATTTCCTCGTCGGCTGTGGAAGTCATTCCGGACCTCGAAACAGTCGATGTCTGCATTCGCTTCTTGGACAAAGGCATGGACGCTCTCTATCTCGAGCTGGACCAGGCCGTCCTGGCATCCGGAGAGATCTTGGACGCGTTGCAGCAGCTCGCCAGCTTTGCTATTCATGCGGCGCCGTTCGGCGCCCCACAAGCGACAGGAGATCCGGAGCACCGCCGTGAAATTGGCACAGATCGTCGCGCTCTGCAAGTCTTGCACGGCCTCTTTAAGTCGTTGCTGGATCTGAGCCAGGTCGACGCCAATTGGAGCGAATCGTTGGCCTCCTCGCAGCCTGTCCAACAGGCGATCATGCGGGCATTTTCTCTCAGCTTCCTCAGTGCCTTGCAAATACGCAGCAAGGCAGAGCTCAGCAACGGATCCAGCAATGGCAAAAGTCCACGTAAGCAATCAAAGCATGCTGCCGCTGACGCAGCTGGCGAAGCTGGAAAGGTGGACGTCGCTTTGTTCGACGACGTCGTGCATCTCTCGCTCGCGCTTCTCACGAATCTCCTGATCAAGCAGCTCGACAAAGCACGCGACACGCTCCACTCTGTTCGTCTTGACCCCACTTGCTGGCGACGAAGAGCTTGCACTACGGAATGCGTCTGCGACACTGGGTTGCCGGCGCTCCAGCTTCTCGCTCGCGTTTTCATCGACACGCGTATCGCAGCAGCCAGTCACGACGACAGCAATGCTGCCTACCTCTCCAACTCGATCGCCACCGCGATTGCGCAATTTGCGGTTGGAAGTGCTGCTCGCTTGGAGATCTGTCGAGCTGCTCTTGACGCCGAGCTGCCTGCGTCAGATTCCAGCGTGATCAAGGAGGATGGATTCCAGACTTTGTTGGATGCTGTGGAGGAGTTTGCAGTGGTTCACGAGGCGGCTTTGCATGCAGAGAAAGCGCAGATTGCAGAAGCGGATTCAGGCGCAACGCTGGATGCTGAGATGAAGGTTGAAAACGGTGACGATGTCGGCAGCGTGGAGGAGAACGCGGTCGATACGCCTGCCGACAGCAGCAATCTGGTTGCTGCCGAAGCTGGGCAGCTCATCAAAGATCTAGCCATCTCGCTTCGGAACATGGCTTAGCAGGCATCGCGACTCGAAAAGCAAGTCTTGATTCCTCTCTTTCCAAGACGCAATTCAGACAGAAACGCCATCATATACCTCTTGATGTCCACGCTACCTCTCGGCTGTCCACTGATGGAGTGCGTCAAGATGGCGTCACATTTCACCTCACACCAGCATGACGTTCTGCAGAAAGACCGCATGTATTGCTCTTGTGAATGTCTACATGTGAATCGTGAAATTTCGTCAATACCGTCTCTGATCTGGGGAGGTCGACTATCGTCTCGATCGTGCCCCTCTTGTCGGCCTCTCTAAGTTCTCTATCAACAACGTCACCACCGGTCCCACGAGCCCTATCACACCAAGTACGAGCCAAACCAACTGTCCACCCAAGAGATTCCGCGTGACGCTGAAAGCGAACAGCGTGTTCGCAAAGTACGGACCTGCGGTCCTGCTCACGCTGCTCGCCATCTGAGCCAGGCTGTTCAACGTGCCCAACGCCGTCCCTCTTGTCAAAGTGGAACACTGATTGACGAGGATCATGTTCGACGCGAAAGCCATGCCTCCCGTGGTCTTGATCGCCGTACTGACCAGCAGACATGTCCACACCGCATACATGTACCAATCAGAAGACTCGGACGAAGATGCACCGAGACGTGCGATCCCATTTGCGAGAGGGAGGAGGATGACCGAGATGGGGAAAGCCATCATGGAGATCTGATATACGCGAAGCGTTCCGTAGTGCTGTTGAAGAGGTGGGAAGAGGAAGAGTTGGACGAGAGCTCCGCCGAGACCGTTGATGCTGAGCAGGAGGCCGGTGGAGGAAGAGGTGAAGCCGACGCCGCCGAGGGGGACGGGTTCGTAGAGGAAGAGGACGAAGACGGCGTCGAGTGCGACGGCGATCAGGGCGAGGAAGGAGTAGGAGATCATGACTTTTTGGATTTGAGGGATGACGAGCAGCTCGCGGATGCTGGCTGTCGGATGAGGTTCGCAAGTCGCTGCATCGTCAGGTGGAGAACTTGAGGGTGGTGCCGAGTGGGTTTGGTTCGTCGATCCGTACCCCTGACCAGCGTCGTCACCAACCACGTGTCCCCCTTGCCGAAGTTTCCGCTGCTCCTTCTGCTCTTTCTCCCATTTCTTCCTCTCCACGATCGCCGGCAACGTCTCCTCCAGCGCCACCACCCCCAACCCGATGCTCCCAAACGTGATCGCACTCGACACGACACACGGCAGCAAAAACGGATATCTCTCCCAAACTCCTCCCCACCCCACCCACCCTCCGCCCCCAAAAACGCTTGGATACTTCTCCGCCGGTCTACTCAAGAATCCTCCCAACAACGGCCCCACCAAACACCCCACCGTCCACGTCAACGGCAGCAACCCAAACGCCCTCGCCTGGTTGCTCTCATCCGTCAGCTCGGCCATAACGCTCTTCACGATCGCCACGTTTCCATTCGTCGCCCCCGCCATCGCTCTCGCCGCCACCACCCAGGCGAAGCTATGACCGAAACCGAAGAGGATAGCGGAAACAGCTACCCCAGCAAGACCGGTGAGAAGCACAGGTTTGCGTCCGATCCGATCCGATAGTCGACCCCAGAAGAGAATGGTGAGGGTCTGGGAGAGGGAGAAGAGCGATTCGATGAGTCCGGAGTAAAAACCGATCGAGGAAGCGGGGACGGAAGGGAGAAGCGTGGAGACGAGGTCGTTGACGAAGGGGAAGATGATGGTGAAGTTGATGGGTTCGGCGAGACGCATGGTGGTGAGGATGAGGATCGGGCGGAGGGGGAGAGGCGTGGGTTTGCGGGCGGAGGTGGCGAGGAGAGGTGCGCTCTCGGGGTCGACGTCATCGTCGTCGCTGGTCCGGCGGCCGCTGGGGCGAGGTGAGTCTGGAGGCATTCTGGTGGAGTTCGCTGGTTGAGATTGCAAGTCGATCTGATGGTGGTGGTGTTGGTGTTGTGGTTGTGCTGATGGTAGTTGTCAGCGTGAATTGCGGTCAGATCCGCTGTTCTTATGTCAACCCACTTTCCACACTGCTTCGAAACACAAATGTTGAGCCGAGCTGCCGTTCTGAAAGCTGCTGAAGGCAACAGATGACACCAATGACTCGAAACACTCCTCCTTTCGATTGTGTTGCTCGATCTTGACAAACGCTCCTTCCAGGAAAAAAGCTTGATCTTGTTTTCTTTCCTTGATGCTGTCTGTCCGTCTTACAAGAGAATTCCTAGTACGAAGACAGCAGCAGATTCCAGGGTGGACAAGTCTCGTGTTCAATACGATGCTACTGAGATTGAGCGAAGGATGACTCCAGAACGCCGACCGGCTTGTCCAAAACGTTGCGTGATGCGTTGCTGGGATGCCTGGTGCCACAGGTGACTCGCACATTCAGGAACCTCGGCAAGCGGCTACGGGACGGCGGCTAAATCGCCGAGCGGGAAAAACGGTTGGGAATTCAGGGTCCAAAATAGTCGGTGCAGAAAAATTATTCGGCGCTTGTTTCTTCTCGTCCATCTCGACCTCGGACTATCTGCATTGCCGGCTCGACGAACTACATCAGCAAAATCATGGAAGGATTCAGCATTCCGGAGTATCGAGTCTCGCAAGATGCCGGTCACGTCTACGTCGATGTGACGTGTCGACCCGCCACGACGGGAGCCGCATCGACGATCAAGCCAAACATCGCAGTGGAAGGGCGGATCTTTGGCTTCCATCACGATCCTTATTACCTGCCTCTCGTACTACCGGGAGCGGTCACGAGACCAGCATCAGATGCAGAAGCGCTACAGGTTTTCAATCAATTCGATCCTTCTGCGCCGAGCAGCTCTCAGAGCCAGCCGAGTCGATTCCGAGTGACGCTCAACAAGGTACAACCCGGTCAGCACTTCGAAGGGTTGGAGCAGGTGCAGCCGCAGCTCTTGCCGGAGGATCAGCTGAAGCAGGCGCTGTCGGATGCTGAGCAGTCGAGGGGCTTCTTCCAGCCACCAGGCGTCAGCGCTGCAGGGGATGCGAATGCAGGCGTCTCGGCGGGCAACAACGCCGAGGTGAACGAGGCGGCCAGAGCGCTGTTGCAGCAGGCTATGCGGAGTCAGGGGTTGACGTCGGTCAACGACGATGATGGAGAAGCTGCGATGGACGATGCTGCTATTGCGTTGGAAAGGGTGGAACCAGTGAGCTCAGCTCCCAGTGGACAAGATGAAGGTTTCGGGTTCGGCTGGAAGAGCAGCTTCAAGGGTGCGTTGATCCCGGCGGGATGCGCAGACACACGGAGTGTGCTCGAAGTTCCGGATCCGAGGATCGTGCATCCGGCAGAGCGAGAGCGGATCGCCGTTGCATTCGAGGAGAAGCAATGGGACGAAGGCGTCTACATGGACAACTTCCTGGATGTCGACGGCGAAGTGGCGCATCTGCTTCGCTTCCAGCCAAAGATTGCGTCAAGGGCGACTTCGAAAGACCCGTCATCCGAAAGCGGCACGAACATTGATATCGAGAAAATGGCGCTGATAGTGCAACTGCTGTTCGCGCACAGCTACGACGAGCGAACGAACGAAGGCGATCCCACCGTCGAATCTGGCTGGACCATCGCTAAGCTCTCTCGATCCCTCTCAGCATCCCTTCCCGCACATCTCCCCGACAACGGCTCGTTGGAATCCGTCGTTTCGTCGACACTCATTGGATGCGTGCGTCGGGCGCTCACAGTTCCGCTCTATCGACACTGGGAGCTCGCGATGGCGTGTATCCACGACACCATCCGTCGACTCGATGCTGGCGCTTCGCACGTGCTCGACTGCCTTGTCGACATCGCACGTCGGCTGGAGGATGGAGGAGACGATATTTTGGTTCGGTTGTCAGAGATCTGGGTGGTGGGTTTGGTGGCTCGACCGCCGACGCAGGTGGAAGTGGATGCGGTGGTAGCGTGCATCAGGTCGGTGATGGAGTCAGGGGATGTTGTTACGAAGGATAGTGTTGGGGGCGAGGAGTGGGATCTGCAGGTGTCGGAGCAGGCGGCAAGGCAGGCATTCGAGGATGGCGAAGGAGGCTTCGTATGAGGATCATGCCTCTGGCTCAATCAGGGGATCTGGTTCACACGACATCGGAATAGTTGCCGCAAGTTTCATTCAATGTATATCACACACTTCGTACGTCGGAAGCCCCCGGCGATGATGTGCTTGCATGCTTGCTCCTGCTTGTACCAGTAAACCACGCACCGCTTGGATTGCGAGCACGGCTCTGCTGCTCGGCCTGTGCGTCGGTTGAGAAGAACAAAAAGAAGCTTATTTTTTTTTAAAAGCTAGACAAGTGGCACTTTTTCCATCAACGCGTCGCGCGAGTTCTGTGGGAACGCACCAACACTTTTCTTCTGGAGGTCTCGGCTGAAACAAAGGTTGGATCAAGGACCCTGAAAGAAGTCAAGGCGTCAAGGAAGCGCAACGTATGTCTCGGTGTCGTGTACAGCAGCGCGTTCCGTTCGCTGTGTGGGGAGGGACGGTACATACTCAACTTCGGCCATCCTTCTCACATCCTTCTGTTCTGCGTCTCGGTCCCCTTCCTTTCTCGCAACAATTGTTCCGGCTCTGCATCGTCATTCAGCACATCAAGCATCGTCGTATCATCGCATTTCACCTAGCGCCGCGGTTCAAGTTCGCACAACTTCACTCCCAAGACCGAGTTGAAGCAAGTCCTTCAGCTTTGGCATTTCGATCCTCCCTCATTCGGGGCAATCCCGACGCAGCTCGGGTCGGCCGACTTGATCAATAGGCTGCGATGGTGGCGAAGCGGAACACGCCGAAAAGAGCAGCAGCAGTGACGCCGGTGAAAGGGCGCATCACATCCTTCTTCACGCGCCAAGCTGCTGCCGCGAGTCCTTCCCTGAAAGCATCTCCCTCAACCGCGACCCCGACAGCGGCCGTCGCAGAAGCATTTCCGGCAGCAGCATCCCCGTCGAGGTCGGCGAGGTCATCTCCCGCCAAGCCCAGCAAGCCTGCTCAGACCCTCGCTCTCTCCTCCGATTCGGATTCGCAGTCGGATTCAGAATCAGACAATGGGCTCTTTCGGGTTAGAGGGCGACGTCGCAAGGCTGCCGCCGATAGCGATGAGGATTTTCAACCAGATAGGCATGCTGAAGTAGATGACGATGATGACGACGACGACGATCTTTCCGCGGCAGAGGGCAAGGAGGCAGCGGGCGATGGTGACAGCGACTTTTCCGACAACATAAACGTCAGCGAGGGGCGATCAGCAACGCCATCGACCAGTGTTCCAGAGACACCAGCAGACATCGATACGGCCCAGAATGGCTACTTTTTCGGCTCTGATCCCTTCGTCATGATCGGCGAACCGAAGCCTCCCCTCAAGTCCATCACTAACTTGCCAGAATTCTCCTCGCAGCGGTCCCTCCGCTCAACAGGCCCGCCGGCGTACGCCCCCAAGAAGCTCTTCTCGCTCTTCGACACCAAGCCCAAGCGCAGTCACGATGCCGTCGACAATGATGAAGACGACTTTCTCGATGACGATGACGACGACGAGGAAAAGCCGCGTAAGAAGAGCAGTGCTGCCAAGGGGCGAGCTGGGGCTGCTGTGCCCTCCTTTTCCAGCGGCAAGGGCTGGAAGTCCAAGTTTGCGCTCCAGCATCCGTTTCGCAAGATGCCCTTCGTTCCGTCGCCCGCAGAGATTGCCGACATGCACGCAAAGATCAAGGAAAAGGCTGAGAGCAACTCGTATCCGCCCATCCACGATCTGGCAGACATCTTTGGCGACATGATCGATCGTGCACCGGCCATCCTCGAGCTCGCCAAGACGCTCAAGGACCGTCCGCTTCGCGTGGCCACCATGTGCTCCGGTACCGAATCGCCACTTCTAGCGCTTGAGCTCATGTGCCGCGCCATCCACGAAAAGCACGGCATCCGCATCAAGATCGAACACCTCTTCTCCTGCGAGATTGAGCCCTTCAAGCAGGCCTACATCGAGCGCAACTTTTCCCCTCCCATCCTCTTCAGAGACGTCACCGAGCTCGGTGGCAAAAAGGCGCATACCGCCTATGGTGCACTGGTCGATGTGCCTGGCGACGTCGACATCCTCATTGCAGGCACATCCTGCGTCGACTACTCGCACCTCAACAACAGCAAGAAGGGACTCAACGACGGTGGAGAGAGTGGCCGTACGTTCCGCGGCATGCTCGAGTGGGTGATGCGCCACCAGCCCACCTTGGTCATCCTCGAGAACGTCAAGAACGCGCCCTGGGTCGGTGTCGCCGAGACCATCGTCGCCGAAGCTGGATACGACGTCGGCTTCAGCAACACTTTCGACACCAAGAACTTCTACATCCCCCACACCCGACAGCGAGGCTATCTGCTGGCGTGCCGCAACAACAAGAACTCGCTGCCGCAGAACTGGGAGCTCATCACCAACGCACTCATGCGACCGGCATCCAGTCCGCTCGACGCGTTCCTCCTGCCTACCGACGACCCGCGGATTCAGCGTGTGCGTCGTCAGTTCGCACACGGAGAAGGTCTCAGCAAAGGCAGATCGACCATCGACTGGAGCAAATGTCAGAGCCGTCACGAGCGTGCGCGCGACGAAGAGGAGCTCGGCAAGACACGTCCGCTCACCGCATGGGAAGAGGGAGGAACCTGCAAAATGTCGCACGACGGCTGGAACGAATGGGCTGTCCGTCAGCCGGAGCGCGTCACGGATCTGCTCGACATCACCACACTACGCTTCGCGGCTATGGGTCAGGATCCGATCTACAAGTCCAAGATTTGGGAGCTGTCGCAGAACGTCGACCGCAACGTCGCTGCGTCTCGACCCGGAATCGCTCCGTGCCTCACGCCTTCGGGCATCCCCTTCCTCACGTCGCGCGGCGGTCCGCTGATTGGCTTGGAAGCGCTCTCACTACAAGGCTTGCCGCTCGATGAGCTGCTACTCACCAGAGAGACGGATGATCAGTTGCAGGATCTGGCAGGTAATGCGATGAGTTCCACCGTGGTCGGTGCATGTGTGCTCGCAGCCTTGCTTGTAGGCATGGACGACTTGCGCGAGGACGGCGCCAAAAGGAAGGCGGCAAAGACGTCCAGCGGTCAAGATAAGAAGGAAGAGCAGAAGGCCGCCAGCGATGTGGTCGACAAGGTCGTGGATCAAGAAAGGAGTACCATCGCACATGACGAGCTTCTGGCGTCGCAGCAGCTCGATCTCACTTCCAGCAAGACCGTCTCGATGCCCGAGCTCCTCAGCGCAGCGGTCAACAGCGCTCAACTGTGCAGCTGTGAGGGCCGCAGCCGCGTCGTTGATGTCCCCGTCCATCGGTGCGCCGAGTGCGACCACACAGCCTGCGAGACGTGCAAAGCACGACCTGTTCACAAGTTTGTGCCTGACGCCTTGGTGCGATGCTCCCCGGACGAGTTTGCGCCTTTGCTGAAAGCAGCTCTGCCCATGCGCCTCGAGGCTCGAGGCTTGACCTCGCAGCTCGTCTCGTCGCTCATGAAGGACCTGTCCTTCCAAAGCGACTCGTTGGCGAAAAGGTGGAGCGCCCGTGTCGTCGAGGTTCTTGGATCTGCCGAGTTCCGCTTCCAGACCTTGCTACGTCAGAGGGTCTGGCAGGCGCAATTTGCCGCGCCAGGTGCACGGCTCGATCTGCTTTTGGATCCTGTCGAGCCGCACTGGCGCATCCTCGTGGATCCTGCGGTCGACGAGCCTGCGGGCAGTCCTCTGCGCAAGCTGCTCGTGCAGCCCGTCGCCCGCATGCCTCTCGACTCCAAGGCTGAGAATGTCGACCTCCTGCACGGACAGTGGCAGTTGTGTCTGCCTTCCACCACGGTCACGACCGTTTCGATTCGCAGCGCAGGTCAGCAAGTGCAGACGTGGCAAAGCGCCATGGGTCTTGGCGGAAAGTCGGCGGACAAGCTGCGCTACTCGGAGATGCACGTCACCGTCCCTGAAGAGGCACGCGATCTGCTCGATGCCGACGTCGAGGGCGCCTACGACCTTCTCGAGCAGTGTGGCACGGCTTGCGGCGCGCTCCACGTACATCGAGGCGACCGAGACTTGGCCAACCACCGCCGTCTGTTCCTCTTCATCGACACGGATCGGTTCAAGGATCAGTCCGCCGACCGCTTCGTCTTCTCCACCGACACTTCGCGTTGGCCTTACCCGCTCGAACGTGTCTCGGTGGCACAGCTCGAGCCCGGCTGGCGTCCGACGCTGGCTGAGCCCGGCAAGCACGAGGTCGTGGAAAAGGTCAAGATGACCATATCGGGTGCTTGGCGCAAGATCGAAGCCTTCACCGTCCGTGCCGGCTCCGGCGTCGATGGCAAGATGGCCATCCCCAAACAGACGTACGATCTCGATCTCAGGCAAGAGGACTGCACTTCTTCCGTTGCCGTGCTTACGTGCGAGGCGCCCGTGTTGGGCCGAGGCATGGATCGCATCTGGCCGGCTGACGGCGTCTGGGGACAAGTGGATCTGCTGCACAAGACCAACACTACCTTTGGCCACCTGGCTTGGCTTGTCGAGCGATTGCCCAATATTGACGCGCTGGATGACTGGATGTCGGCCAAACACGATCCTTTCGATTGCGCCACTGCCAACTGTGTACGATGTGCACCCTCCGAGCCCGACATTCAGTGGCTGGCGATCCCCGGAAAACCCGTCGTTCCCGTCGAGAACACGATGCAGGCCGGACCGTATGAGCAGGCGCTCAAGAACCGACCCTCGCCCTTTGTCGTCCAGCTGCGCCTGAAGGACGACGTTGCGCAGGTCCGCTTCGGCCTCAACGCCGCCACTCTGATGCACCGCGCCGTGTCGCGACTTCCGCCATCCAAGAATGCTGGCGCAGTCGAGCTTTCGTGGCGCCTCGCGAAGCTGGATCGCTCCATCGACATGTTCAAGCTGCCACGCTACTCGCTGCGCAGCAACCGGCAGGATGCCGAAGCGTCCACTCCCGACTTGTTCGCTTTGCAACTACGACGCGAACAGAAAAGATCGCTCACGTGGATGCTCGAACAGGAGCAGGCGGATGTGCAGCCTTTCCACGAGGAAGAGATCTCGGAAGGCTTGCTGGACCCGCTAGGCTGGCGTGCAGAGGGTCGCGCCGTGCGACCCGTCACCGTCCGTGGTGGTGTTCTGGCCGACGCTGTCGGTTACGGCAAGACGTGCATCTCGCTCGCACTGATCGCCTCGTCCCCTCACCGTCACGAGCTGCCAGCGCTCCCCGCTGGCGAAGACGGCAACTACATCCCTACCCGCGCCACGCTCATCATCGTCCCCGGCCATCTGTGCAAGCAGTGGGAGAAGGAGGTCCGCAAGTTCTGCGGCAAGAAACTCACCGTCCGCGTCATCACGTCCAAGATGGAACTCAACAAGCTGACGGTGCGCAACGTCCTCAATAGTGACATCCTGATCATGTCGGTCACCGTATACAAGTCGGACGCGTACTGGGAGACGTTGGCCTCGATCGCGGCTTCGAACCCTCTTCCCAATCGTGCCGGTCGATTCTTCAATGCGGCACTCAAAAAGTCCCTCGAGGCGCTCAAGAACCGTGTTCGGGAGTTGAATTGCGAAGACGGCGGTGTCAAGCAGTTGCAGCGCTCAATTCGGGATAAGGTCGATTTCGACGACTCGCATCTGACGACGCACAAGGCGAGGAGCCGGTTGAAGGGCAAAGCTTACATGGATGCCAACGCTGTCGATGGCAAGGACGATGAGAGCGAAGACGACGATGACGACTCGGATCTCAGGGCGGCAGCCAAGAAGGGCACCAAGAGCAAGGCGCTGCCCAAGGAGCTGCAGTCGAGCAACAAGAAGGATCCCGATCCGTGGGGGCTTTCCTCGTCGCTCGTGCAACGCGATTGGCATAACATGACCTGCCCCCCACTCGAGATGTTCATGTGGAACCGTGTCATCGTCGACGAGTTCCACTACATCGGCGAAACCATGGACCGCACCCTGGCAGGCGTCACGAGTCTCCAAGCGCGTTCCAAATGGATTCTCTCTGGTACCCCACCCACCGCCGACTTTGCCGACGTCAAGAGCATCGCCATCTTCCTCAACGTCCACCTCGGCGTCGACGACGATGCCGACACCACCAAGGACTCGGTGCGCAAGGCGCGCGAGAAGATGCGCACGGCGGCGGAGAAGTTCAACAACTTCCGCGAGATGCACTCGCCCGCCTGGCACCATCGACGCCAGGAGGTGGCGCAACGGTTCCTCGATCGATTCGTGCGCAGCAACGAGCCGGAGATCGGCGAGCTGCCGAGCCAGCAGCTCATCAAACCGATCCGTCTGCCTGCTGCCGAGTCGGCGCTGTACCTCGAGCTGGCGCATGCGATCGAGAACCTGGATCTGCGACACCAGCGCAAGGTTTTCAAAGCGCGTCCGAAGGCCAAAGCGAAAATCACTGCAGCCAAAGCGAAGTCTGGGCAAGACTTTATCGACGACGACGATCTCGACTCGGACGACTCGGACGGCGGCAAGAAGAAGAAGCCCAAGAAGGCCGCGGCCAAGGAGGTCAAGCGCAAGCAAGGCGATCCGCAACTCGAGATGAGCCATCGCGATCAGCGCCTCATCGACACGCTCGGCAGCTCAGCCTCTCCCGAAGAGGCTCTGCTCAAGCGCGCCTCGGTCTACGACGACTTTGCCGGCGTCGATCTCGACGCCATGCAGGGCGTCAACAACGCCATCAAGGCGTGCGAGTACATCGTCCGCGAACGACGAAAACAGCTCGCCGACTGCCGCCACCAGCTCGAGAGGGAGCTGCCGCTGGCGCTCGAACAGCACCTGCTGGTTTTGCATCACTTTGGATATCGCGACGAGAACCGGCAGGCGTTTGCGGACTACGTGCGCAACGCGCACAACGCGGCCTGGGGAGATCGCGAGTCGAAGCGCATGGTGCGGGAGATCCTGGATGCGGCCAACTGTACGATGAACGGCGTCACGAGGGCGGCTGCCAAGGCGCACTTTGCGCCCGCGGGTAAGCTGCAGGCTGCGCTCAAGAGACGTGCCAAGGAACGTGCCGCGTCGGAGAAGGGTGGCGGTGCGGACGACGATGGCAAGAAGGCCAAGGTGGATCCGAAGGCAGCGGCTTGGGCGGAAGAGTATCATCTGCGAGCGATGGTGCACCAGCTGACGCGGTTGCGAAACGAGCTGGTGGGACGCGTCAACGCGCTGCGCTTCTTCACGATGATCCGCGACTGCCAGCGTGCGCACCTCGAAGGTGTCAATCTCAAAGTCGTCTGTCCTGGAGGGAGCAAGTGCAAGCACTCTGGCCGGCCTGTGCCGCTGAGCGAGGTGAGCATCAGCTCCACGTGCGGACACACCGGGTGCCGCGAGTGCATCCTGCGGGAAGCGTACATCGGCAAGTGTCCCACGCTCGACTGCGCGGCCCTCGCCAAACCCACCTCAATCGTTCAAGCCTCCTCGCTCGGCGCGGAGGACGACGGCAAAGCCACCCGCTACGGAACCAAGCTCGCCCTGCTCTGTGCACTCCTCCACCGCTTACCCAGCACCGAACGAGCGCTCGTGTTCTGCCAGTTCGAAACGCTCACCGCTACCGTCGCCGAAGCGCTCTCCGCCTACAACATCTCCTTCGTCCAGCTGACGGGCACCGCCAAACGACGCTCCGACCTGCTCGAAGCGTACCAGGAAGAATCCGGCGCCCGCGTGCTCCTCCTCAACGTCGAAGACGAATCCGCCGCCGGCTCGAACCTCACCGTCGCCAACCACGTCATCTTTGTCGGTCCGCTGCTGAAGCACGAACAGCAGCAGTACGACGCCACCATGACCCAAGCCATCGGTCGATGTGTCAGGTACGGCCAGCTGAAGAAGGTGCATGTGTGGAGGTTGGTGAGTATGGAGACGATTGATCAGGAGGTGTTGGAGCGGAGGGAGAGGTTCAAGTTCGTAGCTGCAGGGGAGGATGTGGAGGAGGAGAGGGAGAGAGTGGTGGAAGGGGTGAATGGGGAGTTGATGAAGGGCACGTTGGTGGTGGAGGAGTTGGAGCGGGAGTTTGCGAAGGCATTGGGTGGAGGGCTTGTGCTGCAGGATGTGGGGGAGAGTGGGAAGGGGAAGAGGAAGCAGGGTGAAGAGGAGGAGATTGGGAAGGGGAGGAAGCAGCAGAAGAAACGGAAGCAGGTCGAGAGCGATGATGTCGATGATGATGATGATGACGACGACATTGAGGCTCTCGAAGACGCGAGTACACCGGCAAAACGTCGACGCAGTGGTGGCAGAGCAAAGGCTGTCCTCGTATCCGACGAGGACGAGGACAGCGAGTAGAAGCCGAGACTTTGTTTATCGTGTCGTTCGATCTTGTTGTTCTGTTTGGCAAATGTCTTCAAGAAATTGTCAAGTTTGTGTCTGGACGCACGCGTGTCGAGTGAACGTCAGCATCGTATTTTGCGAGAGCACAGATTTCGTCCGCGCACGACATCATGCCACGGCGTGGATGCGAGGCAGAGCTCGCAACTCGGAATGCGAAAAGGTCAGAGAGCACCTGTGTAGTGGGTGGAAGGGACAGAACGAGCGGTGGAAAAAAAGATACCGGAGTGAAGAGGTGCTCCTTTCGAGCTCGCTGGTCCGATCGTCGTAGCGCTTAGTGTGGGGGAAGAAGGGATCCTGGTTGCGGGAAGCGGGGAAGGTCCGTGTAAGTGGGCTAGTTCGCACCCGTCTACGTTGGGAAACGATCCAGCGAGGCAGAGGGAGGCGCGTGCCGTCACCCACATGTCTGCATTTTGGCCGACTCATCGAATGTCAACTTGTGACTGCGGTCTCTCGCTTACAGATCGCGGGATGTGTGACCCGCTGCACTTCCCACGACTCACAGCAGCTGTTTCGACAGGGCGAGAATGTCAAGCACCGTAAAAACAGGATCACAGTCGACGCAAACGGCACACCTAGTCGAAAGCAAACGAAAGCATCATTGTAGAGAAAACGAGTGTGATGCGATTAAAAAGTATACGACGAATTCCCGCTCCTTGTGCTTCAGTCCGGTAGATCTTACATTGGACAGCAAAGCTTCACGCCTCGTGCTGAGTGACATGATTGTTACCCTTGTCTTCGCTTCGCTGCGTGTGTGCTTCCACGCCGTCAGACGTGTTGGTCGTCATGAGCCCGAGTGGATACTCTGGGAAATCCGAGTTGACAGGAGACTTGGTCGTGCTGCCGATGGAGCTGGAGGTAACCCTCACGGACAGCTTGAGCCTGGTCTCCTTCGTATCGCTGTCGGGCATCAGCTTATTGTGCGAGCCTCTGTCCGTGTTCGTATAGTGTTGAGACGTATCGAATTCGTTGTCTTCGGAACAATGCTGCTGCAATTCGAACCGTATATCGACATCGACGGGGATCGTGGTTCTAATGACGTTGAGACCCAAGACGGCACGGAATACGGGGTCGAGACTGCTGACACAGCTGAAAATTGCCACGAAGGTGCAACTGAGAAAGGTGATGACGGAGATGGTCAATTCGGCGCCGTTGATGATGGCTGAGAGGTCTCCTTGCTGTACGCGATGCGGCCAAGTTCCGCCTACGATGAAGATAGGTACGACTGCGTAGCACGGTACGCAGAGGGTCAGGATATAAATGTATGTGACGGCTAGGATGGTCATTTTCCAGCTGGCGATGCTGAGTTGAGTGACGCTGTGGTCGCATGTGGGTTTCGCCTTTGTAACGAGGAACCAGAGCTTGCGGCCGTATGTGGTGCAGGAGGCGGGTAAGGGTTGAGGATATCGAGAGCAAGCATGATCGACAAGGTTCATGGCGTTCGGAATGCCGTACACGAGACAGAGGACAAAGATGTAGATGGCAGCAAACGCAAAGACGATGAGGTTGATGGAAACGTATCTGTGTACCGTCATGTACTTGGCTGCCACAAGACGTGCAGTCCAGATGAGCTCGTCTGTTGCGAGAGAATCGGCATCATCCATGGAAGCTGCGCGTCCGCGAGCGTGGTGACCCATCTGGAGGAGCAGGTCTTGCGGGAGACTGTCGTATGCGAACGCCTTTGCGCGGTAATAGGCGCGTCTCGACATGGCGACGAGAGCGACGGTACTGACGAGTAGGAGGATACAAGGAAGTACGAGAATGGTGTTGACGAGCGTGGCACTCCTGAAGACAGGAAGGGAATACCATTTGTGGCGAGCGGCAATTCCTGTGTGAGATTTGAATGCGGAGAGCGGTGAGCGCGGGCTGCAGCCTACGATGAAACCGTGAATGCTGATATAGGCGCCCATGGCGAGGGGCAACCAGGGTAGGGGGATGACCCACCACCACTCCATGAAGGAAACGTGGGCAAAAGAATAAGAGGCTATAATGACTCCGGTGATGCCCCACACCGAGAGATAGAAGGCGACGGTGGTGACGAGGGTAAAGACGGCGTTGGCAACCCAGAAGGTGCCGGTCTGTGACTCGCGCTTCTTGAAGGCCCAAAATTCGCCGAGAGCTCGTTTCTTGTAGAGCATGACGGCGCACACGACAAAGGTGATGATCACCTCGAGCTCGCTCGCAAAGAGCCAAATACGAGCTACGTTGGAAGTAGGTTTGTGGAGCAAAGTTGAGAGAGCATTGGCGATCTGCAAGCGCGTCTGACCACGATGCAAAAAGATCAAGCTGTTAGGATGGATCGGATTAAATGGAGATGGTGGCGGTGCTGGAGCGTCTATATCAGGCATCTGGTGGAACGGCATGATGGTGAGCAACGATGATAGGTATGATGAAGGAATGACGGAAGAAGGAGGCGAAGAAGATGGAAGAGAAGACGATGGGGAGCATCTTGTATCTGCAAGAAGGCGACAGTAAGAGTGCTGCACTTATAGGATCAGGTCCAACGTCACAGCTGGCTCGCCTGCCAATCGAGCGGCTTGAGGGCCTGTTTGAGCTTGCTCACGTCGAATGGAAGAACAGACATAGTAGGAAGATGTGACGACCTCAAAATGGCCACATCCAATCCGACAAATCGCGAGAACCTTAGCGAGCGCTTTGGGCGTCGCTAGGTACACTACATGCTTTCAATGAGAACCCAAGCCGTCAAGAGGCCAAGATTGAAGACGATTGGCGGAGGAAGCATGTGCTTGAGGCACAATTACGCTCAAGCCTTGTACGTATCAGTACGCGGGACTAGGCTCGAAGATAGTGTGCTCGAACGGTAGCGAAAGGAAGCGGGAGGGTCTGAGCGGGCTAGTACGCCCACACGGAAGCGTCCCAAGCTCAAGCCTGCTGATCCCTTCGCGAGGCTGGGAGTGTCTACACCTGGCGACGTGCAGTTCTGCAATGCAGTTTGTTCGGTTCGGTATTGTCTTTTGTACACTGTCAGAGTCGAAGCGAGCCACGCACAAAAAGACGGGGCCTTCGGCTCCCATCTCGCTAGTGCAACGCCCATTTTACTGGCTCACATCACATCCATGCACGCGGGCAACCGATGCCAACTAATTTTGAGCCGCAATTAGTGTGTGAGACCCGGTCTAACACTTCACATCTGATCTCACAGTCTCTTCGCGTGACGCGTAAATGGGCCGAATCGCAAAAGCAATCGAGTTGAGAGACGCGCTGATCCGCTAACTCGCTAGAAAATGCACACTGCCGTTGCGCAGCCGTTGCTCATGTGTCTCAGCTCAACCAGGAAGAAAATCAGAACGGCGAAAAGTGACGTCTGAGGGCCATAAATTACACAAGCACACACTGGCACTTTGGCAGACTGTCAAACTTGGCTGTCACATCGACTTGGTTCATTGTCCAACTCGACTCTGTGCACTGCGTACAGTCACTCACCCATTTCATTTCATTCGCTTCTTCCTATCCCGCACTAAATCATCTTGGCACGTTCCTGCGCACGACTCGACGCTGGCCACCACCACCTTCACAACAACGCTTTCAAAGGAACCTCAGCCTCATCCTAGTCCGCTTCTCCCACCGCACCGACTGCCGCAAAGCATTTACCATGGCGGCCAAGCTCAAGCAAGAGCCCAACGGCCACTCCAACGCCAATGGCAACTCACATCACCACGACGACGACGACGACTCGCACGATGAAGAGCTCCTCCGCGCAGCTGCTCAAGCAGACAACCAGGACCACGAGCCTTCCTCCTCCTCTTCCAATTCCAAATCCGCTGCTGCTGCTGCCACCCCCACACCATCAGATTCGGCCTCAATGGGTCGTTCAACAGCCAAATCCTCCAAAGCTGCCCACGATGTGGAGCCAGACGTGCACGAAGAGCGTTTCACAAAGCTCAAGTACTTGCTTCAACGTTCCGGCGTCTACTCCCGCATCATGGGCGAAAAGATGGAGAAGGAGCGCAAGGCTCGCGCAGAGGCCGCTGCAAAGCAAGAAGCTCGTCGTGAAGCTGCGGCTGCAAAGGCTGACAGTGCTCCCTCTGATCCTCAGCCCTCTGCTCCTGCTCGCAAAACTCGTTCAGGTGCCAACGCAACCGACGACAAGCCTTCCACTTCGACCGCCTCCGAGCGCGAGTCCCGCCGCAGAGACACCCGCAAACGCAAAAACGACGACTCCTACAACGTCTCCAGCTATATCGACGAAGATGACCTAGAACAGGCAAAGCAACAAGCAGAGCAGGCAAACAAGAAGGCAAAGACAGAAGCATCCGACGCCACAAAAGCACACGCTGCTGCTGCTGCCAACGAGAGCGGCCGTCGCAACCAGCCCAAGCTCGTCACAGGTGCAAAGATGCGCGAGTATCAGCTCGATGGCCTCGAATGGCTCATCAGCCTCTACGAGAACGGCCTCAATGGAATCCTCGCCGACGAGATGGGTCTCGGCAAGACCCTTCAGACCATCTCCTTCCTAGCTCATCTCCGCGAGAAGGGCGTCTGGGGTCCCTTCCTCGTCGTCGCTCCCCTCTCCACCATCAACAATTGGGTCTTGGAATTCGAACGCTTCACTCCCGACATTCCCGCCATCATGTACCACGGTGATCCCGAGGTGCGTCGCGAGCTTCGCGATCGTCGCCTCCGCATGCCCCGCGACAAGGAAAGGCAAAAGGATTTCCCCATTGTCGTCACCAGTTACGAACTCATCATCCGCGATCGGAAATGGCTGGCCAACTACCCTTGGAAGTTTATCGTCGTAGACGAAGGCCATCGACTCAAGAACCTCAACTGTCGTCTCATTCGCGAGCTCAAGACCTACCGCAGCGCAAATCGTCTCATTCTCTCAGGCACTCCTCTCCACAACAACCTCGCCGAGCTTTGGTCGCTCCTCAACTTCATCTTGCCCGACATCTTTGACGACCTCGCCACCTTCGAGACATGGTTCGATTTCTCCGACATTCACGAAGAGCAGGGCCAGTCTCGCATCCTCTCCAAGGAAAACAGCTCCCAGGTCATCACGCAGCTTCACGAGATCCTCAAGCCCTTCCTGCTTCGTCGCCTCAAGAATGACGTCGAGACCGACTTGCCGCCCAAGAAGGAGTACTTGCTCTACGCTCCCCTCACCGAGCTTCAGAAGGAGCTCTACAACTCGGTCGTCAACGGCGAGATCCGCAGATGGCTGCTGGAGCGCAAGACCGGTCTGCCCTGGCCCCAGATTCAAGAGATCCTCGACGACCCGGATGGCATCAACACCGCTTCTTCGTCCGTTCCCACCACCCGCGTCCCATCGGTAGATCACAGTCGAAACCAGTCCCCGCATCCCTGGGCTGTCGCGAACAAGCGCAAGAACGTCCATGCCAACCTCAATGTTGACGATGAAGAACAAGACTCGACGCCCTCCAAACGCGGTCGCGGTCGCCCTCGCAAGAGCGATCCCATCAAGTCGTCGCGATCCTCCTCGGCCGACTTCCACATCGTTGAGGACGACGAGACCGCTTCTGGCGCCTCGACTCCTCGCAAGCAAACCAATCGACGAGCCAAGCGCGGTGTCAACTACCAGGTCGACGAGATGACCGACAACCACTACTTTGACAAGCTCGAAAAGGAGCTCAACGCCGGTCCGAAGCAGCTCTCTGCCGCTCAAGCTGAACGTCAGGGAAAGCTCTTTTCGATCCGCGAAGCGCAGAAGCAGATCAAGAACATGCACCTCGAGAACATTGTCATGCAGGCACGCAAGATCTGCAACCATCCTTTCCTCTTTGACTGGCCTATTGACATGGACTCGGGCACGCTTGTCGTCAACAAGGATCTCATCAATGCCTCCGGTAAGATGCTCATGCTCAATCGACTGCTCGACGAGCTCTTCCACCGTGGACACAAGGTGCTCATCTTTAGTCAGTTCACCACCATGCTCGACATCATCGAGGAGTGGGCCAACGAGTTCAAGGGTCTCCGCACCTGTCGAATCGACGGCACCACGCCTCAGGACGAACGACGTGCACAAATGAAGTCGTTCAACGAAGACAAGGGACCCGACGCATGCAACCTCTTCCTACTGAGCACGCGTGCCGGTGGTCTCGGCATCAACCTCGTGGCTGCCGACACGGTTATCTTCTACGACTCGGACTGGAACCCACAGATGGATCTCCAGGCGCAAGATCGCGTTCATCGGATCGGTCAGACCCGACCCTGTCTCATCTTCCGTCTCGTCTCCGCTAGCACCGTCGAGGAGCGTATCCTCAAACGAGCTGGCAACAAACGCAAGCTCGAAGCTCTCGTCATCCAGCAGGGCAAATTCCGTCTTCCCGCCGGATATCAGTCTGCGCTCGGAGGTGGCAAGAAGAAGAAGGAGGACGAACTGCGAGATATTGCCAGTCAGCTGCTCGCGCTCGAATCGGAACAGGTCAAGCTGGTCAGGGATGAGAACGATCAGATCATCACCGACCACGAGTTGGAGTTGTTGTTGGATCGTTCGCCCGCGGCGTACGAGAGAAAGATGGGTTGGGTCTCGAATTCCCACACGGAGGATCCCAAGAAGCCGGGTAGGAAGACCGCAAATGGCAGAAGCGCGTTCGAGGTTACAGAGACAAAGACGGATGAGGCAAACGAAGAGATCGCCAAGCTGTTGGCGGGCAACTAGAGGAGGGAATGGGGCGTCGTTCACAAGGGTTTGTCTGATGTATTCCGTATAGCATAACGCTGTGCTTGTAGACGATGAAATGCTAGATCTACGACTTCATCATGCTCGTGATCGCGGAGGCAACGATGCAGGTTTGCTGTGGTGTGACCCTCCAGACTTCGTCCATCTCTCAACGGCTCTTTGATCAGATCAGGGCTCAGTGAGTCTCGGTCTGTTGCTGTAATCAGCTTGTCCACATCCGAACACAATCATTGCTTGAACGTCTCAGTCGATCAACAACATTCCTTTGACCAACTTGAAACTGTATCGTGCATTTCCATTCGCATCTAGAACTACGATTCCATCGATTCACACTGAAACTTTGGACTGCATGTCTTCCTCGAGCACCATCTGAGCGATCTTATCCGCGACCCACTCGAAGTCGCTTTCCTCTAACCACACCTGGGCGGACAAACGGATCCACACTTTACCCGCGTGAGGTCGGAACATGACGAATGTATCGTGTTCGCTCGCCAGTCGAGTTTGAAGCTCGGTCGCCAGAACATCCAGCTGAACGTGCACCTCTTCCTCGGACAAACCCTGTGTCGGTGGCAGACCGATCGGAACGGAGACGTTGACCATGCAAGCAGTCAATTTCTCCTCCTGCGTTGGGTTCTCAACTTCCATCACCACGGAGCCTTTGCCCAGCCGTTTTGAGACGATCTCTCCTGCCTTTCGTGCCAACTCGGAGTTGTACTGCATGATCGATTGCTCGCCTCCCATCCATTTGCGGAACTCGATGGCAGCGGGAACGCTGAGGTAGTTGGAAAGGTCGATGGTGCCGGACCATTCCCAGGTGGCGACCCAGTTGGAGGGTGCTTTGGTAGGGATAAGATCGGGTGCGTTGGATTTGGGGATGTTGGGGGAAAGGTAGAAGTGCGAGGTTGGGATGGCGGTGGCCAAGCCTTGGTTGCGAGCGGGGGCGTACAGAAAAGCGCATCCGCGGTGGGCCGAGAGCCACTTGTGACAGTTGGAGATGAAGAAGTCCGGATCGACGGCGCGGATGTTGAGCGGGATTTGGCCGACGGCGTGGGCGCCGTCAATGAGCGAGAGGATGGAGTGCTGTCGGAACAGCGTGACTAGTCGTTCCCATGGTACGATGACGCCGGGGACCGAGGTGATGGCGTCGACGATACCGACGCGGATCTTGATGCCTTTGCTCTCAGCGTCCAGGATGGCTGCCTTGGTTTGAGCAACCACCTCGTCGTGCGTCAGCGGGTACCTCAACGGCACAGTGACGAGCTGCAGCTCAAAGTCTGGGTTCGAATCCACAACGTACTGTGCTGTCTTTCCGCAAGCGCCGTACACCGTATCGTACACCAGAATCCCTTCGCCCTTCTTCCAAGTCCCATTCAGACCCCTCATGACAGCATTGACGCCAGAAGTGGCATTGTTGACAAACACCAGATCCGCCACATCGCACCCTACAATGTCGGCCACCTCTTTGCGAGCCTGGTCGAGCAAAGGCTGGTACTGTTGACGCAGGAACGTATCGGGTCGACGTTCGGCTTCGTCGAGGTACTCCTTGATGGTGTCGAGGACGTAGGTGGGGCAGGCGCCGAAGGAGCCGTTGTTGAGGGGGACGTAGGACGGGTCGAATCCATAGAACGGTCTGAGCGAGTGCCCGAAGCCTGGGAAAGGTTTTGACAGCAGTGCGTGACGGTGGGCTGCGATACGCTGTTCTAGTGGTTGTCTAGCGACCATTCTGTCCGAGAACGATGCCGGGAGGTTTGTGAGGGGCTACTTGGGGAAATGAAGACCAGCGGTCGTTGCGACGTAAGGGGGATGTATATGACCGGCTGC
Source organism: Pseudozyma sp. F8B2 (assembly GCA_003004685.1). Lineage (NCBI taxonomy): Eukaryota > Fungi > Basidiomycota > Ustilaginomycetes > Ustilaginales > Ustilaginaceae > Pseudozyma > Pseudozyma sp. F8B2. The sequence continues at coordinate 72,097 of NXFQ01000010.1, read as the reverse complement.
AGTGAAGCAAGTGTCTGCTTGTTCCGAGTCACGGAGAACTGATTGCGTGTCCGTTTCAGAGCGGACCCTGGTGTTGGTTTTGGCTCAATCGGTTCTTCCGAACCTCGGGTTTGCCGGCGTCTCGGAATTTCTGATAACGCGGGCTTGTGCACGCGTCCACGCTGATATCGCACAGGCCCGAGTCATCCAGTGTAGCTTGTCGGTAGCTTGTCCGCCTCTGGCACACATTCGGGCTCTAATTCAGTTCAGGCCTTGGAACATTTACCGAGTCACCGCAGGACGCTCGTTCGGATGAGAAGATGCTCAAAGACAAGATGATGCAGAAGGGCGTTCCTACGTGCGTGCTGTTCGTAGCGAGCGACGTCCAATGTGTGAGCATTCGTACGCTTCGTACAGGTCCGGTCTTCAAGGCTGACAGGCCGATGCAACACTTCAAGCTTTGCCCGTGACGACGTCCTCCGGGTGCTCGCTCTTCCACCAATCGACACTCCTGCGGATACCTTCTTGGACGCTGACGATGGGCGAGTAGCCGAGCGCTCTACGCGCCTTTTCGATGTTGTAGTATCGCGAGCTTGCCGAGTAGGTCACCTTGTACTTGGTGAATTGCACCTCTCTTCCCGTCAGCCAGCCGAACGTTTCAGCGAAGCCGGCCAAGGTGAGACCGGTCTCCTTGGAAAGCTTCCATACCTTGGACTCTGGCATCACGTGTCCCATGCCTGCCCACAACGCGCGTGGGAAGTCCCAGAAAGGAATCGGTTGGCCGTTGGTGATGAAGAATGCCTCTCCCGCAACTGGCACCGAGTCCTCCACCAGCGGGAACTGGTCACCGAGCGGGTTGCCTGGGCTGACGAGTTCCGGGTTCATCATGTGGAAGAATTGATCGTACTTGTTGCGGATCACGGGTCGCACGTTGAGCTCGTGTTCGAGCGTGTCGGGGCTCAACGTGGTGGGCAGCTTGCGCGCGTAGTCCTTGGACCCGGCAGGAGTGTCTTCTCTCGCTTCACTGGTGGGCACTGCACGTTGAGATTCGAGCTCGTCATTGGCGATCACCTTGGACGAGATCATGACGTCGCCGAGCTTGTCAGCGGAATAGCCAGGGGAATGGAGCTTATCAGCAGCAAGCAGATGTGCGTGCACCACATTGTCGACATAGGTCCAGTCGAAGAGATTGTCGTTGTCGCCGATCTGGAACTTGGTCTTGCCGGTGCGCAGCACATTGAAGAAGCCGGGCAGCGCCTGTCGGTCGCCGATACCAAAGATCCCAGCCGGACGGATCGCAACAGTCTTGAGTTTGCCCGCCTGCTCGTTGTTGGCTTGCAAGACGAGCTGCTCCGCTTTCGCCTTTGTATCGTTGTACGCATCGAGCGGCTTCTTGGGGTAAGGAAGACGCTCGTCCACGTTGATCAGATCGTTGCCGTCGTAGACGACGCCTGCGCTGGATGTGAAGACGAGCTTGGTGACAGCGAGCTCCGGCTTGTTGGCCACGGCGATGACGGTCTGTGTGCCGACGACGTTGACCTTGTGGTAGATTTCCGGTCCCAAACCAGCGACCGGACTTGCGGTGTGGTAGATGACCACGCCCTTGCCAGCGCCGGCCTCGATGCCGGCTTTGTCTCGAACCTGGATTAAAGCGTCTCGAAGCGATGATTCGGAGGTGATGTCGCCCGTGTAGTACTCGACCTTTTCGATGGGCTGTCGGGCGGGATGCAGATCAAAGACGGAGACGTACTTCTCGCCGCGTTGACGAAGAGCCAGAGCGATGCGTGAGCCGAGGAAGCCAGCGCCACCGATGACAAGGTGTGCCTCGCCCGATGCGGGTGATGTCGACATTGCTGCGGATGCGAACAGTGTCGGATGCGATCGCAAGGAAGGGGTAGATAGGTGACTGGAAGGAGAGGAGAAGGTATGTCGAATCGGAACACTTCCGTTGTGGTCACTTGGTGCGTGCGTGTTTGCAAAATCGGCTTCTCCGCAAAAGTCAAGAAGGGTAGTGCATCGCCTGATATTTTCTCTCTTGCTGTGTTCAACAGTCTTGGGGCTCAGAGCAGCGAGAGACGCGCGCTCGCGATTCGCGCTTTCTTCTCGAAATCCAACACCAACCATAAGGGGATGGGATGTGAGACTTTTCGCAACACACAATCTTGCCAACTTGTTGGGTTTCTGCCGGCATGTGCCACGAGGGTGACAAAAATAGAGAATCGGAGCAGCCGTTGAGTGGAAGTCCCTCTAGCTGCATGGACCAAAACGAAATTGTGCATATGCTTGCTGCGATGTGATGTTGCAGCGCTGCGGGAAAGTTCAAGCCAAGAAGCAACACCGACCAACACTTTCGAGACGGTCCGACTTTCCAGGTGCGTTGCGTTGCGTTTTGCTGGAATCTGGATTGCGCTGGCCCCTTTCGCTGGACGTCACATGGCCACACTCGCTGTACACATTCTCGCTCTCTCTCTCTCTCTCTCTCTCTCTGCTTGCATGCTTCGACATCCTGTCGATTCTTGACAGCTGCCCCTTGGCACATCCGAAGGTGGCGCTTGCTGCTCCGACGCAGCTACCCTTCCTGCATCTGCCATCCTGTTCATCACTAATCACTGGCACTCACAAGCGCACGCGCCTATCGCAGCAGCAGGCTCGGCATACCCGCAACGTTCTGATACAGCGCGATTCGGCCCTGGAAGACGCCGCCTGTTCGAAAGCGTGGGAGCGTCCTTTCCCACTCCTCTCGGAGGTGCCATCATCCTCGGCAGCGACCGTCGCTTGCTAGCTGAGCTCCGCCGCCATGATGTCTGCCACCGACGACATCGAGGAGCCCCCTCCTCCGATCACAATATTGCTCTTACGGTCGCCCGTGTCCATGACCAAAGGCACAGATCCATATCATGACGCTTTCGGCTCGTTCTGTCTGCCCTCGTTTGCGTCTTCTGCGCTCGAATCAGGCACATCGACTCCGCTGCCAAGCTTGTCAGCGGGCGCGAAGTCCTCCTTCTCTTCCACTGCAGAGCATGGCGCTCTCGACCTCATAAAGACCGCCCTAACGCAGCAAGCCGCCGTAGCCGCCGTGGCCGCCGCCGCTCCCAACAAGCCATCCCCGGACCCTACATCAGCACCTGCAGCAGCATTACCACTCTCAGCAACGGGCAGACGCAAGGGCAAGTTCATCCACGATCAGCCTCGTCTCATGACACATCACCTCTCCTATCCACAAGACGCCAACGGCGACGAGATCGAAATCGAGTATTGTGTCACTTCCTTCCCCATCCTTTCTCACAAGTTTGTCAATCGTGATCAGTTCATCGATCGTCTCCTCCATGGCTCTCGCAACACCACCAACGGCTCCAGCGGTCTTTACCGCGGCATGATCGTGACCAGCCAGCGAGCTGTAGAAGCGTACATCTCGGCAGGCGTCGCAGCCCAGGACATCCTCCGCAGCAACAAAAAGACTTCTTCCAGCTCTCCGACGGCGTGGAATCGTGTTCCCTTCTTCGCAGTGGGCCCCGCGACCTCTTCGGCGCTACGCAACGTGCCTCTTGCACCATGGCTTCGCCCGCGACTCGTCATGGGTGGCGAGGCCACCGGAACAGGCGAAGCGCTGGCTCGCTACGTCGTGCGTCACTTTTCGTCGCCTTCCATCTTGGATCAGAGTTCCGACATGCGCTCGGCGGAGCAGGCGCCCCCGCTCTTATACCTCGTTGGCGACAAGAATGCGTCCACGATCCCCGACATGCTGACGCAAGCCTCACCTCCCACAGGTCCCGTCCCCTTCGAGGAGCTTCAGGTGTACGAGACGGCGCCAGATGTCCACTTTGCCGAAGGCTGCGAGGTGCTCGCGACGACGCTCCCTTCGGTCGTCTCGCGCCCTCCCAGTCGGAGACCGAGTCACGGCAGCAGACGTCCCAGCGGAGGAAGCATCGCATCGGCTGCCAGGAGCACAGGGGCCAGCCGAAGGTCGAGCGCCGACGATCTCCGCGCCCATGCTAGGAGCAGCGCCGAGCTCAGCCGCAATCCGTCGCATTCTTCCCACCATCAAAACCTGAGCCACGTGCCTTCCGTCGGCACGCCGCTCGGCGTTAGCACCATGACATCGGCCGAAGCAGCGCGTCCACGCCCCGACAACCTGGCCATTGCTGCCGCAGTCGGTGGTTCGCCCCAACTGACGGCATCGCCCGCTCATATCGAGCCAGAGGCCATCAATCCGATCGAGGAAGAGTCGGTGCTCAAACTTCTAAGGTCAAAGGCCAAGAATGCTGCCGCCGATTCGGCCGGTCAAGGTGCCGGAAATGGCGCCAAGCCTCCCTACGTCGCGCGGCCGGACTGGATCGTCTTCTTCTCGCCGAGTGGCGTCGATTATGCATTGGACGAGTTCCGACGTCGCAAATGGATGCCACCCGCCACAGATGGAAGTGCATCGGCCGTGACGACTCAAAAAGCAGAGCAGCTCGGCGCCGCAACCACCGTCTCTTCTTCGCATACGTCAGCGCTCGGCAAAGGCTCAGCCAGCACCTCTCGCAACTTTCCGCGCATCGCAGTTCTCGGCAGCACCACACGCGCTTGGATGGTCGAACACCTCGGCATGGAGCCCGACGCTGTCGCCACCAAACCTGGTCCCAAGGAGCTCAAGGATGCCATCGAAGCGGTGGAGCTACGCCTACGTGCCAAGGCGTAGAATATCAACGCCGTCTTGGGCTAGCTGTGTCACCTCGTTCCTGGCACAACCGCATTCCTCGCTCGCTCTTCCACTGACAGCCGGTTTTGCACAGGCTCACCTCGTCGACAGGCCAGTCTCTGTGCCGACAAGCACGTTTTCCCCTCTCGCTATGTCCCTGCGCGTCACACGCACGCGAGCGTCGCCTCCTCTCCTCTGGCATCATTTAGGTCAGTTGCACATCTCTGCAATCGTCCGCATTTGCATCTTCTCGCTCCTTTCTGCCTTGCTTTGTGACTTTGTGTGACGGATGTGGTCCGTGTGCGACGTGAGCGGCGGCGCTGATTAAGATGCTCTATCTGCGGCGAGTCAGCAGCTGTGGCGCGCCATGCGGAAAAGGTGGACTCGTTTTTTATGCTAGTGCTGGAAGCCATTTGACTGCGCATTCTCCTGAAAGCTCTCTTGCCACCTTGACCGCCTCTCGCAATGAGGTCGATCTGTTCTCTTCCGCCCAAATCAGCCTGTATGTGCGGCGAGGCTCTCTTCCGTGTATGCTGAGAAACAGGTGAATCAGCGCTGGCTCAGTGGACGCTCAATCAGCCCCAACCTCAGCTTACGCGAGTGATGACAGCGCTGATTCTCTTCCGCTGGGACAGCCGCCTACTGTCCCTGTGTCTCCGTCTCCGAAACGGAAAGAGAGGCTTCCAACAGGACAGTCCAGGCATATATAGTTGCATCCCAAGCTCCCTCCATTTCGTCTTCCGCACCAACGTCGACATCTTCCGTCTCCGTGCTAGCTCCCATTGACCCACAAGAATCCAGCCATTTTCCTCTTCGTCACTCACGCTCTACAACATGGACACAGCCAGCCTCGTCAAGTGCGGCAATCGTGCTCTCGAAGTCAATCCACCCAACGCAGACATCCACTTGGGTCGATGGGGAAGTGATTGGGGCTGGGTCATGTTCTGCATCATGGGCGCTTCCACCCTCGGCCTTCTCGCGTGGTCATTCAGGATGCGTAGAAAGAGGAGGGCCTTCCACTACCTGCTTGCCGCGGCGCTCGCCGTCTCGACCGTCTCGTGGTATTCCCAGGCCAGCGATCTTGGATCCGCCCCCATCACGGCGCAGTTCCTGCATCACAGTGCGCATGGCAGCGGCGTTGGCGGCTACCCGACCCGTCAGATCTGGTACAGTCGCTATGTCGACTGGACGTTCACCACCACGCTTCTGCTGCTCAGCCTGCTCCTCATCACTGGCTTGCCCTTGTCCATCATCTTTGTCACGCTCTTCTACAACGTCCTCATGATCGTCTGCGGTCTTTTGGGTGCCCTCACCCGTACTCGTTACAAGTGGGGCTACTTTGTGAGTGGTCCCTGCATCGTCCTCTCCTTCTTGCTGACAAGGTTGAAGATCTACTAACGAGCCCCAACCTCCTTCTATCGTGGACCTCTACGCAATCCGCTGCAGGTGTTTGCTTGCGCCGCACTCGGCTACGTGTTGTACCACGTCTTCGCGTCCGGTCTGCGATCTGCTCGACGACTCGGCAAAGACTTTGGACGTACCTACCTGTACGCTTCGGTATTGTTGGGCATCATCTGGCCCATGTATGCTGTATGCTGGGGTTTGAGCGAAGGTGGTAACGTGATCGGCATCAGCGCCGAGGTGAGTGCTGCTGCCATGGACTCTCGACGCGAATCGTCATCATACATCGCCGTGTTAGCACTGACATCCTTGTCCATCCACTCTTGCCGCTTTGCAGTTCCTCTTCTACGGCATCTTGGACATCTTCTCCAAGCCCGTCTTTGCGTTCCTTCTTCTCAGCATGCTACGCAGGTGCGACTACGGATCTCTTCGCCTTCGATCGGGTAAACGGTCCGAAGAGGACAGCGACCTTCACGAGCCACGACGGGGCCTCGTAGAGAAGGATCACGAGCGCATCGGTTCGGCTGACCACCACCATATCGGCGGCGCAACCAACAACGCTCATGCTGGTCTGCAGGGACCCGCCAACAGCACGTTGCCTCATGGCGCCCAGCACACGACGATGTCTCCCGCTCCCTGAAGGTCCTTTCTACCGACCAGCATCTCCTCCTTCCTCGTCCTCCGCTACTCGGCACGCAAAGGTCCACGTTGTATCGAAGTCTCTCAGCACCTTCCTTGTCTGATTCCTCACAGAATGCAATTGAATGTCCCGACGTGGTTCTCATTTCCCCCATCTGGATGTGCTCGGCTGCCTTGAGCCACTGGTGTGCTCGTCGTGCGTCTTGTGTCCGCGCTTTATACAAGCCAGAGCCTGCTGATAGACTCAAACAGATGGCGTGCAGAAGAATTCCTCGCTGTCGTTGAACGGAGAAGCCGTGGCCTGGTAGGCGCGCCCTCTGTGCTGCACTGTCCCGTGGCGGTTATCGACATCAGGACAAGTGCCAAGAAGGTCGTCGTCAACACAATGACTGTGTCAAAATAATCTACAGGAAATAATTCAAAGTGCCACCTTTTAATGTGTGCATTGTCGCGTTCAGGGCTTCATCACTGGTCTTTGATCTTCCAAAACACAATGATTCTCATGAGCAAAGGGTGGAGCAGCTTTTGGGTTTATGAGTTCATGAACGGCTTTTCTATGGAAAATCAACGACAATTTTGAAGGCTGATGTACCACTCTGACTTTTCCCGCGCATCACACAAGCGTCATTTTGCGTAATACCAATAAAATGAAAATGTGTGTATTTCAAGTATGCGAGCGTTCTTCCTTTTGTCAATCAACGAAGATAAACGTGTGACAAAAGTGTGATGTTTAGAACCCGATCATTGTACGTAATACACTCCCTCTTCTTTGGCAGAAGAATAAATACAAAGCGCCAACAAAACAGATGCGAGCAATGATTCTGGGGCGGCTCTTAAGCTTCATTACTGCTTCTGTTTGACATTGCTGCCAACAGAATCTTTGTCCAAGTATACGGATCTAGAGAATGCAAGTACTGTTATTCAATCGTTTCAAGATAATCGTATCGGTGATGATTTCATGGCCTTCTTTGACCGTATTCGTTTTTACAATTTCGATCATGCTGCCGACATTTTTATTCGACAAGGTCATGAAACACTTGCCATCTGAACGAGAACGTTGAAATTGAATCTTGTTTTTTTTTTTCTTGTAGCGCTGACATTTGGTCTCTTGTTTTTCGAAGCAGTTGTTTGTTTGATGTGACTGTGAACAACCAGTACGTCGTATCAGCATCTCCAATCCGATAAGCTACATTTCAACAAATGAACACGACATGTTTCCATTGTGAAATTTATGTATTTGCACAATTACTCGCCTTGACGACAATAATGTTCAGGACAAAAAGGGGGCTCTGAGTGCGAAATGTACTTTTGGGCGACAATTCGCCATTCTAAGACGTGTGTCTGAGGAGTAAGAGGAAAGAAATCGGATTTTTTTCTTTTTTTTTTTTTTTTGGCAAATCCTGGTCTGAAGCACCTGGGCTAGTTCACAAAAGATTTCTTAAATCAGTTCACTTGTCCTGGTGGAGACGAGAAAGGGGGGTCGCCGTCGTCTTGCGAACGAGCTCGGAGCTCCACCATCATCTCGAGCACATGGAGATCGCAAGTGCGTCAGAGCGGAACTGCATGATACTACTAAGTGGCGTGCTTCAGAGAGCGAATCTCAGACCGGTAGACTTGGGCGGCATTGTGTGTGGTCCATGCTATGGATCACGGTGGCTCACACGGCGTCACAATCCACGTCGACTGCTCCCGAGTCAACTCACATCCGCGCGTCGCTCCGGACAAGCAAGATCCGGCCTCTGAAATCTCAGCGCATCAGAGTTTGAGGCTTTGTTCCGAGCTAGCATCTTGCCAGATCTTGTACAGCGAGACAGGAGGAAGAAGGTCGTAGCACACGATGAAAGGCGACGTTGGGCCGCGGAACAAATGACGGAGAAGCGCGCGTGTTGTGTGGAGGCGCGGCAGTCGGAAAAGCCGCAGCCCGATCGAGATCCGCCACACCGGATCGCCATGTGCTGCTGGAAAAGATGCGCGGAGGGGCATGAAAAAAAAGCAAGCTCGTAGCCGAGACAGAAACTGGAAGAAATTTCGAGACTTGGCTTTGGTTTCAGTGTCATTATGGCTCTCTCCTCCTTCGCCTTATCAGCGACGTCACTTTTCTCATTGCGCAGATACACTCCGCCGCCTACCACCATCATCACCCCGAGTTCCTCCAGTTACGAACATGTCGGCAGCACCTCCTGGCAGAGTGCAACCCGCATCTGATTTCAATCCTGCCTCGTACGGCTCGGTCCTCCCAGGCTCCTCCTCTTACTTCGAACGTATCTCGACTCGCAGCGAGACTCAGGACAGCATCGACGAGCGCGACGACGAGGAGAATGAGGCGGACGGTTCGGCCACCTTCAATAGCGAAAGCGGAATCAGCCAAGATGGTACCGAAGATCAGTCCTATACCTACGGCCGCGATCGCGACGACGGCAACGCCAGCATCCTCGGGACGAGCATGTTGAGCGACTTTGCTTCCATCTTTCATCCCAACGAGTACATCGTCGCTCAGCAGAGGCTCGACGAGCAGGACAGAAGAAGCGACTTTGAATCCTTTGACGAGGAGCGCCAGCCCATCCTTTCCTCCTCCTACCACAGCACCAGCAGGAGGCAATCTGCCACTGCCTTTTCGAATCGACGTCCCTCGGCAGTGTCCAGCTTGCGACCCTCGATCCGCTCGCACCGCAGACCACAGCAGATCCCAGAGGAAGATACCCTGCCCGAGGGCTCGACTTGGTCCAAAGCAAACACCGAACACCCCGATGTGAGCGCCATCACGCTCCATCATGCCCTAGTCGACCCCTCCACCACGCCTGGTACGAATCTAGGTCTCATGCTCATCGCCGTCAGCCAAGTCTCATACTCGACCATGAACCTCTTTGTCAAGCTTCTCGACGACCGTGAAGGCCAGCAAAACGAATCGGAACCCATCGGTGCGCTCGAGATTGTCGGCGTGGAATGCCTCATCATTTGGATCGGCTGCATGCTCGCCATGTGCCTGGCAAAGACCGAGCACATCTTGCTGGGCCCACCCGGTGCTCGCATGCTGTTGCTCGCACGAGGCATGTTCGGTTTCGCTTCCACTCTGGCGCTCTACATTTCCCTGCATGCTCTTTCTCTGTCCGATGCCACCGTCATCACCTTCCTCGCACCTCTGGCGACTGGCTTCCTAGCTCACGTCACGCTGCACGAGCCCTTCACGATGCGCGAACGCATCGCAGGTGCCTTTTCCCTCGGCGGAGTCACGCTCATCGCACGGCCCTCGTTCCTGTTCGGCAACGACGCGGGCGAAGGTGTACCCGAGGATGGTGACATCGAGCTTCCCGCCCCCTCCGATCCAGGTTCGACTACCGAAGCAGCGCGCATCGTTGGAATCACGGTCGCCCTAGCAGGTGTCGTGCTGATGGCGGGTGCCTGGGTGTGCCTTCGTCGCATCGGCAAACGTGCGTCCACCTACCACTCGATCGCTTACTTTTCCCTCTGCAGCTGGGTCTCGAGCTTCGTCGCAATGTGGGTGCTCAACCAGCCATTCGTGATACCCTCGTCGACTCTGTCGCTGTTCCTGCTGCTCGGAGTGGGTCTGTTCAGCTTGCTCGCTCAGGTGTTCCAGACACTCGGCCTGCAGAGGGAGTCGGCCGGACGTGCGGCTACCATGTCTTATCTGCAGATCATCTTTGCGCTGGCGTGGCAGCTCCTGTTGTTCGGTCAGGTGCCAGATTGGGTCTCTATCGCAGGCAGTCTTGTCATCCTTGCAAGCGGTGCTTGGGTCGCGCTCGGCAAGGAAGGCGGCTCGGCTCCTATGCATTGATCGATGTCGCAACTTTTTCTCTAACCCGGTTCAATTTCTCTCACATACACATATATGATACCCCTCACACAAGTCAAATGATCAAGTATTGCTCTATTATTTCGGGTTTCTCGGCTCTATTCTTTGGATGTATGTCCCTTTCTAGCGACTCGAAGGCAGTCCTTCTCGAGCTGACCGTCATCGTCGTCTTTGCTTGCTCGCACAGTGTGAACTTCTATCCCGCTGTCTCGCAGGATGTTTTGACCTTGACACTTGACAAAGTCATCCGGCTCTGAGACGCCTTGAAAGACACGTCGAATGCGCAGCTTTGCCTGCAGAGCGCCTGTCGTTGATCCAAGTTGGCCTGACTGCTGAGCTAGTTTCCGAGGCAGTTCAAAGACATTGGACTGCTCGTTGAATTTGAGGATGCGCTGCACGCAGGGGAGGTTGCCCGAGAGTCTCTCTGAGCAGGGTTCCATGGTCGTGTACAGGTCGAGATTGAGCGTTGGTACATTGTGTGCGTCTGTAGGTTGCTTTGCTAGCCCAAAGATGGACGCGAGCTTGTCGAGTGCGCATTGCTCGGCGTGTGTGTTGCCCGGAAGCTCCCGAGAGAAACCGGTGGTGAGGATTTCCGATGGAGCGGCCTTTCCCGAATCTTTCGTGAAGGAAACGACGCATCCCACGCAAAAGGCAGCGTCCGTAGGCGGTGACTTATCAGCTTCGGTGAGCGCTGTAAGCATGATGGAGTAGTGACGCGGCAAGCGACCTACATCGGTGCCATCCGCAAAGCCGAGGGGCGTTGAAGCGGCTCTTCGCGCTTCCCACTCGCGCCTCCAGGCTCCGTACTCGCCTTCGATGCCGCCATCTCTCCATACAGCCCAGCTGTCGCGGATACGGAAAGCGATGGCGATGGGATGGTCGAGCAAGATCTGACGAATGGGAGGCGATGGGTGGAGCTCTGGAAGGATCATGTCGCTGAGAGTGGAGGAGCGTCTGCGGTGTCTAGTGTTGCGTTGCCGGAGATTAGATGAGTTGGTTTGCTTGCTTGGAGTAGCAGAAGAGGTGCTTATAGGCTGGAGCAAGCGGTTTGCGCGGATAGCGAGCGGTGACGAGGATTCCGAGACAGCGAGCGGTGCTGGCAGCCGTAGCGGCTTTCTGGAGAGATACTCGGTAAAGTAGTAATACACGCCTCCGAAGGCGAGACCGAGCGAAAGACCGACGATGATTTGGAGAGGGGTGTGGTAGTGCAAATGGTGCCTCGAGTAGCAAGTGAGGATAGATATGGAAGCAATGAGGATCATAGCAAGGGTGTGTTCGATCCGTCGCATGGTGTTGATCAGAGTCCGAGGCTTGACCAGGGGCGGACGATTGAGGTAGAAATGTGAGAGGAAAAAGGCGGCAAAGAAGCCGAGGAACTGCGAGTGAGAAGAGGGCATGCCGTAGCCAGCTCCGAGATGACCTGTTGGACGCGGTTGCTTGATGAGACGCTTGAGCGCCCAGTTGAGACCTTCGCACGCGAGCTGGCCGATGAGCGCGTTGATGAATGTCAATTCGCGACGGAGGAGGATGATGGTGATGTACGAGCACAGCAGGAATATGGGCGAGAGCGTGATCAGAGCCATCAGCTTGGCCAGCGAGTCGGACGGATCATCTGTCGAGCATCAAAGACAAGCGCACGGGATCAATCGTCAGCACGGATGGTCTCGGCGCATACATCGAGGCGGAGGCGTGTCTTACATTGGACATGGGTGAGACCGAGCGAGGCGTAGTTGCCCGGATCTATGGAGCTCGTCCCTTTGGCCATGATTGCGAGCGTGGGAGACGAGTTCACCGTACGCAGTGGGATCCGAGATGATGGTAGTGGTCGATTGTCAAGGACCATCCGAGGCTCGAGTGAAATCGCACAGCACACGATCCCAGTCGGCATGGTCCGAGCTCGCTCCCCACCTCCACCACAGAAGAAATCGGAACAGCCGTCAACCGAAAAATGGCCGTCCAAAGAAATGTGACACGAAAAAAGGGGGACACAAAAAGGCGAGACAAACACACGGGATGAGGTTGCCCGGCCCGCCAAAAAAGTTTCGGGACATGCGAGCCTCGAGGTGCGCTTCTTTGCAAGATCATTCAAACACAATCTTACGCTCGAGCGTGCCAGCACAATCACTCGTCGGTCATCCCGACCATCATCAACGACACCAGCATCAATTTAACTCACATCTTTTCGAGTTGATCCGATACAATGCCTAAGAAAGGAAAGAAAGGCTCGCGTCCAGCCCCACAGCACAACGACTCGCTGCGTAGAGACATCGAGGTGTGTAGCAATACGAGTAGCGACTGATCCCGTCACACCCAAACTGACCCATTCTCAACTTGTTTGTCACAGGCAAATCGAGATGCTGCCGTGGAACCCGGTGTCATCGATCCCTTTGTAGACGACGACGGATTCGACATTGCAGATGAACTACTCGCCGCACTGGACGCAAGGGACGCCCAGGACGCCGCAACCACTTCCAGCAGCAGCACTCAGAAGCCAGCTCCCGCCGCAGTCCCCATCACGAAATCGGATTCGACGCATTCCGGAGGCATTCGAGGAGCAGGTGAACGACTCATCAACGGTCTGCGGCATCACCACTCCAACGAAGCCGAATCCGCCAACCCAGATGCCAACGCACCCGATGCAACCGCTGTTTCTACCAGTCCAAATACCGGACGTCGATCCAGCATCCGCAAACTCTTCAGCAGCAGTCCCAAGACGCCCGAGTCTGCAGCATCGCCACCACCACCACTGGACTCTGCTGCTGCTGCTGCAACCAAGAAGAAGCCTAGCCGGCAACAGCAACGCAAGGATCGCAAGGCGGCGGAGGCCGCAGAAGTTCGAAGGCAGGCGGAAGAAGAAGTGAAGCTCGGATCGAACAAACCGGACGAAGCGGCTCTCGAACGACAAGGCATCACCGCCATGTGTTCCGCCTTGGGTGTCAAGATGCACGAGATCACTCCGGACGGACACTGCCTCTACGCGGCCGTTGCCGACCAGCTGAACCTTCGACGACCGCACAACGCACCTACGGACTACAAGTCAGCGCGAACCGCAGCAGCGCGCGAAATGCGCACCCACCCAGACACCTACAAACCCTTCATCTCGGACTCGGACGAACACATGGCCGGCATCATCAACAAGGAAGCCGGAACCCTGGACAGCGATCAAGCGCAAGAAAAGTACTTTTTGGACTACTGCGATGCCGTGGAGAAGACGGGCGTGTGGGGGGGTCAACCCGAGATCCTGGCGCTGTCGAGGGCGTTCGGTGCGCAGATCAATGTCGTCATGGCCGGAAGACCGGTGTTGAAGGTAGGCGAGGGAGAGTACGAGGAGGACGCGGGGAAGGCGTTGTTGATTTCGTACCATAGGAAGATGTATGGGTTGGGGGAGCATTACAACTCCTTACGACCGGCAGACGGTGCGTGATGGGAGCGCTAGCGGGAACTTTTGGTAGTACAAGACGTAATTGCAGATTCAGCAACAACTTTGCGAGAACATCACGAGCTGAAAGAGACTTTGCTTGCTATGCCAGCTCTTGATCTGTGCGTGGCTGTTTTCCAGCTCGAAGTGAAATCGCCGCTTTCCCTCTTGCAGTCTCGTTTTGAAGGTGATGCTCGTTAGAGGCCCGGCGTTTGAAGCTTTGACCCACAGAGTGCTTTGACTGCAACGCGGATTGGCCCCGAGACGGTCGATGCATCACTTGTGAAAAGGCTGTGCATCCGCCAAATGCCACATCCTCAAAACTTGAACTCTCTCCACGAGCATTCTCTCTCACACATCCTCACATGCAATCGAATCTCAGACTTCCGCCACGCATGGCTCCGATGCAAATGGACAAAACAAGTTTTGAATGTGTGAAGCACGACAAAAGAAAAAACCAGGAACGGCGGCGGTCTGAGAGGGAGAAAGGGAGCCAAGCTGGATGCAGATGAGAGGGATGCGTTTGCGAGGGAGCTTGAGAAGGAAAGGTGCTTCTTTGAATTCACTTTGTTGTAGCGCTCTGCATGCAGTACGACGACGATCAAAGCTTTCTTTTAGTGGGGGTTTGGATGTTCTTAGGCGGCGACGGCACCGTTCTCGATGGCGCGGGCGTAATTCCTCAAGATGGAGTCGACGTCCTCCATGGTCTGTTCGCGCACGTCTGCCAACTTCTTGATCTTGGCGGTGACCTCCTTGACCTGCTCTTCGGTCAGGGTGAGTTCGAGCTGTTCGCATCTCGACTTGACGGCGTTCCATCCGGTCAAGCGGTGGCCGATGGAGACGTATCGGCTCATGCCAAAGTCCTCGGGACGGATGATCTCGTATGTGGAAGGGTTGGCGAGGATAGCCTTGGCGTGGATGCCGGCCTTGTGTGTGAAGGCGCAGTAGCCGGTGACGTAGTTGTTGAAGGGGACCTGGATCTGGACGGCCTCGGCGACGAGGTTCTCGACCTCGCGCAACGCCTTGAGGTTGTACTTGCTCATGACGTATTCGCGGTCGGCGGTGTACATGCGGGCGATGAAGCCACCGAGCGAGGGGATACCGTTTCGCTCGCCGATACCGAGGACCGAGGTGTCGACGTGGGTGGCACCGGCCTCGAGCGCAGTGTAGGCGTTGGCGATGGCGCAGCCAGTGTCGTTGTGGAAGTGGCACTCGATGTCGCAGCCGACGACGCCGCGCAATGTGCGGACCAAGTCGTAGACCTGTCTTGGGTTGGCGACACCGACAGTGTCGGCGATACCTACACGGTTGACGCCGACCTTGTCGACGGCCTGGTAGATGCTGAGCAGGTCGACCAGGTCGGAACGGAAGGAGTCTTCGGTGGAGAAGCGGATCTCGATACCCTTGCTCTTGACAAACTGGATGACCTCGATGGCGGTCTTGGTGATGTAGGTCATGTCCTTGCCGTGGGAGAACTCACGGAGGAACTTGGAGGTGCCCATGACGACGTCGACACCGTCGACACCGGTCTCGACGGCGATCCTGGCGTCGTCCATGTGGCATCGGATGTGAGTGATGACCTTGGTCTTGAGGCCGAGCTTGCAGATGGCCTCGCAATCCTTGCGCGACTGCTCTGAAGCGGCGGGGGAGGTGAGCTCGATGCAGTCGACACCGAACTTGTCGAGGGCCTTGGCGATCTTGATCTTGGTCTCTGTGTCGAAGAAGGCGTTTGCGAACTGCTCACCCTCTCGCAAGGTGGACTCGATGATCTTGAAGTTGGAGACGTTGCTCAGGAAGTCCGAGTAGCGCGAGTTGAAGGGCTGGACCGAGCCGGCGTTGCCGTTGTCCCTTGGAGCGGCGACACCGTTGGTAGCGTGGCTGCCATTGTGGTTGGGGGCCGAGGTGTCGATGGCGACGTGGGTGTCTGGCGCAGTGCCGTTGACGTGCTGAATCGGGGAAGGGTCGGAGTGATCGCACATGATGTATGAAGGCTGTGTGTGTGTGAGGGTAGAGTGAGTGTATGATGGCGAGAAGAGGAAGAAGAGCCAGACGGAAGATCCGACGTTTGACTCACTCTTTGTCGAGAGACTGACTCACTGCGCTTGCTGCACTCGCTCGTCTACACTGCAGCAGCACAAAAGCGCAAAAGCGCAAAAGGGCAAGGCGATTTCGGTGATTCTCCGAAGCGCGATAATGCGCCAAAATAATCTCCAGGAAGAACTTGGCGAACCGCACGCGAGTCAGAGAGATTCATTCCAAAAAAAAAAAAGGCGGCCTAGGGCGGGGGAACCGATTCAAAGCATCATTCCGTTTCGGCATAGCCTTTGCTGCCCTTGCAACCGACTGACTGACTCGCTTCGACATTCCCATCGGAACAGTCGTGTGATGTTGCAAAAGACACTCAGAGCTGTGCCCGACAAACGGGAGCGGCAAAGCGAGCTAGAAACGGGAATGCCAAATCCAACTGATGTGACTGGTTCTGGGGTGTTGGAAATTTTGAATTGCCGTTTCGCCTTGTCTTCCACAAGGTCAAGAAGATTTTGGCTCTGGCTTTTGTCTGTCGTGTGTGTTGAAAGCCGAATACAGTATGCGACGCGGGCGAGTCACAGCGAGGTTGCCGCACCAAACCAAGCGAAATATTGCCACTCACAACCGACTCTCTCTCTCAACCGGAAAAGAATTTTGCGAATGTGCTTTTCTCGTGCGAATGAACGGATCGTTCATGTCACAAAGTGGCGAGCTGCTGGGCTGCGTCACTCTGCACCGTGTCTGATGTGTGACATCGGGTGATGGTGCTTCATCGGAACATCGATCCAGAACATGCCTCAAGGCAGCAGCAGACAGCCGTCAAGATGGAATGATTGGAAAGAGGTAACTTATTGACATTTTCTATTCACGTTCGTCTCTGAGCCTACTGCCCGCTAATTACAGCTCCTGACGACGAGCCATGGAATGCGACCTCTCTTCCAACGTAGCTCCCGTCCTAGCACCGTGGATCCTCCTCAACAGCGGCTCGTTGTCCGCGTGCGAGTCTCCCATGTGCAGATCCCGCTTCTCGCTCGCACTCCTCGCCGGGATCACTCGGGCGAGACCTCCGTGGTAGTGCTCCAAGTTGTCGGTGAAACTGTTGAGCTTGTCGCCCCAGTTGTTGTACCAGCTGTAGTCGCTTCCGTTGTTGAGCGTCTTGGTGATCGAGGTGAGGTCCAGCGAGAGGTATTCGGCGATCCACTCACCGATCCACGTGTTTTCGTGCGAACCGACGACCGAGGCACGTCGCTTTTCGTAGCGCTGGTATTTGGGCGTTCCCTTTTTCTGAGGAGCGGCTTCGTGGTAGTAGAGCCCGACAGAGACGCCAGAGTGACCGGTGGTGGACCAGCCCAGGTGAGCACGCCAGTTGACGATCGACGACAACCACACGGTGTAAGGGATCTGGTTCTTGAGCTTGGCAAGGTCGACGGCGCGTTGGATCTCTCCATCCTGGACGTCCTTGATACCGAGACCCTTGGACACCACCTCGTCCTTGATGTAGGTGCGCATATCTGCGTCGGTGCGGTTACCAGCTGCCACCCACTTGGCCGTCTGAGCCGCCAAGAACTCGGTCGAGTGCGTCGCGTTCATCAGCACATCCGGGTACCATCCGTAGTACGCCTCTTCGTCTTCGGCCCTCTGCAGACCCAACGTCAATCCACCACACTCGTGGTCGGCCACCGAGAACATGACCGTCTCGCGCTCGCTCGGGTTGTTGGCAGCGTTGCTGTCCACCCACTCCACCACGGCTTGCACCATCTCGTTGTACGCGAGGATGTCGTGGATGTGTCCGATGGGGTCGTTGTTGTGAGCTGCGTGGTCGATACGTGCTCCTTCGATCATGATAAAGTAGGGCACGTCCTGGTTGCGCAGTCCGTTCAGCGCCGTCAGTGCCATCTCCTTCAAGCTGGGCTCCTGCGTCGCGTTTCGGTCGATCTCGTACGCCATGTGCGACGAGGTGAAGAGCGCCATCGACGGAAGCTTGATCGCGTTGCCACCCTGGAGAGCGTCGAAGTCGGTGCGGTTGTTGATCACGTTGAACCCGCGCTGCTTGGCCTCCTCGACCAGGTTTCGTCCGTCGGTTCGGATGCCGGGCTTGGTCGTGTTGGGAAGGAAGTGTCTCAGTCCACCGCCCCACAGGATGTCGACCTGACGCCCCAGCATGTAGTTTCCGATCTGCTGGCTTGCGATCTCATCCTCAGCATCACGGTCATCGATGTGGGCAGAGTACGAAGCGGGCGTGGCGTGGGTGATGCGAGAGGTGGTCACCAGCGCAGTGTTGTACCCTTTCGCCTTGGCACCTTCCAGCACGGTACCGCAAGGCTTCTTGTCCGAGTCGACACCGATGTAGGCGTTGACACTCTTCAGACCGCACGAGTAGGCGGTGGCCGAAGCAGCCGAGTCGGTCACCAACGAGTTGGTCGATCGAGTTCGCACCTCACCCACCAGCAGCTTGTCCAGAGGCATGGTCACGTTCCAAGCCAGGTGCTTGGCCGTCTGGAGGTACTCGCGAGCGAACGTCTCGGACGCGGGACCAAAGCCGTCCGAGATGAGCTGGATGACGTTGGGCTGCTTCTTGTTGGAAGACTTGCCTCCGTTGTTGGGTGCAGCGGTGGCAGCCAGTGCCAGGAGCATGATGGCTCCCAGCTGAACAAACATTCCCTGAAGATGCATAGTGGAAGAGCGAGGTAGGGGAGGAGGCGTTGATGCGTGAAGGATGGCGAATCGTTCGAAAAACATCAGAAGGCGTCCACTTTATACCATACTGACAGCCATCGAGAGTGGTCAAGCTTTCTTCTCAATCCCTGCGGAACCCTGATCGCCGTAGATGGGTCTCAGCACAAGATCTGTGCACACTGGCAGAAGAATCGCCTTGGTCTCAAGAAGCGGAAAAGAGGCACGTTCTCGCTTCCAACAACCCTTGGCGGGCTT
The DNA here is from genome assembly GCA_003004685.1 of Pseudozyma sp. F8B2. NCBI lineage: Eukaryota > Fungi > Basidiomycota > Ustilaginomycetes > Ustilaginales > Ustilaginaceae > Pseudozyma > Pseudozyma sp. F8B2. The sequence goes on along the minus strand of NXFQ01000010.1, from coordinate 53,209 downwards.
TGCCAGGAACGTCTGACCCAGCAAACATGTGGCAAAGACCTCGACTCGTCTACCTGCCAGTTCCCAAAGATGTCGTGTGTGTTTCAACGAGAGCTAAGTTAGCAAGAAGGATGTATAACCGTCTCACTCTCTCTCAAGCGGCGGGAAGAATTGCAAATTGAGGCGATGTTCAGAAGACGTAGCACGTTCTCGGTGCATTATCGGAAGCCGCACAACCGTCCGTCGATGCCGCCGCTTCTCGAGCATAACAGGCAGCTTCGAAGACTGGTGAGCGGAGTAAGGTGTCGGTCGCTGCTGCCAAAAAGGTTCAGTGCCAATTAGGCGAGTCTCTTGGCAGCATATGCAACACCGTCTCGTGCGCGGGGCACAATTGCAGAGGAAACCGCTCCCCGAAAAAAGAAACAAGAAAACGCCAAGAAATGCAGTCGCCTGTCGAAAATGGCCCACGTTCCCATCTTCCAACGGACACTTTGACCCGTTTGGCTGGCCTGCATGGGTGGGAGCAAGAGTCTGCTGAGCAGCATCCCAACAGTAAACGCGGTAGTGCAGCATGGTATTGGTTATCGCAAGCTCGTAGCAAGTCCGATAAAGAACTTCCTAGACACCCTTGGGGTGGACGACGGCGATCTGCAAGGGAAGGAAGAGTTGCAGTGAGAATGTCGCGAAAAGTGTCGTGTGTGCAACCACAATCCTTTCCTTGCTGTGCAGTCAAAGCCACGGGTGCGGAGATGGCCGGAGTCTGTTCAAAGCACTCCCATTCACCCCCTCGCCCTCTCTCATCTCGTCGCTTGATAGCACGTTCCAAACTCATCACAACCATCCTCACACGTTTATCGCATTGTCAAACGACGTTCAACGCTGTCTGATCCACCAGCCCCCCGATTCCCACAATGATTGAACCCCCGCTCACTGGGTTGCATATGTTCCTGGACTTCCTGCCGTCAACTCTTCCTTCCGCTCTGATGAAATTTGACTGACCGCAACCACATCACTCACGGCTCATCGGTACGTTGTCACTTGAAACATCTTGCATTCCATTTCTGCCCCGAGTTGAGGTTACGTCTACACACCACTTTTCACACTAACGACGCGGAGGTGGGGGTGGCATAGCTCGACCGTTCGATCCAGCCGCAGGTTTGGGAGCTACGGCCGGCTTGGCGGCCACGGCGGGAGGCGCACCGTTCGCAGCACCGTTCCCATTGGCAGCTGCAGCCGCTGCTGCGTTTTCTGCCTTCTTCTTGGCCAACACGGCAGCGAATCCACCAGGTGCCCCGAGACCGGGCATCACAGCCACAGGCGCCGCGCCTGCATCCGCTTGCACTGCTGCGGGTCGCTCGTGCGGTTTGCCACCAGCGGGCGCAGTCCTGACCACCGGCTTGGGTTGCACAACCGGAGCAGCACCGCCAAATGCGGGCTTGGCTGCTACAGCGGGTCGACTGCTGGCAGCTGGTGTGCTCGCGGCGCTGGATGCCACTGGCGCAGCAGGAGGTGCTCGCTTGATGGGTGGTGCAGGTGCCGCTTTCGGTTTCGGTGGAGCTTGCGGGATCAGCTCGAGGTAGTTGGAAGGAGCCCATCCCTCGACGCCGTTCTTCTTCACGAGCCACCATCCCGAGCCCGTCTCGTCCTTTTGCGTCACCTCGACCACATCGTCCTTCTCGAGCGCCATCTCACCCGCATTCTCGGTAGCGAACGCGTACAATGCTTTGTAGCGCGGCACTTGAGGCTCGACAGGCGCAGCTGCTGCGGGCGGAGGCGGCGGCGGTGGTGGAGCCGAACGGGCTGCACCAGCACCACCCGCCGAGCTAGCCGAGCCGATCGCCGCAGCGGGACGGCCTGCGGCGGCGGCAGCACCACCGCTACCAGGCAGTTTGGCTGCGACAGGGGTGGAACGAGGAATGGCACGAGGCTTTGGCTTGTTGTTGGCGTTCGAAGGTCCTCCAGCCCTCAGCAATTTGCCCTGGGTGATGGGTCGCACCAGACCAGGCTTCTTCTTGGGTGCAGGTCGCGAGACGCTGTTGGCGGGCTCACCCGAGCCGACCGAGACCGCACTGCTCTTGTAGACGTCGTCCTTCTGCACGGTTTCGTCCTTCTTGAACGTGATCTGCGCCTTTTTGCCTTTCTTCTTCGAGTACTCGAGAGTGTTCGAGACGATCACGTTGATGGCACCGTTGGTCCTCTGCAGCAGGTGCGTCACCAGCTCCGTCTTGAAGTAGCAGTGCAAGATGGGGTCGGCCTCTTCGGCATTGTTGACGTTGAGCACCAACCAGTCGTCGCGCAGGTTGGACAGACCCACGGCCGAGATGGCACCCAGGTTGATGCGCCTCTCGCACGTGGTCGAGACCTGCTTGTTGACGAGCTGTGTGACCAGGATATACACGGCCTTGTCGGTCAAGATGAGGAAGCGTGGACTTCGCACACTCGAACGACCAAGGCGAGACACGAGCAATTGAGCACGGCTGCTGAAAGCCACCGATTCGCCGGGTGCCATACCTGAAGCTTGTCGAAGCATCTGACCCTCGGCACTTCCGCCACCCTTGCCGTTGGCTCCACCAACGTCGAGATAGTCACCCATGAAGCGACGCGAACCAAGAAGACTGAATCGTCTGCGTTCCTTGCGCCCGGCGAGCACCTGGTGGCCGTAGTCTCGCAGCTGAATGTACTGCAGGCCTTCCTTGTTGTTCTTCCACATGCGCTGGATTCGCCTGGCGCACTCCTCCTTGTAGCGCAGGTAGTTGCGGTAGGCGCGCTGGATACGCATGGCCATGTTGTGCCAGTATCGATCTCGCATGGTCTCAAGCGCAAACAGCGTCTCGGGGTTCTTGATGAACGCCTTCGTGACGCCCATCTGCCACTCTTCGCGTGCGATGCCCGTGTCGGTGAGGATGCGCTCGCAACCGCTGCGGGCATCGCCCTGCCAGGTGTACTCTCCCGCATACGACGTGTTGGGCGACAAGAGATAGAAGCGCTCCACCATCTTTTCAAACGTGTTCCTGTAGGCGAAACCAGCACGGCGGACACGGATGTTCTCCTGCAGACCGAGGTATTTGATCTGGTGAAGGATGGCTTGCGTGTCATACTCGCTTGGGCTCTTGTTCTGGTTGGGCTTGATGGTACGGATGTAGGAAGGCTGCGCCTTCATGAGGTTTTCGACCAAAGCATTGGCGCTGGCCTTGATGCGGTCACCGGCGGTGGGGGGCCGCTTCTTGCTGTTGGGATCGGGACGGTCGGGGAAGAGCTTCTGAAGGTACGAGTTGGCACTCGAGTCGACGAGGTCGAGGATGTCCTTGAGGAGCGAATCCTTGTTCTTGTCGGTCATGCCTTGGACGTTGTACATGACGTCACCGGCGTAGTGCTTGATGAGGAACTTGGTGCCGCGAGAGTCGAAATGCGGGTTGGACGAGAGCATGCCGGTACGCTGGATGAAGGAATTGTCGGCGGCGGTGGGGTCGGCGTGGGCGGTGGCACAGGCATCGTTCAAGGCGGAAAAGATGCCCGGCGGACGCTTTTCCTCGATGAGGTCGCAGACGATCTTGTTGTTGAAGTACTTGATGGGCGTCCACTGGATCTGCTCGTACGCGTATTCCTCCTGCTCCTTTTTGAGGGTGAGCTCGATGAAGATCTGCTGGAGCTTTTCGTTGACGTAGTTGATGCAGAGCTGCTCGAACGAGTTGTTGTCAAAGATCTCGAAGCCGTAAATGTCGAGGACACCGATGACGTTGGCGCTCTGCGCTCTTGGGTTCATTGATTGGTTGATGCGCTCGACGATCCAGTCGAACATGTTGTTGTAGATGGCTTTGGCCAAGGCGTCTCGTGCAGCGGCAGCCTGGGTGGGGTTGAGCGGCACCTCGTATACCGAGCCTCTGCGCCCGCCGCGTTGCGTCTCCATGATGCGCTGTGTCAGAGCTTTGGTGACGTTGCCGGCGTCAACCTCGAGAAGGTAGGCGACAAAGTCTGGGACACCGGGATCCGAAATCTCTGCGTTGCCCTCCTGGTTCTCGACGTATTGCACGTTGCCGATCCAGAGAATGGCCGCGATCATGCGGAAGATGTTGTCCTGCTCGTCGGCCGAGAGACCGATGGTGTTCATGGCGCTGATGGTCTCTCTGTAGTCTGCATGGTCGTCGATGCCGTTGACGTCGAGACACTGGCTGTTGGCGGTGTAGGCGTAAGCTTCGGGACCCTGGATGCCGTAGTTTTCGCGATGGGCCGCCGAGGCAGCTTTGGTGAACTGGTAAAAGATGTGGAAGTTGCGCTCGTCGCGGATCTGCTGGACGACGCGGTTCTTTTCGAGGAGGTAGTTGGTGATGTTGGCACCGATCGGCTCGCCTTGCGCGTTGAACATGATCTCGAGGTACTTGCCGTGACGAGACGAGTTGTTGTTTCTGAGCGTTTTCGCACAGCCGAAGCTTTCGAGGAGCGGATTGGTAGCGAGCACCATGTCCTTGACGTCCTGGATGCCCGAGTTGGAGCCACCGCTGACGGCGGCGATGTACTGCATGATACGCTTGGCGGCTTCCGTCTTGCCCGCGCCCGATTCGCCCGAGATGATGACGCACTGGTTCTCTTTGTAGGCGTTCATATTGTAGTAGGCGCCTTCAGCGATGGCAAACACGTGCGGCGTCATCTCGAGACGGTTCTTGCCGCGATAGGACTGGAGGATCTCCTCGGAGTAGATGCCGAGATCGCGGAAAGGGTTGACCGAGATGAGCACATTGCCAATGTATGTGTAGATCTCTGCGTTCTGGAAACGTTTCTGGAGGTTCTCGTTGATGGCTTCGTTGGTGACCTTGGAGAGGAGCGTCATATCGGAAACACCAGCTTGGGCCTTTTTGAAGCCTTCCCTCCAATCTGCCTTGGCGACACCACCTTTGGACGGCGCGCCTTTGGAAGGAGGTGGCTTGGATGCGGCACCGGCCTTTTTGGCGCCTGCCTTCTTGGAGATGGCCATGGTGGGCGACGATCAGTGATCGAGGAGGCGATGCGATTTGATGGATGTGACGACGATCGAACTGAGCCACGCACGCAAGTGTTCCGAAGAGTGACTGAGCAAGAGACCTTGTGACCTGCCGGATGGATCCGACAGGAATGAAGGAGGAGCGATTCGTCGGCAAACAGACCGAAGGCGAAAGGAGATGGATGATGGTGACGAGAGCGGAAACTCCGATGCAAGAGAGGGCGAACGAAGATAGGCCGATCCGAAGGTGGAAGGTAAGCGACGGATGTAATCTCACGATCTGGCAGGGTCCAACCGCCCTTTCGCGGCTCAAGATCGGTCAAAGGGAATCGCACTGGCCAAATGCCTCCGACAGCGCGTGCGTACACACGGACACAGCGTCACTGTGCTGCACCGGCTCAGCGCACCATCGCCCCGCATGGCTGTGCCTGGTCGTCGTTCCAAAGTGGAGATTCTCATTCAAGTCGATTCGCATCGAAAATCGTGATTTTGCAAAAGAAGATCTCACATTTGTTTTTGACAGGCTCCGAGTTCCGAGGAAAAAGTTCAAGAAGAAAGCGTCGAAACGCTCAGCTTTCACCTTTGTCCTCCCTCCTCCTCCTCATCACTCCCCCACACAGCATCGCCGACACGATGGCGCCGAGGAAGAAGAATCCGGCCATCAAATCGAGCGGCACCACCTCCTCGAAGGCGTCGCCGCTGCCCGACTGGGTCAAAGGTGGAGGTCCCAAGCCGCCTCCCTCCTACACCAAGGCCGCCAAACAGCAGCAGCAATCACAACCGACGGGCAACGATGCGGCATCGTCGACGACGGCGTCCTCCTCATCTTCGGCAGCAGGAGCGGGTCAGACGCAGCAGAGAGAGATGCTCTTCCCGCCAGGCAGCAAGACACCGCTCAACATGCTCTACGAACGAGTCAACAAGTTGCCCGGATGGGAGAAACCGCTCGTCGAGCCACGCAGGCATAAGGAAGGCTACAGCTGCGCCGTCACCCTAAGGAAAGCCAACAAGAAGGACGCCTCCAATCCTTTCACCGTCACGTTCGAGCCCAAAGAACCAGGACTGCGGCTCGAGTGCCAGTCCAGCTTGGAAGCAAAACACTGGGGCGCAACCTACGCGCTCTTTCGCATCTTTAACCATCTATCGCTCAATCTCGCGCTTCCACCAGGCCCGAGAGAGTACTGGGTCAAGATGGAGGCATACAAGAAGGAAGCACCCAGCCATCAGGATTGGATGTGGGAGCAAGACCCCTTCGAAGCAGCGGCCAAGAGGGAGGCAGACAAAGCCAAGAAGGAACACGACAGGCAGGCAGCTGCCGACGCAGCCAGCAGAGGGGAAGTGGGCATCGTCAATGGCAAGCTCAACGGCACAGGCAAGCCGCTCAGCAAGGCGTGGCAGGAGGCAAGAGAGGTTCGACTCGCCAGCTCGTTGCGCGAAAAGATCGAGGCCACCATCCGCAGAGCTATGAGCATCTTTCCCTCCGCCAGCACCGCTCCGCTCGATCTGATTGAAGAAGACCAGGACCCAAACGCTGCAGCCCAAGGCTCGACACCCAAGATTGACGCCGCAGGGCTGGAAAAGGAGCTCACCTCGTATGGCTTTCGACGCGGACATTCGCGCAGCGCCATCTCGTGGCTCACCTCGGCGCGCGCTGCGCTCACCAACCCGTCGAGCGCCTCGACAGCAGCCGCGCTCGTCGATCCCATGCTCGCCTCGGCCGCATCGTTGTCGGATCGAGAGGCTGCGTTAGAATACCTCATGCTGTATACCCCCGAAGAAGATCTCCCTGCCAGGTTCAAGCCCACCACATCGTCAGAGAGCTTCGTCACTGCCTCGAAAGCAGGCGCAGGTGGAGACGCCCTAGCAGTCGGCTGGGCAGTCGACAAGCTCTCCAAGCAGGCCGGATTCCCCAAAAAGGCGGTTCAGGCCGTCTTCAAACGCATCGGTGCCGCCGAGCGTGCGCAGAACGTCGAGCTGCCAAGGGCAACCAAGGAAGGTCTGGCGTTGGACATGCTGCTGCGACAGATGGTCGGATGGGACTCGCCATTGCAGCAACAAGAACAGTGGACATCGGACGCCATCCTCGACGCCGTCTTGGCCTTCCCAGCTGAGATCGACGACCTAGACAAGGACGAGATAGAATCCAAACGAGCCGACGAACGTATGGCCGTCGAAGCAGTGCTCGGCGACGATCGAGTAGCGATCCCTTCCGAGCACGAGCGGTTTGGAACGCAAGACTACGACATCACCATCGCCGGACCAGGTACGTCTGCAGGCGGCAAAGAAGACGTCCGACTACGCATCTCATCGCATCCTCAATCCCTGTATCCGCTCTCGAGCGAAAAGGCGCAAGCGTTCGCCGTGCCTGCGTTCTGCGTCGTCTCCAAGACGCTGCCATCGTACCTCAAGCTGGCGCTCACACAGCACCTGATGCGTGCTTTCCAGGGCGACAACAAGCGGCCCGATTGGTACGACGCCATCGAGTCGGGTGAGGGCGGTATCCTGTTGAGTGTTGTCGAGGAGCTCGAGGGCATGTGGAGCAACGTTGTCGACGATCCGCCTCTGCTCAACAGCGTGATGCAACACCTGGTCGGCCCAGACCCGGTCGGCTCCAGCGTCGAGGCGACACCAGAGACGTCTCGCGCTGCCACGCCCACCGGCCGAAACCATGCAGCGAACAAGCGCCGAGGCGGAGCAAGCAGAGCATTGCGACGCGATGCTGCGGTCGATGCACAGCTGCAACGTCAACAGATGCAGCTGCACACTTCGCCGAGCTTTGCCAAAATGGATGCGACGCGCAGATCGCTGCCGGCCGCTTCTGCTGCCACAGAGATTCTAGAGTTGATCCGCACGAACCGCGTGGTCATCATCGCCGGCGAAACGGGATGTGGAAAAACGACCCAGGTGCCGCAATTCATTCTGGACGAGGCGATCAAAGCAGGCACCGGCAGCGAGTGCAACATCGTCGTCACCCAGCCTCGACGTGTCAGCGCCATCGGTGTAGCATCGCGCGTCGCCGTGGAGCGCGGGGAAGAGCTGGACGGCAAGAAGAAGCCGGTCGCACCTGGAAGTCTCGTTGGTTACGCCATCCGCGGCGAACGCAGAGCTTCTCGAGAATGCAGGCTGCTCTTCACAACCACCGGAGTGCTGCTTCGACGACTGGGAGCGGGTGGCGACACCGACCTGAAAGGCATCTCGCACGTCGTGGTGGACGAAGTGCACGAGCGCAACGTCGACTCGGACTTTTTGCTCCTCGAGCTGCGCGAGCTGCTCAAGCGCAACACCAACATCAAGGTGGTGCTCATGAGCGCCACCATCAACCAAGAGACGTTTGCGAGCTACTTCGGGAGAGCGCCGTGCATCTCGATCCCCGGACGCACGTTTGCGGTTCAGGACTACTACCTCGAAGATATCGTGCGCGAGAGCGGATTCCGACCTTCTGGCAATGAATGGCGCGGCGGACAGCGCGGTGGCAAGCAGATCGAGGAGGAGATGGGACAGCTGCGCTCCCATCTGCAGTCGCATGGTGTCGATGAAGAGACGGCAAAGACGGTGGAGAGCATCTCACGATCCGGTGGCCGTATCAGCTACGAGCTGATCGGAGGTGTCGTGCGGTACGTGGTGGAAAGGGCCGAGAACGAAGAGCTGAGCGGAGAGGCGGACAGCAACGTCGGTGGAGCCATCCTGGTCTTCTGTCCCGGTGTGGGGGAGATCCGACAAGCCATCGACGCAATCTCGACATCGCTGCGAGGACAGAGCCAGGTCGAGATCCTTCCGCTGCACGCCAATCTGTCCCCGGACGAGCAGCGTCGCGTCTTCCAGCCTGTGGCAGCAGGCCGTCGCAAGATCGTCGTGTCGACCAACGTCGCCGAGACATCCATCACGATCCCGGACGTATCGTACGTCGTCGACACGGGCCGGGTCAAGGAGACGCGCTTCGAGCCAGAGAGCGGATTGACGCGGTTGGTCGAGTGCTGGGCCTCGCGAGCAGCGTGCAAGCAGCGACGCGGACGTGCTGGCCGTGTCCGCGCCGGCGAGTGTTTCCGGCTGTACTCGCGCTTCGTGGACGAAAAGAAGATGGCGGCGCAGCAGACGCCCGAGATGCGCCGCGTGCCGCTCGAGTCGCTGTTCCTGGAAGTCAAGTCGATGCGCGAGGACGAAGACGTCAAGGAGTACCTCAACAAGGCGCTCGATCCGCCGAGCTTGGCATCCATGGACGCAGCGTTGAGCAACCTCATCGAGGCAGGAGCACTGCAGTCCGATCAAGGATACAAGAGTCGACTCACGTCGTTGGGTAAGCACTTGGCGCAACTGCCCCTCGATCTGCGACTGGCAAAGCTGCTGATCATGGGTACCATCTTTGGATGCCTGGGACCGATGCTGACGGTGGCGAGCATCATGTCGTGCAAACCGCTGTTCAGCGCACCCTTCGAAAAGCGCGAAGAGGCGAGCAAAGCTCGAGCGACGTTTGCGGCTGCTGGATGCAGGAGCGACCTGCTCGCCGATGCCGCGGCGTTCGAGCAGTGGCAGACGATGCGGGCCGAACGAAAGTCCAACGGTCAGATACGAGACTGGTGCGAGAGCAACTTCATCTCGCAGTCGACGCTGAGAGACATCCAGACGAACCGACTGGATCTGCTGTCGCATCTGCAGGAGATGGGCTTCGTAGCACCCAGCTACAGTCCATTCGGCGTGTACGACGACGAGGTGTACGACAAGAACGCGCAGCACGCGGGCGTGCTGCGATCGGTGATCATGGCAGGTCTGTGGCCCGCCGTGGTGCGCATCGATCTGCCCTCGGCCAAGTTTGATCAGTCGTCGAGCGGTACCGTGCAGCGCGAAGCCGAGGCACGTCAAGTCAAGTACTTTGATCGCAACGGTCGTGTTTTCCTGCATCCATCCTCGACGCTGTTCAGCTGCAAAGGGTTCGAGTCGTCGTACCTCACCACGTTCGCCAAAGGATCGACGGGCGCAGGTCCGGAGTCGAAAGTGTACCTGCGCGATGCCACTGAGGTGCCGCTGTTCGGGCTGCTGCTGTTCGGCGGGAAGCTCAAGATCAACCACTTTGCGGGAGGGATCGGCATCGGATCGAATCAGAGCAACGCCGGCGGCAAGGACGAGAACTGGGTTCGACTGCGTGCCAATGCTCGTATCGGAGTGCTGTGCGCTCAGTTGAGGAGGTTGCTGGATGCGGTTCTGGATCAGGCGATCGACGAACCGCAGGATATGTTTGCTGCACCGGGTTGCAAGGAGGTGCTCTCGATCATCAGCCAGGTGCTCCAACGCGATGGTCTAGCCGACTGAGGTTTCAGCGGACGTATGTCACACTTTTTGCAATCATATACAGGGATGTAATCATTGTCATTTGACTGCAATGTGCGGCTCGATACAGATATGCGTAAAGCGTGATTGATCAGAAAAGTTGGTCTCATATCGAGGCCGAACAACATGTGAGCTCATGAATCGTCGACACGAATGCAATGCGCTACTGCATTGAGGCCTTACGAAGGTGGAGCGCCACCCGGGCCCAGGCCCTGCGAAGGTTCATTAGCCACTCCGCCGTCGTCAGTCCAAGTGGCAGCAGCCTGTGTCGTATACTCGGCGCCCACATCGACAGCAATGGTGGTCCAGGCGAAAACACCCTCCTGCACGCTATCGCCCAAGAGTACATACTCGACCACGGGATCGGAACCCTGGCTGGAAGCTTCCTCCGCAAAGATGCTATCGTCGGCGTTCAAGGTGAGGTTCTGGGTGTTGGTCGAGTACGGCTGCAGTGCTTCCACCTGGGAGATGAGGTCCTGATCGAAGAAGAGTTGACCGATGTGAATGGCTCCATCAGCGCCACCACCCGAAAGAGTGTTGTTGGAGAGGAGGGTAGCGTTTGCGTGGGCGACGACGTGGATGTGGGTGGCTCTTCCAGTGTAGTGACCGGGGAAGATGGTGATGAATTGCGAAGCGCCGTTGGAATCAGTCTGCTGAACACCGCGTAAGAAGGTAGCGTTGAGATTGGAGGTATCGTCCGAATTTCCATTTCCAGCAGCAGAAACGCCCGAGTAGACACCGGTAGAGTTGCAGTTCCAAGCCTCCCAAAACAGATCGGGAACCGGTTGACAGGTGTCGACGTTGACGAACTGGACATCGAGGTAGAGCGGCACTCCAGGCTGATCGTCGGTGACGTTGGATCGAAGCAGTTCGCCGCTCACCCAGTACGGTCCGATGGTCACTTCGGGTTGCAAGACGCAGGAAGACGACGAGTTGGACGCGAACACGTCGGAAGTGGTGGCGTTCGAAGAGGTCAGATCGGTGCGGTTGGAGTGGTGGTCCGTTCCGAGGACGGCGGAGACATAGTCCGAGGAGTTGCGTCGAATCTGATTACGGAGATCGGAGAGGAGCTGTTGACGACGTGTCTGGACGTGAAGCGCATGGCGACGCTGGATGGACGACGTGGATGCACAGCGAGAGTAGCGTTGGTGCGTGGAGCGCTTGAAGGATCGAGTGGCTTCGAGCTCGGCGGCGCTGGAGGGAGCATGTCCGGGATGGGCTGCAACGACCGTGAGAGCCGCGGCGAGAAGGGGCAGGAAGGGGAGAAACTGCATCTCGTTTAGGCTGTCAAGGTGGATTCAGCTGATGTCATGGATGTCTTGCCGAAGCATTCGTTGTCATTCCTCGTTTATATATCTTCGGCACATCTCAACCGCGGCCTCTACCTGCTCGATACATGCCAAACAGCAACACTCGCTGCTTGCGGATGTGCTGCCAGGAGCGAATCAGGGAGCGAAGTTTTCTCATCGTCTCCCGACGTGCAATGCGACCGCGAGGTCGGTGGCAGGGAGCCCAATGCAAACGCATGCTCCATTGAAGATGGACAAGTGAGAATCATATTGACAGACTCGAGGAGAATGCACAGCCAAGCACAGCTCATTCGTGTGGTCAGAGGAACGAGCGGCGGATAGCAAGTTCTTGGCATGCCTGACAACCACATGGATCTGCACGTCAAAGTGCGCGGACCCCCATCGCGGCCGAATGAACCTGCGGCGACGCTCGACACAGAAGGCCCGCCGGAAGTGGAAATGCATCGCTCGTAATTGGATACCTTCTGGACAAGCAAGGTACCCACACGAGCACGCTGTCACCACCTGTCACCTGTCGACCATGCGGCGGCGGCTGCGTTTCGCAAGAATACCACGCGAACCGCGCATCGTGGCGGTGCAGTTTTTTGCATGGTGTGAGACCGCTATACTCAACACCCCTGTATCTAGCCTCAAATTACAAAATCGAATGTGAGATCGTCATCAGCATTTCTTATCCGTTTAATTTGCGAGCTCCTCGGAGATCAGCAGGAGATCAGCGGGCGATGACCGGATCTCCGGAACGGGGACGGGTAAAGCGCTAAGCTCAGCCTTTGCCGCCGGGGAAGAAACGACAAATCCATTAGCGCGGAAAGCGCATTGAATTGTTATCACATTCCGACACTTGGTTGGCTGTCATACTTTGCTGCTCGAGGCAGCGATGCCGAGCGAACGTATATATACGAAGCACGTTTTGATGAGGCGTCCAACTGCTCGCTATCCCATCATCGCCCCCACTATAGCAAAACAATGCCGTCCGCAAGCTTGAACACCGCGGTTCGCACCGCCCTCATCACCGGAAGCACGGACCCACAAGCCATTGGATTCACAGCCGCTCGCCTCTTGGCCCTCCAGCACAACTTTAACGTCGTGCTCAGCGGAAGACGCGGTCAAGCCGTCGACGAAGCCGTCAAAAAGCTCTCTAGCGATCTTGGTTCCGCCTCTTCTTCCGCCAAAGTTTTTGGTCTCGTTCTCAACGTCGACGACAAGGCATCCATCGAATCGGCCGTCGAGCAGCTCTCGTCTGCCACCGGTCCGCTTTCCGGTGGAGCGCTCGACGTTCTCATCAACAATGCCGGCGTAGGTGCTCCACCCGGTCGAGGTGGCAAAGGTACCAACAACATGTTCCTCCAGACCGAACTCACCACCGCCGAGGATATGGTCAACGTTCTCACCACCAACGTCGCTGCACCCGTCGCCGTCACTAACGCCCTTCTCCCCCTCTTGGCCAAATCCGATCGACCGCGTGTCGTCAACATCTCGTCTGCTCGAGGTTCCATCTCCTTTGGCAGCGGCTTGGAACCTGCCCGTACGGGTGCCATGGTGTACAACACCTCCAAAACCGCCCTCAACATGGTCACCCTCATGCAGAGCAAGAACCTCGTCCAACACACCAATTCCAATTTGAAGGTCAACGCCGCTTCCCCAGGCCACGTCAAGACGCCCTTTAACAACTTCACGGGGTTGAGGACGCTGGAGGAAGGCGCCGCTGTCTACGTTCACCTGGCCACTTTGGATGATGATGGTCCGAGTGGTCAGTTGATCGGTAATCATGCGCCGTTTTCGAGCGATGGAGAGTTTGTTCAGATTCCTTGGTAGCGATCTGATCACAGCGACATGTAGGGGCAAAAGGGAAGATTGAATTGACCGTCGTAGCAGGAAATCATTCTCACATTGACATCTGGTTAGGAGGATTTTTGAACGGCTGCCGATTCCGGAACGGTGCTCGACGTCTTTTGCAGCAAGATCTGCGCCTGATCGTAGATCGAGAGTACACCTGCCGAAGCCACTCCTCGTAGAATGTTGGCGCCTGCACCGCGCATCAGGCTGCTGGCACCTTCGGCCTTGACGATCTCGGCCAGCGCGACGCCAAAGTTGCGGTAGTTCTGGCCGGTACCCGACGTCATCATCATCCGACGTCGGACGGTATCCAGCGGATAAGCTGCTAGACTTCCCAACGCCGTCGTTGACCAACCGAGAGCGAACGAAGCCAAAAAGTTGCCCTCGAGTGGACCCACCAACACCACCGGTTTGAGCGAATCGTACAGGCCAAAGTAGAGGCCGCGATATACGACGATCCCCATGATTGAAGGTACGAATCCTCGATACAGACCCGCTACACCGTCCGATGCGAGCGTCTTGCGGTACACATCCAGCAAACCCGTAAATTGACGTTGACCGTTGGCTCCCTTGGCATCGTTCGCCAGTCGAGTTCGAGCAAAGTCGAGCGAGTAGACAAACACCATCGACGTAGCACCCGCCAGACTGCCCGAAGCAATGTTGCCCAAGAACCACTTGCCATACTCGGTGTTTTTGTTGTATTTGAACATGCGTTTGTAGTAGTCCTTGAAGGCAAAGTTGAGCGCTTGGGTGGGAAAGTAGCGGATGACGTTGGCCGTGTTACCGCGCCAGAAGGAGATCAGGCCTTCGTTGGTGTAGGTGCGCGAGAAGCAGTCGATGGTTCCCTTGTAGGGTGCGTCCAGGCGACCCGCTTTGATCATGGCGTTCTGGTTTTGCAGCAGCAGTTTTACCCGTTCGATCGGCGCTGCTGCTGTCTAGTGCATCGGTCATACCAGCGTACCAAGTCAGCAGCCAGATTGCGACTGTGAAAGCACTGATCTCTGAAACCCACCTTGGAAATCGCAGCCGAGACGCCTCCGAGCACAAAATCGGCCCAGAAGGCGTTGGATCCAGCATGCGTGTTGGACATTGCCGTGTGTGATGCTTGACGAGGTCCGAGGCTGGCGAGGGAAAGTAAGTTACAAGGCACGATGGACCTCCTATTAAATCACACATTGGCTCGCCTTGTACAAGAGAGGAGGTCAGCAGACTCGATTGCTTCTCTCCCGTTGTATTGCATAGCACTTCCCGTATGAACCCGGTAGCAGGCATGACAAGCAGAGCGGTACGTTGCACACAGGAGCGGGCGTTTGCGGCCCTCCCTGCCAATATCTCGCCCACAAACGCGCAAATTGCCGAGACAGAGAGATACTCGCGATAGTGGACGCGCTGCTTGCATTCTTCTATGCAGGGCAACCGATAAGGGTCCACGCTTCTTTTGACGGGCCGAAGTCTGCCGAAGTGGATTTGCGTCATTCCCGACTCGATTCTTTCCGGCGGCTTCAAAGGCGGCATCGTTCGGCTTGCGATTCGGCTCGGTCCACTCAACGCACCGGAGAATGCCGCTGAACGCGAGCACACGTGAGCTATTGCTGTAGAGACGACTGGCGTGCAGAGCACAGAAGCCATTCCGTGACGGATCTACACGAGGCGCCGCAGTCGCTCGCCGTAAAGGTAGAGCAAGCGAGCATCGCAGCTTTGGGCATCATCCAAGCCTGTAGGCCACCGCCGTTCGTGCATGGAGGCACCCGCTGCCCTCACCGCCTAGCCACGCTCAAAGTTGGAAACGACGCTCAAATGTCCTGACCGTTCCGATCCGATACTTTGCAGTCCCCCCTCGGCGACTTTCTCGGCTCGGAAGATGGCGAATCAGGCAGAGATCAAGCCAGCAGAGCGTTTGACACTCAAGAAGTTGTGTCTCTTGATACTATTGCAAAGCAAATCTACGCCTTCACCTGTCTTGTGGCGCTCAAGCGCGCGTAGGCAAACAGAGCCGCACTGACGAGCAACAATGAGCCACCAAACCACGTCATGCTGTGGTAATCGTGCGGCTCTGGTGCAGATCCATGGGTGTTGTTGGCGAGAAGGCGGCCTGCCACTGGGTTACCACCGAGCGCGCCCAGCGAACCAATGGTGCACATGAGCGAAATGTAGGTAGGCAACACCTTGAGCTTGTCCACATCGTGTCGACCGGGAACGTTGAGGATCAGCGCCGGTGTCTGCAGAGATATCGCCGGACCGTAAAAGAGTCCATACAAACTCGCCCAGACCCACAGGCCGGCCATGCTGGTGATGCTCGACCAACTAAAAACCATGACGGCCGAGACGAGGGTGCAGAACACGAGCGTGTTGGAGTGACCGAGCCTGTCCGAGATGCCTCCCCATACGAATCGACCGATAAAGGTGCTTGCACTGAGCAGCGAAGTGAGGTAGAAGGCGGTGGTGGGCGTGGCTCCCAATGCCTGCGCATAGGGCACCATGTAGAAGTTGGGAACATAGACGCCGGCGAGACAGAGCAGTGCACCCACGAAAAATGCATCCACCTCGAGGCTCTTCAGCGCTCGGCCGACAGGGTACGAGCTCATCTGCAGCTTGCGACTGGTGGCGACCTTGGCATTGGGTCTGACCATCAGCACCGAGGCTGCAAGACATACGAGCTGGATCAGAGCCATGGCTCGCTGTGTCCATGCGTAGGAGACGCGCGAGTAGTTGATCATGCGGTTGAAGATGATCGGCCACACGACACCGCCGATCGAGCTGCCGCCGAGAGCGACCGACACTACGACGCCGCGATACTGCTTGAAATGCTGATTGGGCAGCGATACCGTTGGGAGAAAGGCGAGGCCTATCCCAATGCCGACGCAAATGCCGTGCGACAGCAACACTTGGTAGAAGCTCCGTGCCAAGCTCGACATAACCGTGCCCACTACGACGAACACAGATGCCACAGCAAGTGTGAGTTGAGGACCGAGCACGTCGGTCATGACTGCAGCAGGGATGGCGAAGAGATACCCGGCGCTCAGCATGATGCTCCCGATCCAACTGATGTTGGACGGCGAGACTTGGGGAAAGATCGATTCGTAGTAGGCTTGGTAGGGTCCGTAGCCGGCGACGTAGCCTTGGGTGGCAAACATGGCAAGGAAGCAGCCGCCGGCCGTGGCCCACGCACGAGCTCCACGGTCCACCACGAGCTCTCCATCCGATGCATCAGCGGTAGTGCTGTCGTTGTCGTCGTCAGCAGCTGCTTCGCGATCTTGAGATGGAAGGTGGGGGTCGTCGCCCGATCGAGACGACATGTCTTGACCGCGATGACGAGACGAGGTGGATCCAGGCATGTTGTGTGCTTGTACTGGAGTGCATCCCAGTCAAGGCATGTGCATGCTACACCGTGGGCTCGATGTACTTTGTTGATGTGGTGGAAAGGATACTTTGTGAAGGATACGTCGATACGAGACAGTGAACCCGGCGGACCCTGAATCTCGAACGCAAATTCTTCGATTGCTGGTCGTCAGCACTGTCTGCCAGATACGCAAACAGGGCGCGTTTTGACACTGCCGGCGGCACTGCACGTAGAGTCGGCCACGAGTCATCCACACCGCCTGTCCATGACCAGCTCAAATGTCACAGTCACTACGACGAAGGACTTCTCAGCTGCGAAAGCATGATTTGTGAGGACACAGGTGTTGTACTTGGGCAACAGGTCGTATACGTACACAATACCCGAGGTATTGACCGAGAGAATAGCCGAGATAAAGACCGAGGCGGCAATTGGTTGAGAGAGGCAGTGGTTGCCGATTACAGCAGTGCACCATACGCCATACGACCACCCCTGCCTCCCTCATTGACGGAGGCGGCGACGACTGAGAGACATTCTCATTCAGACACACTCTGCGCAGCTGCCCTTGTCTTTTCTCGCTGAACGGCCTCTCAAGCACAAGCTATTGATCTCAGTAAGATCCCGCTTCATTCCAGTTTGATGCCTGTGCGACGATCGAGTCACGCTGTCGCCGTACGCCAATCTATCCAGCCAGTTCGAGGTGTTCCACCATACGGAGCACGAACAGTGGCGCGTAGATGCAAACAGAGATGTGCTGGTTGTCGTTTGTCCCCATGGCCATATTGCGCTCGTCAGGGCTAGGACTTACGATTGTAGGGCGCTGCAAGGGACTTCTTTGCTTTGCTGCCCAGTCTTGGCGAGTAGGCAAAGAATGCGTGTGAAGAAGAACGTCAATTGTTGGCACAGGAGTGATTGCTGGGTATAGGGGATCATGACAGGTGCGTGTGGTATAGAAATAGCGAACGGTCGAGCAGCCTTTCACTCTACCTCGAAGCGCAACAGAGCCCATCGACCAGGCCACGATGAGACATCCAAAGGCTGTATATCCTGACTGCCATCCTCTTTCTTGTGCTCTGCGCTTCGCTTCTGGTTGTGCTGTTGCTTTTGCACGTAGTTTCGTGGACCGATCTGCTTCATCTGGTTTCTGTATGCCCACCACTCTCGTCTAAGATTGGCCATGAAGCCTTCTCCGAATGCGACGTACTTGATAGCAAGAGTTGGGTCAAGTTGAGCAACAGTCAAGTCAACGGAACCATCTTCCCTGGTAGTTTCGGTCTGATCACCGATGTGGACGAGTGTAATATGTCCAGAAGCGACCAAGCAAGTGGTGGTCCATTGAGTGATCGAGAAGTCCTTGTGCTCGTCAGGTCGCACGCGAATGATGCCCGCGTGACCTTGGAGCTCGCCTTTTGATAGGATCTGATCGGAAATGGCGTTGGTTGCAAGCATACGCCGTCTGTTGAGCGTGCTCGGGTCAGGACATTCTTCCATTGGGGTGTACACGATCGGGGACGAGTTGAAACTATTCTTCTCCTGACGTGGTGCGTGCCGGATCGGTACGTGGCGTCGAGCCTGATCGAAGAGAGGGCATGACCAAGGTCTTGCGCAACGTCAAGAGCCAAAGATGATGGGTCCAAGCGCGCTAGTGCGACGGCGAGGCCAAAGAGAACAATCAGAATGGACACGCAGATGCGGACCACGGTGGAGTGACCCGGCAGCTTGAAACCCTGTCGGACATTCAAAATTGCATGCATACCATGTGCTTGCCGAGTCGTGTTCCGCCGGCACAATAATCTACAGATGGAAGCACTGATCGGTCGACGAGGTCAACTCGACCAGATCAGATCTAGCAGATCATTATCATTCAGCATGATACGGCAAGATCGTTTGTGAGTTGCTTCTCCTTCTGTTGATTTGGCCACCATCCCTTCCAGCGAAAAGGTTTCTCACAGCCTTTGGAATCTTCATCTGTTCTCATCACCTCTGGTGAGTGTACTAAATCCACGAACAGTGCCGCCAAGCCTTCAATCGAATGCCAACCCATATCTTGACATCTAGAGTGCACTCCGGCGATGTCAGGCTCACAGGTCGAGCTACTTTTCCCGGCTTGGTACGGGAGGAATCGTGCTTGATCCGGTCAGGGCGAAAGCTGCATCGAGCACGCTCAGCAGCTCAGAAGCTATCGACGACGATCTCATCCAGCGTTGTCACAACGGGTGGAAGCTACAGAGCTACTTGCAGCAATGGAGCATCGAAACTTCGGGCGAAGCATACCAAGCACTCTGTCTTGCTAAGGATCGATTCGATCTCTGTACATTGCATGTCATTGAGTCGTCTCTGTCCTGCAAGAAATACAGGTCGTTCACCTCCTCCTTACTCTGATCGAATCCGCCATCACCAATTTTCCCTTCCCTCTGCTTGCAGGTCTGTCCCAGCACGACGACAAGCTTCCCTCCACGCCACCTGTCTCTCTTCCCTTTCCATACCCTGAGCTTAGGGTAGGGCTCCACGGAGCCGGAGGTACCCATCATGAATCCAGTAGCATCCCTCGCGAACGTTTGTAGTTATTGGTCTCGATTTCGGTAGATCTTGTGGCATACCAACACGGCCGAACATACTGTAACAGCCGGGCCAGCAGCTATGACAAAACCCCCAACCCACAGTGGAAGGACGAAGTGCTGGGCCGCGACCTTGCCAACGACGGGAAGGGCTTCCCACCAGGGAAGGCCAGGCGCCCATGTAGCACCGCTTGATAAGACAGCCACGGCTGTGTCTAATCTACCTCGGGTCACGATGCTGCCTTGATTCTGCGCAGCTCTTGCTTGTCGGTGGCCAATGGAGCCCGCATTGCCCTCTTGCGTATCAACATGGCGCAGAAATCGCTCCCATTTGGCTCTCAACGCTCGGACATCGTAGCGACGCCGCTGACGATCCTCGTCGGTCTCGCCGGGATCCGATCGAGCCATACATTGGACGATGTCCGCTTCGTTGATCTCCAGTTTGGTGGCCAGCGTACGTCGTTGCGCCTCACGCGTCGGGTCATTGTCGGCATCCGAATTGTGCACCACGAGGGTGTTTAAATCGCACTGATCGGCTCGTGTTCTAAAGCTTCTGTACGATTCGAGGCTCGAGTCCGACATTCCTTGCTCTTTGATGACGTAAAGCGCCATGCGCACGCTTGCCTTGAGGTGATCCACCAGACCCAAGGGTGAGTTGGTGACAAAAGGATTGGGCTCACCGTTCGGCATTTGTGCTGCGGCCCCCATGCCGGGTAGATCGATCAGAAAGATGCGTCGGGCCTGCTGTGCACCGCTTACCATTGCAACGATCGGCGTCACGGTAGTATTGGCTCCATGTCCAATCAGATCAGAGCCTTCCTCGAAGAAAGTGCCAAGCAGCGCTTGGAACACTGTAGTTTTGCCCTGGTTAGTCTCGCCGCAGATTGCCACGATGTGGTCATCTGGACGCAGATGCGCGATGAAGTTGTCCCAATGGCTCTCGATTGCGGCGATACGGTACGGTGTGTTTGGCACCATATTATCCACGTTTTCCGGGTCAAGATCAGTCGGTTGTCGCCGTTGCTGAACTACCGGCTGAACGTTCTGCGGAGGTTGTGGCTGAGGACGTGTTGGAGTGGCCCGAGGCACACGGGTGGCCTGCGTTGTGGACGCATGACCCTGTCGGGGACCGGAGGAGGAGGATCCTAACCAGCCCAGCACCGTACTCGTGTATGCAGGCCAGCGTTCCACAGATGTGCGCGTGATGCGACCGCTAGCTAAGTAGCGTTGAACATTGTCTAGCTGATGTCGAGCGTTGGCCTGGGCAACGGCCAAGATCATATGCCAGCCGGAGCGGGTGATAGCCACGAAGACGCCGAGGGGCACATCTCCGCCGTTGCCGCAGCAGTAGAGTCGTTCGGCGCACGATCGGTTGAGTGTATTGACAGCGTTGGCCGGGGCATACAGCGAGATCAGGCCCGTCAGCATTGCTGGCATGTTGGCGGAGCGACGGTAGCCTGAAGGTATTCCGGGCGAGTCAAAGGTCACGGCGGAGACGCGACGGGTGCCTTGCCTTTGGAAAGCGTGAAGCGCGTATTCTGCATAGGAAGCGCCAATCGAATGGCCAACAATGATCAGCTCGGCGTCGAGAGGCACATTGTTCTCCCTCAAAAGCGATAGTATCTCTTGCCAGACCTGATTGACGTTCGCGGCCCATCGAGAGGGTTCACGTTGCGAATAGGAAGCCATCAAGAGGCGAAGGTCCTCTCCGAGATCGTAAAACGTGGCAGTGCCCCGAACGACAATGGCATAACGAGTTCCGTTTTGCCACAGCCAGACTTTGCCTGAAGAATTCGAGAGACATTCCCACCCTTCGTGGGTCCCACGAATGATGCCGACCGAAGATCGATCATAAGCTGAGGCAGCGAGGCGGACGAAGAGGCGGAACCTGTCCAGGGCTTCTCTGTCGAGGCCGGTCAGCTGAGCCTCGAGAGCCTCTGTGTCGAGGTCTGCTGGCTTAGCCGGGCGAAGTTGAAGCCATCGCACACCGATGGCTGCCATTAAGAAGGCTACTATGAAGAGAGCCAGCTTGGGTAGCGTCAAAGTCTTGTAGGCGTTGATCATGTGACCACTTGTAGGCGAATGGTCATACATGGCGGGCGTAACTGCAAGTGGAAGCGAAGCAAAGATCAGCCCAAGAATCATTCACTTGATGACCGGCCCGGGAGAGATCGGAGAGAACTCACTATGAACGTCGTGCTGGAGATTCATCGTCATCGTCTCTTGTTGCTTGCTTCGAGTGGTTGGTATAGTCGAGTGGTTGGCAAAGTGTAACTAGGCACTGATGCGCTGAGGAGAAAGAAGTGGGCCGTGGCAAAGTAATGCAGCTTATATAAAGCCAGTCGAGGAGGCAGCTGCGAACCAAAAGTTGAGCGAAAGGTGCAACCAATTTGGCTGGGATTGCCTCCAACGTTCTTTGCCAAGTCTGCTCCCAAGCCCTTTCCTTTCGGTTCGAGCACCACGTAATGGTGTGGTTTGTGACCATGAAGTTCCCATCCGAGCACAAAATCCAGACATTGGTTCGTCCGAGCCCATGTCAGCTTGATAGATCCGCGGAGATCCGAGCAAGACTCCACATTTCGATGCTCGTGCACTGCAGATGCGTCGGCAAGTTGAAGCGTATGGCTTGAGATGGTGATCACGTAGCTTGCTGTAATGTCTCCCCCTCCAGATTGTGGGGAAGGTAAAAAATAAATCTTGCGCGCTCTCGAGGGTGGAGGGGGCCAAAAGTCCCGCTTTGACTCGAAACACACACATGCATACTGGCAGGTTTTGCGGGCCTTGGGCTGCGAGGACTTAGGGCCTGGATTCCCTTCTTGCCCGGTTGAATTCGTTAGCCCGATATGCAGCCTGCACTGTGCGTATTCTGACGCGGCAAAGTGTTGGACTCAAGCAGCATGTTTCCTTGGTTAGCTAGAGACAGTGACGGCTTCAGGGTCCACCAAAGTTGTAGCGTTGCGCCTACGCGAGTGCCGGGCTTCAATCCAGAATTGCCGTCCGCAAGAGACAAGAAAATCTGGACGAACCCCAGTCTTAGCGAGGGCGGAGATTCAAGCTTTCCAGACGGTCACATTCATCGATCGTCGGCATGCGAAAAAACCAATTTGGCCTCCCGCTGTGACGTCTGGATGATTCTGTCCGTGCTGATCATACACCGTCTCGACTGGGGTCGTCTCTGGGAATCAAAAGAGGAATTCGCCCGCCATACTCGCAGGCACCTTTGTGACAGTTTGATCGTGAAAACCGCTTCCGTCGGGATCGAGTCACTCAGCTTCGGCTGGTGACAGTGTCGCTGCACCCAACGATCGATATTTGAGCGCATAGCAAGCTGAGCACTGCACTGGACTGTACATTGTACACTGTAGAGTAGACTACTCGCGAATCACCGGGGTTTGTTTTGTGTCACCTTAATCGCCACGTGGCTTCCGTCCCGAGAATCCGGGATCGCAGCGTCCGGCGAAACCCCCGGACAAATCCCGTCGTTGGCTCGAGCGCAGTTTGTTGCAAGCATGGCCGTGCAGAAGATTCCTCCCTGGACCGTGTGCTGCTGGAGTGTCCACTTTGTTGTGATGGATGTGTGCATGCAAATCGCTCCTGGCCACCATCATGTCTGCTGAACCCGTACCAGCAGAATACTCACATCCGCCTACTCTTGTGGAGGATGGCATATATCTTGGCGGCGTACGAGAAGCAGGTGACGCGCAGTGCCTAGATTCGCTGGGCATCACTCACATCCTCAACGCGGCTCGCGAAGTCCAAGATCTCCATCCCGACAAGTTCCAATACTGGCATTTGTACGTCAGAGACAGCACCAGCGAGCGTCTCTTCCCCTACTTTGCTGACGCTGCAAAGTGGATCCAGCAGGCACGCCAGACGGGCGGAAAAGTGCTCGTTCACTGCTACGAAGGCGTCTCACGCAGCGCTACCCTCATCCTTGCCGAACAGATCATCAGGGAAGAGATCTCTTTGGCCGATGCCCTAGCCCAACTCAAAGCATCTCGTCCTCAGGTCGAACCAAATCCGCGCTTTGTCCATGAGCTACGACAGCTCGAGCTTCAAGAACGAGGACGATGTACGCAGGATCGCCTGACTCTGCTCGATGACTTGCCCGTACCAACCGTCAGCGATTCTTCAGCAGGCATCTCCTTCGAAGACAGCGTCGTCGCGCTCATGGCTGAGGCGGCAGCACGCCCTGAACTGGCGCCGCATTCGTTGCATGGGTTTCAGCAAGCTAGCCAAGCCCTGACCCGGCTGTTGGACGCATCACAGCCAGACTTCGACGCTGTACTGATGGCTGCCATGGAGCGTTTCGCCGGCACGAGCTTGCACGATAATGCTGCGCGCTCTGCCTTTGGTAGCGCTCTGGCCGCCGCTGCGCAGAACCACCCAGGTGGTGCTACCGTGGCGATCGCCAAATGCAAGGAACTCTTTGGTGGGTTTGTTTGGCAGGATCTGTGCCTCGATGCCCCGTTGCTCCCAAAACAAGCTGATGCCTTGATGGAGCAGCTATGCACTGCCTCTGCTCAGTAGACGCATCAGTGCGTCCGACCGGCTGTCTCCTTCAAGCAAAGCGAGTGTCTCGAAGCAAGCTTGGCTTGCGATGCGAGCCTCGCCTTTCCCACGTGAACGCTGGATAGCAGGCCCTTGGACGAAAGCAATCCGGTCGGCGCCACTCCAACAGAACCCGGCTCAAGTTCGGGCATTGCATCCCTGGTCGAATTTCCCTCAAGCATGCCACTGAATCGACCAGACTTCCTCGATAGAGTATTCCTTACCATAAAACATGTATTCAAATCTGCAATAATTGACACATCGTTATTTACTCGTCTATTGTAACAAGGCATACAAGAAAGTAAATCCAAGCAGAGTTTGAGCTTTTCGAGTCAAGAGACCGCGTGCCATCTTGCATTGCTAAGAGTGAAAGATCGTACAGGCGGGAATCTCCCATCTGCAAGCTTGGATGGTGAGCTATGCATCGGGGACGAAGCTCACTTTCCCAGGTGGGAATTTGGGATCGGAGAGCTGGATGTAGCCGATCCCGAGCGAGTCCCAAACGTGCTGAGTGACGCCGTACTCCTCATCATAGTTGACCTGAGTGTACGCCGAATACTCGCTGACTTGGGTTCCATTGTTGAAGGTAACCCACGATACCGTGTTGTCCGACTTGTCGAGCTTGATCACGTCGATGTTCTCCTGGGCGGCCTCTGAGGCGGAAGCGGTCGCGTACCCGCAGGTCTGCTCTTGAAGACCCATGATCCAATCCCCATCGCCTTGACCGATGAATGTGTAGCATTCGAATTTGCTCTCTTGCAGCTCGGTGGCAGGACGGAGACGACCGTAAACAACATCGCCTTGAGCCTGGATACCCGAGGGCGAGTAGTCGCACTGTTCAAAGATGAACTTGTCCTTGGTACTCGGATCGGCCTCCCATTGGGCATTCAACGGCCCATCGTACTGGTTCGAGCTCGAGGTCTGGTTGTTAAAGTGGAGCTGGCCGACTTGGTAAGAGCCACACTTGAGGGCGGGATCATCAGTCTGAGCAGGTGCAGTGACGGGGAGGTCTCGGTCTGGAAGTGCGAGCGAAGCCGAAGGAACCGAGGAGAGATTTGGAGTGTAATCGACCATCAACTTTCCGAGACTGCCTTCAAAGCTGAGCTCGCTGTATTGACTCTTGAGATTGTAGATGGGAGGTTGAGTGGCATTGACTGCTCGCTGGCTTTCGCCGTTGAAGTAAGCGGGCAAGGTATTGCCTCCGTCGTAGTCGGTGTAGTACGCAAACGATTGCGAGGCCCAAATGTCTCCAGCGCCGTTGTAACGACAATCTTGGAACGAAAAGGTCGCGTTCTGCTGGTCAAGATCGCTGGCAGTCAGGCATTGACTGGAGTCGGTAGCGTCGACGAGGTACGCTGCGCCCTGAAGCTCGTATTTGCCATAGTATTGCTTGGAGCAGGTGGCGACTGCAAAATTAATGGGATTGGGTCCACCAATCACAAAGTCGCCGTCGTCACCTTTACTGAGAGCGATACCATTGAAGGTGATCTGACCCCAATCCCTGGGTTCTGGTTGACAAGCAGGGGAAATGGGAGCTGCTGTGGTCAAGGCAGCCGAACCCAACAGGGCCGAGAGAAGCAGCGCTCGAGCAAAAGCCATCTTGCGTGGTAGGTTGTTGCTTGTGTGAATAGTGGCCTAGATCGAGCTTTGGTTGTATGCGAACAGGAGTTGTTTGAATTGCGGAAGCCGTATCCTTGCAGGCCAGGCGGATCACTTTATATCTCCATATGTCCCGTGTGGGTACACCTTTCGCTGCCTGCCAAAGCCATAGCAATCCTCGATGTGGTCGACTTGCACTGTAGATTACCGCCCACCACTACTCAGTCACAGTGGCGGCACCGCGAAAGGAGTGGAGCACATGAGTGAACAGTGCCCATCATCATTGCTCCAACTACACCTCTGAAGGCACGACGGGCTTCAGACGACATTGCAAAGGCAGACCAAGTCTTGCCGAAGGGCAATGTTCGGCATTGCGAGTACAGCCTCGTCGTACGGGCAAGATCTTCCGTCATCTCGTCATCAATGCTCAAGCCATCTATAGCTATCCGGCAGTCCGGTGCAACGCAAGGGTGAAAGATCACGACGGCCTTCCGACGTCAAAGAAGAGGTGCAACAATTTAAGGTTCGTTTCTAGAAAACGTGTTTGTTCGGAGTTGCGGTGTCAGACGCGGCGTAAACGCCGTCGGTCTTTCTTTCCATCTAAAATTAGCAACAAGCCTCGAGACAATCGGTTCCGGTGCTGACTTGCAGCCGTTCCTCTCCATTGGAAGTCATCAGGTTTCGTACCTGTATCAAGGCTCAGATGACCGGCTTCAAATGTGCATGTTTCACTCGCAGCTGTTAACATGCATAGCCGACTCCATTCGCCGTTGTCAACTACCAACCAGTCCGGGATAGAGTCCGAGCCAGAATTGCGCCCCTCCAGATTCAGCCGTTGCGTAGAATGGGTCCATGGCCGAGTTGCGCTGAGCAGGCCAAAGTCACGCCATGGTTCAAGTTGGGAAGCAAGCTATCGGCAGGGTGTCCTATTGAAGTTAGATTTCTCCGGGTCGAAGATCCGCCGGTAGAAAGAGATAAGCGAAGGGTCCAAAAAGAATTGTCGCAGTCACACCTACAACTGTCATACTGTCCAACAAGGCCATCGCTCCCAGCGCCGGTGCTGACGAGGCCGCCATGGCGAGTCCAGCGTCTATTCGAGATGCATCTTGTCAACCGTCGGTGCCCGTCCCCTCTTTCAATGATGCTCGCCAGGGCGAGCAAGCGTTCTCGAATCGCTGCGGCGGAAGATCTGCCTTGCACAGACGGGCTCCGCAGTCGTGCTTCTGCCAGCACACAAAGTCACTCAGGGCCGAACACGCTTCACGGTAAAGCCTTCGGAGGCTATGCGCACTGAGCCTGAGAAACAGCGTGAGAGCAAGATTTTTTTTTTAACGATATAGCAACATTTGCCAGCCAAAACGAGTACGCCTAGAAAGAGAATCGGAGCAATGCTGGATTGAGAGCAATTGGATAGACAATGTGCAAAATCGCGAGCAGCAGAACCGGCCAGTAAGTATAGAAGCCCAGGATCTGCCATTGGATCGGCACGACGTCCGGTAGTTGGAAGATGATGACAGCTGCGATGGTGCCGACAGCGAGGATGAACACCTTCCAGAACCTTTTGAGGATGGCGGGTACCTCTAGGAAGAAGTTACTGTCTTCCAAATCCTTGATCGTGGCACCCCAAGTCATGTTGACGCCAACGGGATGCGCTGCCAACGCGGTCAGCACATGCAACGAGAGACCGCCAAAGAAGATCACCATGAACGGCATCCAGGTAAGGTGCTCCTTCACCAGGTTGAACAGTCCGTCGGTCTTGGCACGATATCGAGCTAGGATCTGTGCCACGTTTCCTCCAGCAGCGAACACGACCATCACGGAGACCCAAATGTTGAAAGAAGGCATAAAGACTGGCAACATGACCGGATAGGACCAACCTTGAGCCAGGTAGAGACCAAATCCGAGAGGGTAGGCGAGAGCGATGGCGTAGTAGGAGAAGATGTACGAACAAGCCGAAAACTTGTAGTGAATTGGCACGTTGCTCTGTAAGAAGGTTCGGAACAGCTTGCTGAAAGGTCCACGGTACGGCCACTGCCAGAGGTGATTGAAGACCAGCTCGGAGCAACCAAACGCGTATTTCTGCCATCGATTGAGCTCGTCATCGCAGGTGAGCGACACACCCTCTTCGAAACCATTGTTGGAGTACGTGGCCCACCTCGTAATGTAGCCGCACATGAGAAGACGAAGTGCCATGTCGAAATCCTCGGATACGTGGCTCTCGGACCAGACTTTGCGGATGCCATCTTCGGGGTCGATGAAGGACGCTTCCTGCATCGCAGACCAACGCAAAAAGGCGTTGTGGCCCATGAATGGCGCGATATCTCCAGCTGCTACGGTATATGAGATGGCAAAGTTGACCAGACGAGTGAAGAAGGCGATACCAAGCTCAAAGTAGCTGTCAGAGACGATCATGACACCAGAGCAGTGCTGCAGGACACCGACATCGGGGCATTGGATCATCTCCGAGGCAGCGTCGAGGAGGCAATCCTCTGGAACACGAGTATCAGAGTCGATGAGAAGGATCAAGTCGCCGATACGAACGTTGCCTCTGGCCTGCGCAAGAGGGTGAAGCACGGGAAGACACTGTTCCAAGCAGCGCTTGTAGAGAGCGTTTTCATCGGCTTCCGTCCAGGCGGCGTCTTCCTCGGGTGCTTGAGCTCGATGTTCAGACATGGCCTGCTCAACGGCGAGCGAGAGTTGGCAAGTGAAGTTGAGGTTCGAGGCCTTCTTGAAGCGGCCTTTACGCAGGTAGCCATCCTTGCCGTGAGCAGGTCGAGCCACCCATCCGATGTTGTTCTTCTCGTAGAATTCGTGTCGAACAGCTTGCTCCTCTTTAGAGACGAGCTGCATACCGTCTTCGGAGACGATGATCGAGGCGGTGCCTCCCTGAAGCTCGTACGTGCTAATCGCCTTCTTCACCGACTCAATGGTAGGGATGAGCACGCCTTCCATGGATTCCTTGTACACGGGCATCTGGATGGTGATGTGAGGCAAACATCCCATGATCCTCGTTGGCGCCTTGCCGGAGTAGTACTGGGAGTTTTGATGGAGGTGGCGAACAGGGCCAACGAGCTGGAAGATGACGCCAATGACATTGTCGCAGAAGAACAGGATGACCGGGAACATGGGCAAGGTGAAGGCAACGAGTCCCATGCGTGCCCAGCTGCCGTCGAGGAGACATGTCTGGAAGAGCTTCGAGACGAAGAGGAAGCACAAGACGATGTCGAGCGCGACGGCCAGTCCGTGTTGGAGAGGTGCCTGGTAGTTAAGAGGTCTCTCTTCCATCGGCTGCTCCTGTTTCTCGGAATCAGTAACGTTGCTGTCGTCCGTACCTGCCGATGATGGAGAGCCCGAGCTCGAGGGAGACATGTTGACGGCGTGAGAATCAGAGTAAGGATTCGAGGGAGCAATGGAAGCTGCGCGAGAACTCGCGCCATCGATTGGCGTGACGTGTCCGCTGCTTAACAGTGCACGGAAGTAAGCTTGGCTTTTGTTGAACTGGTTCATGGATGTGTCGTCCAGACTCTTGGTGGTGGCAGAAGCTACGAGGTTGCTTGTGTTGTTCTTGTAAGAGCTGTTCCATACGAACTTGATCATCTTTTCTTCGAGATCCTGAGCTCGTTCCTCGAGCTGTTCAACGTGGTCGCACCAGATCACGACGGTGTTCTCGCCGCGAATGAAGCAGGCATGCTGCGCCTTACGAGCGCCAGCAAGCTGCTCCATGGTCTCGACAACTTGAATATGTTGCGATGCTGTGATCGGGACTTGCTCGGTTCCGGCAGCCAGACGAGTGTTGATTGCTGTAACAACAGGCGACGTGATAGTCATTGCCGCCTCGCAGTTAAGGACCACTACTGCGTCGAAGAAGGTGGAAAGCCTCTGATCAACGGATGGGCAGATCACGTACTGTCCTTTGGAAAAACGAAGCGCCACGGCGCTGGGCACCTCGGAATTCTCGGAGAAGAAGTTTCGACGATTGCACGACTTCCAGATATGTGAAGCCATGACCTGGTAGCCGTCACGGGCATCGATCCAGTTCTCGTTAGCTGCAACTTTCTCGGAGAGATCCGAGTCTTGCGACTGCGAACGCTCTGTGAGGATATGAGTTTGGTGCTCCATCATCTGAGGAGGCTGGTCCGGCGTTGCAGCCGGAGTAACAAGTGTGAGGTGCTCCTCCTTTTTGCGAAGGAACCCCAACATTCTTGAACCTTGACTGTCTGGAGAAAAGGGAAGAAGAGATGGGAAGCTGGTAAGGAAGAAAGGATGGTGGTGAGGAAGGAGGAGGCGTCACTCTGTCGGAACACGATAGCTTTTAAGGCGTTGTTCCAAGGCACGCCAAAGTGGAATCACCTTTGAGAAGAAGAAGGAGAAGACCGACTCGGTTTCGACCTTTCGTTTTGCGAGTTGCGCTGCTGACGACTTTGATCAGGCAAAACAAGACAACCGCAAAGGCCAAAGTGATTTGCATCAAGCAAAAGGACGCTTATCGGTTTGAGATCTATGTCGGTCAATGGCATTGTCTCAGACGGGAAGATGTGCGGATCCAAAGAGATCCAAAGAGATCCAAAGGGATAGAGTGAGATTGGGGCCAATGGGAAGTCGTTCACGGCGGCGAAGGCGACGACGACGCCGGTTGCCTGCCTGCCACACCATACGCGCCTTTGAGCAGCGACCAGGCCACCTGGGCGGCAGTGCAACAACTTCAAGGCGGTTTGACACCCTTAGGCATCGTGGGCTACTTCGTTCTCTCACTCACTTTCTCTCGAAGCTGAGGTGTGACAGCGAGATCCGCGCAGCTTGGCTCAGATTCGGCATCGGCTTCACAGTGTATTGTGCAGTACTGTCGATGCTAAGATCAAGAAATCCTGGAATCTCTCGCAGCGCTCATTTTTTGTTGAAGGGTTTACTGTAAGAATGCTCCCTTTATCTCCATTTTCGCAAATGTCGAAAATCCGGGTGGTTTGCTAGACCTCGTTTGATTGACCATTCCGAATGCTCTGTACAAGTCGACACATTGAGAGTGACTAGACGCCTGAGAGCGCCTTTAATTACGCGTACACAGTTTGTGTAGTCATTTCAAGGGCCTCGATCGTTCCGCTGAGCGAGGAGATTCGAGCTACTAGCTTGCCTACAGGAACTGGCATCGACTTCGACAACCACGGAGTAACTGCTCGTGGCAGATAATTGCACGAGCCTCGGTCGCTACCAGTCCAAAGGATTTTGCCGAAATGCGCATCTTCAGCATCAGAACGTTCTTCCATAAGAGCTGCAGCTCCGCTGTGCCGTGTCAAAGTGTTTTAAGCGTGAGAAAGGTCGAACAAGCGTTAGTGCCTTTGCGGAACAGCGTTCCTGGCCTCGGCCACGGAGTCTGGATCCATACTTGTCTACCACAAGCGAAAGAGGGTATGAGCAGCATCGATAATGACGGAAGGACGGAGAGCTATGTGTCTCAGTCGGCAGAGTATTGAACACAGAGTGACAATGGAACTGCACGAGCGCGGGAGTCGGCTTAAAACTTGTGTCCCCGCAGAGGCACCGAATTCGGCTAAGGCAGTGTTGGTCTCATGTCTCATACACAATGTATGCATAGTATATCGGTACGACACACACTGTATCCGCTCTCGATTTAGGTTCAACTCCGTCTCTTCTTAATGTGGCTGTCTTGCTCTTACCGAGGACACCGAAGCGTGATTGCCAAGCAAGTATCGCATGCTCCTGCAGAAACGCAGGTTTCGCTGATATAAGGTTCATCCAAATTCCGCTTGGTCATACAGCCATACTATATCGCTTCTGTGAATTTCAGTGCCTCGCGCATGAAGTTCGACATGAACCTGATCGTCGCAAAGATCTACAGTAAAAGATTTACAAAGACTCCGGTTTTGCGTTCACTTGCGGGTCCGGCGATTCCTCAAATCACGCACTTCGGGCGATTACTTCTGGAACACCGAGCGATCTCGTCACGATCATGGGGTCAAGAAAGAGTCTCTATCTATGTACGAGCATCGACGATGAGCGAGCTACATTTGGGAAGTACAGTGCGAGGGATGCCTAGGCGTCCGGGTGCTGGCGCGGAGGGACGTGTCGTGATGTCTCGCCTAGTGACTGGCAAAAAACCCAGAAAAGGACGGTTTTGCGGTAATTTGCAAGGCTTGGTGCGCGCGTGGGCTTCTATGAAAGAACGCGCTAAAATTGGAACAAACAAAATTGGACCATGAATAATAATTGTGTGAGCTCAAGCGGGTGCTCTTCGCCGTGCCGAGATATACCGCGGACTTAACCGCAGAAGCGCACAAGCGAGCTGTTCTGCAGATTGTCGCTCGCTGCAGAGATGCATTCGACAGGCCAATTCTGCGCCTTTCTACTTGGTGTTGACCTCCCTCTGCCTCTGCCTTTGCCTCTTCCGGCGCCGCAGCTGTGAGGCTAGGGTCCACACTTTGCCGAATCGTAACCCGCTGGACCGCATGTACCCATGCTGCACTCGTCAAGCATGAACACCATTGGTCTATGGTTTTCAGTGTCGTCTGAGAAGCTGTTCATTTGCAGCTTGCGCAGACCAGATGGATTTTGAGCAACGACGCACTGCAGCTGTCTTTCCTGCAGGTCTGTCTTCCTGCCGTTTATTTTTGTCATGACCCTCAGCAAGTGGTCCGCTTTCGGTTGTGCGGAATGGCTCTCGCTTCGACAGCAAGTGGCGTCTGAGCCAGATGGGTAGGCTCAACCTTTCCGTCCCGTTGAGAGCTCCATGTTGGCATCCTGTCTCGCTTATGGGACAAGCGATGCTTCAGGAATACCGATGCCGGTGCAGTCAGTTACGAATCAGCTTGTCGATGTACAGTCAACCAGAATTTCGCTTGCCACCGATCGAGTCGAGGCGGCTTCGACGCGCTTTGCCGAAGGGCTCGGCACCCCACGTGGAGTTCTCTGGCTGCCGGGAGATAGCTTCCGTGCCGATTGCTCGCGCGTTAAGCGCCTCCGCATCCGGCATCTCTGCTCTCTGCGGTAACAACAGGCCGTGCTGCACGCTCAAGTCTCTTATGTCCACTGGGCTGATTCATGTTTCTTATCGGTCTATAAATTCAAGAGTCTGCGATACCGTGAATGAAAAGCAACTTGATATCGAAAAAATATAATTGGTTCGTCATTCTGGAAGTGACTTAAAGCGGCACCACCAATGGATGCGCGATGACGTCGATATTGCCGCTGTGCTAGCTGATGGCGATGCCGACTCGCCCGACTCCTTTGTTGAACCCTTGAGCGATCGATCGATGGCCTTCCTTGGCGCTCGTGAAGAGTTGCGGAGAATTTTCAATGCATATCGTTGGGCCCGCGGGCGCGGTGATTTGCGCCAACTTCGATGGAAGCGAACCACTAAATTGCTGCCCTCTTTCATGCGGCAACTCTATTCCAAGATGAAACGGAATTAAAAAGCCGACGCTGTTGGCAAGGTGTTCGATGACCCAGGAAGAACAGACTGCATGAGAAGATCGAACCGAGGACCTGTCGATGGACGATCCACGATGCAATACTGGTATCTCGCTCGTCCTTGATCGAACCGCGCATCAAAGGTGCTCAAGGTACTTGCTCAGACCATTCGCCCTCGACAGCTGCGTTGAGTGTTACTGCTGTATGCAGCGAGACAAGTATGCCATGTGTGATCGTCGGCATGGTCGCTGAGTTTCAAAGCTGTACCGGCGATTCGAACCCAATTAGTAACAAAATAAAGTTGACATGTCGGAGTTGGCAGGCAGGCGTGTAGTACGTTTAAGCTTCCTTCACACCCTAAATGGAATCTATTGTAATGCGCTGCAGTCCTGGCCTGTATTCTTACGTACGCCAGAACACAAAAATCGGCCAACTTTTCTCAGACCCAACCAAAGGCTTCATTAGACGCAGGAACAAGCCGATCTCGCAGCATGCTGCTGCTGCTGCGGTCCAACGCGGTCTTAGTCGTGGGACCGCTTCTAGGGTGGTCACCCGGCTTTTGCGGTCCGCAAACTGGACTTCCGACGCCCTTCCACACATGGAAACTGAGATTCCGCTCCGCCAACTTCGCTCTTGCGGTGTGGGACAGTCGGACCGTCAAATCGCTCACCGAATTCCGAGGCACCTATGTATTCCCAATCCGTGGGCATTGTGTCTTGAAGCAGCGCTTCGGAAAGCCTTTTTCGGAAGACAAGGAGGCGTTGCGCTGCACAGTTCGGCATGTTGAACTCAGTGTATGGAATTTCGAAAGAGAGCCGGTTCGTGCTGCTTTTGCTTCTGGTGTAACTGCTGTTTTGGAAGACGCTCGAAACGATTGTCGAGTATAGGAAGAGTCTTACTACACTGCACCGGTACGAATGCGAATTTTGTCGACGTTTGATTCGTCTCTCATCATCGTCGTCTTCTTTTCTTCGGTCAACGTTTTCTTTCCTTGGTCGCCATTCTTCTGTCACAAGGACTGAACCTCATCGTTCCCTTCCTGTCAAGAATGACAGAAAAAGAAAAATGTCACCAAATCCGTGTCAGGCGGCGTATTACAAAAAGAAACCAAAAAGGGAAAATGAATGATTAAATAAAAAAAGTGTCAACTAGTCTTGTGTGCTACGCCGTCTCGTTCCTCGTCCTCGAGTCTCTTCGGCTCGTATTACACCGACAACGCCAGTCGCCAACCGTTGCTCCAACGATACACACCTTTGCTGGTCGCGCGCAAAGGCCGGCCAAGACAGATCCGCGATATCTGTGTCTTAGCAGCGGGCCCGCCTTGAAGCCTTGTCGAGGTTTCTCCTCGCCAATCGACAAACAGCTCGGCGAGACAGTCAACCTCGTTCCCACCGCTGAAACGCTGTCAGAGTATGAGAATGTCCCCGTGTCTGGTCTTAGGTGACAACGATAAGGTCGAAGCTTATCGATGTGCACTGGTGTTGAGAACGTGCTTGAGCACGGCCTATGTCTGTCACACTTCATCGACAGGGTCGAGCGGCTACTCTGAGATCCCTCAAATCTTGAGAAGATCTTGAATGAAAAAGGCGTCCCTCCGCCGCTCCTTCTCTTCCATCTCATCATCTTGGCCTCAAAGCTTGAAGAGCTCAAAGCCTCCCTTCATTTGTTGCTTCCTGACCATCACTCGCCCCTCTCTCTACAACAGGCTTACTCGAGGCCCCCTTCAAGCTACCACTCCTTCAAGCAAAAGCGCTTTCCGACGCTAGCCAGGTCATAGAGATCCCAGTCCGAGAAACATCCGAATGAGTCGCACTGTAGAGCAGACAACCCGCATCTCGACGGAGGAAGCCATCGAGCAAGTCGAAGACTTCCCCCGCAGCGGCAGCTTTTCGCCTCCTCACAGTCGCAATTACAGCCTCTCGACGGCTGATAGCAGCTCCTTCCCAGCTTCCTCGGCCCGCAACAGCCCTCCCGCAGATATTGGAACAACCGCTCCCAACGCGATCCATCGAGGCGTATCTTTCGTCCAAGCAAGCAGCCGCGACGAGCTTGGATACGCTACAAGCTTTGACAGCTACGACAACAACGGCGCCAACACGCCTGGCTCGGTGCACAACCATGCAAGAGGGTACTCAAG
This sequence comes from Pseudozyma sp. F8B2, assembly GCA_003004685.1. Taxonomy (NCBI): domain Eukaryota; kingdom Fungi; phylum Basidiomycota; class Ustilaginomycetes; order Ustilaginales; family Ustilaginaceae; genus Pseudozyma; species Pseudozyma sp. F8B2. Next base: position 18,183 of record NXFQ01000010.1, on the reverse strand, counting down.
CGGCACCGCAATTCCCGCGGCTGGCTTGTACAGCGCTCCCGCCAACACGTCGACGACCAACGTCGCACTCAAGTACCGCAAGCCTTTTGCACAGCACGTGCTCAAGGAGGGCGAAACGGCGGAAAAGCCCTGGTTGAGGAGCAAGAAGCGTCACTCTTCCAAACGCAAAGCCTACTGGACCTTTCTGCTTGCCATGTCGATCGGTTTGATCGGTGCTGCTGTGCTCATGTACCTCGCCTACGCGTCGGTACCCAAGGGCAAGTACTGCCTAGTCCTGGACGAGCAGTTTGAAGGCACGACAATCAACAAGGACATCTGGTTCCACGAGATGGAAACCGGTGGTTTTGGCAACAAACAGTTTGACTGGACTACCGATTCGACCAACAACTCGTTTGTCGAAGACGGAAAGCTCTACATTGTGCCCACGCTCACCTCGGACGCCTTGGGAGAGGCAGCCATTACCAACGGCTACACGCTCAACCTCACCGAGTCTGGCTTGTGCACCGCCTTGAACACGTCCGACGCCAGCTGCGCCGTCAGATCCAACTCGAGCACCGGTGTCATCCTTCCACCTATCCAATCGGCGCGTCTGATGACCAACTTCTCGCGCACCATCAAGTTCGGCAAAGTTGAGGTCAAGGCACGCATGCCCACAGGCGATTGGATGTGGCCTGCTATCTGGATGATGCCCAAGGATTCCGTCTACGGCCCCTGGCCGCGTTCGGGAGAGATTGACATCTTCGAAGGCCGCGGCAACCTGCCCACGCAGCGCGAGAGCCAAGGCACCAACGGAATGGCTTCCACGCTTCACTATGGTCCCGATCCTTTGTTCGACGGCTACGGGCTTGCCACCAAAGTTCGCAACCTCTGGAGGAACTGGTTCAACCAAGACTCGCACACGTTTGGCTTGGAATGGATCGAGGACAAGCTTTGGACATGGGAACATTCGCCAATATTCAAGAACCTTGTGGTCAACTACGGCAGCGGGTTCTGGAAGAGAGGACAGTTTCCCACCCAGATGGGCAACGGTACGCTCCTCGACAACCCCTGGGCTGGTGCTCAGGGTCCCCACGCCAACGCTGCTCCCTTCGACCAAGAGTTCTACCTGATCCTCAACGTGGCCGTCGGAGGCACCAACGGCTACTTCAAAGACGGTTTGGGCGACAATAAGCCGTGGTCGAACGACGCCGAGTACGCCGCCGGCCAGTTCTGGGCAGCCAGGGACAAGTGGCTGCCCACCTGGCCTCAAGACCCCAAGAAACGCGGGATGGAGATCGAATACGTCAAGATGTGGCAGAAGTGTTAATTGCCCTAGCTTCTCGTCAGCACTGATCTTTCCCCTTTCCCGCTCATTCCTTATCTTGCATCCTCTCGGTTCCTGGACACAGCCGCTGTCACGGTCTTTTCGATTTACAGTTCTTTTTTCCGTCGATCTAGATCCCGCCGAGGTTCGAAGGATGCTTTTGAGTGTGTGAACATGTTCAATGAACAAAGCCCTGCCGATTGCGCAACCCCGAAGAATTTAAAAGAGCGTGAGCTGGGTCGCTGTGATGGACCGTGCTAAGGGCGGTCAGAGGAAGCATGGAACATCCATTGTCGTATGGATTCGAGACGGTCGCTTTGAGTGACAGAATCGTCGGGTTGCTCGATACCTGTGCCGAGGTTCATCTAGCCGGGGCCGCCTGTGGAATCTACCGAGACTGCGTCGGGGTGACCGCTGATCCCTGAGCTAGCTGCACCTCCTGTCGCGCCATGGCCTTGCTTGGCATGTCTGCGGACGGATGGACGGACAAGCCAGCCAGCAAGGGGAGGCAATGCGTCCGCCGATGGCCCACCCGTCCCTCTCCTGCCAGGACGAACGGGTGCGAGCGAGCCAAGAGGCCAACCTGGGCGCTCCTGGACAGGCGGCGGACAGGCGATCGGATCGGCAAAGTGGGATCGGGGCTGCAGAGCGCGATTCCGTCGAGCCTGCTTTTCCGTTTTCTTTCGAACGGGCGCAACTTTTCCCCGCCAAAATTCGTCCGCCGCCTAGCGTGCGCATCCCGCGCGCTACCACCAGGCTTTGGATACTCTTCGACATGCACTGATTGCATGTCTGGCTCAACACTGTTGCACTATGTGACGCCCAAGCTGCCACCGCGTCGAACAGTTTCGCGTTCGCTGCTGGAGACGTCAGTGTGCCCTTGGTTGGTTGCCACCTTGCATGCGTGTTGCGGTTCCGGTCTTTGCTTCCACGCGCTAGCTTGTCTCAGAGTAGCATTCGGAAATATGTGCGTGCCTGCTGGGTTGGCAAACGACTGACTGGGCATGTGCGAAAAACCCGATTCCAGAAAGCGCATTCCTTCATCGTGTATGAGGTCGCCACCTGGCTTCGTGAGCCCCTTCCTCGCAAAGCGCTATTTGCACCGATGATGCCATCTGCTTTAGCAAGTGTCAGCTGCCGGATATTCCTTGGAAGGGTGAATCGCATGTTGCTGCGTGTCCGAGAAGAAGATGTCGAGCGGGCGAAGGCTATATAATAGAGCTCTGGACCGCACAGTGGGGCAAATTGACGTACACCACACTCTTCCCTAAGGCAACACAACAAGACAAGACATCCACGGAAACAGATTGGTAAACGAGTCGAAAATGGCAGACTGGGAACAAGTTTCATCCCGCCTCCGAACGAGGCGCCCTCAAGCTGACATCCTCATTATCAGTCTGGTCAATGGGCCATACAATTTCCTCGATAGGCAGTGCTTCGACGAGCTCAACGCGATCATTGCTCCGCTCGACATCAAGACTACACGTGCGGTGATCTTGACCGGGGGTGTCAAAGACGTCTTTGTACTTCACTACAATGTAGATGAGATCATCGATTTTGGACTTTCGGTGCCGTCGTGGCTACCAACCCCGCCTTTCATTCTCAGAGCTGCTCTGCGTCTGGAGAGCATGTTCGCTTCGCTGGGTTTAAGGTTCCTCGTTCGAAAAACACTCTTTGCCGGTGTGGCCGATCTAAATCTCTACAAAGAGGTCTGCAACCTGTTCCGAAGCAAGCCGCAAGTGTTTATTGCCGCAATAAATGGGGCATGTTTTGCTGGTGGGTGCGAATTTGCGCTTGCTTGCGACTATAGGGTCCTCGTCGATACACAAGCACCCGTTATGGGTCAGATAGAATCCTTGATTGGTCTCATCCCGGGAGGTGGCGGTACCCAGTTCTTCTCGCGCACCCTAGGCACCGCCAAAGCGCTCGAGTTGTGTCTTGAAGGCAAGACCCTCAACTCTTCCGAGGCACTTGAACTCGGTTTGGTCAACCGAGTCACTCCAGCCGAAGACTTGCTCCCCACAGCCATCGAAGTCGCTCAGCGTCTAGCTAGACGCAGTCCGTATGTGATTCAAGCTATCAAGGACTCGATTCATATTGGAAGCTCCCTCACTCTTTCCGACGGATTGCTGCGCGAGCAAGGCTGGTTCGGAGGTGCTGCTTTAATGGCAGAGACGCACGAAGCTATGAAGAAGTACGCACGCCTGATCGAAGAGGAGAGACCACAAACTCTGGATGACTTTCAAAACTACCTGCAGCCCTTCGCGAACGGTACGTTCTTTGACTTTACCCCAGGCTCAGCCAAGTCTGCTACCAGCACCAAGACGGGCAAGACTGATTAGAGGGCATTGATTCCTCATCTATGTATTCACAACATGTAGACAATTGGATTGAGGACAAGAACAACCCGTATATCATGTGTCTATCTGGCCCTGAACGGTACCATGACGAGGCGGTCTAACGTTTCTCCACTTGGGTTTCGCTTGCGCTTCGCACGAAAGCAACTCGCTCGACTCCTTTTCCTTCAATATTTCGAAACGCGTCGAGGAAATGGTGGCCCTCATCATCAACAACATCGAGCGATCTACTCAACCGATCTATTAATATATTTTTTCTACATTATCACCTATCACAACTTGCGCTACTTCTCGCAACACGACCGGGCCTCAGCTTCGCTCGGTTGGACCAAGGTGGACTTGTTGACTGCTTGGGTACTTGTGGCTATATCGAGAATAGGGCAGGTCTCCCAGAAATCGTTGGGCTTGAGCGACATCATGAGTGATTCGACGGGCATGACAGGGAAGTCTTCGACACGTGGGTTATGTGTCAGACCAAAGACGGCCCACAACACAATGTCCTCGTTGACCGTGTCTTCCTTGGCCTGAGAATAAGTGGCCAATCCGCCCTGCTTGCCGTTGGACTGGTTGGTAAACTTCCCGCCAGCCCACAGCTCGTCGTCGCGATACTTGGTGACCCAGACATGGTGGCGAGCAAATTCGGCTCGAGCAAAGGCGACCGAATCCGGGTGAGCTAGCAGAAGCTGAGTAGCCGGCAAGTGCAGCTTGTAGCCAATAGGTTTCTGCGAAATGGCGTTGATCTTGTTAGGGTTCGTGATCTTGAAGGTGCGATTCTTGAAGGGGTCTAGGTTGACACCGCCTTCGTGTTCAAGTACCGTCTTCTGCACAGTGTACCCGGTGCCGTACGGGTTCAAGAGCTTGTCTGCTTCAGTGTCAAAGGGCATGGTAACACTGTCTTCATAATGCACCGTGTTGCCATCGCCATCGATTCGTGGATCAACTCGCACACAGAAGATGTGCTGGTGATTGGTTCCCAATACCCCGCGAGATACCACATTGCCGTACGGGGAGGTCTTGCCAGCGTCGATGGGTGACACTGAAAGCACGCCAGTAGCACGCACCTCGAACGAGATGGCACCAGTCTGATCAAGGTGCCAGAGGAAGATGTACTCGTAGTTGGCGACGGTGATGATGGTCTGAAGCACCAGGGTACGGCGACGCACCACGTACGGGTTGTTGGTGCGGTAGTTGGTGTGCTTCATGCCGAGTCCATCATCGACCTCGTGCATGCAGACGACGTTCTGTTGCTGAAGGAGCTCTCCGCTAGGCAAGGCAAGATTGCCGTCGAAGTAGTGAATAGCACCGAGGCAGTCGCAACCCAGGCTGAGGCTGTTGGCAGTAAAGCCACAGGATGCATCTCCGACATCGAATGCCTGCTTTCGGTGCAGAGGCGGACGAGGATCTCCATAGGGTACGGTCATCTCGGACATGGAAAGCCTGTGGAAGACGGACCTACCCTTGAAGCGAAGATCGTGCAGCGTCAAGCCTTCTCGGGCGGTCCAAGAGATCCGGAACTGCCAGCCTTGCCATTCGACACTCTTACCCTTGACAGTGAAGGAAGGTCCTTCGGGCTGCTGGACTATCAAGGGTTTGAGTCCGGCTCGAGGTTGGAAGTTTTGCTGGAGATGTGGCATGTACTCGCGCTCTTCCATGTTGCTCCTCGCCCAGCCCTCTTTCCATGTATGCACCATGCCATCGGCCGAATCTCCAGTGTAGCACCAGTCTACTCTTACGATCCTTCCCAAGTTGACATCGACCACGGGAACAAAGGGCAGAGGCCAAGAGTAGTGGAATGTATCACCATCGTGGCCAGTGCGCGGCGACTTGAGGTACATGAGGAATTGCATCAAGTAGGGCTGGTCTTCGAAAGAATCGGCGCCGTAAATCCAAGGATCAGACGCGATGGGAGTGTCCGGCTCCAGACCGAGCTCTTTTAGCGCTTGCTTGACTACCGGATCCTGGACAAGCGCCGCCTCGAAAGCCTCGAGCTGTGTGATGTCGAGATTGGTCCTGTGGTTACCCTGGACGACCGAGTGTGATTCGACCTTCTGAGATGCAACGTCAACAATTGCTTCGTGAATTCTAGCAGAAGCTGGCTCGATGTACAGCACCTCGATCTTGCGCGGGATCGCGGCTGGCTTATGACCAGCGTGGTAAGCATCTAGCCATCGTAGAAGGACGGCTTTGCGAGGTTCTTGGCGCTGGACTGCTTTGAACCAAGGCTCGAATCCGTCCTTGCGGTGATAATCACGGATAAGTTCTACAGCCAGGTTGTTCTCCTCGGGAGTGATGTCATCCAGTGGGTGAAGCTCGGCTGTGGGAGAAGTCAGCTTGGACGTCTTGAGAGGAGCGCTACTTGCGGCATTGACGGCGGAGCTGGTCACGTCGACTGCAGTTGGTGCCATTGTGACTGATGTAATTGAATGCAAAGCTTGCTCGTAGACACTGAGTGCGCGTTGTTGGGTGCAAGGCGAATCATTCAAGCAGGTAACGGTGCTTTATGTACAAAGACGTTGTGACGACGGGAGTACGACATACAGAAGGAGTCGCAGCCGCGGGTTCATGTCATTCAGTAGTGTCACGGCAGCTGCTCAGACGCTGCGAGAAATCTGCATTGCGCTCAAACCGGCCTGACCCTTCAGGAGCCTATCGCTTGCAAGGTAATGTGCATCGGCAAGTACACACGCGAGGATGTGAACAAACTGCGGCACGGTAATGCTTCCATCCTCACTGCTGTCCAGTTACGGTGCGGAAGGGGCAATGAGCAATAACAGCGCGAGCAGACTCTTATCTGTATCTACCTAATCTAAGCGTCGCTTAAGCACGGCCAAGATTTAAGCGACGCCTTCCGATTGGCTCGCTTACTCGTTGGTGCAATTATACCGAGATTGCTTCTGCCGCCCCGAGGGATACGCTGCCGCTTCCCCCACCCTTTACATCCAGTTCCGGTCAAAGATTACCCTCGGCAACGGGGCTACATGCTAGGACCGGTGAGCACGAAATGCTCAATGTCTGTTCGGCACCAACCAATCGCATCACGCCGCTTGTATTGTACTGTACGAAGCATCAGCTCTTTGGAGTGGAGGAACGACACAGCACTACACTGCAGTGAGCACAATTCTCATATTCCCGCTCTCGTTGCATCGGATACTTACTCACCGCGGGCGGTGATGAATCTGTTGGAGAGAGGGCGCAAACTCTGCTTGAGAAAGATATACAAAGCTGTTTTTAAAAGGGTTTTGTAATGTCGTTGCAACAAGTACTATCGCAGCCTACGGCGGGGTCGCTGAGGTTTGGAAGCCCCGCATCAGGCTGGATGTTCCTTATCGCGGCACGCTTGGCAAGCGAGAGCATACACTAGATTAACATCCTCACACCAGAGTCACGGACGAGGCGAGTTCCTCGATCGCATCAACCGAATTCGTGGTCACGAGACCATGGTGCTGCAGCTGACAACCTCGTGGTTCGGTTGATAAGCCTGCATTAGACCCATCCCAGGGTGATAAGCTTTTCATTGTTGCAGTCGCTGTTGAGCCGAGATTTGTCCCGCCACAATCGTCTCTTGAGACGGTCCCACGTCTAAGCGGGATCATTCTTATCATCAACGCCCTTGCCAAACTGGATGTTATAAGAAGACGGACGATTACCAACGTGAGCGTTGCCCAAGGTTGTTGCAACAGACCAAGGACTCTCCCAGGCCCTCCTGTTCCATCCTCGTCTCAACACTCAAGATGGACATCAAGATCAAGGAGAGGTCTGCAAAAGACCTTGGACCGACCCAACATGTCACTGTTACGGAGCTTGATCGTCAAGCGCCGGTCACGTTCGTCCGAGAAAATGGCGAGGAGCAAGCTCAAGTCTATGGGGACGGCGAAGCGGGATTGGGCAAAAAGCTCAGCACGCTCGGCGCCATTGCTCTAGCTTACACATCGCTCTCGACTTGGATCGCGTATTCTGCCAGCGCCGCCACGGCGTTGGCCAGCGGAGGTGCAAATGTTCTCGTGTGGGGTATGATTGTGGTGGGCTTTGGCAACATGGCTGCCGCTGTCACTGTGGCAGAGCCCGCATCGCAGTTTCCCCACGCCTCAGGTCAAGCTGCATGGGTGTATCGTCTGCACGGGCGACCTTTGTCGTACTTTACTTCGTGGATCGTGCTGCTGGGCTACGTGTTTCTCAGCGTTGCTGGCCAGCTGATCACGTCCACGATCCTGCTAGCCATGATCAATCTCACTTTTCCGTCGTACGTCATCGAAAGGTGGCACGTCTCGGTGTGCTGCATTGCAGCTGCTGGCTTTGCCTTTGCGATTTCGAGCTTTGCTTCCAAACTTGTTTCGCGTCTGAACGTCTTTGCGTTCACTTGGTCTGTAGTGGGTTTGTTGGTCGTAGTCTTGACGCTGCTCATCCAGTCACGAGGCGACTACAATACGGTCGAATTTGCGCTGGTCGACATTGCCAATTTGTCGGGGTGGGGCAACAACTTTATCCCATGGGTGCTAGGTCTCTCGCAAGCTGCACTCGCCACCACAGCCATGGACGCACCAAGCCACTTTTCGGAAGAGATGGCAAATCCTGCACGGCAGGTACCTTTGGCCATCTTTGGTGGTTTAGGCATGAGCATTGCTGTCACGCTGGGGTACGCGTTCGTGCTCGTCTTTACGCTACCTCAGCTCGAAGACATCATCTCAACACCTACTGGGTTTCCCTTTGCCGAGATTCTCCGCATCAAGACGTCGCGTTCGGGAGCGATTGTGCTTCTGCTTATTCCTCTGATCTCCTTCTTAATCACCATGGCGGACGTGGTGATGGCAACGAGCAGATGCGTCTACGGGTTTTCCCGACAGCGCGGTTTTCCATGCTCCACCTTTTTCGGCACCATCAACACCCGGTTCGACTCACCGCTTCGGGCTGGAGTGCTGGTGATGATTAGCCAGAGCCTCATCTGCTTGATCTACATTGGCAACACGGCAGCATTCAACGCGCTCATCTCGGCCCCTACACAGTTGCTGGCAGTCTCTTATGCGATCGTTGCGTATGTCTGCCTGGTCTCAAGATGGCGAGCAAGCAGGCAGAGTGGGACAGGACGCACCACTGAAAAGGTAGACACAGATAATATGACTGCAGAAGCTTCGGATTGTGGAAGCTCATGGGATCCTCCGTTCAAGATGCCCGCACTTTTGACGATCTCAGCGAACGTGATCACCATCGTCTTTACGGTGCTTCTGTGCGTTTTTCTATCATTGCCCCCCACGTGGCCGGTGACAAGCGCCAACATGAACTATACTTCTGTATTCCTGGTCGGCAGCTTCATATTTCCGGCCGTCTGCTGGAATCGCTATAAAGGGGTATACCAAGGACCTTTGGTTCATTGACCATCAAAGCTTCATTTTCACGAAAGAATTCGAGACACCTTTGACCATGATCGCAGCCCGGCATTGTCCTGAATTGACCAAAATTCTATCGTGCACGCCGAGCTCACGCAAAGGCACGCCGCTACGAATGCGCTAAAAGATGAGCGGTTGCCTCCAACGCCTTTGCCGACATATTTCTTGGAGCTCTCCAGCTTGATCGTACCTTGCCTCGGATGAGTTGGCCCCGACGTCGGTCGTGTCTGTGCCGTTCACGTGGTGGTTTTCCTGCTCGTAGAGATCACGTCGGTCCCAGATAGCTTTGAGCAGGTGGCGGCAGAGAAAGACGCACTGGATCTCGTCGAATTTCTCCCACAGGAGCAACGACCGTCGGCATCGCTGTCGTCTCTCGGACCGTGACTGTGCATATGCAGGATAAAAGTCTGAGCCGAGGGTGATCTGTGAGCCTAACGCCAGCGGGAAAGGTTCACCGCTGCCGAACTGATGTTGCACTTTTGAGCCTTTGCCGTAAGGTACGACGTCGAGAGCGGGTTCGAGAACACCAAAGATCTCGGAAGCGCATTGGAAATAGGCCCAAATCAACGCTCCATCTGGCGCTCGGATCCACCACTTGCCTCGCATCTCCATCGCTTGTGTGAGCTGAAGGTCAGCACCTGAAGAGCCGTTGCCTCTTTCAGCAGTACGCGAGCTGCCGACAGCGTCTGGCTGGTCAGCGTGGTGCTGTTTGCGTTCGAGGAAGCGTGTCACCTTGTCAATCTCAAACCAAACGGCATCCGTCGATTTGAGAAGCATCCTGCAGAGGTAAACCAGCGAAGCGGATTGGAGGCATTCGAAGATGAGGTAGCGCAGCTCGGCAGCAATGCTGTCGTCTTGCACCAGTGGTAAAGGTCTGGCAAGCCGGATCTGCGTCTCGACTATTTCGATTTGTTGCTGCAATCGCAGTGGAATGCGACTCTCAAAGGCATGCGACAACGTTGCCGATGGCATTGCGAGCGGGATCGAAGAGGGAGCTTGGGGCAGGAAGGACACGATTTCGTGGTGCGTGCTGAGTAGAGTGATGCGTTCGACCGCTTCAAGAAGGTCGAGAGGCCATCCAACGACGCATTGTGTCGAGTAGTCTATTGGATCTCGACCTGGATCATCTGGTTCCTCCCACTGATAAACGCTCCGAAAGATGTCGAGTACGTCGCCTTGCTCGCTTGCGGGGCCCATGGTGCGCGACATGGTTTCCCACCAAAGCAGAATGCGGACAAAGAAGCGAAAGGCTGATCCAGGGCCTTGGTCAAGCTCGGCAATCCACTCAGCTGAGCTCGAATTGAGCGATCTGCGTATCACTGCAATGGCAAAGGAGGTGTAAGCACGAGAGCAGGTGGCAAACCCACGGCTGAATTGCTCGATATGCGCGATGAGAATGGTTCCGGCGAGCACTTCGAGTACCCGATGAGCGGTGGTGACATGCGTTAGAGCATGTTCAATGGCATCGGGGGAATGCAAAGGGCCGATAATGCTGTCCCACTCGGTCTTGCAGCGAGAGAAGTGAGCATGAGCCAAAGCTTTCCTGCGATGGTCTTGTGTCAAACTGAGATGGGTGAGCCCCAGACAGCCAACGAGGTCGAGGATGACTGGCGATTCAGAAGCGAGCTGGGCGAAGAAGATTCGCCACACATTTGTGTCAGCGGAAAGCAAATGAAAGCAGCGTGCTGTCGTGTTGAAGAAGAACGAGACCGACTCAAGCTGCACTTTGGTAACACAAAGCGCACGAATGCGTCTCTGCAGGTCAGCTTCGGAGGTGCGGTCGAGCGTCGGCAGTCTTGAGTGAGTCGGGGACGGCAATGAGGATCCGTGGCAGTCATCGCTGGATTGCACAGAGTTTGAAGGTGACGCCGTCAAGATGGAAAGCCAGTCCTCATTCAACCATCCTGGGGAGCCCTGCTGAAGTGCCGTGGAGGGTATTCCAGCGGCAGCGCTTGCCAATGTCGTGAGACCTTGCTCTTCCGCCGAGCGTTGACTGCATGCGTGAGAGGGTGGCGTGACCCCTTGAGCACCTGGCGGCTCAGCCCAAGTTCCGAACTGATGAGGAGTCTGCTTGTGATTGGCGGTGGCTTTGTCGCACCTCGTAGGCTTGACTCCGCTGATACCCACAGTGTCGGACGGTGGAAGATCGTTGCCAATGGACGAACACAACAGGTTGATCCAATCATCGAGACCTTGAGGCGACGTCGCTGGGTACGGGGCGAGGGCATCAAAGGAACTTGTTGAAAGCCTGTCGTTGGAAGATATCAGACGCTGTTGGCTCTCGGCTTCAACGCGCTGATCCGTATATGGCTGCGCGATCCGTGCTGCGGTAACCTTCTGCCAATCTTGTTGCAACGTATGCGAGTTGGAATGCTTCTGCTGGATGTATCCTTGGCACTGACGCCCGTCTTCGACACAGCGATGACAGTGTGGGCGTGCCTCGTCGCACTTTACCTTGCGGGTGCGACATGTGCTGCATCCTGATCGACTTCGTGTGAACCGGCGCTTGTGTACAGCAAGGGCCGTGACACTGCTCGGATGTGCTCCCAGCTGCTTTCCTGCTCGAGAAGGCCCTCTGCTGGTACTGTGGAGCAGCGACGGCAGTGATGGCGAGATCGAAGCGTGGTCAAGCCTGAGTGACTTCGTGCTTGCAGAAGCAAGACTGCGGAGCCCGTCTGTGCAAGGCAGGTTTTCCGCCGCGGCAATTCGAGGACGCTTGCTCAATCGGCGGGCATCATTGGAAGAGGGCACGCGCGCCGACGCTTGACGAGATGCATCTCGAATAGACGCTGGGCTCGCCATAGCGACCTCGTCGTCATAGGCGCTGGGAGAAACAGCCTTGTTGGACGGTAATTGAAAGTTGTAGATGGGACAGCGACGATTATGCCGAGAGGCTGAAGCCACATTTTGGACCCTTCGCTTATCTCTTCCCACCAACATCTGAGATGTCCCAGTACAGATCTGACTTATCTTCGACCTGGAGAAATTCAATTCCAATAGGACACACTGCTGACAGCTTGTTTCACAACTTGCATCATTGCGAATCCTGCAGATCTGTTCAACGCAACTGGGCCATGGACCCATGGAGAAGCGCAATTCCGTCTCGGGACCCACCCCTGCTTGATTGGTAGTTGAGATGGAATCGACGGTGCGATGACAATTGCGAGATTAACGTGCACATCTGGAGCCGGGCATCCGAGTCTTGACTTGGCTACAAAACCTGCTGTTTTCCAACAAAAAGGGACGGCTGCAGGGATCCTGTTATGCCCCTGGACTCTGAAGACCTCAAGGTTTGGTGAGGGAAGCATGAGGCTATCCTCGCCCTCTCTCTTCACCGTGCTAGCAACCACTGTCCTCCTCTTACATTGTGTTAGCCACTTCTTGGCATTCTTCCTCCAGCATCTTCTCCTTGTTGTGTCCCTGAGCAGGGCTCATCCCCTCCTATTGGCTCATCAACCACAGCCAGCTTCTTAACACCATTGTCTTAGCTTCAGCTAGGTTTTGTCTATCATCCTCCCAGTATCCTCTAGCTTCCTGTATTGCCCTGCGTCAAGCCTCCATTGTCATCATGAACAAGGGGAGACGGCAACAATTTGATGTACGTGAACGCCAGTATGGTGCATGGTAATGTCACAGTGATCAATTATGCGCCCAGCCAGAGTCCACCAATCAAGATTGTCTTTTACCATGATATGAAGCAAGACAATCTGGACTTTGAGCACCTTGTTTCCAAGATCAAGCACTTTGTAAGCCTTGAGCTTGACACTATCCCAATCAGTGGGTACAAATTTGTGTCCAACAGGCAAGCTGTCTTCAAATGTCTTCCCAAGCAAATCCCTCGCACAGTAGCTGCTGGGGTTGCTGTCCCAGGATTCATTGTGATGTGGTGCCCTAGCCCTAGCGCGTTCACCGTTGCAGAGCGGCAGCGCACCCATCCGCCCCGCCAAATGCCACGTGGAGACAAGGTGCGCCAACAGCGGCGGACACAGAGAAAGACACTGATCTGGTGCTGGTGGCGATCCAATTTTGTTTTGGCTGGAGCGGCGCATAGGACCCTGGCGGACGCGTCAATTTCCTCCAATTTTGGCTGGCAGCGCAGAGACGGCTGAAGTGCCTGGCGCTCAGCCTTGGTACGCTGCGCTGACCACTGCTGAAGAGCGCGCTGACCGCCGCTGCGCTCACTGCTTGCCATTGCAGTCAGCGCTGCGCTGACCTTTGCTGTGCTGACCGCTGCGCTGACCGCTGCGCTCACTGCTGTGCTACTGTTGATTGCTGCGCAGACCATCACTGAGAGTAGCGCACCAGTTGCAGCACAGCATCAGCATCAAGTTGAATAGTGTGCAGCATATTCACTGAGTGCATCTGCTGCTCACGGTCTGGAGCGCAATGCAACACACCTCCAACCCCTTGTGCGCATGCCTGTCTCTGAGAGTCACCCAATTTTCCAATTTTGACGCGTCTCTCAGAGCTGCCTGGGTTAGGGTTCCATTCAAGGCATATGTTGGGGTGGTTGCTTGGACGTGGTGTGAAATACAAAGAGAAATTAGGGTTCCAGTCACGTCAAAGGCTGGGGCGGACAGAAAAGGGTCCGATGAATTCAAAAAGAAATTAAGAATTTTGACGCGACTGAATTCAGCTGGAAGACGGTGCACTACAAAACTTGCGGGAATTCAAGGAAATTCCAAGACGGTCAACTTCAAACTGGAAGACGGTCTGCTATAAACCAGAAGACGGTCTAATACAACTAGGAAGACGGTCAACTACAAATTCAGGCCAGCCAGTGCCGTGCTCCTTCAGCTCCGTCACTCACTCACTCACTCACCATGGCACAAATCAGTTGTCCCGTCTGCCAGTTCAGCTACGCTGCAACCAACATCACCAACCACATCTGCAAGGCACACAGCGGTGTGCAAGTCAGTCAGGAAGCAGCACTGGCAGTTGGTCTGGTTGCCTGTAGCTGCGGTCAGGTGGTGTTGAATGTCATCGCTCTGAAGCGGCACCAGGGGATCAGAAAATGCCAGAGCGGACAGAGTCAGTCAGTCGCGGCTGATCCAGTTGCGGTCCAGCCAGAGCCAGAGCCACCGCCACCGAGGCCGCTGGACCCTGAACTTGACTTGGAATTTCAGAAAATTTCCTGCCAGACGCGTCGCCTGGCTCAGTGCCTAAAATTCAGGAAATTCCAACCGGTGCTGACGTGACAGCAGACCGCTCTCCCTGTCCAACACTTTCAGCAGTCACTGACGGAGCAGCAGAGTCAAAGGACGGAGACACGCTCCCCTTTCTGCCTTGCCTGATCCAGCAACAGCACCGCTTCAGCCAGAACACTGACTCGACTCAGGATGTTGACGACATGCCAGGATTAGGGTTACGATATCGTGTAGTCTTTGTACGCCAAGCACAGCGACCTTCGTCAATGAACAGTGCCAATACAGTTTTTTGAACATGGTGGACGTACATACAAGTCTGAAAGCGATCCTAGGCGCTTTGAGTAATACTCGTCATTGGTCGCGCACTTATTCACCTCTTCGCAGCAGTACAACCCAGAAATTGACGTTGATGGCTGGTCGTCCTCAGATTCTGGAATGGCAACAGCTTGAAACTCGTGGAAGACGGAAGTGCAAGTAATTTGAGCGTTTGTGTCGTGCAAGTAAGCTCGACACCTCTCTCGGGATGAGCGCATTAGCGAGTTGGCGGAGGCCATGCAGCATGATCACGCCTTCAGAATCTGCACACGTCATGATTCAGAGCTGGGACGTTTCGATGGATTGACACAAGTTGACCTCGAATGTATGATTGCGGCAAGCTAAGCGAATGTCGTGCAGTGTGATGAGCGGTGTGTACATGATGATTGATCAAGATCCGAGGCAGGAATGTGTAGATGTGCAAGTCTAATCCTCATCGTCGTCTACAGGCTCTACCTGTGGCACGGCCATGTATGTGAGAGCTTGATAGCATGACCAAAGGGCTGAAACGAGCCTGAAGACGTCCAACAGATTGAAGCCCGGAGTGTGATTTGCGTCTGGCCAGCTCCTCAAAGTCTCGGTTGCGTACCAGGCCACGAGCAAGGTGCTCGTGATAGCCGTGCCTACTGCCGAGATCCTGAACTTGCCTGTAAAGGTACGAGCACGATGATTGAACCACGTCTGCCCAAGCAAGCTCACCTCCGCCAGCGAGCTGTTGATGGCCCAAGTGGCCCTGCTAAAGATCTTCTCGAATAGTGGGACCGATGCTCTGCGCATCGTGTCGTCTGTCAAGCACACTCCAGCTGGGCGCAATAAAATGAAGGGTCGATGCGCGACCGAATGAAGCACCAAAGCGAATGAGAATGCGATCAAGAAAGGCGTCCTGTCGATAGTACCAGCAAGGGCGATGCTCTTCTTTTCGCGTCTGGTCAGACGATGACGGCGGAAGCTGAGAGGATTGCGCTTCCACCATGGAGCCGAATCGTAGCCTGCAGGTCGCTCAAGGTGTAGCAGAATTGCGACCGCGTATGGCAGATGCACAATGCCAGCGAGGGCCAACACAAGCCCAAATAACGATGGGTACGGATCAGAGACCTTTGTGACAAAAGGCTTGACCAGGTCCACGGCAAAGTTGGACAGCTGGAACGCGATCAGGAGCCACTGCGCCTCGATCCATAATCCTGCACTGGTCTTGCGAGTGTACCAATACACAAATCGCACTACGAAGCCGTGTCGAAGCGCCCAATGAACGGAACAAGCCAAAAGAGACGTCAGACCATGTGCGACGGTAGACTCGACGCATCTTCGTCTCAAACTTACACATTATGACGGTGGGCATCTGCCAAACCATCGAGAGCCCATTTATGATCAACCATACGGTCGGATGGTCTTTCGCATGAAGCCTGTCTCCGGTGGCGAAACCTGCGTCATTTGCCAATGCGGCCAAGATGTCAGCGAGTAGAACATCAGTGATAGCAATGATGGGAGCGCCTGTGCGAGGAATGCACTGTACTTACGGTCTATTTTCATCATGCTGTCCACGTCAGAGACGCTATTAGCGAAGAGCTCTCTCGTACCTTCCTCGCCGGGGCCCAAAGGAGCAGGTTCCGGACGCTCAAAGGTCGTGAATGCGTTTTCCGCTGGAAGAACGCGCTGCAAAGAATGAGCAGAAAAGTAAATCTCCCAATCCAGTTTGAAGTAGCCCTGTTTTGCGTCCAGGCGGGCAGAAGGAATCTCGCACTCAGCGCTAGCGTTGCTTCTGAGTGTGCCAAAGTCTCGCAGTGTTGCCACATCGGGCATGTGCCTCGGTATACGGCGTTGATGCACGGGGGCCCCAGGAGACGAGACTTGAGTGAGGGTGGGCGCATAATAGAAGCGGTCCGTGAGGGATGGCTCGGATGAGTTTGTCGCTGACATGCCAGTCTTTGTCTCCGATACTTTTGCAAATGTCAGCATCGTCTCGAACACGTGCTTCATGTAATTGCGACTGCACGGCCAGTCAACCGAGTTCTTGCACAATTCCTTGTAGAAGAAGCGCCCAGCACGATGTTCACGCTGGAACGTCGAGTTTGGGAAGGCTTCGGTGGTTCTCACCATGCCCAGACGACTTCGAGTCCTGATGTGCGGGAGCAGGATCCGCCCCCTGTGGTCTCTGAACTCGGGCAAGTGACGCGGTTCTGTGTTGTTGTATTCGTCGCTCGTTGGTTTGAGGAAGCGCAAGTTGTTGCGATGGGCACTGAAGAACGGGCTCACCGTGAGATCCCTTTGAAGATGGACAGTGGGTCCGGCAGCTCCTCCATCAGACGTTGTTCTGTACCAAGGCGATGGTACTAGTTCGAGCAAGCTTGTGCTGATGCCGGAATCAGCCAGAGCAGTGTTCAGGTCGCGCACGGGGTCATATTCCGCGAATGTGGGCCTACGAGGCAAGATGGGAGAATCGGACGTGTAGATGCTGGAGTAGTTGCGGAAAGAACCGAACTTCTCTGCTTCCCCTTCCGGAATAGCGACGGAAAAGGTGGCACGAAGAGATGAAGGCCCGAGATTGGCGGTGTAGAGCGGGGCTACAGGGATATGAAGGGGCACAGCTGTGTGAATCTTGGAATCGAGCTTGGCCTTTCGCGCAACCACTCCGGACCAGAGGATTACCTCAGTGCGATTCTCGTCGAGGGAGAACCCCCCAGCAGATCGGTGTTTGAGTTGATAGTTGACAAAATCCCACGGTGTGTTGCGCGCTGGCAGATGGTCTCCTTGTGCGAGTAGGTCGGTCACATCCTGCCAGACAGTCGCGTGGATGTCAAATGTGGTTGTGGCATCAATAAGCGGGTGGACCTGGGAGGCGTTGGAGCGGTCGACGTGTCGAGGTTTCAAGGCGAACGGCTTGGTGGGAAAGAGGAAGCTCTGCAGGCCTTTGTTTATCAAGTAGCCTGCACCGATGACGATGAAGGCGCTGGAAAGGGCGGAGATTATTACACAGACATTCAAGCAGGAGCGGACAGATTGCTGTCGCTCTTCTCGCTGCTTGCGCTGCTTGGTGTCGCGATCAACGGGTATAGACGAGGGATGAAAGACCTGCTCCTTTTCGTTTGACGCGTCCATTGTGCGGTCTTGGCGCGGAGTGGTGAAACTGTTGATAGTCAAGATGAGAGCCTCAATCCAAATCGAAAGCTCAGTTGCAGTCGTATGGCCAGTTAGGCAGACGATCCAATCCGAGTCGGCTCAAAGCAATCCGATTGCCCTCGTTGTTTTCTTCAGTGCGCTGCCAATCACATGATGCTCGGACTTGCGAGAATTTATGCATGCAAAGCTAGGAGCAAGCCGTTCCCAGCCTGCATATGGTGTTCACGTTTGTCCTCAGTTGCGAGTCATCATGAACATTGCAGCCGACAAGCTGTGCTGATCGTAGAATATGGCGACCCGGCTTCTGCATGTCCAGGCGTCAAAGCTGGTCCTGCTAAGAGTTTTCCGACGTGTGAAGGTTGTGGAATTCAAACACTGCTGAACTGCCTTACGGTCCAAGCAACTTTTTGGCAGGTGACGGTCGAGCTGGTAGCGAGCTGCCATGTTTTGGCTGGCTGTTTGGACACTGCTGAAGGGTTAGGGTTAGGGTTAGGGTTAGGGTTAGGGTTAGGGTTAGGGTTAGGGTTAGGGTTAGGGTTAGGGTTAGGGTTAGGGTTAGGGTT